>LR999957.1:47190000-48390000 GCA_905220385.1 Xylota sylvarum | reverse complement strand
AAGGTCGGTAACGTCCTCACCGAGACCTTTGATGTCAAAAAAGGTTTTAGACAAGGTGACACGCTGTCATGTGATTTTTTTAACATCGTTCTTGAAATAATTGTGCGAAACTCACAAACCAACACCGGAGGCACAATCTTTCAAAAGTCTGTGCAACTACTAGCGTATGCTGACGATATAGACATTATTGGAAGAACACAGCGGGCTGTCACCGGTGCGTTCACTAGTATTGAAACAGAAGCTGCCAAAATGGGTTTAACGGTAAACGAGGATGAAACCAAGTATATGCTGTCAACCAGAAGGGACACGCAACATCGACGAATTGGACAGAACGTCACAATCGACAGCTATAACTTTGAGGTAGTAAGGGACTTTGTCTACCTCGGCTCTGTTATCAATTCTGAAAATAACACCTCAGCAGAAATAAAACGAAGAATAACTCTTGCCAATCGCTGTTTCTTTGGGCTGAGAAGGCAATTGAGTAGTAAGTCCCTATCCCGAACAACTAAGGAGACTCTATATAAAACCTTGATCATCCCAGTCCTGCTTTATGGCGGTGAAGCTTGGACTTTATCAAAAGCGGATGAAGATATCCTCGGTCGCTTCGAGAGAAAAATTCTTCGCAAAATATTCGGTCCCGTTTGCGTTGACGGGTTTTGGAGGAGAAGATTCAACGACGAACTATACGAGCTGTACAGCGACATCGACCTAGTCAAAAAACTGCGCATCAGTCGTTTGAGATTGCTAGGACATATAGAGCGAATGAACACCAGTGCTCCGGCCCGAAGAGTCTTCGAATCACACCCGGAGGGACAACGCAGCAGAGGAAGGCCTCGCCCTAGGTGGCGCACACAAGTTGAAGGGGACCTGAACAAGCATGGAGTCGCAATTGGAGGCAGTTAGCTAAGGACCGAGCTAACAGGAAAGGCTTGTTAGTTGAGGCCCAGGTGCACCCCGAACTGTAGCGCCACCTAAGTAAGTAAGTAAGTATGTATGTATGTATTTATTCCCCATAGTAAAAAATAGATAATATGTCTCTATGTCATCTTTTCATTTAGAAACCCAACTTCATCCACTTCAATTTCAATTATTTACTTTCTTCTTCAGTAATCAAAGATATTGGTTCATAAACTCTTAACCTCATTTATCTACATAATACCATATGTGAAACTGCAAACATCAAAGTCCATTTCAATAATAAATAATAGTGTCTTCTATATAAATTGCAAAAAATCTGCATAAGTATAATTGCTAAAACAAATTCATATGTAGTAAAAACTTTTATTCAGTAACCGCTTACTTCCAATTTGATTATTCTTATAACACATATTTTATTTCTTAATAAAAGAATAATCTTTTAACAACCTTAACTCACCACTGTACTTCCAAACACATCCGTGCTGACACACCACCTTTTGTATACTTTGTACGATGTGCAAAACTGAAAATTTCAGAGTGCTTTAACTTTTAAATGGAAAAAATCCAATAAAATATGACAATAGTTTTGAAATCAGTGCAATAATCCGAATCAAATGGCATTAAAAATTATTTTAAAAGTAGGTGTAGAAAGGAAAATATATTCACACATTTTTTTGATAAAAAGTAAATAAATGTGACAAGACAGATAACCCATCCCACCCATTTCATATTTTTGACAGCCACTTTTTTTCAATTTTATTTGGCGGCAATTTCAAAACAGAATTTTAATTCTTTAAGATTGTTTGAGATTTAACTAAAATAAATTTGTGGAACGTATACATAAAATGGAATATTCAATATTATTGGAGCATTCATATGCTTTGCCAAATCGGGTGACGGGAGGAACACAAATCGAAAAAAGTAAGAAATGTGAATTTCTATATACATATTACGACAATAATCTTTTCTTTCTAGATTTCAAGAAACGTCGACTAAATTAAGAACATCAGTATCAACCAAGTAAGGAATGAAATTTAGGTAATAAATACCACAACAATAACTTTTTCTCTTTAGGTTTCAAGAAAAGTTGACTAATCAGCGTCCTACCAAAGTCGTCACAAGCAAAATCATTTGTTGTGAAACCACAGGTAAGTTTAAACCTTAATGTGTACATAGGTCGTTTATGTTAAATATTAATCTATTGTGTTCCTTTACAAATTGATACATTTGAGAGAGAACCTTGTGGAGTCAAACAGCGTGTTCAAATAAGCAGCAGGCACAAATGTGTACTTGGATGTAGAGACTGCACTACTCTGCACCGAGTTCCACGCGATGAAAGCACGTAAGTGAAAATAATTTTAAGATTCAATGTTTGATAAAATATTTTGTGCAATAAAGATATTTTATCATTATTTGACTGTTACTTGTTACGGTTGAAATGTATGTAAGAATAAAACGACATGTTTAGAAGGCTAACTAGTCTTCCTTTAACTATCGTTTTCTCATATTTTGGTATTTAATAAAGGAAAGACAAAAGAAGCTATTATGGGTGCCAAGGAGTACAAGTGGGTAAACTTTGAGGGATTTGAGGAATTTTTGAGAAACTGTCAGCTGAGTTTTAGTTTTTTCAAGGGTAAGATTAATAGATAAGATAAGGTAGATTAGACTTCATTACTTACTTAGGTGCTGCTCCAATTTGCTCCAAATTCCATATACATACATATGCACATATAATTCACAATAAAAATTTCACTCATTTCATTGAGAACAAAAAAAATTGACTTTCTGTCTTGAGAACAAAAAAAATTGACTTTTCTTTTCCATACTGTGCTTTCTGTACTCTCAGAGTACAATCCATCTATACTGGAAATTATAAGAGAAAACCACAAAAGACGATAGGATACCTGTTGTGTACCGGCATGATACAGGTGCATCTCTTTTTCGTTATTCGGGCCAGGAAGGGAAGATTTACTTACTATATGAAATCTGTAAATAAAAATAATTAATAATAATAATCAGTGCTCAAATTAGCAATATATTCATATTTGTGATTCCATTGTTGTGGGATGATTTCGATTTTCTCTTCGATTTTCATCATTGTTTTTAACATTTTTCGTTCTGTTCTGTGGAGATAATAATAGTTTGCAGTATTACAATTCATTAAAACAATTAATTTGTATGTTTACCTGCTTAAAAGGACTTCTTTTAAGTAAATGAATCACTGGATTGTTGAAATATTATCTATTTTTGATAAAAGTAAACAAATTTATGCCACATATGTCACTATTAGAAACTCACCTCGCCAAACTTCACATTTATGACAAACATTTGTTCATCAGTTGGAAAACACAAATCAACTTACTTCGTACTTCACTTTTATGGAAATATACGTCAACCAACTTCAATTCGTAGATTTACACGTATTCACCCATAGGAAATCATGGGAGACGATTTAGGCTCCGCCCATTTGAGGGTTTTAGCGAGCAGGGGATGACAGGTCGACCATCTGTATTAATCTGTGGTAAGGGATCCAAACTTCTCTTCACTAGGTAGGCGGACTGTTCGACCAAACAGAATTTATTTATTTATTTTTTTTTATTTTTATTTAAAATTCCTTATATAAAATTCAGTAATACTACACAATTTGTAAAACATTACAATGGTAGATAAAATAGATATGAAATATAAGAAATTCAATTGGCATTCTATATTTTTTATACATAAGTAATAAAAATAGAGTTGAGTGCCACTTCAATGAGTAAATTATACATTCCAAAAATTAAGTTTTATGGGTGACGTGACCCTGACGTGAGAAAAAAAAAATTTAAGAATTAAGACACATAAATATTAATAAAATTATCGAAAGAGAACATATTTACTTTATAACTTTATACAATAAGCAATAAAATTTAAGATTTTTATTAAACCAGATAGTCAGAAAAATAGATTCCACGCTAGAGAAATTAAAATTGAGAAGCCAATTTTTTACTAGTTTACGAAATGTTTCAGGTACAGTTGTTTTTCTGAACGACAGAGGAAGTTTATTAAACAAACCATGCGACGAAATATAATAAAAATTACGATAAGCAGTAGTATGGAAAGAAGGCACAGAAACAGAGAATGAAAAGTTTCCACGTAAATTATAATTTGGCAGTAAGCGGGAATTACGATTACCAATACTGAAATACTTCAGCACTTCAGCAGCAAAATTTTATGTGTAGATGAAAAGGCTGGTCGAAACCTTCTATTCTGTTAATCTTTAATGAAAAAATAATTGTAAATGGTTAAGCCAGAATACCAAATTTAAAGGAAATGAATAAAACAAAGAAAGACTACAGGATATGCAGTTAAGGATAACACACCAATTTGCGTTCACCATCTCAACACATATGTCTCTAATCAAACATATTCTTCTTTTATATTTGATCAAAAATATATAATAAACGTATCTACTTTTTGTTTGTTCAAAAAAACAAAGTGGAAGAACTTAAAATAGGCATGTTTATACTGTGATATATATGTTTGTATGTTTCAATTTAGTTTTTTATTTAGTATAAATGATTTGAAACATACGTTGCATTTTGAATTTAACTATTTTAAATGTAACGTACTTTTAAAAGATTCACCACGAAACGAAGAATATTTTTGGTAGGTTTTTATTTTACACAGCATCCCCTCTACAGCCATTTTGGCACAAATTGTCCAAGATGGCTGCGCCCTTATGACAGTTGTTGCTCCCGTTGGTGAGCAAAAGTGTTCAGTGAGTTTTCAGGCAAATTACGCATACATGCATGCTCACCATCGGGCACAGCTTGTGGGTTCGAAAGAGAGATCCATCGAAGTTGAGCATCTAGGTACAGTTAATTTATGCTGCGTACAACTATAATGCTTATTGGGCCAGCGCACACTCGAGTGATCTCATTCCGGTATCATACCGGAATAACTTTTGCTTCAAGCGCACACTGGACTAATCATTCCGCTGTAAAATTTGTGTATACATGAACCAATTGTGAATGTAGTGGTATGTCTGGTTCTATTTTTCCCACCACGGAATTTCCAACTTATGTATGTATTGGTTTTATTCCGATGTTGAACAGCGTCAACGCCGGAATGAAATTTCACCCCACTTCATACTGTACACTTCGTCTCTTTCTCCCACAAACTCGGTATGATACAGGAATGATCACTCCAGTGTGCGCTGGCCCATTACCCCTAATCACCACTAGCCATAAATCCATAGCAGATAGCAATAGTGAAACCAGACAGCAGAGCAACTGTTAAATTTTCGGTGGTGGGCATTTCTTAGCATGCTTTCTTAATCCAGATGGCGACGCCGAACAATGAACATGGTGTGTTGAGTGTATCAAGGCACTGAAGGGCAGTGTTACAAGACGTTTTTCTTTTTTTCCAGGAAATAGAAAATAAATTTAATAATGTGGAAGTAAAGTAAATCATTTAATTTTTGCTAAGTAGTTAGTGACGGGAAAACTAAAAAAAAGGGAAACAGAATCATAAAAAAGAGAGAAATGATTTATCTACCAAATTTAAAAAATGCCTGTGATACTCATTGCTTGATTTTTTAATTGAGATGGCGACGCAGAATATGAAACACGTAGAGTTTTAGTGCATTAAAGCAATGAAATTATTAAACCAGCTGAATCGACAAAGTGGCGCCGTGGCTCAAGTGGTTAGTGCGTTGGACTACGGAGCGAAGGGTTCCAAGTTCAATCTCCAAACAACATCTAAAATTGCTTGCACGGCCCCCCACTCGCGAGCGTCTGACAAACATCCGAGAGTAAAACTGTCATGAAAAAGCTTCTCAAAAAAAAAAAAAAAACAAAAAACTACGTTCGGATCCGGCATTAAACAGTAGGCCCCTTCCATTGGTGTGAAGAATATAACACGCACAGCACGAATGGTTGTGAGAAACTAGGCCCTGGGTCCCATGGACCTGTCGCGCCAAAAATTTGTATTATATTTGTAAATCGGCACAGAAAACAAAAAAAAGAAAACATCAAAAAGAACAAGCAAAAAGAACACTACATGATATTGAGACTCATTTGTTGAAAGATATATTATGGGGAAATGAAAGCGACTTTTCCGGAAAACCCGGGTATCTCTTTATCTCTATCTCTATATATATAAAAAATTGTTGCAAGTGCGTTGTGACTTTTTAACTCACGAACGGTCAAACCGAATTCGATCGAAATTTATATATTAGATAAGGGTATGTTCGCATGGTCGTGTAGCTAAACTAAATTGGTCGACGCGTTCGTGAGTTATGACTTTTTATGTCAACATCTGATTTTGTCCATATAAAAAAAAAAACAAATACATATTGCAATTGAAAGTTGGAGCACCAATCATCATGCTTCGTAATATCAACCAACCAAAATTGTGCAATGGCACAACACTTGCGGTTAAGAAGCTAATGACCAACGTTATTGAAGCCATTATTTTAAATGAAAAATTTAAAGGTGAAGACGTTATAATTCCACGTCTACCGATGATACCAACAGGCATACCATTCGAATTCAAACGTTTGCTGTTTCCAGTGCGACTGGCTTTTGCAATGACCATGAATAAGGCGCAGGACCAATCTTTGCAGGCGTGTGGTTTGAATTTGGAAAATAATTGTTTCTCACATGGACAATTCTATGAAGCCTGTTCACGTGTAGGGAAACCTGCTGATTTGTTTGTGTTTGCATATAAGGGATAAACCAAAAATATTGTTTATCACAGAGCCTTAAAATAAATTCATTTGAAAGAAAAAAAGAAATGCTTTCGAATTTAGCAAACAAATAAAGGAAACGTCTACCGAAGTGCACGACGTAACGCTAGTATATAAAAAAGTCATTAGCTAATTACATTCTCATTAGCGGTGCAAGATGAATTTCCGTTTTGCAAGTGGACAAAAAATGAAATCAGAGAGTAGTCTCCTGTTGCGAGAGAGTTTTGAAAACTTTTTTCCTGTTCTACTTTCGACTGAAAATCAACATTTTCCGTTTAGTTCACTGAATTGCTGCGTTCCTAATTCCTAATTTCTTTATTAGAGTTAAATTTGAGCTCCTAATTTTTGCAGTAAGATTCATAAAATCACAACTATAGGAGGTGAAGAAAAAATTTCTCAAAGAATAGTCAATTAAAGACAATTAAAAGCATCGAACATAGAAAGACTGTGTACAACTGCAATGCTTATTATGAACAAAGTAAACGTGCTATATACTAACGAAAACATATTTAAAAAAATGTTTACATAAAAAGAAAAATATGTGTCCACACCACATAAAAAGTGTTTATTATGGCAACACTGCCACTGCAATTGACAACAAAATGACATCCTGAGGTGCTTTCAAAGCATGCTTTAGATAGCATGCTATATCGTTTGCTATCTATAGCTTGCTATCAATTTATAGCTTACTTTAATGGTCTCCACGAGCTATAATGATACCATACTACATAGCAAGACCGGGGGTTATGAACAAAATAAAGACATGACAAAGACGAAAAAATATTAAAAAAATTCTTATATGAACATTTTAATAAGTCCACACCTTACTTACTTACTTAGGTGGCGCTACAGTTCGGGGTGAACCTGGGCCTCCATTAACAAGTATCTCCAGTTAGCCCTGTCCTTAGCTAACTGCCTCCAGTTGTACACCCTAAGTTTTGTTACGTCCCCTTCAACTTGTGCGCGCCACCTAAAGCGAGGCAATGAGCAATTTTCTGACTAGGTCGATGTCGAAAGCCCGCCAACGCAAACGGGACCGAAAATTTTACGAAGAATTTTTTTCTCAAAGCGACCGAGGATATCTTCATCCGCTTTTGATAGAGTCCATAAAGCAGGACTGGGATGATAAAGGTCTTATATAGAGTCTCCTTAGTTGTTTAGGATAGGGCCTTACTACTCAATTGCGTTCCCAGCCCAAAGAAACAGCGATTGGCAAGAGTTATTCTTCGTTTTATTTCTGCCGAGGTGTTATTGCCAGAATTGATAGCGGTAGACAAGGTCCCTTACTACCTCAAAGTTATAGCTCTCGTTTACCGTTAAACCCATTTTGTTGGGTTGGAATACTAGCTAACGCACCGGTGACAGCCCACTGTGTTCTACCATTTATATCAATGTCGTCGGCGTAAGCTAGTAGTTGCACAGACTTTTAAAAGATTGTGCCTCCGGTGTAGGCTTGTTAGTTTCGTACAATTCTTTCAAGTATGATGTTAAAGAAGTTACATGGCATCGCGTAACCTTGTCTAAATCCTTTTTTGACATCAAAGGTCTCGGTGAGATCGTTACCGACCTTGATGGAGCACGGAGAATTCTCCATCGTCATCCTACAGTGTCCTCCATCGTCTGCCGAAGTGTGAAGATTTGATCGATTGTGGACTTTCCTGGTCTGAAACCACACTGATAGGGCCCAATCAGGTTGTTGACGAAGGGTTTCAGACGTTCACACAATATGGCAGAAACTGATACCTCTGTAATTGGCGCATTTGAGGAGGTCTCTTTTCTTGTGGATCGGGCAAACGGTGCTGAGGTTCCATTCATCAGGCATACATTCATCCGTCAGGTCCAGCAGCCTTGTTGGATCTAAGTTTGGATATTGCTATCCTCATTTCGCTTAGGTCGGGTATCATCGTCTATGTTGAATGGTTCGTTCTGCCTGACAGCGAGATGTTGGTCTTCATCGCCGTTATACAGTCGGCAGAAGAAGTTTTTCCAAATTTTCAGCACCGACTGTGACTCTACCACGAGGTTTTCTTCTTCATCTCTACAAGCTTCTGTACGGGTCTTGTTGGTTTGACAAGTTCTTTCTACCTGTTGATAAAACTTCTGTACATTATTCCTTTAGTATAATCTCTCAATAACTTCGATAGCGCGCTTCTCATGCTCTTTTTTCTTCTTTTGCAGAAGCCGATGTTCTTCTCGTCTCTTCTGCTCGTAGAGCTCACGAGCCGCTCTCGTTATTCTTGGCAGCACCGCTTTGTATGCCTCTTGTTTATCTGCATTTGCTTGCCGGCGCTCTTCGTCGAACCATGGGTTTCTTTGTGGTGGTCGAGCGAAACCCAGCACATCAGTTGCGACACTTCTAATGGCATGTTGGCAGCGTTGCCATTGGTTATCGGCATTTGATGCTGGCGGCATAGGAGTCGTAGCGAGATTTCGGGATACGCGTTCGGCAAAGATTCTGGCGATATCTTGCTATTGCAGCTTTTCAACGTTATATCTTCTCACAGTATTTCTTCTTTGTTGTGACGTTAAGGATATCCGCATTCGCACCGTGACTGGAACAAGGTAATGATCCGAGTCGATGTTATCTGTTCGGAGACATGCCTTACTTCGATCGCAAGTAACCAATTTGGTTGACCGTTTGATGATCAGTAGACCGTCATGTGGTTATTGTGGATATTGAGATGAGGAAACCGTGTGCTTGCTATAGTGACGTTTCGCCCCGCCGCGAAGTCAATAAGCCTAAGCCCATTTCCGGACATGGTGTCATGGTGTCGTCATATCAAAGATGTCCTCCTTTCCTATCTTGGCGGTAAAATCGCCCAGAACTATTTTATAGTGATATTTAGGATATTGCTCGTAAGCTTTATCGAGGAGCTCATAGAAACATTCTTTGGTGGCGTCGTCCTTGTCCTCTGTGGGGGGCATGAGCGCATATAAGGCGAATTTAGCGTTGATGCCGATTGTTATGAGTCGCTCACTCACGCGCCGAAAGCTTAAGACTTCTTGCCTAAGTCTGTGCTTATGACAAATCCACATCCGAATAAGCGGTGTTTCTGCTCTCTGAAGCAATCACCGTAATAGATGTCACAGTTTTTCATAATTTTTTTGCCCGACCCATCCCATCGCACTTCCTGGATGGCGATGATATCTGCCTTATACCAGTTTAGGGCCTCTGCTAATTCTTCGGCTGCATGCGGTCTGTCAAGGGTCCGAACATTCCACGTGCAGATCCGAAGGTCGTTGTCCTTATTTCGATTGCTGGGGTCGTCAACGTAAGCTAGTAGAGTTTCGGAACTTATTTTGTTTTTCCGTGGTCGGGAAGATCCCTGGTCCCACCAGACCAGTTCTCTTTTATACCGCTAGGCAGAGGGGCCACATTTTCCAGAGTCAGTAACCAACCTGGTGATATGAGTGCTGCCGTTGGCCGATTAAGGACTTATCCGCCACCAACTGTTTTCCAACACCCTGGTTCAGTGTTGGAGATCCCTATAGACCTGGGATTCAAATAAGTCAAAGCACCTCATATAGGGATTACACTATTTAGTTCGGCCTGACTGGAACTGTGTGCGCCACCGTTGATTCCATCTGGAGAACTTTTCTGCTGCCGTCCAGATCGAGAGGAAGTGCCTTAGTGCAAAACAAACCTCCCCCTCTCTCGTTTGCTACCACCAATGACCTTCGCAAAGGGTTGATTACCCAATCTCCAGTCGAGGTACTAGGCACCCAGTAGCCATCAGGTTTAGAGTAGAAGTTGATAGTGAGAGGCTAAGGTGAGAACGCTTGTGTGCCCATATATTCCGCATCACCATCATTTGGCCACCTTAAGAATAACATAGGTCATGTTAAGGTTGCTGTTGATTCACCGCAAGGAAATAGGCAAGTGGAACGAGTCGCAAGCTTACGCCTATGTCGACAAAGTTGAGTGAACCAATTGAACACGCTGATTGGGTCTCCTGACTATCTGAAGTTGAATTTGCAATAAATAACTCTGTACTACTCGCAAGACCCCATGCACTTTATTGGTTGGTGTTAATCAACAAGGCCCAGTAGAAGGCTGACGGAATTTCTTCATGAAAGAATGTTTAGTCTCAGATCGTAATTTGGAAGTAATGCGAACAGAAGTATCGAGGGCTATACAGGTATCACAACACCGTAATGAGGATCGGTTCGAGCTTATCTAGAAACCCGCTGAAGTTTACACTGGTGATTTCGTAGTTATAAGAAATATTGACACGACTGTTGGAGCGAACAAAAAGCTAATCCCAAAGTATAGAAGTCCGTACGTTGTACATAAGGTCCTGCCAAGTGACCGGTAGGTCATTAAAGATACTGAAAATTGCCAAATCGTCCCAATTAAAACTTTGGAAAGAACCGATGAAAGAATAGTATTCTCCTTTGAACAATCTAAAAAAAATGCAACTTCCTTTTATTTTATAATAAGTTTCATTTTAATCACATCAACTTTATGCTTATTGTTTATTAAAATAATCGAGGTGATCATAATGTCAGATTGGCCAAGATGTAGTGTATTTTGTATCCCTAAGGTAGTAGATTTAGGTGCCAACCCTAGGTATTCAGTTCCATTACCAACGCCTAGGCGTCCCGACAAACACTTTGAAGAGGAAGCCGAATATCCAGGGTTGTCCAACAAAACGAGGAAAAACATGTGTCTGCGATTATAAGCAACAGAACAAACAAGAAGTGTCAAGAAATAAAGAGAAACTAGGAAATTATAATGAGCACTTTTTCACGATGACTTTTTGAGTCCGCGACGCACGAATGTCTAGGAAAGCGAAGTGAAAAGTGCAGAGGGTAGACCGAGTCGCACGGGTAGAGGATTTGTCGGTGGCACTGCGAAATTGTTAGGTTCCGTAGGTTGTATTCATAACGATGACCCAATTATAAGTTATCTTGTACAATGTTTTTAATTGACAGAATAATAAATTGGAGGCAATTATGGAATTTAGTGGAATAATTTTGTTCCATTTTGTGCTAGCAATTTAAGAAAATTAATATTCATACTAAAAAATACTGTTTTTTTAAGAAAGATTGATTTGGATATGCGTATTTTCTTTGGTGCAATGAGCCACACATCAATTTAAATTATTCTGTCTAAGTGCTTATCAGAAAGACAAGACTTACGTATCCAAATTTTCGATTTCGAAAAAATACAGTGCAGACGTAAAAATATTTAAATCTGCGGACTACAACTTTTTCATAGTTTCACTATTTGATTTGAAATCGAAAAGTTTTGTTGAAACCAAATATTTAGATATTCAAATTGTCTACAATTCAACCATACATTGTCTTTACCCACCACAAATTTACAAAACTAAATATTGCTTTCTGGCCACAAATTACCTATATTATGTGGGAGACAGACTGCTGGTATTGATACCATGGTACAGCGAATACCACAACACCTGACAGACTGCATTTCGTAATATACGTTGATTTTCGTAGTATACTTTGACGTTTATGCTTGCATTTTTTTTCAATGTAGCGTCATTGATTCGGTTGCTTTTAAAACTTCCTATGAACAAATTAATTTCGATGAAATGTTTCCAGTTTGAAGGCCTAATTTGTTTTTTCTCGGATCTATTTAGCTTATTATTGAAACAGTTTAAATAAAATGGTGTCCTCTTTAAATCCATTTTCCAAACTTGAGGATATACTTTTTCGTTGTGAAGAAGCTACGAAGAATCACCAACAGAGAAAAAGTGGCGCTGCAGTCAGTAAGAACGTGGTATCCCACCATAAAATTACGAGTTTCAATACCAGGTTTGTTTCATGGTATACTATCTTTTAACGTGGTATTGGGGTGACAGACACGTGGTATAGAATATGCTATTGCTATACCATGGTATCAATACCAGCAGTCTGTCTCCCACATTAGATGGTCACCTTCGAGGGGGTCTCTCTTTCAAACAAACAAGCCACAACTGTTATATGGGTGCAGCCATCTTGGACATTTAGTGTCAAAAATTGACAAATTGTGCAGCGGATGCTGTGTCCAATATACAACTACCAAAAATGTTCTTCGTTTCGTGGTAAATCTGTTAAAAGTACTGTAATATCCAAACGCAGACCGAAAACGGACAGCGCCACTTATGAGAGGGGCTTAACAATATTGTAATATCCAAACCCAAACCGAAAATGGACAGAACCACCTATAAGAGGGGTCTAACAATATTGTAATACCCAGAGCGACACCGGAAACGGACAGCACCACCTATGAGAGATTTAATACTGGTTTTCAATCATGTGTCTAGAATATTCGAGTGTTTCTAGAATGGTAAATTTTGGTATGAATACAACAACCAACTGGGAAGGAGACACAATTGATTTTAAGTGATAGAAGAAGTGAATTGAAATTGTGAAATATAAATTGGATTGTAATTAAAGTTGAATTGATGTGTTAAATAAAAGTTATTGGATTGTGATTAAAGTTGAATTGATGTTGTTGAATAATAATAAATAATTACAAAGCGATAAATAACAAAGAACTTGATAATTTGAAAGTGTGATTAAAAGAGAAATTGTTTGATTATTGGAGTAGTGGGGAAGGATTACTTACTTTACTTAACGGGCTCCCGACCCGTGAAGAGTCTCTGCCTGAGACACAGCAGCCTTCCACTCTCTTCGATCCCGGGCACGCTGCTTCCAGTTATCTAGACCAAGCGCTCTGGCATCCGCGATAGCTTGATCCTTAAAACGGAGGTTCGGTCTTCCTTGTCTTCTCGAACCTGGGGGCTGTGATTCGAAGATCCTCTTTGCTGGAGCATTATTGTCCATTCGCTCGATGTGGCCGAGCCAGTGTAGTCGACGTGTTTTGGCTTTTTGGACTACATCCACATCCTGGTACAGCTCATAGAGTTCGCGGTTATATCTTCTCTTCCATTCGCCCTCCTCGCATACGGGACCGAATATCCGACGAAGAATTTTTCTTTCGAAAGTGTTCAGTATTTGCTCTGCTTTCCTGCTTATCGTCCAGCACTCGGCTCCATACAGCAGAACTGGCAGGATCAAAGTTTTGTAGAGCATACATTTCGTCTTTCGAGTTAGGAGTTTTGACCCCATTTGTTTCGCCAAACCGAAGTAGCAGCGGTTTCCTAGGGTAAGTCTTCGTCGAATCTCCACTAAGTTGTCATTCGTGGAGTTGATATTTACTCCGAGGTAGGTAAACTCCTTAACCACTTCGAAGTTACTGTTGCCAACAGTGACGTTTTGTCCTAGGCGGTGGACAGATGCTTCTTTGTTTGTTGACAACATGTATTTGGTTTTGTCCTCATTCACTTCAAGGCCAACACGTTTCGCCTCTTCTTCAATTGCCGTAAAAGCCTCTAACACGGCGCGCTGGGAGCGACCGATGATGTCGATGTCGTCTGCGTATCCCAGCAACTGGACAGATTTGTTGAAGATAGTGCCTTCCGTGTTTACACCTGCCCTGCGCACTATCTGTTCCAGCACAAGATTGAAGAAGTCACATGATAGCGCATCCCCTTGCCGAAATCCGGTGCATGTTTGGAATAGTTCAGAGGAACTGTTGCCGAATTGCACGTTGCACCGCGTGTTATCCAGCGTCACGCGGCACAGCTGGATCAGTTTAGTCGGGATCCCGAATTCGGCCATCGCCTTGTAGAGCTCAAGACGATGAATGCTATCATATGCGGCTTTAAAGTCGATGAAGAGATGGTGAGTCTCGACTTGAAATTCGTTGGTCTTTTCCAGGATTTGCCTTAGTGTGAAAATTTGGTCGATCGTCGATCTGCCGGGCCGGAAGCCACACTGGTACGTGCCGATTAGTGTGCTGCAGAAAGGCTTCAGACGTTCACACAGTACGTTGGATAGGATCTTATATGCGACATTAAGCAGGGATATGCCTCGGTAGTTCTTACAAGACATAGGATCGCCTTTCTTGAAGATGGGGCATATAGAGCTGATAGTCCAGTCATCGGGCATGACTTCATCCACCCACACTTGGTTGATGACTTGGTGCATGCACCCCACCAAAGCATCACCACCATGTTTGAAAAGCTCTGCTGGTAGACCATCAGAGCCGGCGGCCTTGTTGTTCTTCAGCTTTTTGATAGCTGAGCCGACCTCTTCAAAACTAGGAGGGGGAATGGATTCTTCATTGACTGGATGCGGGTTCTCTTCTTGCCCTATCACTCTCTCTACCTGCCCATTAAGTAGCTGCTGGAAATGCTGCTTAAATACATCTACTATTCCCTGTGCTTCGGTGACTAGGTTTCCTTCACTGTTTCGAAGAGCCTGCGTTCCGGGCTTGAAGCCAGCTGCCAGTTGCTTGGCTTTCCTGAAAAAACATCCGGATGTTGTTCCTATCGCGGGACTCTTCGATATCCTTGAGCTGGGAGGCTGCGTGGGCCCTTTTCTTCTTACGCAGGATCTTCTTCTCCTCCCTTCTTCTGGTTCGATACTCTTCTCTCGCTGCCCTTGTTTTGCGTTGCAGCGCTTGCAAGTGTGCATTTTCTGTCACCTTTTTCCGGCGTACGCATTCATCATCATACCAAGGGCTCTTTTTTTGTGGTGGCTGGTAGCCTATGGTGGTCTCTGCTACCCCTTTGATGATGTCGCGATACTGGTTCCACAGATTGTTGGCGTTTGTGGATGGTGAATGCACAGCGGAGAGTCTCTCACTCAGGCGCTCCCTGTAGGCTCTGGCTACTCCAGACGTGCTAAGGCTTCCAACGTTGAATTTCTTTTTCTGGGCGGTCTGCAGCTTCTTCTCATTGGATAGTCGAGCTCTGAACTTAGCTGCAACAAGAAAATGGTCAGAGTCGACGTTTGCCCCTCTGAACGTTTGCACATTCAGAATGTTGGATGCGTGCCTCGCATCTATTAGCACGTGGTCGATTTGGTTGGCGGTTCGACCATCTGGAGAGCGCCAGGTTGCTGTGTGGATTCGTAGTCTTGGAAACCTAGTGCTACTTATCACCGTATTACGAGCTGCTGCAAAATCGATTAGCCGGAAGCCGTTGTCTGTTGTCGTGTCGTGGAGGCTGTGCTTTCCAACTAATCCGCCGAAGATGTTTTCCTTACCGATTTTGGCATTGAAGTCCCCGAGTATGATTTTGACATCATACTCCGGACAGGCTCCGTAGGCTCCGTCCAGGAGGTCATAAAACTCCTCCTTGATAGAGTCTTCAGCTTCGTCGGTAGGGGCGTGTGCACATATTATGCTGATGTTTTGAAATGTAGCCTTGATGCGGATCACAGCCAGGCGATCGCTGATCGGCTTAAAGTCAATTATCATTGAGAGTAGCCGATTTCCCACGACGAATCCGCATCCTAACATGTGCAGTCTTTTGTGGCAGCTGTAATAAATGTCGCAATTTTTCCGTTTTTGCATACCTGATCCTATCCATCGTATCTCCTGGATCGCGGTAATATCTGCCTTGTACCGCGTGAGGACAGATTCAAGTTTTTGAATAGCACCAGGAGTGTACAGTGTACGTACATTCCAGGTGCATACTCTTATATCATAGTCCGTGTACGTTCCGGGTCGTGGTATTAAATGAGGGGGTCCATTATCCGAGGCTTGTGTCTCTCTCATAACTAAATTTTTTTTTACGTGGTAAGGAAGTTACCCCGACGGCACAACCCCCAACCTGGAGGGCCAGTTCCATTTTTTGAAACCCCTAGGACGAGGGGCCGGTTTTAAACCGAAGTCAGTATCCCGCTTCGGGGATATGAGCGCTGCCGTTGGCCCAATAAGGGCTCATCCGCCACCATCTCTTTTCCAAAAACCTGACTTATTCTTGGAAATCTTTATCGGCCTGAGCTCCGAATATGTCGAAGTAGCCCAGATAAAGTGTTGTGCTTCCGTTTGAAGCTTTAACGCCACCGTTGACTCCATCGAGAGAGTTCGTCCGCTGTCGTATTTATAGTGCTGCAATTTTCTCTTGGTCAACACTCGCGCTTATAAGTTTAGCAAGTCGGGTCCGGATGGACACCAACCAGTACCCGATGGCTACCACTAGGAGGTAAAATAAGCACAATTGATGCGCAGTAACAGTTACAACACTGGACGTCGCCAGGTTGACGCCAGTCAGTGCCTACCCTATTCCTACAGCATCCAACCATCAGTGGGGAAGGATGATAAAGGTTAATCATTTACAGAACGGTTTTATGTTCCGGATACTAGCAAGAATATTACATTGGTGTCAGAAGTGGGATAAAACTGATTCTGTGTTCCTCGAAATTTCCAGAAAGTGTAAAAAAAAAGTGTAATACAAAATGGGTGGCTAATTGTTGGAAAAATTGACATTACTTGAACTGAAGGATGTGCTTGCCAAGCGAAATCTATCTACAACAGACAACAAGAAGGAATTGATGGTCAAATTACAAAAACATGTTTGAGAAGTCGGCGAAAATTCTGATACATTCTTATTCGATGTCGCAGAAGAGCAAGTAAGTACTGCAATCGACATGTCCGCATTATTGAAATTGCTCTCCGAAATGTTCGATAAGTTGGATGGTAAGTTCAATGAGCAGAAAAATTCATTAGAGCAACAGCTGACCGAACAAAGGAATGTTCTCGAAAATAAGTTTGAAGATCAAAACAGTAGTTTGGAATGGAAATTCGGAGCAATTGGTGAAAAATTCGAAAATGTGGGAAGTAAGATTTAAACCATCGAAACAAAAATGGAAGCTGTTGAGGGGAAGTTTGAAGATCTGGCCAAAGAACTCGAAAGCGTTAAGAAACAGAAAGTTCGTGAATATTTCACCGACGGTCCGAGAAGAAAAGAGATGCAGCCTCCCGTCTTCGATGGCCAAACATCTTGGTCAATATAGAAGAGACAATTCGAAGCAGCCGCATTGACGAACAACTGGAACGATGAGGAGAAATCGATTGCACTTACTCTTGCACTCAGAGGGTTAGCTGTAGAATTGTAATACGAGGCGTTTACCCATGCTATAACTGATGGAAAACTACAATTAGCAGTTAGGATGGTCGGAAAGAAAACACTTGCGGAGGCCTTGGCGTTTGCTCTGGCAATGGAGGCGGCAGACCAGGCCTCTCAGTTTATCCACCGTGTCAGGGAGTTGACTACCATTGAAGACCGAAACAACAACATTCGTCGAGGAAAAGTCCGTTGCTGGAACTGCAACAAACTAGGACATCTACAACGACAATGCAGACGCAGAAATTGTACACTTTGTGCAAATAAACGACGCAATGAAGAAACATCCAGCAGGTGGTTGATGGAACAGACGTCCCCAGGACCATCATCCAAGTCTCTCAACGATGCAATCAGAACCTAACAGTGCAAGCGTTCATCGAAAATACTAAGTGCGTGGCCACCATCGACACCGGTGCCACGACTTCCATCATAAGAAGAGATCTCGTCCGAAGCTTATGGCTACACAAGATCAGCTGCTACTGCTGGAAGGAGAATCTGTAGAGGTATATGGGGAATATCGCCTAACTGTACAATTGGCAGGATTGGCATTTTCTCACGCGTTTTTGGTGGCCGACATTTGAGACGAGTGCATCATAGGAGTGCAGTTCATGAAAGCGCATAAAGTAGTCTTGGACATCGGGATGCAAGAGCTGAGGAATCGAAACGTGGAAATTCCTATGGTGTACGGGAACGCTTTCATCAGAGACTATTATTTGGACAAAGCTGGAGGGTGATCCTGGGAACCACCGAATCTATCTGTTCGAGCCAGATTCCGAGAGAGATTTCCAAAACTAGATCATTGAAAAAATTTTAGTGGAGCCAAAGAACAACTCTCGAAGCCGGAAACTGTGTAACCAGGCGAGAACTGTTAGCTCTAATTCTGGCGACAAAACACTTCCACAAATATCTATATGGACAGAAGTTTATTTTGCGTACCGACCATGCGGCTCTAAAATGGCTACTGCAGTTTAAAGATCCCGAAGGACAGGTTGAAAGGTTGATTGAACGATTGCAGACGTACGACTTCGAAATTCAACATCGCAAGGGGAAACTCCATTCTAACGCAGATGCACTATCCCGGAGACCATGCACGATCGATTGCAAGCATTGTGTGCGACAACAAGAGAAGAACGTTATCTCCATAAAGCGGACAAGAGCTGAACCCATCGGTGGCTGGAGTGCAGTGGAAATCCGGTATGCCCAGAAGGAAGACCCCGATATCGAGCCGATACTTGCTTGGAAGGAGGACGTTTTAAAACCAAGTGGATGAGACATCTCCAATAGAAGCCCAACCCTTAAGGCCTACTGGGCACAATGGGACTCTTTACATGTACAAGATTGCATCTAGAAGAGGAAATGGGCAGCTCATAGTGCCGTGGTCGAGAGTAAGGCAAGTGCTACAGTAAATGCATGACGGAGTATCCGGAGGCCATTTGGGTGCAAACAAGACACTGGAGAAGTGCAAGAGAAGACGTCGAGGACTGGTGTCGCAAAGGACCTAGGGTTAAAATGCGAGGAAAAATGCATGAATGTAACATAAGTGCGCCACTTGAATCGCAGCCGACATCGCAGAACCAGTCGGGCGAACAAGTCTAAGAAAAGGGCAGTGTAATATCCAAACCCGAAAACTGACAGCGCCACTTATGAGAGGGGTTTAACAATATAGTAATACCCAGACCGACACCGGAAACGGACAGCACCACCTATGAGAGATTTAATACTGGTTTTCAATCATGTGTCTAGAATATTCGATGACTAGAACCTTCGGAGTGTTTCTAGATTGATAAATTTTGGTATAAATACAACAACCAACTGGGAAGGAGACACAGTTGATTTTAAGCGATAGAAGAAATGTATTGAAATTGTGAAATATAAATTGGATTGTGATTAAAGTTGAATTGATGTGTTAAATAAAAGTTATTGGATTGTGATTAAAGTTGAATTGATGTTATTGAATAATAAAGTGTATTTGGTAAACGAATTACAAAGCGATAAATAATAAAGAACTTGATAATTTGAAAGTGTGATTAAAAGAGAAATTGTTTGATTATTGGAGTAGTGGAGAAGGACGATAAAGCTTTATGTTCCGAATCCTAGCAAAAATATTACAGTACGTTACATTTAAAACAGTTAAATTCGTAGCGTAAAGAACTTGATAATTTGAAATTGTGATTAAAACAGAATTTGTTTAATTATTAGAGTAGTGGAGAAGGACGATAAAGGATAATCATTTACAGAACGGTTTTATCTACCGAATCCTTGCAAGAATATTACAATATTTTAATTTCTTCCGCTTTGTTTTTTTGAACAAATAACTAGTAGATACGTTTATTATATATTTTAGGTCAAACAAAAAAAATAATATGTTTGATGAAAGGACATTATGTGTATGATGGCAAAACTTATTTTCTGTGTAAAAGGTGCCATGTGTTAGTATCTGACAGTTATAAGTTAGTAAGTTAGTTATTAGTCAGCCCTATTATGGTATACGTTCCGAAAAAGTTTCGAATTGTAAGGACATTCCGATTGCAACGTATAACACCATCATTGTATCAATTTTCGCACAGAAATTTCTTCGTATCAACCTATCGAATTTGCTGGACAAAATAATAGCAACAGCCAGAAAAAAAGTTAAAAATATACTTCAAATAAACATTTTTTTGACGGGCAACGGTTATGGACTTTAAATTTGACATCATTCTAAAGATTTTCAATCGGATTCAAATCGTATGATTAAGAAGGCCACTGCAAAATATAAATGTTTTTCTCCTGTGCAAAGCACATTTCTCGATTGTTTATTTGCACGCAAAGGATCTTCTGGTATGTGATGCAATTTGTCAAAACTAACTCATTTCTGGAGATATATTTTGTTTTCAGTGGCATTTTTCTACGACGAATCATTCAATCACTAACTTCTAGCCCCGTTTCTTCTCATAGACCGCTGGAAGATATAAACGGGTTTACTTTGCACTTTGGCGACGCCCTCTAGTCTCAGGTTTTTTTTAAATGTAAAGCATTGAAGAATATTCTAAAAGAACATTTAATGTTTTTCGAAATGTTTCTAATCGACTCTCCCATTTTTCCCCACCGCTAGAATGATCTCCCTGTGTTCTTCCGAACAATGCTTGGCTCTATCCATTTTATTGAAGACTAGATAAAAAAAGGATTACTATATATCACAAAATTTCCTCGGACTCATTTCTTACCGATTTATTTTGCGTATTTACGATAAAAGTCCAGCAAATTCAATAGGTTGCTACGAAGAACGTTCGCTAGACTATGAATATTCACTTTCTGCGGAGAACATTCATTAATAATATATTTTTCTATAGTTGTATAAACTAACAACTCCATATATTCAACTAATAACAAAATTAGGCACTTAAGTTTAAAAGTAAAAGGTGTTGCTATTATTTTGGCCACAGCTGTATATGTACATTGAACATATATGTACTTTAAATCAAACATTTCTACAAGTAAGTAAGCAAATAATCAAAAAAACACAACACAAGAAAATAATAATTACATAAATAAAATAATTAAAAATCAAAAGTATACATTTACAACAATTTCATAGTTACTTTATATCAATTTATTTATTTGTGTAAGACACATTTCATTTATTAAAAAAAAAAAATATTATTTAAATATCCTAAACTCCCTACTCCACTTTCAAACACACCCGCGGCGGTCCACTGCCTTTGCTAACAGTGTTTCACCATAATTTCAGAGTGCTACATCTCTTAAATAGAAAAAGTGCGACAATATCTGAGTTCAGTTTTGAATTCAGTGCAATAGATAGAGTGGCATAAAACAAATATAAAAAGTTGTCTAATGTGGGAGACAGACTGCTGGTATTGATAACATGGTATTGCAATATGTTCTATACCACATGTCTGTCACCCCAATACCACGTTAAAAGCTAATATACCACGAAACAAACCTGGTATTGAAACTCGTAATTTTTTGGTGGTATACCACGTTTTTACTGACTGCAGTGCCATTTTCTCTCTGTTGGTGATTCTTCGTAGCTTCTTCACAACGAAAAAGTATATCCTCAAGTTTGGAAAATGGATTTAAAGAGGACACCATTTTATCTAAACTGTTTCAATAATATGCTAAATAGATCCGAGAAAAAACAAATTGGGCCTTCAAACTAGAAACGAAATTAATTTGTTCATAGGAAGTTTCAAAAGTAACCGAATCAATGAAGTTGCATTGAGTATACTACAAAAATTAACGTGTACGACGAAATGCAGTCTGTCAGGGGCTGTGGTATAGACCTATTCGCCTGCTTGTCAAAATTGTGACGTTTACGCTGGTACGGACTTTTGGTGGCTAAACAATGGGCGAAATTCGGCGAAATTGTATGAAATAACTATTAAAAGTGGAAAGAATTGTATTTATATTTTTTTATATTTATTTATTTATAATATATTTATAATATATTTTTAAGTTTCTTGCAAGCAAATTCATAGATACAAATGTTGTTGGCAAAAAAAATGCCGGTGAAGTTGTATTTATAATACCATACCATACTGATTAATAACATTTGTATGTATACATCTACGTACAAGAAACTTCAAAATATAAGTTAGCAACGCTCAAATATCCATTCCCATCGTCGTGACCTGATGTGCAGTCATTGATCCCATTGCACCTGAAAACAAAAAAAAACGATTGAAAAGGAGCAGACAACGGAAGAAACAGTAACCAGCCTGTGCCTCCTGCAGCCGCTTTGCCGACCGTTCCCAAGGACCATCCCACGAACAAAACAATTTGGAGACGAACAACATGCTGTTTTTACTAAGAACTTTAAAAAAAAAAAAACTACAACAGAAATAATAGAATCTTTAAATAATTTTTTTTTAATGAAATACTATCACAAACCAAAAATAACTCTCGAAAGAAAAAAAACAAGAATAAAGCATTCCTAATCACTCATTTAATATCCTTAAAAAGAAAAAATAAATTCAATTCGATTCTATGTTTTTATGGTCCCTTAAACCATAAAAACATAGAATCATTTATTACTATTAGATCAAAACATTAGTTATCATGGCTAACAATAACAACATCCTAAGACCCCCAGTGCTAGGTGATGCACCACCAAATCCAAACCCTGCACCTCCAGCTTTGAATATGCAGAATTTGTCAGAAGTAGTAAACAGGCTTGTTGCCGAAGCATTGCAAAGAGAGGGCAGACAGATTATTAACACACTTCTTAACCCTGGAGCCGACATTATTGATGATGTCGACCAGGCTATCAATATCGAACCTAACAACCTCGCTGGTATGGATAAAATACCAGCCGTTGTAAAAAGTTTGCGGGAATTTTCCGGAGTACCTGGAGAATTCGGTTCTTGGCGCAAAAGCATCGAAAGGATTTTATCCGTTTATGAATCCATAAAGGGAACTCCCAAATATTTTGGGATCGTAAATGTTATTCGTAACAAGGTCAAAGGGCATGCCGACATAGTCCTCGAATCCTATAATACCCCCCTCGTTTGGGAAAAAATTGCTAAATGTTTAGCACTCCACTACGCGGATAAACGCGATCTCGGAACGTTGGAATACCAACTAACAACGTTGATTCAAGGTAACAACTCCATTCCGGAATTCTACCAAAGCGTTTATAAACATCTTTCTCTAATCCTAAATAAAATTTCCTCGATGGAAATAACTAAAGACAGTATGGACAACTTAGTACAAACCTACAGGGAGAAGGGTTTAGATACATTCATAAGAGGGTTAACAGGAGACCTCCCTAGACTGCTAAGTATCAGAGAGCCGAAGGACTTACCACAAGCCCTCCACCTATGTCTGAAACTCGAAAACGTCAATTTCAGAATCCAATACGCAAATCATAATAATATGACCAGCCGTAGGCAAACACTGCCAACTCCTCCCGTCCCTCCAAGACGTCCGGTCAACCCAAGTCCAAACCCAATCCCCGCTCCGAGGAAACATTTTTTCCCAGAACTCTACCATGAGCCACAAAGACCTCTTCCGCAATCACAATATCACCAACAATACGCCCAGCATTTCAACCAACAACCTCGTCAACAATTTCAAAATACCCCCAATCGAAATCACCTCTAGGATCTCAGCAAGCTCATGCACCGCACAAATACCAAAGGATATTCAACACAACAAATGAAGACGGCAATGCAACTCAGAATCAGCAAAAAGACGTAAACGACAACTACGGATTGGAGCAGTACATTGAACAAATTAATGAGACCGACGCAAAGTACGACCAGACTTTGATAGACTATATCGAGGAACAAGATAACCCCTGTCTTGACCCTTCCGAATCCTTAACGGACATCTATTTTTTAGACTAAAGAAATCTTCATTACCTTATGTCGAGCACGTAATGAAGAATGGAGAAACATTGAAATTTCTCATTGACACCGGCTCGAATAAAAACTGCATCCAACCCGTCTTATAAGAAACCCAATTCTAAACGAAAAACAATTTTTTGCGAACCCACCATGCTTTTATAAATATTTTTGGACCCGAAACTGAAAATCTAAAATTCTTCATACTACCTAGCTTAATATCATTTAGTGGTATCATCGGAAACGACACTCTGAGACACTTAAACGCTGTTATTCATATTCAGGAAAGCTTTATGACTATTGACCCTGGTAAAAGAATTCCCCCAAAACTCTATATTTCCGAATCCGTTAACTCAATTAACATCAGAACTGAACACCTGACGAAACAACAATCTGAACGACTTAACCAAATAATACGAAAATGTCCGAATCTTTTCTCTGACCCGGACGAAAAACTCACTTACACTTCGAGAGTAAAGGGCGAGATCAGAACCACCACTGACAACCCAATTTACTCTAAGTCATACCCATACCCAATGGCGCTTAAAGATGAAGTCGACAAGCAAGTAAAAAAAATGCTTGAGGACGGAATCATACGACCGTCAAAATCGCCGTATAACTCGCCAGTATGGATTGTCCCAAAAAAATTGGACGCATCCGGAGAGAAAAAATACAGACTCGTGATAGATTATCGAAAACTAAATTCTGTGACAGTCCCGGACAAATACCCTATACCAGAAATTTCTGAAGTCCTGGCAAATTTAGGAAGGAATAAATACTTTACAATTGCAGATTTAAAAAGTGGTTTTCACCAAATTCCGCAAAGAGCAGCCGACATAGAAAAACCGCATTTTCAGTAAATAACGGGAAATACGAGTTCACCCGCTTACCGTTTGGGTTGAAAAACGCCCCATCAATCTTCCAGAGAACTCTGGACGATATTCTCAGAGAACATATCGGTGTCAGATGCTACGTCTACATCGATGATATTATTATCTTCGGACGAGATGAAGACGAGCACCTCAAAAATTTAGAAATAGTCTTCACGACACTGGAGAAATCGAATATGAAAATTCAGCTCGATAAATGTGATTTCCTGAAAGGAGAAATCGAATTCCTCGGATTCCTCGTCTCAACTGAGGGAATCAAAACTAATCCGAAAAAAGTCGATGCAAGGGAGATTTGCTCCTCCTAAATCGCTGAAAGATCTAAGATCCTTTCTGGGAATGTCAGGCTATTACAGGCGGTTTATTCGCGACTATGCCAAAATGGCAAAACCCCTGACATCCCTTTTGAGAGGGGAAGATGGACGAGTGTCCAAAAACCTCTCCAAAAATAAAATAATTTCACTCGATCCAAGCGCACTAGAGGCATTCAGGAAAATTAATAGCTCACTTCTATCCGACGAAGTCTTACTCGTTCACCCAAATTTCCACAAAGCATTCGAACTAACCACGGATGCCTCCGACTACACGATCGGCGCAGTACTTTCTCAAGAAAGCAAGCCCGTCACCTTCTTGTCAAGAACTCTCAGTAAAACCGAAGAGAGCTACGCGACAAATGAAAAGGAGATGTTGGCCATAATATGGGCCCTAAACTCCTTGCGGAACTTCCTCTATGGCTCGCGAAAAGTAGTTATCTTCACAGACCACCAGCCGTTGACATATGCACTTAGCAATAAAAACACAAATGCTAAAATGAAGAGGTGGAAAGCCATTCTTGAAGAATACAACTACGAGCTGCGATACAAGCCAGGCAAAACCAACGTCATCGCGGACGCACTATCAAGACTTCCTCAACAAATCAAGTCCATGACAATGACACAGCATAGCGACGAAAGCTCCTCCGATAACCTCATTCCGACAGTCGAGACCCCCATTAACGTTTTTAGGAACCAACATGTACTAAAACTAGGCGACGAAGACTCCTACCAACTTAAAAACCCCTTCGATAACTATCATAGACACATAGTTATCAAACCCCAATACACTCGACGTGACATCGTCGATATCTTTAAAAGGTATCTTAACCCCCATACCGTAAACGGACTGGTGACTGAAGAAGTGACTATGGGACTTCTACAAGAAATCTACCCCTTCCATTTTAAAGATTACAAAATAAGCTACACCCAAAAAATAGTCGAAGACATACCAAATGATACAGAGCAAGAGGAAAAAATACTTGTAATTCACCGTAGGGCTCATAGAAATGCTGAGGAAAATAGATTTCAGATACTAGAAAACTTCTACTTTCCAAGAATGAGTGCAAAGATTAAGAACGTAATAAAGAAGTGCTCCACCTGCAAAGAGAACAAGTACGACAGGCATCCGAACAAACCGTTTATTAACCCAACTCCTATTCCAAACTACCCTGGCCACACACTGCATATAGACATATTTACGACCGAGAAACAAATAGTATTAACTGCTATTGACAAATTCACCAAATATGCTAAAACTACAATCATCAAATCCCGTTCTATAGAAGATATCCGCAAACCATTAAGAGATATCCTCTTTTTCTTCTCTGTCCCAGAAATCGTCGTAATAGATAACGAAAAGGCTCTGAATTCGAGTTCAATAGCATCTATGATGGAAGACGAATTACATATTAAGATTTTTAAGACCCGGGCAAATCGAAAGATTCCATTCAACTCTCGCGGAAATAATGAGATGCTTAAAGTCTGATGACACTCCTCGCTCATTCGAGGAACTCCTTGAAAGAGCGACGCACGAGTACAATTGCATCATCCACTCTGTAACAGAAAAAAAACCTGTCGAACTTCTTTTCGGGCGATCTCCCCGAGTATGCCCCGAAACATTCGAAAAAAGTCGCCTCAACAACATAGAAAAGCTAAAACAAAAACAACAGAAGGATCTGAAAACCCATAATAAAAAACGCACACCCTTAAAAAATTACGAGATAGGAGAAGTAATCTTTGTCAAACACAACAAGAGACAAGGATCCAAATTAACAAATCGGTATACTAAAGAAATTGTTAGGGAAAATAAAAATAGTATTGTAATAACAGAATCAGGCAGGAGAGTTCACAAAAGTAATATACGAAACTGACAACTTCCTTCTATTTCAGAATGACCTTTTGCACAGCAAAATGTGCAGTTCAAGTTCTCGACTACACAAACTCCCAAGTAGTGACAATTAATACCGGACCAGCAAAAATCCAGACAGGACATTTTAAAATCATTCATGACATTGACGTACGACAATGCGAGACAATAATCGCAGACGTTACGACCATTCTTGAACACCATATACCAACCGATAACCCATTGTATCCGTACTTACAACATGAGTTGTTTCAGATCCAAGAACTTCTAGAAAACCTAAAACCAAAAACTATTCATAAACGCTCCCTCGATTTCATTGGTTAAGCCTGGAAGTGGATCGCGGGTAACCCCGACCACGAGGATTTTGTTACCATAAAACAAAAGATAAATAATGTTTTGATCAATAACAATAGACAGGTAATAGTCAATAAATTGCTAACCGATCGATTAAATAATATAACAAGAATAACAAATCAACTAGAAAACTTTGTAAAAACTAGCAATAAACATCAGTCCGAATTTGTATCAAGTTTGCAATATAAACTTAAATTAATAAAAGAGGAATTAATAAACATTAAATATGCCATAAACTTTGCAAAATCTAATTCTGTAAACACTATAATGTTATCAAAAGACGAAATCAAAATAGCAACCGATATTTTAGATAAAGAAAAGCTCCCATATATCAGTCCAGAAGAAGCCTTGGAATTTGCAAAAGTAAAAATTATTACAAATAACTTATTACTCCTTTATATTGTAATCATTCCCATTACTTCCGATGAAGCATATGATAAAATTCTAATTAAACCTGTAAAAATGAGAAATGTTGTGATCGATATACCCAACGATGTAATTATTAACAACCAAGGGAAAATGTACGAAATAAAGAAAGAATGTAGAAGTTATAATCAATTATCAATATGTAATCAAATGGATATTTTAGACTTAAGTAATTCATCTTGTATTCCAAATATTTTAAGAAGCACCGACTCAATTTGCAAAAGAATCAATAGTCTACAGATGCCTAAAGTGGAAGAAATCGCATCCGGACTCCTACTCCTCAATGACTACAACGGAACAATTAGAATCAACGACACCCCCAAGGTTCTCAACGAAACATACCTCATAAAGTTCGATAATGCTACACTTACGATAGAAGGTCAGACATTCACATCCAAAGAAATCTCAACCCTACAAGCTCTACCTGCTATTCTTCAACCGACGCCCCGCGAGAATCAATATAGAGAAATATTATCCCTGGAGATGATGAAGCAATTACATATAAACAACACCAAACAAATCCAACTTCTAAAAACAGAGAAGGAATTTGAAAAATGGTCATTGATCATCTTGGGTATGATAATTATATCAAAATTAATGAGCCGAAGACGAACCAACATTACCATCAACTCTCAAGCGAAGGAAATAAAAGGCCGAGATGAAACAGAAGCGGTGACGTATCCACCAACACATGAACCAATACCATCTTTCTTCAACAAGCCACAGCATAACCATCAAACATTTAATCTGGAGCGAATGTCCCTAAGAGGGGAAGAGTTAGCAACGCTCAAATATCCATTCCCATCGTCGTGACCTGATGTGCAGTCATTGATCGCATTGCACCTGTGGCGAAATATTTGATCCCACCGTCGAGTCGGAATGCATTGCATATCCCATTGCACCGGCCGGCGGCGAAATTGCTGATATCGCGTCTGGATTCATGAATGCAAATTGGGTCAGGTATTTGTTTGTTGCTTATTATAAATATTAGTGTTAAGTTTATTATCGACACATTATACAATTCTTCCCAGTTTTAATACATATTTCATACGATTTCGCCCTTTGTTTGGCCACCAAAAGTCTGTGACAGCTTAAACGTCAAACTGCAAAAAGGTCTATTCACTATACCATGGTATCGATACCAGTATTCTGTCTCTTTTTTTTTTTTTTTTTTTTATAATTCACGCGCGCTCAAGGGCTTATTACTACCCTTTTAATGTCAAGACACAGCGCGGGCGTTAGGGAAATTAGGAAGAGAAGATAGGAGATACCGATGGACGTTGGTTTTAAATGTTTGTGGATTATACTGTGAGGGAAAAATAGAGCTTGGTAAAGCATTCCACATTCGTGTTGTACGGTTTATGAAAGAATCTCTATACTTGACGGTACGTCCGAAAATAGGCTTGAGGGTATACTGATGAGCATTCAGAGCGTGACGGGTATTGCGAGAAAATTGATGAAGGGGCGGAATGCAACTGGCTATTTCGCTGGAGCACTGTTTGTGAAAAAAGCAATAGAATAAGGAAAGTCAAGAGACATTTCTGCGATGTTGGAGCGAGTCAATAGACTCCGCTATGCTTCTGTTCCCTATTAGTTTTAACGCTCGATTTTGAATTCTATCCAGCAGGTGCAAAGAGGTCTTAGGAGCACCAGACCAGATATGAGCATTATACTCGAGCTTGGGGCGGATGTAGGCCTTATATATTGTAGCCAGATCAGAGGGTGTAAAGAACTTCTTGCACCGTTTAAGGAATCCTAAACATTTCGCAGCATTCTTGGCGGATTCGAATATGTGGTCATTCCAACGAAGATGGTCGTTAACACACATACCGAGAATGGAAAGTTTTTCGGTTTCGACGATGCAAGTGCCATTCATTGATAATGGCAAGGGGTTAAGGTTACGCTTGAGCGACAGCTGACAGCATTGGGTTTTCGAAGCATTAAATTCCACTCTGTTGTTTATACCCCATTTAATTATACTGTCAAGATCGGAATTTAATGAGCTTAACATACGCTGCCGTTCCAGTTCTACGGCCGAAGAGCAGGGACGTGAGTCTGGGAACGAATATGAGAAGCTGAGGGTGCTGTCGTCAGCGAAGGAATGTATTGGATTAGAAGTAGCAGACAAGAGATCGTTTATGAAAATAAGAAAGAGAGTCGGAGACAAAACGGAGCCTTGGGGGACGCCAGCATTTATATGGTGGATTGCAGACTTGAAACCATCCAAAACAACTTGAATTGAACGTTCCGAAAGGTAGTTTCTAATCCATAGAAGAAGAGATTCGTCGATGCCAAATGCACGCATTTTCGACAAAAGAGCTTGATGCCAAACTCTGTCAAATGCCTTTGAAATATCAAGCGCAACAATCTTACATTCACCAGAATGATGTAGAGAGTGGTTCCACCTTTCGGTGAGATATACCATCAAATCACCAGTGGACCTTTTGCTACGAAAACCATACTGACGGTCATTAAGGAGCTTTCGTGATTCAAGATATTTCATAAGCTGACGATTTATCAGCGTTTCCATGACCTTGGAAAGAAGGGACGTAAGTGCAATGGGTCGATAGTTGGAGGGAGAAGAAGATTCGCCTTTTTTAGGGACGGGCTGGACAAATGCTGTTTTCCATCTACTCGGGAAGAGTCCAGAAGAGTAGGATAGATGAAAAAGCTTACGCAGTGGTTTTGCCAGCGTGGAAGAACACCTCTTCAGGATAATGGGTGAGATACCATCTGGACCAGCGGATTTGTTTATGTTAAGATCTTTAAGCACTCTTGCTACTGTACGAGTGCGAAAGTGGATTTGTCCCATAGAATATTCGACGCGCTCAAGTACAGGGGGAGTCAAAGCACAATCTGGGAGTGTGGAGTTCGCAGCGAATAAGGCTGCAAGCAGATTAGCCTTGTCCAAAGAGCTGACAGATGGAGTGTCATTGTGAACGAGCGTTGGGGTGGAAGATGAGGCACAATTTTTTATATTTTTGACGAACGACCAAAAATTTTTGCTACCTTTGGGACAGTGTAGAATTTTTTGCCTCAATTTTAGGTCGAAGGAGAATTTTACACGGCGAATTAGAGCATTGCAATCATTTCTGGCTCGTTTAAACATTTTTCGGTTTTCCTCTGTTGGGTCGGTCTTAAAAGACCGAAATCTTAGCTCCCTTAACCTGATAGCCTCTTTGCAGCTCGAGTCATTCCACGGGTTTTCCTTTGGCTTGATACTCTTTATTCTGTGAGGAATAAAGGATTTCATGCCGAGGAGGATAGTGTTTGTAATCGTATCGGCGGCGGCGTCCACGTCGTTATCGAGGAAACATAACGACCAGTTAAAACTCCTAAAGAAGCTGTTCATGCCGTCCCAGTTGGCTTTCTCGTACTGCCAGACTAATCTTTTAGGAGTTTTTTCTTTAACTGTGTGGTTAAGGTACGAAAAATTAGCCGATACGACACAGTGGTCTGACGAACCTAGAGGCGATAATACGTTTATGCTGTATTTATCGGGGTGAGAGCTAAGGAACAAGTCCAGAGTATTGGCGGCGTGACTGTCAATGTCGGGTAGCCGTGTGGGCTCATTCACAAGCTGGGTCAAATTATTTACCTCAGCAAAGATTTCAATAGGCTACCAGCCACCACCCAAAAAGAGCCCTTGGTATGATGATGAATGCGTACGCCGGAAAAAGGTGACAGAAAATGCACACTTGCAAGCGCTGCAACGCAAAACAAGGGCAGCGAGAGAAGAGTATCGAACCAGAAGAAGGGAGGAGAAGAAGATACTGCGTAAGAAGAAAAGGGCCCACGCAGCCTCCCAGCTCAAGGATATCGAAGAGTCCCGCGATAGGAACAACATCCGGATGTTTTTTCAGGAAAGCCAAGCAACTGGCAGCTGGCTTCAAGCCCGGAACGCAGGCTCTTCGAAACAGTGAAGGAAACCTAGTCACCGAAGCACAGGGAATAGTAGATGTATTTAAGCAGCATTTCCAGCAGCTACTTAATGGGCAGGTAGAGAGAGTGATAGGGCAAGAAGAGAACCCGCATCCAGTCAATGAAGAATCCATTCCCCCTCCTAGTTTTGAAGAGGTCGGCTCAGCTATCAAAAAGCTGAAGAACAACAAGGCCGACGGCTCTGATGGTCTACCAGCAGAGCTTTTCAAACATGGTGGTGATGCTTTGGTGGGGTGCATGCACCAAGTCATCAACCAAGTGTGGGTGGATGAAGTCATGCCCGATGACTGGACTATCAGCTCTATATGCCCCATCTTCAAGAAAGGCGATCCTATGTCTTGTAAGAACTACCGAGGCATATCCCTGCTTAATGTCGCATATAAGATCCTATCCAACGTACTGTGTGAACGTCTGAAGCCTTTCTGCAGCACACTAATCGGCACGTACCAGTGTGGCTTCCGGCCCGGCAGATCGACGATCGACCAAATTTTCACACTAAGGCAAATCCTGGAAAAGACCAACGAATTTCAAGTCGAGACTCACCATCTCTTCATCGACTTTAAAGCCGCATATGATAGCATTCATCGTCTTGAGCTCTACAAGGCGATGGCCGAATTCGGGATCCCGGCTAAACTGATCCAGCTGTGCCGCGTGACGCTGGATAACACGCGGTGCAACGTGCAATTCGGCAACAGTTCCTCTGAACTATTCCAAACATGCACCGGATTTCGGCAAGGGGATGCGTTATCATGTGACTTCTTCAATCTTGTGCTGGAACAGATAGTGCGCAGGGCAGGTGTAAACACGGAAGGCACTATCTTCAACAAATCTGTCCAGTTGCTGGGATACGCAGACGACATCGACATCATCGGTCGCTCCCAGCGCGCCGTGTTAGAGGCTTTTACGGCAATTGAAGAAGAGGCGAAACGTGTTGGCCTTGAAGTGAATGAGGACAAAACCAAATACATGTTGTCAACAAACAAAGAAGCATCTGTCCACCGCCTAGGACAAAACGTCACTGTTGGCAACAGTAACTTCGAAGTGGTTAAGGAGTTTACCTACCTCGGAGTAAATATCAACTCCACGAATGACAACTTAGTGGAGATTCGACGAAGACTTACCCTAGGAAACCGCTGCTAAATGTATGCTCTACAAAACTTTGATCCTGCCAGTTCTGCTGTATGGAGCCGAGTGCTGGACGATAAGCAGGAAAGCAGAGCAAATACTGAACACTTTCGAAAGAAAAATTCTTCGTCGGATATTCGGTCCCGTATGCGAGGAGGGCGAATGGAGGAGAAGATATAACCGCGAACTCTATGAGCTGTACCAGGATGTGGATGTAGTCCAAAAAGCCAAAACACGTCGACTACACTGGCTCGGCCACATCGAGCGAATGGACAATAATGCTCCAGCAAAGAGGATCTTCGAATCACAGCCCCCAGGTTCGAGAAGACAAGGAAGACCGAACCTCCGTTTTAAGGATCAAGCTATCGCGGATGCCAGAGCGCTTGGTCTAGATAACTGGAAGCAGCGTGCCCGGGATCGAAGAGAGTGGAAGGCTGCTGTGTCTCAGGCAGAGACTCTTCACGGGTCGGGAGCCCGTTAAGTAAGTAAGTAAGTAAAGATTTCAACATATCTTCCTTCGGGTGTTGTCTGTCCAGAATGTCGAAGCCAACCAGAATTGTGTATATTGAAATCGCCCGCAATGACGATCTCAGTATGAGGGTAATGGGAAACAATTCTTAAGATGGAGTCAGACAGCTCATCAAACTCATTACAAGTAGAATTGCTGTCAAAGTTAGGGCTTCTATAAATAAAACAGTAGTGGATAATTTGCCTACGGACACTGATTTTTAACCACATGAAGTTAAATTCCGGATTGGAACAGGAGCCATATTGTGGTTGAATTTGGTAGGCTACATCACTACGGATATAAATGGCGAGACCGCGGTGAGAGAAGAATAAAGGCACCAGGCTATATCCAGGAAGGTTCAAATCTGAATAATCAGAGTTCTCGCCTACCTGTGTTTCACCCAATGCCAAAACAGCTGGCCTGTATTTAGAGACGTGGACGTACACGGCGAAGTGATTCTTCCTTAGCCCACGAATGTTGCTTACATCCACTCTAAAATTCCCTGACATTATAAAAGACAAACACAAAAAACACAAACCCCGACGCTACTAAGCAGAGCTGTGAAGTGTAAATCCTACGTTAATTTTCCAAAACAAATTGTCGTACGTGTTATGCCCGTACGACAATATGCTTTGGTCCACCAACAAAATAAACACTCACAGCCCGCTATTCGTCTGGTGCTACTTTACCATAAGCATTGCATCGACCGCATGAGAGAAGAAAACATACGGCAAATGCAATAAATACGATCCAGCAGCAGTCGCTGAGATGGAAAGGAGAGGGGGGGATGACCCGGCTGGCGCTCACACACTTGTTTTCATTTTTTTTTTTTTTTTTTTTTTTTTTTTTTTTTTTTTTTTTTATACACTTCACTGTGCACTGAATAATTGTTGCACGCGCGATGAGAACTGTTTATCAGTTACTATTTTTTTTTTTTTGCTTTTAATTTAAAATATTTTTGGGTGGGAGGTTAGTTTCTTTTTATTTCACGCGTAACAAACTTGGTGGTGAGTAAAACTAGTAAAAAGCGTGCGCGCACCGCACGAGCCAATCGGTAAGTGATAAAGATACATACATAAGATAAAAATATATGTACTCCTTTTTCATCTAAATGGTAAACAAGTGTGGAAAAGTGGAACAAAAAGGAAAACCACCTCCATTTTTGACAGCCACGTGTTTAGCCAATACAAACCAATATCGATTTACTTCAATTGTGTAAAAACTGTCAGCGTAAGCCGTGTTTTATTATCACCCATGATCTATATAAATCATTGGTTTGTATGCATTACAACAACAATATGAGATTTTGCTTTTGATTAAGATAAATTTTTGTGATCCAAAAATTAGTTTGGGCTATTTCTCACTAGGATACACTTTCGTTTGTGAATATTAGGCGTTTTTCTTTTTTAGTTCAGAACAGAGCTCTGAACAGAGTGTGAACATGTCGAGCGCGGTCTGAACGGAGCATGCTCTGAACGCTCTGATTTATTTAAGAAACACGATTGAGCAGCACCTGTCATATGACTGAAAAATTAATCGGAGATTCATGCTTTTTGTCTTCTTAAAAACAAAGCCCCGAACTCCACTTCAATTAAACGTCAAAGTCACCGTGCTCGGGTTTTACTCAGGATGCTCAATCAATTCATGCTGAGCTGATAGAGCGCGCTCTGAGCACGCTCTAAGTGAAAAAAGAAACACGAATTGAGTGCTCTGAGAGCTCTGAACTAAAAAAAAAACACAAACATTTTTTTTGACAATACAGGCTCGGCTCTGATTCGTATTTCCCCATTAGAGCCCGTTGTTTCTTAAGTTCAACTTAATCTAAGATATGCTTCCAGTTAAAGTCCCGTTACGTAATCTACATATGTAGGCTTTCTCTCTCTAAAAACTATCCCGTAGGGTCAAAGCGACATTGTGATAGGAATAGGACTCCTTAGGTTCGTTTTTTAAGCCCGCATTGGATGAAAACGACATTGGCTATTAGCAACGATATCACAGTAGTTTGGCGGTACTGCGTATGTACTGACACTCCAACTCTTCAACTGTAAGGTGATGACATTGCTGTCCAAGCCCATGGCCTTGCAGAAAATGCGCCTATCAACGTTCGTCACTTTGAACGTTTTCAAACAAATTATCGGTAACAGCAGGAAAATGCAAGTCTGGCATCACTCTTTCTATCGGGGCTAAGAGTTTAGCTGCGAAAGTTATCTGGGCTTATCTATGTCCATATGAAACTAGTTGTTGTTGTATTTAATGTCGATGTCGTTTTTTCACAATCTCATTCGGGGATGCAAGGAACACACTTATTGAGTTCCTATGGCTGAACTCGAAAATATAAGATGAAGCAGATACCTACGATACCTCTGAGGTATTGTGTTTCGAGTATCAACTCAGCGTCAACTCTAGCATTCTATGAAGACTTCTAAGATGGTAGGCGTTCTTAGTTGGTATTTTTTTTTTCAACTCCGAACTCCGACCGCTAATTATGCTGGCGACACTTATTGCGCAGAGATTGTATGAAACTGACAATTTACCAGCAGGCCATGTATAGTATGTCAATAAGACCAACAATATGATTTATTCAAGAACTATTTTTGTAACTGGAATATTTAACGTTTGATAGACCGTTTGTAATAAAACGGTTCAACCTGTGTCGACTGCAGTCGACCGGTAAAAACAGAGGATAACTGGCTAGTGTGCAGTGGTTTTTGTGGTGCAGTTTACCATACAAAATGTCTCAAATTGAACCAATATGATTATGATTTGATAAACGAAAGACCAGATATCCATTTCATTTGTAAAAAGTGTATAAGTTATATGAAATCATTGGAAAGCGTTGTAAAAAGTTTAAGAGAATCCGTTGATTCCTTAATGAAATTAAGTGAAGATAAAAATACAGTGGAAGTCCCAAAGAAAAAATAAATTGCAGAAGTCGCGAAGACAACGGCTATCGTTAGACCAAAAGAGAAACAAAATATAAACAAAACGAAAAATGACGTCAAAGTGAATATAAATCCTTCTGATCTGGCAATAAAAATTGGTAATATCAATGAAAAAAATCAAGTGAAAAATTAAGCAAAGAAGTTAAAGAAAAATTAAATGAAAATTATGAAGTTGATAGCCCAAAGTTGTAAGTGCCGCAAATTCTGCTAACAGGTATGAGCGAGAAGTATGAGACGAGTGAAATAGAAGTAGTCAAAACAATTTAAAAGGAGAAGTGAAATGTGTGAAGTGTTACCGTGGTGTAAAAAACACAAGCGTATTTAAAACAATTCTAGTACTGGAAGCAGATGACTATAAAAATGTGATGCAAGGTGGAAGAAAGAACGTAGGTTGGGATCGATACAGAGTGTTCGAATATGTTTCCATAAGAAAGTGCTAAATTGTTGGGGTTTCAGACATATTGCAAATAAGTGTACAAATGAAATTGTATGTGCAAAGTGCGGACAAAATCATGATGCAAAAGATTGTAGCTCAGATCAAATTAAGTCTATAAATTGTCAAAGATCAAATGAAAAGTATGGGTTGAAACTAGATTGTAATCATGATTGTAGGGATACAGAATGTCCAGTCTATTTAAAACAACTAGAAATCGAAAGAAAAAGAGCTTCTTCAGGGATTAACCGGTAATTTTTGTGAAATTGAGACTTCTTTCCATAGCAAAAACTATGATTTGGTGGTTCTGTCAGAAACACATCTTAATGATAAGATAGAGACTCACGAAGTAGACATCGATAATTATGAATTAATAAGATGTGATAGTAATTCTAGGCACAGCGTTGGAGTTTGCATTTATGTTAAAAAGGGAATCAGCTTCGACCCTCCAAATTAACAAGGTACGATTATGAGCATTGGTGGATCTGGATGGTTATGAATATAACGACTAAAGGGTACCCGATAACTTTCGTATTTTTATATAACTCACCAAGTGCTTCCTGTCGACTGTTTTGTGATAGATTTGCAGGGTTACTAGAAGAATTAAATGATAACGCAGAAGACTTATAGTGGTTGGGGATTTTAACATAAATTGGATAGATAAACACTTACGTATCAATAAGAAATGAAAAGAATTATTATTGAAAACACGGCTAAACAAATTATTAATGATGTAACGCGAAGTACCCCGGACTCTAATACACTTATAGATAACGTTATTACAAACTCAGGCTTGGTATCGGCACTAGCTTAAAAATTACTGATCATGAAACAATAATAGTGAAACTAAAATCAAAAGAAAATAATATAGACAGATTATAACTAAATACAGTGAAGTATTTGATGTATGATAGTCATGCATTCCTTCATAACATAAATCAATGTCAGTAAAAAAATATTTGTTTTCCACTCGTTGACGTGAATTTTTTGGCCGGCATATTCTCGAGTGAATTGCTACGAATTGTAAATAATTACGTTGAAACAAAAGTTGTTCAAATAAACTCAATAGAGTGGTTTAACAATAGATTAAATTTAAAAAGGGAAAAAATACTTTATTACCATAGAGCTCGTCAAACCTGTAATATAAGTGATTGGGAAACTTATAGGATATTACGAGATCAATGTAAAAAAAGAATTGGTAAGAAGTAAAGGACTTTTTGTACAAAATAAAATTCTTATGGAATCATATCAAAAATGTATGTGGAGAACCTTAAAAAAAATATGTGCTGGAGTTTTAATGGGATAGCAATTAATAACTCGAAAAATATTGCAGATAAATTTAACGCGTTTTATGTGGACAGTGTTATAGACATAAACAGTCAATTGATGTTGTACAGTATGTTAACCAAATAGTTAAACTTACGTGTCGCTTTATATTTAGTGCTGTGAATTCATGTGATAATTTTGATGTGCTACGACGAATGAAACAAAAGAAAGATTTCAACCTTATGTGCCCCAAGATGTTCCTAGATGCTTTTGGAGTAGTAGGAAACGTTAATAAGGTAGTTAATAAATCTTTAAATTCGGGATGTTTACCGAGTTCATGGAAGGAATCGTTGGTTACACCAATTTAAAAGTTGAAGGGCTCGAGGCGATGTGAAGACTACCGACTAGTGAACGCGTTGCCAGTCTACGAAGAGGTAATCGAGAAGATAGTCAAAACACAACTACAAAAATACATAGACACCAGTAACATCATCATTCACAATCAATTCGGGTTTAGAACTCAGCATTCATGTGGAACTGCTTTAAATTACTTGGTGTCAAATTGGAAAGAAGATCTGACATGTGGATCCACTATTATAGCTGTGTACTTGGACCTTAAGCGAGTTTTTGAGACTATCGACAGGGGAATATTAATCCAGAAATTGAAGTAGTACTATGTTTGAGACAGATAGCTACAGTGGTTTATATCGTATCTTAGCCAGCGAACTCAAAGGACATCCGTAAATGGTACACTTTCTGACATAAGATCAACGATGTGGGGAGTACCTCAAGGATCGATAACAGGGCCTTTTCTGTTTCTACTGTACATAAACGATGTATGCAGAGTGTTAAGGTATTGCAAGATAGTTCTGTTTGCAGATGATGCCCTAATATATCTCGCGGGTAAGGACATCGCAACGATGACTAAACAAATACAAGAAGATCTAGACAACATAAACAATTGGTTCAAGGCAAACAAACTCAAGACGAATGTACAAAGACGAAATCTATGATATTTAACACACAGTGCAATATAAATTTAAGAAAAATATTTATGTAGGTGTGATCATGGATAGCAATTTAAAGTTTGATAGACACGTTGACTATGTAGCTAGAAAAGAGTATACAATGTTATAATCAAACCACACTTTGAATATTGTTCTACTGTCCTATTTCTGTTACCTAATAGTAAATATAGATTGCAAAAACTGCAAAACAAAGCAATGTGTTTCATATATGTTAAACCGGCTAAACTGGTTAAGTATTAAACAACAATTAGTGTTAGATGTTCTTTTGTTTATCCAAAAGATGAGAACAGGTGAGCTGCCTGGTTATTTTAACAGTTTAATTAGATATGTTGGTGAGTTCCAGCCATATCAATTAAGAAATGTGAACAACCTACGACTGCCTGCTTTTAGAAATACAATGTCACAAAATAGCGTCATATACAAAAGCTTTCAAATATTTAACTCCTTGCCAGAAGACCTTAAATTAGAAACAAATTTTAATGTATACAAGCGCAGTGTTAAAGAATTTGTAAAAAATAATTTTTAAGTTTATGTAAATATGTATTACAATATCTTAATACTTTAATTATGCTAAATAAATAAATGAAATGAAGAATGAAAATGAAAAAAATTGATACGACTTGTACTGACATCTGCCGATAATATACTTATGTTGTTTTGTCTGTTCAATTCACTATAATAAACATTTTTTTATTTTCGCTCTGCAGAAAGAAAATGGAGATTTGTGTTGCTAAATACAAGCGCCACAACGAAATTAGGTTTATATAAAAAGAAGCGCCTATTTTTCAATGAGTATTAAAAACTTCAAAGTTGGCAAATTTTACATTTTTATGTGTGAACTCCACCTTATAGATATACTGTGTTCTTTCCCACAATATCCCGGTCCAATTTCTTAATCTTTTCATTAATAGAACTGTCAAAAGCGTTATCAACATGTCATTAGTGAACAACATTCCGAATATATTAACATTTTAATTAAAAAAAACATGAATATATCATTTAAATCTTATTAAGTTATAGTTTCAAAAACATACTGAAAGTGATTTTCTTTTCGAAATAACACAGTTTACATAGGTACCGCTTCAGTAAGAAGATAGGGCGACCGCAGTGTTTTATTTTGGAAAAGGTAAATACTCCTCTAAGTACGAAAGACTTGCAATTTAGGAGGGGCATTGCTGAATTTCTTTCTGATTTTGTTAACTGATTCAATTTGTTTATATGCATATGCAAATTGGTAAACTTTTTGTAAAAACAAATCGGTAATTCATTGAAAATTTTGGTTTTACTTTTTAAGGGAAGAATTTGCAAAATAAATTGACACAAATTGAACTTGTACCTTTTTATTCCTGTGGCCTGGCTATGTACATCTCTATTTGTGAATTTGCATAGAACGAAGATGTATGTGTAAACAAATGTCAATTAAACCTAAAATGTAAAATGCTTTTATTTTTTGAAAGAATAATTTTTCTTAAATTTTTTTTTATTATTTTTTAAGTATCTGTTACACCATGCTGCAGTTTGTAAGACGTTAATACATTTATTAAAGTATCAACTTATTAAGAATATCGTGGACTGAATATATGAAGTTTGTTGTGTTGTTCATAGAATCAATCTTTCTTAACTAGTTGGCAAGTTTGCACTGACTTTGGTCGTGGATGTTCTCCGATTAAGAACATTTTTCTTGAGCCTATCTACTTCGAAGCAGGAGCGGTCTTGCAGTCAGGGTCTTTTTTCAAACCACAACTGAAGCAACTGCTGTGTTAATCATTGTGATTGAGAAGAAAAAGTAGTTCATATTTGCCTATGGTTTAAAGTTCTTGATTGTTAAAGATGTCTCTATCATCAGATCAATAAATTGGTGCAAGTCTATGTTTTTGTTCCATTGAAAGCAAATAGTGTGCTCCCCTAAGTATGATGTAGTTTCAAAAATTGCACCAAACCGAAACAGAGCTAAAAAAACAGGCTTATACATTTAATATGTATATACATATATATATGTACATATGTATGTATATATATATATTTCAGTTTTTAAAAAGGAACAAATGAGTCACAAGAGCTGATGGCTGATTCATCGGTTATGGCCTTATTTCAACGGTTATACAAGAAATGGTGTATCTGGCTTATTCAGCAAGTAAAGATAATGACCAATACTATATGTGTTAATAGAATATCGATGGCAGGCCTTATTTCAACGGTTATACAAGAAATGGTGTATCTGGCTTATTTAGCAAGTAAAGATAATGACCAATACTATATGTGTTAATAGAATATCGATGGCAGGCTAATAAATTCATACATAAACTTTTTCACAATTTGCGTTGGAACGAAACGTATTGTGTCTCCTTATGTAATATTTACTTATGTAAATGTAAACAAATATCGCTTTTGCAAAGTTTTCAGGAGTTATGGAGTGCCTCAGTCGCCTAATCAGAAGTTGCCCCTAGTTTGGTTGCTGGTTGAGTAACGAATCCCGTGATTTGGTGGTATCCCAGTTGACCTAATTATAGTCTATGTATAGTTCTAATTTAGTTTACCCCTTTAGCCTAAATTAACGTACATATATACATATACATACTTTCGTATAAAGTATTCTTTTTGTAGTAATGTTTAAATAGGTAAGAGGAAGATAAATAATTTCCTTTTTGGGTGATAGTTAAATATTTTCCACTAACCACTTGTTGCTAAGAACTCACTAAAGTTAAAATTGACCAACGAACTGCTTCCAGTAAGCTCACAGATATTATTTTCCAAGGAACACTGCATACGGAAAATATCCGCATAGAAACAAATATTTTGTTATGATGCGATTATGTTTCCTAATGAACCTGACATGATACCATGAATTTACGTTACCGTAACACTAAATAGTGGTTTAGTGTGTCGCAGTTCCATTCCCAGATAACACTATTTTTTTTTTAATTTTTCGTAGTCCAGCTCTTGCGAGGTTTTGACAAACATTCGAGATCTTACACAAAAATTGCGCTTCGGACACAGTATTAAACTGTATGCGCTTTACATTCGTTGAAAATGAGCTGAATAAATCGGAATACTATTTAAAAAAACAAAATGCAGTAAGTGTATCGCGGGCAGTAAGCGCTATCGTTGTGTTTATGCTTAAATAAGTGCAAACGAAAATATCCATGGCCCCACCCTGGAACTGGGTTATGTGAAAATCAAATTCTTATTAAGTCTGTTCTATCAGCCGATGAGTCCACCTTCCTTTCCCAAAAGCATTCCAAAAGTGTTCTTGCCAATCTCTTAGATTTTCTCTTCTGAAAGCCGCTTTTCGCTTTGCATGTTCGTGGACTGTAATGTTGACGGTTTCTACCGTTTTTCTTCTGCTGGTTACGACTGATTCTGTTTTATTCTCCACCAGTGTTAGGTCAACAGAGGTAAACATTTTTGTACTATGCTTATAGGCGAATTGCTCATCTCTTTTACCTGATCTTGATGTCGTCCGCGAATCCCACTATTTCGTCGGGTATAGGGAGTCCTTTCATTTCTTGAATTGAATGTACATACATAAGTATGTTTTTCGTAAAGGGAGACTACCGTTTACTGTTTAGCTATTTATGATCGTCTTTCCCTGTTTGCGGTTGCCGTTAATTGTTTCATGGGGAATACCATCTGGCTTGGTTTTCAAAGTTGTTTTCTCTTTCCAACCACCGATTACTGCTACAAGCTGTTTCACATCATCTCATATTAGCCTCGCTGCTTTCATGAAGTTCAAAATATTCTCGGGAGAAGATATTTATCCAACTCTTATCTACAGTTCTCTGCGCTCTATACGTGGAAAATACGTGTCTCTTCCCTCTTTGCATTTAAACAGATAGAAGTTTTCCGTACCCATGTATTTCCTGACTAGGATGTATTTCCGTAAGCAGAGGTTTGACAGTTGGACTATGCTTTTGCGAAATCAAGTGCTCTATGCGACGTAGAATTTTTTGGGATTTTTCTTCGTTTCATAATTTTTCTTGCATCGCTTGTTATTATCGAATTATACGACTCGCAAATTTTTGGAACTAGACGAAATTTGTCTCTTCGTTCTTCGATGGCAATAGCACCGGCCTCAACTAGGATGTTTTTGGTTGGTGAAGTTGGGAATGCACGTAGACTGAACCTCAGAGCTGCGTGATATGTTGAGTTTAGTAGTTGCAGTGTTGATTTTGTAGCCTTTCCGTAAATTATTATTAATTCTAATATATGTAAGTTATTTACATTCGGTATTAGTAAATTGTTTAGATCTAAATCAAATCTGGGACAGCTAGTATCTTTGCATATATGGAGATGCTTGCTTTTGCTCAAAGATATAGCTGCGCTAGATTGTATACACCAGCTGATAAGACAGTCAAGAATATCTTTAAAGATGACTTATGCGATTGATGTCGTCACATCCGAAAATTATGTACAAGTCATCAGCATAGATAATATGTTCGATGTTATTATACTGTAAAATAATTGTGCTAATTTCGTCGTATGCAATTATGGACAATAACACAGATAGATGTGAGCACTGGGGAATGCCGTTTTCCAAGTTATGTATTTTTGAGTGGTGTTTTTCCTTTAACTGATTGCAAGCAGCTTTCTAGTTCGATGAGGGTTAAGGGCGAACGATCGACTTAGCAGAGGAGGTAAGGCTTTACTCTATTTCTGTTTTGTTGATTGATAGAAATTCAGACGAAAAGTTAGTGTCATTGGAGTAGTTTGACCAGGTTTTTGCGAATTGTTCGCAGATCTCGGAAGAAGAAATCGGTGAAAGTTTCAGAGCCAATGTTTAATGCTTTTATGGTATAAGGGCTGAAATTTGCAGTAAGCGTTTTAATACCGGCCTTAAGTCTTTTGCTGGTAGACGTATTTATATTGGTTGTGAATTTTTGGAAGCATTCGTTTTTTGATACTTTGGCCTTCTTTCTGAACATGACGTTAGCCTTGTGGTATTTTATGAGGTTCGAGTATGTTGGATATTTTCTGAATGATTTCCAAGCAGTTTGTTTATTCATCCGAAGTTTGGCAATCTCAGGATTCCACGATGGAACGAAGGATTTGTGGAAAACGCCTTTTGTTTGGGGAATAGAATATTTCGTTGCGTAACGTAGTGCTTTGCTGATTGTGGCTGTCTCTTGGTTTATGTTTTGGGACATGTCGGTGTTTTTTAGAAATCCGCACGATCAAAATGAAATTTAACAGTCGATTTGACTATTTTATTGTTGCTTAGGCCTCCGAAGCGGATAACAGTCATTAGCGGAAAATGGTCGCTGCCGTGATGTTTGTCAAGAATTTTCCGTGACGACACACGTATTAATTGGGCAGAAATTAGAGTCAGGTCAACGTGTGTTAAGGTGTTGTGTGTGGAGAAATGCGTGGGGCTGCCGTCATTTAAGACGGAGAAGTTAGAATTACATATGAAATTTTTAAAATCGTAAGGAAAGATTTTTTTTTTCTGGGCGCCGAGGCTTAAGTGATTAGTGCGTTGGACTACGGAGTGAGTGGTTCAAGGTTCAATCCCCAAAAAACACATATAATTTCTTGCACGGTCTCACCTCTCGAGAGCGTCTGAGAAACATCCGAAAGTATTACTAACAAAACAAAAAAATCTCCTTTCAGATACGGCATTAAACAGTGGGTCCCTATCATTCGTGTAAAAAATTTAACACGCACAACACGAATGGTCTTGTTTCTAGTGCGCTAAAAATTGCTGAAGTCTAACCCTAAAGATATGAATAACTACAGACCGATATCTCTTTTACCTTACTTACTTAGGTGGCGCTACAGTTCGGGGTGAACCTGGGCCTCAAAGCTCTTTTATCTGCGTGCTCTAAAATTTTTGAGAAGCCAATTAAAACTAGAATTTTGAATAATAATAATTACTTTAGGTCAATATGGTTTTCATGCTGGTAAATCTACAAAAGATACCTTTTTAATTTTTGCACTGATGTGTATTAACAATTACCTTATATCGGCTGGGCTTTTTGTTGATTTAATCAAAGCATTTGATGTAGTTGATTACAATATTTTAACACACACAAAAGTACTTACTTACTTAACCGGCTCCCGACCCGTGAAGAGTCTCTGCCTCCACTCTCTTCGATCCCGGGCACGTTGCTTCCAATTGTCCAAGCGCTCTGGCATCTGCGATAGCTTGATCCTTAAAACGGAGGTTCGGTCTTCCTTGTCGTCTTGAACCTGGGGGCTGTGATTCGAAGATCCTCTTTGCTGGAGCATTATTGTCAATTCCCTCGATGTGGCGGAGCCAGTGTAGTCGACGTGTTTTGGCTTTTTGGACTACATAAACATCTTGGTACAACTCATAGAGTTCGCGGTTGTATCTTCTTCTCCATTTGCCCTCCTCGCATACAGGACCGAAATATACAGATGTAGAATATGGTATTCATCGAGTTTAATTTTATTCTTTTATGCAGATGGCTCCACTTGTTCTGTTTTTCGTTTCCTCTATGATCATGCAGGTATGGTGTCGAAAAAATACACAGTAACGAACCACATCGTACCAACCTCAACATTTATTTTGGTTCCTTTGTGTATCTGTTGCAATTCTGTCTGTATTCGGACGGATAAAGTCAGTGAACGTTTGTGTCACTTTTCGCCTTTCTTTCTCTGTCCCAACAAGTATGAGGGAAGGATACAGCAAAATACAAAACACCTTGGCGAAAGCGCTGAATTTCTTTGATACACTTTTCGTTTTCAGAGCAAATCAAGTTTTGGTAGCGTATAGTTCTGGTTGCGGATGCATGCTAAGAAGTTTTTTTTAAGACGATCACCTTTATTGTCATCGTCGCGACTGTTTGGCATTGGCGATGACAAATGAACGACTTCGTCGTCTGAAATGTCAAAGAATGTGGGTTGTATTATTCGACGACGATCGTCGCTAGTGTGTGAGACGTTTTGTGACGAAATGATAAATTTTTGTCGTCGATAATTTTGCGGACGACTGTGTGGTTAGATGTTGAAGAAAAGTATGTGTATTAAATTTTTAACTGACGAAATGAAAGGATATGTCAGTTATAGTATTTTTCAGAATGAAGATAACAACTAAAAGACAATTTCAATAATTATTGCATGAAATGGAAAAATATCAAGGGCCTAAAAAAGTGATGTTTATCGCCATTGGAACATATCTTTTCACTGAATTATCTTGGCAAATGGCAAAAGTTTGTTCGGAAATTTCATGCATTTACATACATATGTATTTGTAATTAATCTTTTGTATGTAGCTTTGGAGAGATGCCAAATATAAAGTTAAACTTAAACTCCAGCACAATAAAAAGAAAGTCAGGTAGTAGAAGGAAGAAAGTATTGTTAGAAACAGTTGTGTATCTGAATTTCCAGGATTATTTCCTATGATAAACACAAAAGGAACTGCCATAGGTGTTTCTCTAAATACATCTCCCCTACAAGTTCACCCAAAGTCAGCATCGTCTTCGTCCATAGAAACAACCACTCAATCATCATCTAGTCCCGGATTAATTTCAACATTTCATTAATTTTTAAATTATTTTTTAAATATTTTCCACCAAGTCACACGAAAAATATAAATTCGTCGACTCAAATGTCCAAACACATGTGTGCAGTGTGTGGAATATAAGTGTTCAGAGAGTCGTGTTGTTTTAGTTACGCAATGTGAAATTCCAAACGCCTCAATTCGACAGATGTCGACAGTCGTTTTCGCCAGACGACGACGATAATAAGGGTGTACTACTTTTTTTATACTTTTTAGCTTCATTAAAGGAAAATTGTTTAAAACTAACTTCTTGTGGCGCCAAACGGCAAGAAAATTTAGGCAGAAATTTTTTTAAATTCCCAATACGAGACAAAGAGATGCTTTTTTTACGAGTACTGCTGCCAAAAAAAAATTCTAATTGTTAGCAGCCCAGATAATTTGTAAGATGATCGCGAAAAAATGGTTTCCACCCACGAAGCATTATCAATTTGTACATACATATTGTATGTACATAGGTATCTATTACACTAAAAACAAGAACCAGTTTTTTTAATACGAAACAAAACGATTTGAAGCACAAACACCGGTACAATTACAACATCCACATCACACAAGGTCAACCGAAACAGACAAAAGGAAATCGAGAAAAAATCATATGTTCGAATCATACACCATTCTTTGATTTATTTCATGTTGTAGGCATTTCATACGAGGTATTGTATGGTAGATGCTGGTTTTTGGATTTGTGTATGCTGATTTTAAATTTTTTGTGTAACATGCTTTTGCTCTACCATTATACATCTGTATATTTCTCTTGTCTGTGATTTTACTAAGTAAATTGTTACATACAGGAATGCGTAGTGTTATTCATGATTGGTTAGCTTTGTACTTATCTAACAAAAAGCAAAAAGTTATAATTAACAATAGTTATAGTAAACACTGTAATTATTAATACTGATGTACCTCAGGGGTCGATCTTAGATTCTTTACTTTTTTTGATTTTTATTAATTCTCTCTTTGAACTAAATTTTAAAGATAATCTCACGGCTTTTGCGGACGATGTTGCTTGATAGGCAACAGGTAGCAAATCTCTTCCTATAGTAGGAAATCTCTTCTTAACTTAATTGCTGATATCAATATCGACTTGGATATTTTTAGACGCTGGTTTACTGTTTATAAAATGATTTGGAATAATATAGTATATTATATATATAATATATAATAATATATTTATATATTATATAAAGCTAAACTGATGTAATTCAGTCTAACATGGTCAGCTGCTTGGCTTTATGAACATTTTATGTAAAAATACAGCTACGTTGATTTTACTAAATGCATAAGTTAATTTTTCTCAACAGAAACTTGTTTTAATCAGTGTTTTATGTTGATTAGTTTCAGTCTTTTAAGTATCTAGAAGTAATCTTAGATAGTAAATTGAATTGGTTCGATCATACTAATACAATAAAAAGGTACTTATTGAGTTGTTCAAGACAATATTATAATCTTAGTTTGTATTTTACATAAAAATGATTACTTAACATGTATTATAGTGTATATGTACATATGTATAGTTCACTCTAAGGTTCAGTTCGGAATAACTGGTTGGTGAGGGACGTAAATGAATAAAATTAGTCCGCTTTTTCTTGCGCAACAACATATAATCCGCATTTTTTTAAAGGAAAATCGGGTCTGTAATAATTTTGTTTTGTTTCAACAGCTAAAAGTTCTTCCGTTGAAACCTATCTATTACTATGTATAAGTTCTTTAAAGTGTTTTTCATTAGAGGTGGATATCTTACTTACTTACGTATTAACGTCTATTCTAATATACTAATATTGTCTATGATAATGTATATATAAGAAAATGCTTTGCAATATTACATAGCTCTAACGATTTTTAACAAACTACCTGATTCCATCAGATGTTTAAATCACTTTTTACTTAAAACATGCAGAAAAGCTACAATCCCTTTGTAACGGATGCTATAATACTCTATCCATCTTCCTTTGTATCAGCCCTACTAAAATGGGCATAATATACTGCATTTGTATACCCTATCCTAAGGATATATTAAGATTGACACGTAGTGTGTCATAGAGAAATAATCGAGACAGACCCAATAAAGTATATGTATGTACATATGTATATATTCATGATCAGTATTAATAGCGAAAACAATTGAGCGATGTCTGTCCGTCCGTATGCCCCTACTTTTTGAGCCTTAAATTTTGAGCTAGAAGGATGAAATTTCATATTTGGACTTTTGAGAAAAAGAAGCAATACAATTGTAAACATTTTTGAAATCCTCCCACTGCCACTCACTTTTTCATTTCAAATTATGTACATACATATATGAAATCGAAAAATTTTGCTAAAATCAAATATTTAGATATTCAGATTGTCTACAATTCACCCACACATTGTCCTTAGCCACGCCTACTTTTTGGGGGCGTTTTCATTAAATAAACCCATTTTTATGAAATTTTCCATGTAACATCCTACAACGTGCGAAATTATCATTGTAATTTGAGAGAAAAAATGTACGCTACGTTGATTAGGGTGGATAGGTTAGAAAGCAGGATTGGTTATCTAATGATCCGTTCCCAACGGATTGTAGCTTTTCTGTATGTTTATACCCTATTCTAAGGGTATATTAAGTTTGACACATAGTTTGTAACATAGAGAAATAATCGAGATAGACACTATAAAGTATATATATTCGTGATCAGCATCGATAGCGAAATAGTTTATGTCACCACTTTTTGGGCCTTAAATTTTGAGCCAGGTTGATGAACTTTCATATCTGGGCTTTCCAGAAAAAGATACAGTGTACAATTTGTTGAAAGCCGCCTACTTTCACTAAAAATGTTTGTTTAGACAAAATATTTAGATATTCATATTGTCTAAAATTCACTCATACATCAATGTTGGCCCCTCCCACTTTTTGGGGGGCGTTTATATAAAAAACCGATTTTGATGATATTTTACATATAACATCCTCAAAAGTTCGAAGTTATCGTCGTAGTTCAGCAAAAAAAATGCAGTACGACCACGCCCACTTTATAAGGGCTATATAGAAAGGAAGATAGGAAGATAGTTTCATTGAATATTATGTAGCAATGTTTGTGGATGTCATGATGGATGATAGAAAACGCAAGTGGGGCCAATTAATAACTCATTAAAGTTGAAGCATGGTAGCCAACCGCGTTTTTATACCATATCCTAAGGATATATTAAGTTTGACACATAGTTTGTAGCAGAAAAATTATCGAGATAGTAAAGAGCGATGATCGTCCGTCCGTCCGTCCGTCCGTATGTCACTGCTTTTTGGTCCTCAACCTTCATCCCACCCTTGTGTATAAAACTACACAAATACCACATCTTTTCTAATTTTTCTACAAAACCACTAATTGAAAAATTGCGAAATTTTTTGACTTTATTAAACTTATATTTTACAAAAAAAAAAAAATTTTCCCCATAAAAAAAAATTTATAACTGTTGTTATTCATAAACGTACGTTGTCTACCCTCGTGTGTATATTTCTACACATATGGAAAATTGGTGGTTTTCATATAAAATGTTATCATTTAGTCGTTTCGCAAGTGAGCATTGTGCGTATATATTGCGAATTTAGAAGCAATAATAATAAAAAAAAGCTTTGTCTAGACCAAGATATCTACATATGTATATATCTCACAGTTGAAGAAATGGCGATGACGAATTTGTGTTGTTTATAACTATGACTTATATTAGGCAATACAAGTGAAATATGAATTAAAATTGGGAAAATCGATTGGAGATAACAAGACAAGGCGAGAATGTTCTTTTGGATCTCTTTGAAGGTTTGAAATATCTAACATAACAATGACTAACTTTTTTTCTTCGTATGAAATTGGTCGAAAATTGTTGTCAAAAGAAATTGCAATGGTTTGCACTATGAAAAAAAAATAAAAGAAGCATTCCTGAATGAATGAAGGCCGTTGTATCAATTTACATTTGCATTTACTGATAACGCAGCACTTATTTCGTAAATTGTAAGAAAAAATAAATGTTCTGTATTGCAAAGTACAATACATAACTCTATTCAAGTCCTTTCTCTAATGTTTTTTTGTTTTCATTCGATATAGTCGGTGTAGATACAATTGCTCATTGCTACGGCTGAATTGAAATTCATTAATTATTTTCAAAGAAGTGAATCCGAATCGTCAAACAACACAAAAAACAACAATACGATGGAATTTTCTACGTTGATTTTCACTTGCAAAAGCATAGATGGCAGCTAGAAGTTTTAAACCAAGATCGGCATCATCTGGAACTTAGCTTGGAACTGTTTCAAGAGACAGTTCAGCACAATATTAGGAAAATACATATTTCTTCATCCACTTATCAAATCCACTAATACGATCAAGAAGTGTTCCACTACAAATAAAAGACAGAGCACGTTTACTATGTCCGCCACGAAAAATAATATGTATACAAATATGAGACAATTTGTTGTTTTTGCACAAAAGCTGTTTGTAAAAACCAACATAGTCTAAATGTTTGTGTAAAATGTATTCAAGGAAAACTATTTTCAATTTATTTTCACTTGTTTCCTTAGAATAATATTATAAAAGCAGTTTTTTTGCTCATTTTAATTAAAAATGGAAAACACACACAAATTCCATATGTGTAGAAATCTGCACACGAGGGTAGACAACGTAAGTTTTTTTGAGGATGAGATGAAGGTTAAATTTTGAGCTGGGGGAATGAAGTTTCATATCTGGGCTTTTGAGAAACATACAGTAGAAGTGTAAAAAATTTTGAAATCCTCCCACTGCCACGACTAATTTTTCATAACTCCACTAAATTACATGAAACCGAAAATTTTTGTTAAGACCAAATATTTAGGCATTCAGATTCTCTAACGATTCATCCATATATGTATATGAAATGTATGTTTTAGAAAAAATTTGTGTAAAGAAGAAATGTTCCCGGCAATTGATATCTGAAACATCTGAGGAAGAAGCAAGATTTCATGTGAAATAGTGTAAATGGACGGATATCAAAATTTTGTACGCTTTTATTGCTTCTCCTGCTCAATTTAAAGTCAAAAAAGTAGTGACGTACAAACGGACGATACTATCATGAATGCATATGCATATATTTTATAGGGTCTATCTCGATCATTTCTCTCGATCGATACATGTTTTAAACTATGTATTAAACTTAATATACCCTTAGGATATAACAAAACGTCGCAATGCATGCGTTTGCCTCATATCGTGTTTATACTGGACTTCTTCATTTGCAAATAGTAGTTAAATAATGTATGTACATTGACGGTTTACTCCTATGTTGACGGTTTAATTGTGCCTTTCGGATACTCGATAGTTTGGGATAAAAACATATTTTTTTCCATTTTATTTTTAACGCATAGTTTTCAGACAAACGATGCGTATGTTGCAACTTTTCGATATATTCTTCATTATTTTTCAATAATATGATAACGTAATCCATACACAAAAACAATATCTTTTCGTCATTAAGCGCCTTAAATACTTGCTGATAAATTTTTGAAAGGCGGTGGTCGAAGTACAAAGACTAAATGGTATACGAACGATATCATTTTGTCCTGACTGTCTTAGAAACGAATTTCTATGACTTGGCAACGGGCACGCGGAAACCCCATTTCCAGGTCTAGTATATAGAACGTCTCGGTTTTATTTAAATAGTCAATTTAGTCTTCGATTAGAGGAAGAGGATTATGGTCACAGCCGACTTCCTTATTTAATCTTTTGTAATTAACACAGCTTTTCGTACCGTCTTTCTAAAACATTTTTGAAATCCGCCCACTGTCAAGCCCACTTTTTCATAACTTTACTATTTTACATGAAATCAAAAATTTTATAAAAATCAAATATGTGTTTATTCAGATTATCCACAATTCGCTCATAATTCGTCTTTATGAAGGCCCAAATTTTGGGGCATTTTCATTAAAAAACGGATTTTCATAATATTTTGCATGTAACGTTCTCAAATGTTTGGCATTATCGTCGTAATTAAAAAAAAAATTGCAGTATTCCACTTTTACTTCAGTTGGGCTGCTATAAAGGAAGAAGTTTAGGTTATTATACCATCCGTCCCAGACAGTTTGTAGCGTTTCTATATGTTTTAGTCTTGGTTTTTAAAATGTTGTTCAGTAGTAACGTTCAGATGACTTCAAAAGTTTATGTTTATTTGCTTTTAATGGTGTTGTTCTTAAGTATAAAAAGAATATTTGCATTACATATTTAGTTCAGTTAAGAAATCTAGCAAGCTAAATTAAGCCTCAGATCTACTATATATTTTTGAATGCTAATTCATATAGATGCATGTGCATGTGTATGTATATACAAGTATGTACATACATATAAACATATGCACATATGTTAGTGTGTGTATAAAAATATGAACATACATCCTTATATACACATGTTCATATGTATATTTTTTTTAAATTTGTATTAATCAATGTTTGTTTTGATTTGATAGGTTGGCTGCGGTGTAATTCGAAGAATAATGGGAAAGCTCCTGTCAAAAATTTTTGGCAATAAGGAAATGCGGATATTAATGTTAGGGCTGGACGCTGCTGGCAAAACTAGTATCCTTTTTATAGTTTTCGATTTGTGTCTTTTTCTATATATACATAGTAAATGTATGCCTATATAGATCAGATGTATGTACGTGTATTCACCGACAAATGAGTAATCAATCTGTTTGCGAGTAACTTTTTCGCATAGTAGTGAGGTATCTATTACGATCAACAATGGACCAAATAAAAATCAATACATTATTTATGTAGGTATTTTAGATTTGCATGCATTTGTTTCCTTACATAAACTCGAATGTTCCAATTTTTTACCAGGCGAAAAAAAAAATTCTAATCTTAACGATACAAATACTGCAACTTACAAAACTTCTCAAGATCAAATGTTTTTACTTTTACTTTACTTCTAAAAAAATTAATGAATTTATTTTTATACATTATTATGTTTACTAAGGTGGAGAAAAAAAATGTTCTTTTAAATAACATAATTTTGAGTAAAGTGGGGAAGATGGTTTTTTTGGTTAAGATATTTTCAAAACTAATTTAGTATAGAAAAAAACAATAAACTGCATTACTGGAATGGGTTTAGTATGAAGAGACAGAATATGTTATGTTATGTCGATAAACGATAATAAATTAATATTTATTATGTAGGAGCAATGGCTGCATTCCAAAACGCAGTACTGAAACATCAACCATTCCAAAATGCAAACGAAAGCAGTATTGCAAAGCATCGCATTTGAAAACGCATCATGAATGATTTAACTACGCAACACATCAACGTTTGACACATAAAGAACTAATTCAGATAGACTCTATAAAGTATATACATACATATATTTGTGTTCAGTATCAATAACAAAATCGATGAAGCTATGTCCGTCCGGCCGTTCGTCTGTATGTCACCACTTTTTGGGACTTTGAAATCCGTCCACTGTCATGCCCATTTTTTCATAACTTCGCTATTTTATTTGAAATCGAAAATTTTTCTAAAGACCAAATATTTAGATATGCCAATTGTCTACAATGCACCCATACATCCTTTTTGAGGGTGTTTTCATTTAAAAAACGATTTTGATGATATTTTGAATGTAACATCCTCAAACGTTCGAAGTTATTGTTGTAATTCAGTCAACAAATGCAGTATGGTTAAGGCCACTTTACAAGGGTTACATCAGAAGGAGGACAGGGTATCATATAATCTGTTCCATACAGATTGTGACCTTTCTGTATGTTTTTTGTTCTGTTTAATTGGTAAATGGAAGTTATTGCAACTTATTTAACGAGTTATACTTCATAAACTGTAGCCTTTAATTGGATAATTAATTGTTTCCAATTCACAAAAACATTGCTGTAGTGTTCCAAAACGTTGATGAGTTGATTAGCTTGCTTGGTAAGAGCATTTTAAAAACAAAATAATAAAAATATTCATATTAGGAAATGAATATACATACTGAAAATAATTTCAGTTAATACATCTACTCTTATATTCTAATTTTGAATAATTATTTAAGCTTAGATACATACATATGTATATGGATGTAGCTATAAATTTTTGTCACACAGTAACCTAAAGTAAATGAATTTAATAGTATTAATACTGAAGCCTACACTAATTTAAAAGATACTGTATCTTACTGTGTAAGTCTAATTACAAAGAATAAAGAATAAAGAATAGGTTTAGAAAAATTTTAGTATCAGTAAACAATTTCAGTAAAATAAAATAAAAATGTGAGGAAGGTAACGGGAAACCACCTCTTAATTACTTTTCACTAGCTGCAATCATCCCTATGAACAAACAAAACAAAGCCCTCAACCCCCGTCAAGCCTTAAGTGGTTAGGGGATGCGAAGAATTCGCAGTGTGTATTTAAAAATAGCAACGTGGAATATAAGATATATAGCGCAGGCGAATTTGAAAATATTGAATATAAGTAGATATCTTAGACGTGAGTGATGTTCAATGGAAAGGAAACTATATTATGCATGATCGGAAGAGAGTTAGCACAGTTATGGAGTAGAAATCATAATTAAAACTGAATAAAAAAAATTAATAACAGGAATAGTAAGATGATCCAATCGAGATAATGAAAATAAAAAAAATACAAAATAAACCTCATACAAGTTTGTACTCCGACGTCCGACCATGACAATGATGTATTCGATAAGTACTTTATATAATAAATATATAACAAATAAGATAATGGAGCCAAGAGAGGAAAATCACATAGCAGCACATAGCGCTAATTCTTATCATTGGATCTCTACAAAACTGCTGCATCATTTTTGGTGTTAATATAGCCTTGTGGTCTGAAAGAACGCACATCCTGCAATTCAAAATTCATAGCCGTTACACGCACACTAGGTCAATTTAGTTACTGCTGCATCTTTGTTAATTTTTGCTACTTATTTATAATATTTTACAGTTTTAACACAAAGAATATGATGTTAGAAAGTGGAAATTAAAGAGAAATTACAATTTATCTGCGAATAATATCTTAAAAATGACTTGCGTTTAAACGTCCTTCGGGAACCCTTTGTTAATAATAATTTCCTCGCAAAATAAGTTTTCGTGACAGTAAGGTTTACTCTGCAAAATTTAGAAGTTTATACATTAAGAGGTTTCGGAGATACTGATTACAGCCATTTATTGTAAACTGAGCGTTTTTGATCTTATAATATTTAAGACAGAGGAAAATAATCATCTGTGATAGTAGATCTATTTAATTACATAAATATATCGAAGTGAAGAATTTCCAAAAAATTGGCTGAAATTATCCTTCATAGCGATTCCTGACCCTCTACCGCATACCATATATGGTTTTCCATTTGGTTTGGACTGCCATACATTTTTCGAAAAAAATTCGATAAATCCTCTTTATTTTTAATATAAAGTTGAAATAAATAACTGAAATTGAATTTATTCCACTGAAAACGAATAATGTTATCAAATGCGAAGACCATAGTACGATCAATTTATCTCGTCGTATTCTAAAATTATTTATAAAAAAACTACATACCTAATAGAATATACATAAAATAGAAGATATTAGCAAGACTCAATTTCGTTTTAAAGAAGGTCTACGCTCTAGGCACTTAACATCTTAAGAAGTGTGGACTTAAGCCAGGACCTGTATATATGTATGTTTTATAGACTACGAAAAAGTTTTCAATAAAGTTCGAAACACGAAACTGTATCACATATTAAGAAACAAAGGAATCGATTGGCAGAAGATTTGAGAAAGAAGCAAGAGGAATTTTGGAGTTGACGCGGTAAAAAACAGTTTTGATTACTGATGACTCAATTATTATTGCAAAAGAGGAAAAAGAACTTGATGGTTAATAAACTAACACCCCTATCGTGGAACCCGTTGGGGGGAATGATGAATGAATGCATGAAAAATGAAAACTGTTTCGTGCAATCCGCTGAAGTGAACATGTTGGCAATATGGATGAGATTCACTGTATCGTGGAAACAGCACTGATCGAATATCCCAATACAATTTGACATCCACAACTATATCATTGCGGAATTGGTTATTGTCTTGTAGTTTTCTGAAGGATTACTCCCAAAAAACAAAGGATAATTCATTAAACCGACGGAGGACAGTCGAAAATATAGCAAGAATCTACAAAAAAGTATAATACATTGTTTTTTGTAGTTCTAGTAAGATTTATTGGTCTAAATAAATGATCAGTTTAAAAACTCAATTTTCTCACTACACACTAGTACGCTGACTTTAAGCAGCTCACAAGATTGGAAATCCTACAGGTAGATCCTCAAAGCACATGCATTTGGATTGAATAAACCCGAAAGGAAATCACCCAGTGAGGAGTTCCTTTCACAGTTTTTGGATACGCTATTTCCCACTTGTTGCAAAGTTGCATTTTATTTATCAATCAACACAAGCACAGCAGTAATAAAATGTCTCATATCAGAAACAAAAGTCCCTTAGATTATACGTAGATTCAAAATACCTGATGAGATAATTCCTTTAGAAATTCAGAAGTCCTCGGACAAGCAAACTTGACCGAGGAGATGAAAGGTAGATTTGAAAAGACTGTTCCGAAGGATTCTAAAAATATCAAGGACCGAACGAATCTCCAATGTAAAAGTTTTAAGATAGGTGAATTCTAAGAAAGAATTCATGAACACAATTAAGAAATGAATTCCGAAATTCTGGAACATGTTATAAGAAACGAAAAATATCAGTTGAAGCAAGTAATCCTGCAAGAAAAAGTCGAAGGTAGACGAACAGCAGACAGACAAAGAACAAAATGGATTACAAATTTGAAAGTCTGATTCGGTCTGTGAGCAACCCAGCTAATAAGGATCGCTAAATCGCTAGAAGACTTCAAAAGGATGCCAATTAACCTGATAAGAGGAGAGGCACTATAAGAAGAAAAAATTGCGTCACTAAATTAAAGCTTAGTAAAAAAATTAGTTTTAAAAGCTACATACATACATATGTATGTACTTCCAAACTCATTTATTTTTCTTACCTCATTTTAAATTTTCGTAGTATTATAATACAGTTTATTTAGCGAAGTTCTAAGTCAGTATGGTCATTTTTGATACTTAATCGTTTTTTTTTTTTTGGAGTGTTTGTAATCAATTTTTTAATTCTGCAGCAAAACACCATAAAGATGTGTTTTGAAATTTTGAGTAATGAATAAAATTCAAAACAATCATAATAGATAGCATAAAATGTTTACAGGTGCGAAGTTATGTGTATGTTTGTGTGATGCTTTAATGAACTGGTATATATTTTAGAATATATGTACATATCTAGATATAATAATTTTCCTTAACTTTATCCATAGCTATTTTATATAAACTTAAGTTAGGTCAATCTGTTACCACAATACCTACGGTAGGATTTAATGTGGAAACCGTCACTTACAAAAATGTAAAATTTAATGTCTGGGACGTAGGAGGTCAGGATAAAATTCGCCCCCTTTGGAGACATTATTATACAGGTATTATTGTCATATGAACTTTTTTTTTCATTTAATAATATCAATTTCATAGGGACGCAAGGACTAATTTTTGTGGTAGATTGTGCGGATCGCGATAGAATCGACGAAGCTCGCACAGAATTACATCGAATTATTAACGACAGAGAAATGAGGGACGCAATTATACTGATTTTTGCTAATAAGCAAGATTTATCCGATGGTAATTTTTAATCTAACACTATATCTTTTATGTTATACATATACATACACATATTTTGTTTCGATATAAGACAAAAAAATTTCAATAACGCAAATTTTAATAACGCCTTTTACGCCCTTTACTAACAACCAAATTTTAGGCTAACTTTTGACATGACATGTTGGCCTGTTAAAACTCAGATTACACATTATATGTATATGTACATCTTCTTATTGAGAATATTCGCGTTGAGGGGGGGGGTTGAAAATAGACGTTAAGGGGAGTTGATCCGACATATGTACATACATACATACATATGCATACATATGAATGTATTTGCATATTTGTACATACAATATATGAAAAACTTGTTACGCGAACGGACCACCAGAACGGATCACCAGCAATAATTGACTGGACAGTACGTACAAGTGCAACTATTCAACAGTATATTAAGCAATTACTACAAAGCTTAGCAATACATATTGAAAAGTTGTTATCGACACCATAAGTTTACTGCTTGTTTACGAAAGTACTCATGTATAGAAGGACAAGTTAAGAGAACATTTTTATAAATACTTTTTCAAGCTTAAGTCTATTTAAAAAACTGTTATTGATTAAAAACGATTTTGAAGTGAAAAAAATGCTTTTACAAAGCAAGGAAGGTTACCCTCTCCTGTTTTAAGAATTTGTTACAATTCGGAAGTTCAAATTTAATATTTGCCCGAAAAATAATAAAGTACGTCCACTACAGATGAAGAAAAAGAGATAGGTTGTCTGGCAAGAGCTCGTTAATTTGCTACGATCGTTGCACCTGCATATTCGTTTCTTTTTTAGAGTCCATAATATTTCTTCAGGACAAGTGCTGAGTTAAACGATGAGTCATGACCTGTAGGGAGGACATTGTAGAATTGTTTGGCCCAGTTGTTGATATAGTAGAAAGTTGGCATATTCGTCTTAGGGTGTATCGGCCGTTTAATAAGAATGTGCGTCGCGCTGTCTACTACAAAGAAATGCTTAATTTAGCAAAGAAGTCTGTGCTATGATCTCAGGTTCAATGACCGGTACAACGATATCAGTTTTGGATAAAGAGAGAGTATTAGAAAGTTGTAGAAATATACGTTATTTTTCGGAAATGTTATCCAATTCTATCTGCATATCCGTATATAAATACATGCAATCGGACAGCCAGGTAGACATATGAACTTAATTGTTTCCCATTTGCACAAAATCGGAGAATTTCCTATCATTGTATTCGTTTCAACACTCTTGTCGGAGACATTCTTCGAAAGGCGATGATGTACAATGTCACACAACCGCTAATTTGTGTGTTTTATTTTTTGACAGTTGTTGGAGTTTTTTCTACCAGATTCTCCGACAGATATTCGTTGGGTTGTGTAAATACATTTATACGCGTTGATAATTTCTGTACGCAAATAGATACCATAAAGAAGTTATGCGTTGCAATCGGAATTTTTTCGGAACGGATACCATGACAGGACTGAGAATTGGCATTATAAATGACGGGATTGGTATGTATATATGTACATATGTATGTGTGTACATACATATGTATGTTCGTTCCCTTGACTACAGTATGATCGAATAAATGGGTTTGGGGCCCAAATTTTTAATTTTAATATCATAATTAAAGTATCTTTCTCCTAAAATGCGTTGTACTATTGACCGGGAGGGTAGAGGTAAACACTAACGTTCTTTAATGATTCCACCTGTTGCGAGCGTCTGAAAAACATCAGAGAAAAACTCATGAAAAGCTTCTCAAACGAAAAATGGCCTTCGTACACGGCAACAGTTTCTACACATTTATCTTTACGGGATACAAGCATTGAATGGTCTTGCCCATTCAATGCTTTGAAAGCGAAATATGATTCATCCTTTTATCATTTTCTCCAGTTCACATTCCACTTTATCCTTCAATACGTAAATGAATCGACTTGACCTCTGTGTTCTAAGACACTCTCAAATACAATACGAAAAACGCTGAACGACCAAATAAAAACACAAATTTGTATTTTCTGACTATTGGCGACCTTCCCTTATGGCGGGCAGTTACCTCGAAGTTACCTATCACTGAGTATTAAGTCCTCTGTGTTTCTCACTATTCGCACCCGATAATTGTGTCCCCAAATTTTTTGTTAAATTCGAGTTTTGACATAACGCTTGTCGGCGCAGCTCTTTAAATTTTACCGGGTTATTGTTGCAAATTTATCAAGACCAAATATTTAGACATTCAAATGGTCTACAGTTCACTCATACATCGTATTTAGTCACGCCCACTTTTTAGGGGCGTATCCTTAAAAAAATGCTTTTGACGACATTTTGCATGTAACATCTTTGAACTTTCGAGGTTATCGTATTAATTCAATAAAAACGAGCAGTATGCCACGACAACTTTAGTAGGGCTGAAACAAAGTAAAGTTATCATACGATCCGTTCCTGACGAATTATTGCTTCTCTATATCTTTACACCCTATCCATCCCTATATTAAGTTTTATATGTATGTACATACAGTGATGTGAAAAATAATAGGAACACTTCTACGAAAATGTTTCAAAAGCGTTCAATTCCTGTGATGGTTCGAAACAAAGAAAATTAATGGGATCTTCAGCTTTACTGTTTGCAAAACAAAGTATAGTTGTCTACACCCAAATATTCTGTCTGCCTTCCAAATTATTTCATAAGTTTGCATGAGAGGAGTTTGTTTCGGCTGTGCAAAATAATAAGGACACCTCTTATGTATATCTCCTCTGTTAATCAAGCATTTTTTGTTTTTAGCTTTACTTTTTTAACCTAATAGGTAAAATAAAAGTTTAATTTAAAAAAAAAAAAAACAAAATAAAATTTGTAAATTTATTAGAAATTAGTGATAAAAAATGCCAACAATGTCTGCTTCTCTCAAAAAAAAAGGATATGGCGCTATGTAAAAAATGAACCTTTTGCTTCATCCTGCGCATTGTATAAGAAATTCAAACTGGACGTCGACACTTCTACCATACTGAAGATTCTTATCCAACCAACAATCTAAAAGTGCAAGGAAGGTACCGCTCCTGTCGAAAAAGAATGTTAAAGAATGCAAAGGTTGCTTTTTGCAGAAAAACATTGCAGCTGGATTGAATCGCAATGGTACATTATCTGGGAACAGAAGCATAGCGGAGTGGAATGCTTTACCAAGCTCTATTTTTCCCTCAATTCACAAACATTTAAAACCGACGTTCATCGGTATGTCCTATCTTCTCTTCCTAATTTCCCTAACGTCCGCGCTATGTCTTGACATTAAAAGCGTAGCAATAAACCCTTGAGCGCGCGTGAATTATAAAAAAAAACCCTTTGGTCTTATGAGACTTAAGTTAATTTAATTTTGGTCGCTACAGCTTACTAGTGCGGAGACCGCCCAATACGGCACATAACGATAAATACACCATCAAGACGGTGAAACATGGTAGGGGTTGCATCATGGTGTGGGGATGTTTCTCCTACCAGGGTGTAGGTCCCATTCATAAAATCGAGGGAACTATGACAGCACCGTCCTACGTTAATATATTAACCACTATGCTATCCTATGCCGAAGATAATATGGCTCTTCGATAGGTGTTCCAACAGAATAATGATCCTAAATACTCATCGAAGCGTGCAAAAGAGTGGTTCTCGGACAATGATGTCAAAGCCTTAAGCTGGCCTTCTCAATGGCCTGACTTAAATCCCATTGAGAACCTGTGGCGAGAGGTCAAAGTAGTGTTAAGGGGTGTGAAACCATCAAATGTGGACATCTTTGAAGGTTGCGTGGGAAGCTATTCCACCTAGTACTTGCTGAAAACTAGTGGATTCGATGCCGCGACGTTGCTTGGCTGTTATCAAGAACAAGAGCTATTCAACGAAACACTAAAGTACATGTTTGATCAAATATTTCATTGATTGTATTTTAACATTCATTTTTATTGTTAAAGTTTACGTTTGTAATTATTTCATGAAGAATTGCTAGCTGTCCTTATTTTTTTATACAGGCTATTTAGAAGAAAATCACAATTTTTTTTTACTTAAGGTACAAATTTTGGGTAACTTATGTTATTTTTATGTTTTTGAAATTGGAATCAATTAATACTGATTTAAAGATTATTATAAATATCACGATGTTCTTAGTTTTTTTCAGTTTTTTCAAATATGATAAAGGCTGTCCTTATTATTTTGCACATCACTGTATGTATGTAGTTTGTAAAATAAAGAAATAATCGAAATAGACTCTATAAAGTATATCTGTACATACATATGTATGATGTATGTATATTCGTAATTAGTATCAATAGCGAAAATGATATACCCATGTCCGTCCGTCCGTCTGTCACCACTTTTTGGGCCTTAAAATTTAAGCTGGGAAGATGATGAGATTTCATATCTGGGCATTTGAGAAGAAGCAGTAAAAGTGTACACATTTTTGATATTCGTCCACCGCCACGCCTACTATTTTATAACTTCCCTTTTTGTTAAAAGGAAATTTTAATTGAAAAATAATAATAAATAAAAAATTTTGTTAAAACCAAATATGTATATTTGGACTATCTTATTATATTTAGACTATCTACAATTCACACACACATATGTACATTGTCTTCAGCCACGCTCACTTTTGGGGGGCATTATCAGCAAAAATCGATTTTCATAATCACCCCTATCGTGGAACCCGTCGGGGGGAATGATTCACTAAAAATGAGAAATTTGCATCGTGCAAACCGCAGAAGTGAACGATTCACATGTCGGCAATGTGAATGAGATTCACTGTATCGTGTAAAACGCACGGATCGAATCTCCCCATACATTTGACATCCGTAACTATTTCATTGCGGATTTGGTTATTGTGTTGTAGTTTTCTGAAGGAATACCCCAAAATAACAAAGGATAATTTAACTAACCGACGGAGGACAGTCCAGAATATAGGGAGAATCTACAAAAAAATATAATACGTTGTTGTTTGTAGTTCTAGTAAGATTTATTGGTCTAAATACATGATCAGTTTAAAAACTCAATTTTCATGAAGAGAAGAGAGAAGTAATTTTGCCTTATCTATTTATTCATTAATATTTATTATTTATTCCTTCTTTTCGTCATCAAAAATTAAATTCATAAATTATGACCACAGTCATCATTAACCCCAAATTCCTTTCAAATAAGCTGTCAAACGAGCACTTCCTAATCAACATTACTCGTCGGTAACAAAGCGTACCCGACGGGTTCCACGATAGCTATGAGAGATTCACGTGAATCGAATGGGTGAAGTGAATCTCAGATCCATCGGGTTCCACGATAGGGGTGAATATTTTGCATGTAGCATCCTCAAACGTTCGAAGTTATTGTAGTAATTCAATAAAAAATGCAGTATACCAAGCCCACTTTGTTAGCACTGATGGGAAGGAAGATGGATAGGGTATTAAACAATCCGGTCCAGACGTTTTCTAGCTTTTCTGTATGTAAATTAATATTTCCTTTTTTTATCTATATACATATGTATATAAAAATAAGTCGATATTTTGTGCGTTTACGTATAACTCACGTAATTTTCAACCAATTCGTTTTTCTTTTAAACTAATCAGAGAAGCAATGAGAAGGACATAGGCCCCTTTTTTTAAAAAAAAATTTACTTTTTCATTCAAGAAAATGCAAACACCAACTGTTGTGCATTTATGTGTCCATCTTGAAAACGGTTAACGTGTTTATTTTACAAGGGAAACTGCGTTGCAAAGAGCAATTACACCAACAGTCACTACATTGACTCCTTTTTTTGCTTTATGCCAAAGTGACAGATTTGCCAGTCAATTATTATACACGGAAGTCTCGCAGTATTACACATGGAATAAATCGACCAAAGTTTTTGCAAGACGCAAGCAAGGGAAGTCAGTTCCAGGTCATCAAAATGTATTTCAAACCGATGCATTAGGAAGACTTTATAAAATTCATCCGAGACATGACGAGTGTTTTTATTTACTTCTTCTATTAATCAACATTCGTGGACGTGCAACATCCTTTGCAAATTTGAAAACAGTAGATGAATTAGAGTGCCCAACTTATCGTGAGGCATGCCGTCGCTTACATTTGCTCGAGGACGATGCTCACTGGGATTCTACGCTCGCTGAATCGTGAATTATTGCACCGCCTCATCAGATTCGTACACTATTTGCGATAATCATAGCAACGCGTAGCTCATCGAACCCATGTGAATTGTGGTCAAATTATGCAGATTTTATGACGGAAGATATTTTAAATCGAATGCGTAGAACAACATCGAATCCGCATTTGCTAACAACACCAGAAATGCATAATGAAGCTCTCATAATGATCGAAGATATTTGCCTTAAAATTGCAAACAAAGCGTTATCCCAATTAGGCATGCCATCGCCAAATTGGTAATTACAAGATTTGTATAATCGAGATTTGCTGTGTGAACATGATTTCTATCGCAATGATTTAACTCAATTTATTCTAACAAGTGTTCCAAAGTTAAACGCACAAAAAAAAGATGTTTACGACATTTTGATGCGAACAATGGCAGACAAAAGTGGTGGAACGTATTTCTTAGATGTGCCTGGTGGCACTTTTCTTATATTTCAACAATTTTGGCCACCATTCGTTCGCAAAATAAAATAGCATTGGGTCTCCCTTCATCTGGGCAGATGACGGCGGCAGAACAGCACATTCTGCGCTCAAGTTGCCTTTGGACATGAACTTCAACGAAAATCGAACATGTGATATTACCAAAACCTCAGGAATGGCCAAAGTGTTGCAACAGTGTGAAATTGTCGTGTGGGATGAATGTCCTATGGCCCACAAGAGATCATTGGAGGCATTTAATCGTACAATGAAGGATATGAAAGGAAATCAACGGCTCTTTGGTGGCGCCTTTATATTATTAGCTGGTGATTTCCGGTAAACTTTGCCAGTAATTCCTCGATCCACCGCTGCTGATGAGCTTAATGCGTGTTTAAAGTCATCCACTCTGTGGAGATATGTGAGAACACTCACATTAACCATAAATGTGCGTGTTCAATTACAAAATGATCCATCAGCCAATGATTTTCAAAGCAGTTGTTGAAAATTAGAGATGGAAAAATGCCGATAGACAATGAAAGTGGCTTAATAACGTTACCAACCAATTTTTGCAATGTAGTTCAATCAAAAGAAGAATTGATTCGAAAAGTTTTTCCAAACACTGTACAACAATACAAGACACATGTTTGGCTGAGCGAAAGAACTATATTGGCGGCAAAAAACAAAGCCATTTCAAAGGAGATACCAGGAGAAGTGTTCACACTGATTGTCAGTCGATACAATTATGAATTACGCTGAGGTGGTCAATTATCCCACAATTTTTAAATTCATTGGATTGGGCGCCGTGGCTGAAGTGGTTAGTGCGTTGGACTACGGAGCGAGGGGTTCCAGGTTCAATCCTCAGACAACACCTAAAATTTCTTTCACGGCCCCACCTCTCGCGAGGATGTCTGACAAACATCCAGGAGTTGAAAAAGCTTTTTAAAAAATAAAAAAAAAATTGCCGTTCGGATCCGGCATTAAACAGTAGGCTCCTTCCATTCGTGTAAAAGAATATAACAAGCACAGCACGAGTGGTTGTGAGAAGCTAGGCCCTGGGTCCCATGGACCTGTCGCGCCAAAAATTTGTATTTTATTTTTGGATTTACCAGGCCTGCCACCGCACATATTGCAATTGAAAGTTGGAGCACCAATCATCATACTTCGTAATATCAACCAACCAAAATTGTGCAATGGCACAAGACTTGCGGTTAAGAAGCTAATGACCAACGTTATTGAAGCCACTATTTTAAATGGGAAATTCAAAGGTGAAGACGTTTTAATTCCACGTATACCGATGATACCAACAGACACGCCATTCGAATTCAAACGTTTCCACTGGCTTTTGCAATGACCATCAATAAATTTGTGATTTGATTTGTTTGTGTTCGCACATGAAGGGAAAACCAAAAATATTGTTTATCACAGAGCCTTAAAATAAATTCATTTGAAAGAAAAAAAGAAATATTTTCTAATTTAGCAAAAAAATAAAGGCAACGTCTAGCGAAGCGGACAGGGTAACGCAAGTTATTTATAAAAAATACCAGTTGACCCGGCAAACGCTGTTTGGTTCGCAAATATTTTGAACTGGCTTTGCCTTAAATAATTTTACTGAAATTTATTTTAACTACGATAAGTGGCGCTGGAAGATAATCAAGATCAAATGAGAGTCATACTGTTATTTTGAAATTCAATTTTATTTTAATGTCAAAGTAAAAATATTATTTGTTGATTAAAATTAAATGTATTTGAAAACAAATTATTTTGTTATTTATTGTAATGCCAATATATAGACAATGTTTTTGGTTTCCTTCGGTATTGGTGTGTATATAAATTAATTCTGTGGCTGTCCAACTCGTGCGCAGGCTACATACAATTGGCCATGGGAAAAAGATGGATCAATTGTATGTGGAACCAATCTGGTTCAAACAATTTGTTTATGCGAACGGTATAACTCAATGCAAAAATTCTACTCAATTCTCAACAACGAAATCGATTAAGAAATACAAAAGTGGGATATAGCGCCACCTATCATAATTCAACATAATTATAAACACTTCAATAATCACAGCCAACGTACATCGATTCTGATATGAAAAAACATCAGTAAATGTAGTTTTTCGTAAACATATCGACTCCACCGCCACTTAGCGGATCCAAATTTTTATCAGCAAACTTATTTTTATTTACCATAAATACGAAAAATTTAAATATTACGCGCCTCCTATCGGGATTAAATTAAAGTGAAACCTTCCTGCAGACTAAACTAACGTTTTGCCCAAGTTTATGTCAATCGCTCCAGCGATTCTCGAGTTTTAGACGCTCGTACTCGGAACGAACATTTTTATATATTAATATATTTTTTTCCGAGATGAGGCCTCTATGTAAATATCAAACTTATACTAAACTTACGATCTTAACAAGAATCAACTTAACACATGACTTAAAGCTATGCGACGGCAAATGCGAATTGGGGGGAAAGGAGGGATATGGGAAAGGAATGTGTCAAAATAAACTTTTAGAACTCCAAGTATCATAATGTGACTTGTGAATATGTGAAAGGTGAATTATAGAGATTTTCAAATGTTTGTAAAAAATTTGAAAAAGTAGGCGTGGCACTTCCAAAACTTAGTATATCATATTTTTGCATTTATCATACCCTTCTTAGATATTGATTTTAAGCCCGCTGAAGAAATAGACGAGAAACAGTCAGTTTGCAAAATTACCAAACTAACTCACATATGAAATTTTATCAAAATCGTTAGAGCCATTTTTGAGAAAATCACCCTTATTGTCGTCGTCGTCTGGCGAAAACGACTGGCGACATTTGTCGAGTCGAGGCGTTTGGAATTTCACATTGTGTAACTAAAACGACACGACTCTCGGAACACTTAGATTCCACATACATTCCACACACTGCACACATGTGTTTTTATATTTTTCGTGTGACTTGGTTTTAAAATATTTAAAGAATTGGTTGAAAATGAATGAAATGTTGAAATTAATCGGGGACTAGATGATGATTCAGCGGGTGCTAATGAAATAGGTTTTATGGATGGAGACGATGGTGACTTAGGTTGAACTTGCAGTCGAGATGTATTTAGAGAAATGGCATGAAATGGTATTTAGGATGGCCATTGTGTTTATTAAGCCATCGTAGGAAATAATCCTGGAAATTATTTCCTCCAAGTCAGATACACAACTGTTTCTGATAATACTCTCTTCCTCCTACTACCTGACTTTCTTTTTATTGTGCTTTATATTTGGCTTCTCTCCAAAGGTACATACAAAAGATTAATTACAAATACATAAATGCGTGTGCACAAAATTTCCAAACAAATTTGCCAATTGCCAAGATAATGCAGTGAAAAGATATGCAGTTCCAATGGCGTTTAACATCACTTTTGTTAGTCCCTTTGTAAATGATTTTGCGAAAGGGATGTGTTTGAATTTCATGCAATAATTGTTGAAATTGCCTTTTATATTAACGACACGACTCTCGGAACACTTAGATTCCACATACATTCCACACACTGCACACATGTGTTTTTATATTTTTCGTGTGACTTGGTGGAAAATATTTAAAGAATTGGTTGAAAATGAATGAAATGTTGAAATTAATCGGGGACTAGATGATGATTCAGCGGGTGCTAATGAAATAGGTTTTATGGATGGAGACGATGGTGACTTAGGTTGAACTTGCAGTCGAGATGTATTTAGAGAAATGGCATGAAATGGTATTTAGGATGGCCATTGTGTTTATTAAGCCATCGTAGGAAATAATCCTGGAAATTATTTCCTCCAAGTCAGATACACAACTGTTTCTGATAATACTCTCTTCCTCCTACTACCTGACTTTCTTTTTATTGTGCTTTATATTTGGCTTCTCTCCAAAGGTACATACAAAAGATTAATTACAAATACATAAATGCGTGTGCACAAAATTTCCAAACAAATTTGCCAATTGCCAAGATAATGCAGTGAAAAGATATGCCGTTCCAATGGCGTTTAACATCACTTTTGTTAGTCCCTTTGTAAATGATTTTGCGAAAGGGATGTGTTTGAATTTCATGCAATAATTGTTGAAATTGCCTTTTATTTGTTATCTTCATTCTGAAAAATACTATAACTGACATGTATTCTTTCATTTCGTCAGTTAAAAATTAAATACACATACTTTTCTTCAACAAATAATCACACAGTCGTCCGCAAAATTATCGACGACAAAAATACATCATTTCCACGACAAACGTCGTCACAAAACGTCTCAGACAATACCGACGATCGTTGCCGAAAAATACAATCCACATACTTTGACATTTCAGACGACTGTTGTCGATCGGCGCCGCGACAAATGTCGTTCATTTGTCATCGCCAATACCAAACAGTGGCGTCGTTTTTTTTTAGAGTCGTAGACGACGACGACAATAAGGGTGAATCTATTTTTAGTGAAATCGGCCTTAAGTAAAGTATCCTTAATTTTGAGGTTAGAATGAAAATTCCAATTTCGCCTCTAGGATGGGCATGTCTTCCTATGGTACAGTGTCCAGTGAGGGTGTTAACTATCTTGGAGAGGGTTCCTCTCTTATGTTTTAGTAGTCCAATGGACCTGGTTTTATTTAAGTTGCTACCATCGATGGTTGGCCTCTTTCTCGGCGTCCGCGTTGATGATTTGTTTAACATAAGACATAGGCGGCTTAATGTCGGTGACGTTTATGCTGTTATGACCAGATTAGCCTCGTCTGGCTAGTTCGTTCGCCTCACAATTCCCTGGTATGTCACAGTGACGTCGTACCCAGCAAAGGGTGAGGTTGTACTGTCCAGCTATCTCGTTAAGAGATACGCGGCAGTCTTCCACTGCCTTAGATCTCGTTGTGCTGGATGCAAGGGATTTGATGGCTGCCTGACTGTCGATGTATATGACAATATCCGTAGCTGTTATTGCATTAACCGCTAGCCAGTCAGCTGCTTGACGAATGGCAGTGACTTCGGCTTGAAAAACGCTGCACTAGTTCGGAAGGTCAAAGGAGAGGTGAACGTCCAGGTCTTCAGAGAAGCATCCAGCACCGACTCCGTCCTCGGTTTTGGACCCATCCGTGAAAATTGACAGCGATTCGTGGTACAGGACATCCCGGTGTGTCTATTCAGTTCTGTCAGGTAATGAGGAGTTATAGCCCGTGTTGAAGTTGTATACAGTGGGCAGGTGGTCAGTGACCTATGGCAGATGGCGAAGCATCCTTCCATTGTTTAGAGCTTCTCAGCCTTATTGCTGAGCAGCCAGCCAATTGTTTGCTGACGATGTCGATTGGGAGTAAGTGGAGTGGAGAGGTTCTCAGTGCACCAGTAATACTGAGACATGCAACTCGTTGGATCTTTTCCAATATAATTAGGTCGGACTTCTTTTCCAGGGCGGGACACCAGACCAATACTCCGTACATGATTATCGGCTTTATTACCGTAGTGTATAGTCAGTGCATAGTGTTTGGTTGGAGGCCCCAGGTGGAGCCTACTGCCTTTTTCGCATATATATATAGGGCAGCCAGTGGTTTCCTGGCACGTTCGGCTATGTTTTCTCTCCAAAGAAGCTTGTGGTCAAGCTTTAGGCCTATGTGGGTGGCACTATTTCAGAGGATAGGGGGGGTGCCTCTTAACTTTGGGAGATTAAAGTCAGGTAGTTTATGTTTTCTTGTGAAAAGGGCCAGCTCAGTCTTGGTCGGATTTACGGAAAGACCAGACTGCATGACATCAACCAGTGTCTGCGGGTATTTACATGTTACTATAGCGACGTCGTTCGCGTAGGCAATAACTTTGCATCCAGTTTTTTTTTATTTTCAGAAGAGCTTCATTAAGCACTAAATTCCACAGTAATGGAGACAATACTCCCCCTTGGGGGGTATCACGGTATGCTTGTCGTTTGACATTGCAACTTCCGAATGACGCAGTGATTACCCTGCTTTTAAGCATATGTTCTATAAAGCAGCAGACTGTTTCGCAGATGTTGAGCCTACGTAGGGCATTGATTATCGAATATGTTTCTACGTTGTTGAAAGCTCCCTCAATGTCTAGGAAAGACACCAGTGTGAATTCTTTAATTGAGAGGGATTTTTCGATAGGTTTGATGACTGTCGCGCAAAAAAAAATTGTAATTTGTAAATTTGATTCTCAAGCATTCCTGCTAAGTTGAATTATAATCCCGTTTAAGTTCAAATAGGGGACAATATAGAGCGAATTACTAGGAATAGACTTATGCCCGTTTAGGATGCTTGCGTGGCCCATATTTCCACTAGTCAGTTGCAAGGATTTCCTAAACAATAATGCTGCTTTAGCCGGATCAGGTTTCTAAAGATATCAATGGGAAGACGGTGGCATTGTTTCTAGTTTCTAGTGTCTAGCGTTATTCAAACGCAGGACAGACAATGGACAATCCGGGCTCCACTTACCTAGGAAGTTTGAATTGAACATTGGTGTAGTTGATGTGAACATCTCTATTTTTGTGGCGTTACAACCCTCCGAAACAAAGGATTGGTCACTATTGACCTGGTTTTCAGGAACCTTAGACTGGGACGAGTCATCCTGTGTCTCAGCTAAGCCAGAAACCAGTTTTTCGTACCTCTTGTATACCCTTAGGTGGAGTGTCTTCAGGCCATAAGGTAGGTAGGTAGGTAGGTTGAGGTGTGTTTGCACTGATAATGCGCGGTCTTACTCGGATCTTAACGGATCTATTGTGTTTCCCGGTGTGAGATACCTGAAATAAAAACAATGACTTTTATACCCAAAACATAATCCATGTCAGAAGCAGCCCTCCCAAACCATCCGGTTTTCGTGATGAATTTTAGGGTGGTTTTAGGTGGCGTGTTAGCTAGTTCGTTGAGGTCGTTGAAAGATACATTTCCCAGGGTCGAGTTTCTTCTTCTCTTGAGGCTTGGGCATTCGCAGAGAAAATGTGTCGTGTCCTTCCTCTACTTCTGGATCGCCACAGCCTCTGCATAGGTCTGTGGTGCTGAATCTCATTCTTCTGAGATGGGCCGCCATTGAATTGTGGTCTGTGAGAATACCTATGAGGAGACTCAGCTGTCTATTCAGCGATAGAAGTTCTCTAGTCCTTCTTGAGTTGTATTGGGCGCAAAGTTTTCTCGAGACGCAGCATGAGGAGAGTGTTCTCCACCTTATATTGGCCATGTTCATGTTGAGAAAGTCGGAGGTGATTTTGGACGTAAGGAGACTAATGGGCGTTAGGACTGAGTGATCTACTGCTAGGTCTTTTGATTCTGTTCCTTTTCTCGCTAACTCATCGGCCATTTCATTCCCGTGGAGGCCCATGTGCAGAAATCATTGAACAAAGAGATATTAAACTTATACCCCTCCTTCCTTTCAAAACCCATTTGTTTACATTGTTTTTGTTGTAATTCGCTCCTCGTCTGTGAATACGTGTACATTGGCAACAACAATTCCTCTAGAGGTGGAATAAGTACGTCAGCCGATGTGTTCGCAAAACGGAAGCATTTGCTATAAATATTTTGCATTGGAAAATCAATGTTAAAGGAAAAAATTAATATCAGAAATTCAATTTAAAATATTAATTATTGTTTTTCGAATTGAATAACATAAAAACGACTCTTTTTCTAAAGTAAGATTTTATTTTTTTGAGTATTGATCATAAATAGAAAATAATAGACACCAATTTCAATTGAGATTGTTATTGTTAATTAAAAAATCAGATAATTGCTACAAAAATTATTATTACAGCGAAGTTAGACGGTAATAACATAGCAACCAAGTTAAGTTACGGTAATTCTTGGTATAAGTAGAATGCCAGTAACAATTGTGTCTTGATTGATGGGGCTTTCTATTCCAAATAATACGACCGTTCGTGGATTTTGGCTTAGCGAACTTTTATTACAATTATTTATAAACGTACAAAAATCAATAAATAATAAAATTAAGCATTATAATCAGTAATTGTTTTAATCTCGAAGAAGTAGTCTAGAGTTCTAAAGCATATAAAAAGCAATTTCCATTCTAATTCCTTTACATAGATATGTTTAAATATCCTGAACTACTACAATTCTAATATACAGCTGAAGTTACATTTATAATTAAAAGTTTTATAATATGTATTTGTAAAACTGCCTTGCTAAAGTTATCAATAAAACTACTTCAAGCAGAGTAAACGTCGTGTACATTTACTTGCAATTATTTTTAATACATACATAAGTATGTATTTATGAAAACAGTATTAAAAATGTATTTGCAAAATTGTTGTTGAGCAACTGCTTATTTGTTTTTGATTTCTATGACAACTAGAAAACATTTGTTTACCGAAAATGTTTTTCTCATTTTCACTTACATTCCGATATAATTCTTGAATTGCAATATAAAATCATTTCTCAATTTTTCAATGATTCAGCAAATAGTAAGTACCCGAGGTTGATTATGTGGATCATATCTGTCTCATACATATATATTTTTAAATACATATGTTTAAAATATTGAAATGTGTATTATTATTGCCATAATGCATGTTAGTACCATCTGTAACTTTTGAAGTGTCGCCGTTGTCTCAAATTCAAAACACATTACACATTTTGAATGTTAGGCTTATAAATGAAAACAATATTAATCCATGGATGCATGCATTCATATGTATACCAACCACTAATTTATTCTTTTGTTAATTAAATTACAAAAATGTAAATTTTGCCGGTACAAACTATGTTATCTAAACAATGTTTTTTTTAATAAAAAACATCCACTTGAGTGCTAAGTAGTTACAAATCGAAAAGTGATCAAAGGCATTGCATAGTATTTAACTGTTTTAAGGCCCATCGTTATTTCGTTTTTCTTCCTTTTTTTTCTTCACTATATTAATGTTTACTTAATACTTTTCAACTTAAAAAAAAAAACAGAACTTCAACATAATTTCTTTTTAATACTTCTCATTATGTACATATGTATGTATGTACATATATTTCCACATTGAATAAAATTTCAAAACTCCAACTTATGTTTTCCAGAAGTAAAGATCAAAAGTGTGCATTTTACATTCCTTTCTTATTTTCATATTGTAAAATGCAATCAGAAATTAGCGCTTATATTTTTCTTTAAATAATATACGACATTTAAATCTTGATGTTTTAGAGAAAAAAAAAATAATTTAAATATTGTTAATATCTAGTGAACATACCCAAAGCACTTTCCAATTTCTTCCACGTGCTCTTCATCAGCTGTCAAATTCACTCATTTTTGTTGTGATTCAGAGGTGAATTTATTGTGTTATTGTTGTGATTTACGGGTGAATTGACCAACTCAGTGGTGAATTGACCAAGTTAAATAAATATGCGTTAAAATGTAAAAATATGCGTGAAATAGCTTGTAGGCACCTGGAAAGTGCCAGGAAAGTTTAATATCTCTTTGCTCAATGATTTCTGTACAGGACATAAGTTCGCTATACATGTTTTTTTTTTGGGTAATTCTTCATACGACTAATTAGCAAATTTAGGCTGAAAACACACCGGATCAGACCAAACGTTTTATTGTGATTTATCTGACAACAAAGAATTGATTTTTATGATCCAACACACACCAAAGCAGACGAAACAAAAGACGTGTCTTTGATTTGATGTGTTTCATGACTGCTTTTTGAAAATACATGTACACACACCGAATGGAACAAGAATGTTTTGAACCAGCGTCGTTATCGGTTACTGCACGTGTGTTTATGGCGCAACACACAACCCATTCGACAAAACAAAAAGACAAGACGAAACAGAAACATACAGAAAAGCTACAATCCGTCTGGAACGGATCGTATGATACCCTATCCTCCTCTCTATAAAGTGGGCGTGGCCAAATTGCATTTTGTACTCAAATATAGCTATAATGTCGAACGTTTGAGGAAACTGTTCTATGGGTGAATTGTAGGGAATCTGTATACCTAAATATTTGGTCTTAACAAAATTTTTCGGTTTCATATAATTTAGTGAAGTTATGAAAAAGTGGGCGTGGCAGTGGGCGGATTTCAAAAATTTTTACACTTGTACTGTATCTTTTTCTCAGAAGCCCAGATATGAAATTTCATCGTCCTAGCTCAAAATTTAAGGCCCAAAAAGCGGTGACATACGGACGGACGGACGGACGGACGGACGGTCATCGCTCAATCGATTTCGCTATTGATGCTGATCACGAATATATATACTTTATAGGGTCTATCTCGATTATTTCTCTATGTTACAAACTATGTGTCAAACTTAATATACCCTTAGGATAGGGTATAAAAACATATCTCGTTGTTGTTTTTTTGCGCTGGCTATTTATTTATTTGGGAGTTTTCGTTGATAATGGGCGTAGACGCAGAGAAGTTGTTATATTTAATTGAGGCATGAAGCCTCTTTTTTTTGTTGTTGTATAATTAAATGTTATTTTCTAAGATTAATTTAACCATCGGTTTGTATACATTTTCAACATTTTGTTCTGAGCGAACTAAGAGTAAGTTAAAAAGGTTTTTATGAAATAATAGAATGCTTAAGTCGTTAACTTTGGAACACTCGAGGGTTATATGCTTAATTGTGATGACTTGACCTGATTGACATAGGTGGCTGATGGGGGGAGGGTCCTTGGTTAGAAGGTGTTTGTGCGTTAATTGTGTATGTCCAAGTCGAAGTTTGAGGAAGCATCTGTTTATCTTATGTGGGTGATTAATTGTTTGGGAAAATCGCGTTTGAATGGTGGGTATGGTATAATATCTAGACCCGAGGATATGTATATTCCTCGCTGCGCTATCTGCTAGCTCATTATCTCTTATCCCTGTGTGGCTTAGTATCCATAAGATTACTAGTCTTGAACATTTGCTAATGATGATGTTCCGAATTTTAGAGATGACTGGAGACTGATGGTTTATGTTGCAGATTTCAAAAAGCGTGGAAAGGCTGTCAGTACAGATGGCAGTCTTTTTGCTTTGACAATTTCTGCAGCCTGGAAAACTGCTAGGGCTTCAGTGGAGAAAAAAGAAAAGTAATTTGGAATTCTCTCGGCAGTTAAGATATGATCGCTTGCATTTACAACGGCAAGGCCGGCACCGTATTCACTTTTTGAGCCGTCTGTGTATATTATGTCCCACAACAAGATTAACATCTAAACATGCAAAACAATTTAGTTCGCCAGCGTCATCTCTAAGCAGCGACCTGAAAATGCTCCACAAACGGTTGGCTAAACAAATTATTGAATGCAATTCTCAATTAAAACTTACCATTGAAGAAAGCCAAAATAAAATTATGGAAAGGTTGGGCAGAATTGTTTCTGAGTTTACAAGCCGCTTTGATGACGTTAGTAGAACGTTAGCTGCCCTAACAGTTCGTGTGGAGGTGCTGGAGCAAACATCTGATTCTGTGGCGTGTAACAAAATGGATGCTGAAATCTCAGAGTTAAAAGAAAAAATAGAGTTAAATAGTCATGGAACGCGAAAAATTGTCCAGTGATGTTATTCTTCATGGAGTCCCTATGACAGCAAACGAAGATCTATGCACCATGTTTAAGACTCTTTGTGACTCACTCGAAGTACAACCAACGCCAACTCTCAAAGATATTTTTCGCACCAAATCTAGAGGGACATCAATGGACTCTGCGATTATAAGCCGCTTTGCTTGTGTCAATTTGGCTTACAGTCAGACAAGAAAATACATTTTTTGTTTTTATTTTTATTGTTTTATTATATTATCTTAGTTCAATTATTTTTTCGCCCTTTGATATGCAATTCCTTTATTTTTTTCTTTTCTTATACCGCGTTAAGTTATGTAAGCCTGTTGCTTGTGAGTCTGTGTTTTGTTTTTGCATTTCAGTTTCTTTCTGCGAGAGGAAATTTTGTATTTGATTCGAGATGTCTGAATCTAGATTAACTTCCAATGGCAAAAACGATAAATTGCGCATTCTCCTGATCATTTTATGTAAACAAAGTGAGGGGGTGCGTGTATGTCATTTGAATGCACAAAGTCTTTCCAAAACGAAATTAGACGAGTTCAGACGGCTGTTTGTTGGTTCCAGTGTTGATGTTATATGTGTTTCAGAGACTTGGTTTAAACCAAATATAAGGGACGAGGTTTATTCATTACATGGAAATAAATTGTATCGGGGTGACAGACATGATCAAGTAGGAGGTGGTGTAGCCATTTACATTCGTAAATCGCTATCGCCGAAATTGATCTGTAATTCAGTCGCGAGTAGTCAAATAGATTCTTGTTTTATACAGATCTTAAGGGGAAGAAGTAAATGTCTTCTTGGTGTGGTGTATAGACCAAATAAAAAAGTAGATTTAACCTCCATTTTCAGTTTTCTTGAGACCAATTCACCTGCTTTTGCTAATACAGTTTTATGTGGTGATTTCAATTGCAACATTTTAAATTATGGTGAGTCTAATCGTTTCGTGGATTCAATGAAATCACTCAACTTGAGTTTAGCTAACGCTACAATTCCAACAAACTTTGATACTAGTTCTGGCACTCTTCTAGATTTATTTTTGTCTAGTTTTGGTTCAGATGTTTTTTATAATCAAGTTTCTGCCCCGGCTTTTTCGAAACATGATTTAATTTTCTCCACATTTAAGCTATTGGTTAATCGGGAAGAGCTTATATACTCATACAGGGGTTTTAAAAACCTTAACCCTGAACTGAACTGAATTTACTGGCAACCTATATACTTTGAATCCAATCCTGATGCTCAAGTTGATTATCTCCAAAATACACTTTTGCATTTATTTAACAAACATGTTCCTAAGGTAACAAAGCATGTAAAATGTATGCATAATGGTTGGTTTACCGAAGAGATTGATGAACTGAGGAACAAACGTGATGTCGCCTATAATGGGTGGAAGCGCTATAGGCTCCCTGAGTTTTATGACGCCTTCCACCAGTTACGCAACTTGGTTACCTCCAAAGTGAAACAAGCTAAATGGAAATACTACAAAAAACATTTTGATGAAAATCTTCCCTCAAAAACCCTCTGGAAAAACTTGCGTGAGCTGGGTGTTGGGCGCAGTAGTGTCCGGGAGGAAGAGGACCTTGACCCCAACCAGCTCAATAGGCAGTTTGCATATACACAAGCAGCATCGTCTTTGTCGAATCAACCTCTCAGTACCGCCTCGAACAGCTCCTTTGAATTTCACAGAGTTGATCAAACTGATATTGTCAAAGCGATACTCCAAATCAAGTCGAAAGCGGTTGGTGTTGATGGTATTCACCCTTCGTTCATACTTCCGGTTGTGACTTACGTTTTTAATTGTATAATTACGACTTCCACGTTCCCGTCTGCATGGAAATTAGCAAAAATAATTCCAATTCTGAAACAGAAGGCGTCAGCTAACTCTATGGCTGAGTACAGACCAGTTGCTATCCTTCCTTATTTGTCAAAGGTCCTAGAGAAACTTATACATAATCAGGTTTCAATTTTTGTCCAACGGAATAAGATCCTCTGCGCCAATCAATCTGGTTTCAGAAAAAAACACAGTTGTACAACCGCACTACTCAAAGTTACTGATAATTTGCGAACAGCTTTATACGAAAACCTAATAACTTTTCTAACGCTACTTGATTTTTCCAAGGCCTTTGACACAGTCAATCACACCATATTAATTAATAAACTGAAGATACTATGTGGTTTTTCTGATTCGGCTGCAAAATTTATTCTCTCCTACTATTCTCTCCTCCAGGGAAGAAAGTAAGCAGTCTTCTACAACAACAATTTTTCCGAATTCATTGAAATATTAACAGGCGTTCCACAAGGCTCAGTTCTTGGCCCTCTTCTGTTCATGCTTTTCGTTAATGATCTTCCTACAGAAATTAAATATTCATTATCACATATGTATGCAGATGATGTCCAATTGTACATAAGCTGTAAGCCCGGGCTAACTGCGGAAGCTATACTCAAGCTAAATGAGGATCTTCGTAGGATTTTAAATTGGTCTCAAGAAAACTTTTTGAAACTGAATCCCATTAAATCAAAATGCATGGTCATTAGCAGAACCGAATCAAATTTAAGCCATTTTCCTGCTATATGCCTTGGAGATAATCCAATTGAGTATGTTGGCAAGGCTAAAAACCTCGGCATCTGGTTCAATTCTAAGCTACGCTGGGATGATCGTGTTACTACAATAATCGGTAAAATTAATGGTTCACTTAGAAATTTATCGGTATCCCAAGGTTACACACCACTAAAAACTAGACTTATGTTAGCAAAATCTCTTCTCGTGCCCATCATAGCTTATGGTTGTGAAATCTGCTGCTGCGTCCAAGCAATTACCAAGAGACTTAATGTTGCGTTCAATAACATTGTTCGATATGTCTATGCCTTAAAACGCTATGGTCACGTTTCTGCTTACACCAAAAGTATTCTCGGATGCTCATTAGACCAGTATCTGAAATGGGCCTACGGCTGCGCTCACATCCCCGAAGCGGGTTACTGACAACGGTTTAAAACCGGCCCCTCGTCCTAGGGGTTTCAAAAAAATGGAACTGGCCCTCCAGGTTGGGGGTTGTGCCGTCGGGGTAACTTCCTTACCACTTAAAAAAATTCCAGTTATGAGAGAGACACAAGCCTCGGATTATAGACCCCCTCACATCAATATCACGACCCGGAACGTCCACGGACTACGATTTAAGAGTATGCACCTGGAACGTACGTACACTGTACACTCCAGGTGCTATTCAAAAACTTGAATCTGTCCTCACGCGGTACAAGGCAGATATTAACGCGATCCAGGAGATACGATGGATAGGATCAGGTATGCAAAAACAACAAATGCGACATTAATTACAGTTGTCACAAAAGACTGCACATGTTAGGATGTGGATTCGTCGTGGGAAATCAGCTTCGCTCAATGATAATTGACTTTAAGCTGATCAATGATCGCCTGGCTGTGATCCGCATCAACGCAACATTCCAAAATATCAGCATAGTATGTGCACACGCCCCTACCGACGAAGCTGAAGTCTCTATCAAGGAGGAGTTTTATGACTTCCTGGACGGAGCCTACGGAGCCTGTCCGGAGTATGATGTCAAAGTCATACTCGGGGACTTCAATGCCAAAATCGGTAAGGAAAACATCTTCGGCGGATTAGTTGGAAAGTACAGCCTCCACGAAACAACAACAGACAACGGGTTGCGGCTAATCGATTTTGCATCTGCCCGTAATACGGTGATAAGTAGCACTAGGTTTCCAAGACTACGAATCCACACAGCAACCTGGGGCTCTCCAGATGGTCGAACCACCAACCAAATCGACCACGTGCTAATAGATGCGAGGCACGCATCCAACATTCTGAATGTGCAAACTTTCAGAGGGGCAAACGTCGACTCTGACCATTTTCTTGTTGCAGCTAAATTCAGAGCTCGACTATCCAACGAGAAGAAGCTGCAAGCCGCTCAGAAAAAGAAATTCAACGTTGGAAGCCTTAGCACGACTGGAGTAGCCAGAGTCTACAGAGAGCGCCTGAGCGAGAGACTCTCCGCTGTGCATTCACCATCCACAAACGCCAACAATCTGTGGAACCAGTATCGCGACATCATCAAAGGGGTAGCAGAGACTACCATAGGCTACCAGCCACCACCCAAAAAGAGCCCTTGGTATGATGATGAATACGTGCGTCGGAAAAAGGTGACATAAAATGCACACATGCAAGCGCTGCAGCGCAAAACAAGGGCAGCGAGAGAAGAGTATCGAGCCAGAAGAAGGGAGGAGAAGAAGATCCTGCGTAAGAAGTGTCCCGCGATAGGAACAACATCCGGATGTTTTTTAGGAAAGCCAAGCAACTGGCAGCTGGCTTCAAGCCCGGAACTCTTCATCGACTTTAAAGCCGCATACGATAGCATTCATCGTACACGGAACCAAATTACAGGTTAAAGCTGTACGCCTAATTGCCAGTCAAACAAATTTATATGTCTGATTTGTTATGCAATGACAGTGACCAACCCTTAACCACCAGAAACATTAAAAATAAAAGCATAGCTATATAAGTACACATATATATATATATATATATACAGACAAAGTTGTTTTTTTCTGTATTCTCGCTTTCCACCTTTTGTGTGTTTGCTTTGGTTCTCTTTGTTCTCTTCTCACTTGATATCTGCGACTGTAAGAGCAAATGGGTCGTTCCAAGCAAATGAGAAAAAAGTTTCGGTGTTCGTTAGAGGTGGTAGTGTCGATATCCTCAAGTGATACTACTATTAGATTTATATACAATGCTTAGTTCGACTGTGAGCCAAGTGCGATTTCTGGGTCTACTCGGGACACTCGTAACAACCTAGAGCATAGCACCTAGCCATACCTTCACCATCGCAACATCTAGGAGGAAGACCTGGATTCTCCTTCATAATATGGAGGAAAACTGAAGGCAGTTCAGCTCGAATCATCTTCAATTCATCCGGGCGATAGATCCATCCACATCGCTTTTATTTATGACCGCCAGCACTAATTTTACCATAAGGACGATGTAGGACTTCGATATGGCGTTAGATGGCCTGGAAGAGGTACTGTTGGTGTACCTTGAGGCTTTTAGAATTCCACACGATTTCCTCCAACGATCGTTGGGGCGTTGACGTGGAGTAGTTGTTTGTACCAGCTTTATTCTCACTGGCGATCTTTTTAGCCCATTCTACTCGGCCGTTCATCTTTTCGGTTTTTTTTTGCACTCTGATATAAACATATACAGTCGACTCCCTCTAAGTCGAATTTTCACGGGATATCAAAATTAGTTCGAGTTAGAGGGATTTTTGGAAAAATTCGAGTTACAGGGATTAATATTTTTTTTTTTGTTTTTAGTTAAAGAAACTTGTAATTTTAGATTGAATCATTACAGTTGGAGTATGCACCCGTTTAAAAAAACGAATCTACATATCTTAAAAAGGCAGTGTTGGACCTCATTCGGTACATCATCTGTCATTTCAATTGCAGATTGCAATATTTCAATGGCGTTTACAATGTTATACTTTCCCGGAAGTTCAATATTATTTTTTTCGGTCTTCAGCAATTTTCTTTTTCTTTTGAAGTCCCTTATCAACTTCTTGAATCAGTCGAATTTTCGTTTCAAGATCTAAGGTTTTTAATTTTCTTTTGGCCATAATTTATCTAAAAAGCTGATATTCATTAGTAAAAATTTTAAATTCCCTTACATGTAGAATGCATTACCTACCCTTCAAGCAAAGAAGTCCTTCAAAAGTTAAGTTTTTTGTTAAAAAAATGTTCTTGTCCAACTTAACCTACCTATAGCACAGCCTGAAAGCAATACAGTTTAAATAAAGTTAACAAAATTCTTGAATAATACGCACGTCCGCAAATGTTTACAATTGGAATCTCACTGGTAGACGTCTGTATGTTACTCTTTTTAAAGTAGACTTCCAATACACACACTAAATGGCAAGAAAACATCTGAGATACTTAACTGTTTTCAAATTACAAGCAGATTGTTGGAGCCCAACCAATAACACAAGGAATAAGCAGCGCAGTTGTTCATACAGAGACGCACGGTTGTGTGCGCGATGCGACTGAGAGAGTCAGAGAATGCGAGTGTGTGTGCTTGATGTTATACAAGTTGCGAGAGGACATTTTTTTGTTTTTTCTTTTTTCCGTAAAAAAAAAAAATCGACTTAGAGGGATTGAAAATAGACCAAGAGTCGAAAGAATGTATTCGAGTTAGAGGAATTTCGACTTAGAGGGAGTTCGACTTAGAGTATGGTTTTTTGTATGGAAAATTGAGGGGATTGTCAAAATATGGCGAAAAAATTCGAGTTAGAGGGAAATTCGACTTAGAGGAAGTTCGACTTAGAGAGAGTCGACTGTATATATATTTTAATTCTACTGACAGTCATCGACTAACACTCGACCCGGTCACATCGTTCAACCAAGTTTAATTAATTAAACAACAGTGCCATGGCCACAGTGCCACGTGTGCCTTCGAGCAATCGGTTTAATGTTCTTGATCCTGATCCTCCACCCGATCCAAAAACCAAGAGAAGGAAAAAGAACAATCTTTCCCCTTCGACAATGGATGTTTTCCCAACAAAGTCCCTTTCAGATGACCCTAAATTTATTGTAATTTCGTCGACTGATAAAAATAAACCTCTCATAGACTTAAGCGTTTTCTTGCTCAAAAAGGATATTGATGGAATTAGCTCCCAATATGATCCCAACTCAAACTTCGAGACGGAAGTCTACTGGTTCTCGTTAGGTCAAAGAAAATTGCCGATCTATTTCTATCTAAAAAATCACTTTCGAACTTATGCCGTATTGCTGTGTCGTTACACAGTCAACTAAACACATCAAAAGGTACAGTGTATGCTCCGTATCTTATAACGTCCCCGAAAGTGAAATATTAGCCGAAATAAAGTCACAAGGGGTGACGGACGTTTTTAAATTTAAGAGAATTGTGAATGAGAAATAACTCCCTACCGGCTTAGTGTTGTTCTCATTCGACCTCTTCCGACCTCCTACCACTCTCAACACTGGTTGGCATAATGTTCAAGTTAAGGAATACTTCCCAAACCCAATGCGTTGCCAGAAATGTCAACTTTTAGGGCACACAGCGAAAAGATGCGTCAGCGAACCTAAAATCACACGCACCTCAGGAATGCACCCGCACATATTATGCCAATTGCGGTGAGAATCATCCAGCTACTTCTAAGTCATGCCAACGATACCAACAAGCCAAAGAAATACTAAAAATTAAAACTATTCGCAAATGTAGTATAGCTGAAGCCAAACTAATTTACAGAAAACAAAACCCCCCAACTTTTCTTCCACTGACCTTTTCAACCGTAGCAAACAATCCTCACTCTAAACAAAAACCGATTCCATCCCAGGTAAATAATATATAGAATCAAACACTCTCCGCAAATTCTTCGTCGAAAGACACCCCAATGATAAGTCCCAATCTAACCAAGAATAACTCACAAGTTCATCACGAACATACAAAAATAATAACTTCATCAACACACCTCACTACTCCTAAAAATTCATTAACAACCACTGGCAACGCAGCTCCATCATCCAACACAACCACTTCCAACCTAATCACACCTAACGCAGCCTTTTCCACGTCTTACCCACTTTACTCTTCCAAAACTACTCCAGCTTCTCCCAGTAATAATTTTAATATGAATTCGATACCACAAACCACACTATCAGATAACAACACATTACAATCTCCAATATCAAGCTTCACTCAATCTCTACTTAAACAAAATTCATATTTTATTAATCTAATAAATCTAATAATCATGGCCTCCAGCAATAAACATGATTATTATTCCTTAACCGCGATCGGGAACCGAGCATTCCGGGTTCCTCTCGGAACTCGGATGGCTTGACTTTCGATCAGCAGACATACACTGAAACCGATCTTTTGACCAACCGGCACACTCCAATAAACAATATTCAAATCCTTACTTCAAATGTCAAACAATCTCTTAAGATTCTCCAATGGAACCTGAATGGGTTTTTTAATAATTATCATGAACTACAACTCCTTATCAATGATATCAAACTATGTATTATATCTCTACAAGAAACACATATCGAACACAATTTTCAACCTTACTGTCCAAAACAATATTCCTCTTGCTTCCATAACTTAACCTCCAATACTTCCTCCAAGCAAGGAGTTTCTCTGCTTGTACACAGATCCATCCCCCACAGCAGCCATAGGAGTACAAATAGAATTGAACATTAAACTCACTGTTATCTCCATCTATATCCCCCCAGAACAACAATTCTCTCGTAATGACCTTGATTGTATTTTAAATGGTATCAATACCCCCATCCATCATGGAGCCACTCATGGGGCTCGAGCACAAGTAATAGTCGAGGTAAAATACTCGAACGCTTTGTCTCCAATTTCGGTCTTGCTAGCTTAAATGATGGTCGGCCGACACATTTCTCGACACATAAAACGTTCACACACGTTGACCTAACCCACGCTACACCATCTCTTGTCGCAAAATCCACATGGTCCATCTCCGACCACCTACATGGAAGTGATCATTATCCGATCACCGCGACTATTTCTCTAGGCAAGAATATAACACCCATAAAATTGCAAAAAAGATTTCTCTTGGATAAAGCAAATTGGGGAATATTTCAATCAACTCTCTCAAAAGAAGTTTCACAAAGGAAAACCTCTTGCAATATTAATCAAGAAGCTGCCATTCTACAAAAATGTATTAGAGCCGCAGCAAACATTTCTATCCCACAGTCAACAAACAAGACTTACAAAAAGGTTGTTCCCTGGTGGAACAAAAAACTAGGTGACCTCCGCCAATCTAAACAAAGAGCCTGGAGATTCTTTAAGAAACATCCTACTGACAATAACCTCGTATCATACCGTAAATTAAACGGAAAGTTTCGTAAGGCTGTAAAAGCAGCAAAAATGTCAAGTTTCGAAAAATTCACCTCAAACCTTATTCCAAACTCCACGTCGAAAAAGCTTTGGACTGATATAAAAACCCTCACTGGAAACTATGTGCCTCACTCAATCAAAGTTATCAAGAATGAAACAAAGAATATTACGTGTTCACGGGAAATCGTCGAGTTATTTGCGAAAGCATGGGAACACTCCAGTGATGACTTAAACTTCCATTCCACTTTTATAAGAGAAAAGCAATTTCAATTATCAATCGATACTTCCGCAGCTCTAATTGAATGTTCTTTAAATATGACAGAATTAGAAAGCTGTTTACACTTCGTTAAAGGCACAACACCTGGATTTGATCGTATATGCCATGCTTAAGCATAGCTCCACAATCTTTAAACAAAGGTTATTGGATTTATACAACCAAATATTTAACCTTGGTGTAATTCCTCATGCATGGAAAGTGGCCAATATTGTGCCCATACCCAAACCGAACAAAAACCCTTCTGATATTGTCGGGTACCGCCCAATATCTCTCCTCCCGTGTACAGGTAAAGTTTTAGAGAAAATAATATCCAAGCGATTGTTCTGGTTCCTTGAAAAAAATAATCTTATAGACCCCCGCCAAGTGGATTTGAAAAATGAACGTGGAACCATCGACGCACTTCTCCATTTGGGCATACATGTAGTAATGAAGCAACTGATTAACTGGAAAATTGGACCCAAAATTTTGAATTACATCAAATCCTTTTTATACCCTATCCTAAGGGTATATTAAGTTTGACACATAGTTTGTAACATAGAGAAATAATCGAGATAGACCCTATAAAGTATATATATTCGTGATCAGCATCAATAGCGAAATCGATTGAGCGATGACCGTCCGTCCGTCCGTATGTCACCGCTTTTTGGGCCTTAAATTTTGAGCTAGGACGATGAATTTTCATATCTGGGCTTCTGAGAAAAAGATACAGTACAAGTGTAAAAATTTTTTAAATCCGCCCACTGCCACGCCTACTTTTTCATAACTTCACTAAATTATATGAAACCGAAAAATTTTGTTAAGACCAAATATTTAGGCATTCAGATTCCCTACAATCCACCCATGCAAAAGTTTTGGCCATGCCCACTTTTTGGGGGCGTTTTCATCAAAAAACCGGTTTTTGGGCCTTAAATTTTTAACTAGGACGCTGAAATTTCATATCTGGGCTTCCAAGAAAAAGATACAGTACAAGTGTAAAATGTTTTTACATCCGCCCACTGCCACGCCTACTTTTTTAGAACTTCACTAAATTATATGAAACTGAAAAATTTTGTTAAGACCAAATATTTGGGTATTTAGATTCCCTACAATTCACCCATAGAACAGTTTTGGCCACGCCCACTTTTTGGGGGCGTTATCATCAAAAAACCTATTTTGATAAAATTTTACATGTAACATCCTCAAACGTTCGACATTATAGCTATATTTGAGTACAAAATGCAATTTTGCCACGCCCACTTAATAGAGAGGAGGATAGGGTATCATACGATCCGTTCCAGACGGATTGTAGCTTTTCTGTATGTTTAAGACTTCCTTCTGTCTCTTTAAGTAGTTCTTCTTCATCTTTTGAGAACTCGACTACTTTAACTTAATTTTTATTTTCACTGTTGATCTAATGTTTCAACGCTTGTAACTCCTGCTTTAAATTATTAATTTTTTTAAGCAATGTCTCGTTAAGTTGCTAAAACCCATCTCTTTCTTTGCAGACGTTGGAATATTTAGCCTCCTGAACTTGTTTTTCATCTGTTATATGAGATGGGGGTGTTCTCTCTACCCTTTTACATTTTCCGAAATGGTCTTCTTTGTGGAATAAATAAAATACAAATAAAAATAAAATACAAAATTCCTTGAAACGAAAGTTGATTGACATTTCAAAATGACATTTCAGCTTTCGATTCGCAAATTTTATAGCTCTAGTTGGCAACAGTTGCATTTGATTCTATGTTCTTACAGAATGCCTGTTGAAATTAGAAACGCATATCACTTTCGCAAATATTTGACATTCGGATAGCAATACAGAGTGAGGCCCCTGCACAATTCTTGAAGAAATCGTATTATTTGACATCAAAGTCCTCGGCGATGTCTTTCCCGACCTTGATGATGATCACCCTGAACAACCGGACGATATCAGCAGTGATGCCAAAACTAGATGTAGCTCAATATAGCTCTTCTCTATAAATACTGTCTTGGGCGGCTTTAAAATCTACAAAAAGGTAGTGAGTATTGATTTAAAATTCCCTGGCTTTTTCCAAAACCTGCCTTAGTGTGGTCGATGGTGAACTTTTCTGACCTAAAATCACACTGATATGGACCAATTCCATTACTGACAAAAGGTTTTAAGCATTCACACAGAATAGCAGGTAAGGTTTTGTAGCCGATGTTGAGGATACTTTAGTTGGCCTCTCCCTCGATCGGAGAGGGCTTTGGCGATCTCTTGTGATTGTAGTTTTCCGGCGTCAAACTTCCTCACAGTATTTCCTTTCTTTGTAATGTTCTGGATATCCACATCCGTACCTTGGCTACAACAAATTAGTGCTCCTCGGAAATTTGGACATCCATCATACTGAACATTGCGTTAATCGCAATGTGATCAATCTGATTGACTGATCCAGAGTTCTCCATATTCTTTTGTGAATATAGAGATGTGGGAGAATCGCGTGCTAACCGCAACAAGATTTCGCTCCACTGCAAAGTGGGGCAGACACCACCTTGATGGTCACTTTATAGTGTCGTAGGCTATGCTTTCCGACAGTACTATCAAAGATGCTCTCTACTATCTCTGCGTTAAAATCGACCAGGACAATTTTAACATCATGATCGCATATCAGGCTAATGTTACCAAATTTAGCCTTGATGCGAATTGTTACTATGAAAGTCGTTGTCCTTATCACGTTTGCTGTAGTAATCAACAGTCGAGTCATCCTTATCTTGTTTTATCATCCTAGGCTTGTTTTGGTTGCGGAACTAATAATTTTTGTTCGTGTTTGGAAATTTACCCCTTCGCTCAACCCTTCCCTTCGTAGAGCTCACGAGCAGCTCTCGTCCTTTTTTGCAGCTCCGCTTTGTATGCTTGCTGTTTAGCTGTATGTGCTTGCCGGCACTCATCGTCAAACCAGGGGTTTCTTCGTGGTGGTCGGGTGAAACCCAGCACATCAGTTGCGGCACTTCTGATGACTTGTTGGCAGCGTTGCCACTGGTCTTCGGCGCTTGATGCTGGCGGCATAGGAGTCGTTGAGAGATTTCGGAATACGCGTTCGGTGAAGGTTCTGGCGATCTCTTGCGATTGCAGCTTTTCGACGTCAAATCTTCTCACAGTAGTTCTTCTTAGAACTAAACTAAAACTAAATTGACTCTTTAAATAAACCAGAGATATCCTGTACGCTAGACCTAGTAATTGGGTTTCTCCACGGGCCCGTTGTCAAGGATATCATAAAGTTTACTTTGTTTCTAACATTGTTAGAGAAAAGTGAATTCCTTCTACACTATTTAGTCTTTGTACTTCGTCTACTAACTTTCTAAATTATTCAATCAAGTATTGAAGGCATTAAGGAAAAGGTTTTGTTTTTGTATATAGAATATGTTATCATATTATTACAAAATAAATAGGATTATATCGTTTGGCAGAAAAGTATGCGTTTATATATAGGTATAATTTGGAAAAAAAATGTCAGTTTTAAACCCAAGCTATTGAGAATCTGCCTTTGATATTTCAAAGAACATAATTAAACCGTCAACGTATCCGTAAACCGTGAACTTACATTATTTAACTGCTATTTACAAATGTAGAAGTCCAGAATAAATTCGATATGATGCAAACGCGTGCATTGTGACGTCTCCGCATCGTACGTTTTGTTTACCCTACCCTAAGAGTATATCAAGTTTGTAACATAGAGAAATAAGCGAGATAGACCCTTTAAAGTATATATATTATATTCGTGATCAGTTTCAATAGCGAAGTTGATTTAGCCATATCCGTCCGTTCATCTGTTCGTATGTCACCACTTTTTGGGCCTTAAATTTTTAGCTAGAAGGATGAAATTTTAATTCTTGGCGTATGAGAAAAAACCAATACAGAGTAAAGTTTTAAATCGGCCCACTGCAACGCCAACTTTTTCATAACATCACTATTTTACTTGAAATCGGACAAAATCATTGAGACCAAATATTTAGATATTTACTAGTGGTGTTCAATTTGATTACTTTTGAGGAACGATTAATTACTGATTACTTCAAATTCAGTGTTCGGTATTTGGTATTCGATACTGATTACTGAAGAATTTAAGTTTATTGTGCAGAAAAGTAATCAAATTAGAACAGAACTGAACAGAACAGTTGGTATTCGATATCGATACTGAGGAGTTTAAGTAGGTATGTTAAACCGAAAAATAATCAAATTGGAACAGAACTGAACAGAACAGTTGGTATTCAATACTGTTGAGCAGAAAAGTAATCAAATTGGAACATTTGGACAGTAGAGTGTAAGAGAAGAAAAAATCGGGACATGTAGAAGAGGATCATGAAAAACGTATATCTGTGTGTATAGTGTACATCGTGCATCGCAAATTTTATTTGCGCTTTTCTCTTCTCTTGCACTCCTGTCTATTCTATCCAAACGTACTTGATGTGTTCTGTCCCATTTTGATTACTTTTCTGCACAATATACTTAAAGTCTTCGTGAGTATCGAATATTTATTTTCAGTAGTATTCGGTACCGATACTTATTTCGAGTATCGAATACTAAATACCGGATAATTACTTTTTGCACATTTTACATATGTTCCTTTGAAGTTGTCATTGTGTCTCAATCCAAAACATGGTAGGGCAGATGATGAAGTATATGGTTTTATATTATCCATTCCAGACGAATTATAGCTTTTTTGTATGTTTATACCCTATCCTAAGGGTATATTAAGTTTGACACATAGTTTGTAACATAGAGAAATAATCGAGATAGACCCTATAAAGTATATATATTCGTGATCAGCATCAATAGCGAAATCGATTGAGCGATGACCGTCCGTCCGTCCGTCCGTCCGTATGTCACCGCTTTTTGGGCCTTAAATTTTGAGCTAGGACGATGAAATTTCATATCTGGGCTTCTGAGAAAAAGATACAGTACAAGTGTAAAAATTTTTGAAATCCGCCCACTGCCACGCCCACTTTTTCATAACTTCACTAAATTATATGAAACCGAAAAATTTTGTTAAGTCCAAATATTTAGGTATTCAGATTCCCTACAATTCACCCGTAGAACATTTTTGGCCACGCCCACTTTTTGGGGGCGTTTTTATCAAGGACGTTTTTATAGGGTCTATCTCGATTATTTCTCTATGTTACAAACTATGTGTCAAACTTAATATACCCTTAGGATAGTGTATAAAAAGAATACAAAAGCTTAAACGTCATATCAGATATCCATTCACAAACTAATTTTATTCACAAATGCATTTTATCCAAAAGAAAGAGACTCCCTCAATCACCCCAATTACAGACGTATTAGTCTCCTCGACATCGCATACAAAATCCTATCTATCAAACTGTGTGAATGTTTAAAGCCTTTCGTCAACAACCCTATCAGTGTGGTTTCAGGACAGGAAAGTCCACAATAGATCAAATCTTCACACTTCGGCAGAAGTCCAAATCGATACCCACCATTTTTTCATCGATTTTAAGGCCGCATATGATAGCATCTAAAGAGACCAGCTCTACAGAGCCATGTCTAGTTTTGGCATTCCCACCAAACTCGTCATATTATGCAGAATGAGGAGGAAGAATTCTCGCTGCTCCATTAAGGTCGGTAAGAATCTCACTCGGACCCGTTTGCGTTAACGTGCTTTGGAGGAGGAGATTCAACCACGAACTATACAAGCTGTACAGAAACATTGACCTAGTCCACAAATTGCGCATCACTCATCTAAGATGGCTAGGACATGTAGAGTGGATTGATACAAATGCTCCCGCTCATAGAGTCTCCGTATATAACCCGGAAGGACTACGCAGTAGAGGAAGACCTCGCTTGAGGTGGCGCGCACAAGTAGACCTCAACCGACTTGGAATGCGCAACTGGAGGGAGTTAGCTAAGGACGGGGCTAACTGTAGAGGCTTGTTAATGAATTTACCCCGCACTTTCGCGCAACCTAAGTAAGTAAGTAGACCCTATAAAGTATATTTATTTGTGATCAGTATCAATATAGAAGACGATTGAGCTATGTCTGTCCGTCTGTCCGTATATAACCACTTTTTACCCTTAAATTTTGAGCTAGATGAAGTGGCTCAAGTGGTTAGTGCGTTGGACTACGGAGCAAGGGGTTTAATCCCCAGACAACACCTAAAATTTCTTTCACGGCCCCACCTCTCGCGAGCGTCTGACAAACATCCGAGAGTAAAACGGTCATGTCAATTTTACACTAGTATTGTATCTTTTTCTCGGAAGCCCAGATATGAAATTTCAGCGTCCCAGTTAAATATTTAAGGCCCAAAAATCGGTTTTGTGATGAAAACGCCCTTAAAAGGGGGCGTGGCCAAAACTTTTGTATGGGTGAATTGTAGGGAGTCTGAATGCCTAAATATTTGGTCTTAACAAAATTTTTCGGTTTCATATAATTTAGTGAAGTTATGAAAAAGTGGGCGTGGCAGTGGGCGGATTTCAAAAATTTTTACACTTGTACTGTATCTTTTTCTCAGAAGCCCAGATATGAAATTTCATCGTCCTAGCTCAAAATTTAAGGCCCAAAAAGCGGTGACATACGGACGGACGGACGGACGGACGGTCATCGCTCAATCGATTTCGCTATTGATGCTGATCACGAATATATATACTTTATAGGGTCTATCTCGATTATTTCTCTATGTTACAAACTATGTGTCAAACTTAATATACCCTTAGGATAGGGTATAAAAACAAGCAATAACCAGACAACAATTAAATCACCAGCTTAGAGAAAATTATATGATTAAAACCGAAATATGTAGAGTCAGCAGAAGAGGGTAGTGGACGGTTTGAAATGAGTGTCAGATAAACGCACTTCATTTGTTCGGAACAATAGTTTCTTCGTTCTACTCAGTCCTAAATTCCACATTTTCCCAATTACCTTTGAAAGTATACATTAAAACACTAGTTTTTTTTAAATATAAACTTTCTTTTCTCTAATCTCATTCGCAATATTCCTTGCATTGAAGTTAAACTATTTGTCGGCCAATGAAACCTAGTTGTTGTTGTCTTTTCCTTTTTCTGCGCAAACCAGCTGCCAAAATGACTGATACTCCACATAGACCAGAAACCAGATTGCTATGTAGCAAAAATTTCCAAACCCTAAACACTAAACTCCTCTAGGAATGGTAAACTTGGCAAAGCTTTTGAGTTACGAGTAACCAAACAGCTCGAAGAGTACAATTCACGACTAAAATCTAGTATAATGGAAATAGATAAGATCCTTTTGGCAAAATTTAACTTCATATCTACCCTTACAGTGCGAGTTGAACAAACATCAGATTTGGTCCTGTGCTCACATCTGTAAAGAAAATTTGATTCGCTGGAGTGTGACAAACTGGCCACTAATGTTATTATCCACGGAATTCCAAATACCGATAACGAAGATCTTCAAAGAGTCTACAACCGACTGTACTCAGCTGTTAAATGTACACATGCATCTATACCCAAGTCGATCTTCAGAACTAAATCTAAAGTGAAAACATTCAGAAATGCTACAATCCGTCTCTATGACACCCTATTCCCCTTCTTGTGCAGCCCTTATAAAGTTGACGTGGTCGTACTACATTTTGTTATTGAATTACTACGACAACAGCGAACGTTTAAATATCTTACATGCAAAATTTCATCTGATTCGTTGATAATTTGAATATCAAACTATTTGGTCTTAACAAAATTTATCGATTTCATGTAAAATAGTGAAGTTATGACAAGTTCAAGTGTATCACTCCAAGTGTACAGACGTGTTTTATTTTTGCTCTCCAAAGTCAGTTTTTTCTTTTAAATAAACGCAATGTCCGAAAAGTGTGCTAAATGAGATAAAATCCTAAGCAATAACTTCATAGTATACGGCGGTATTTGCGATCTGAAAGTTCATTATGCAATTTTATCTGAAAGTGCCTTGAACTTTATAAAGTCAAGCATAAACTTCAATGTGTAATGCTTGTGCTAGTGTCCCAGTACTTGGTTTACTGTGCAAAATTGCCGAACTAAGCAAAACTGTTCAGAATTTGCATGAAGAAATAAAGTCCTTAAAAACAGTGTTAACATCAGTCCATCTGTGACAATTAAACAAACAACTACATCTACCAAAGACAAAAAAACAAGTGCAAGTTGATAATGTAACACTGGGTCAACATGTCCCAATACTGTTCATGAGGAACTCCCTGTTAGTTCTGTACATGTCACTGACCCCTTGTCCAAAGCCAACTCTAACGAGTTGATTCAACCAGTGCAATGGAATACGGTGATTAAAAGGAAACGAAATACAAAAAAACCGCCAAAAATCATCGATTAAGACTCCGGTTATACCGAAGTTTAGGTAATATCGGATAAAAGCTGAATCAATACTGGCATATGCATCAAATAAACTAAGTGTTCCGGTAAATCTTTTCTTTTATTTACAAAAGAGATGCTGATCTGTCGTCATTCAAATTCATTAATTTTCGCTTTGGTGTTCCTGCATGTATTATCAACGATGCACTGAATGCTGATAACTGACCTTTGAATGTGCATGTGAGAAATTTCCGTTTCGTTCCAAAAAACGAGAACGAAGATAATGTGCATATACATATAAACAATGAAGGGAATTCTTCTCATTTCTCTTTATTGCCTTCTTGTTCACCAAATGTTATTTCTGTCTATTATCAAAACCAAATTTTCAACGGCTGAAATCGATGACTATTACACGGTTCATCGCCTTGACCGATCATCTAGGAGTGGTCATTTGCGTGGAGGGGGAATATTCATTGCTTACGTTCATCTCTCACAACGAATGCTGTTATTCTCCCTTTTGATGACTTTAAGAGTAAACTGCTGTCTCTATGGATCTTGGCAATGGTGCATCTGGACGAGAGGAAGTATTCATCGTTGCCAGCTATATACCTCCAAAAAGTTCGCTATCTGTTTATGACTGAACGAACACAATGGTGCGGCTGCGCCTGTAGTAGTGTTTATTGATAATATGTTTGCTTTTAATGTTTTTAAAAAAAATTATTGTCATAATTCATTAAATAGAATTCTTGATTTAATATTTCTAAATAATAATTTAAATTGTAATGTCAGAGAAGTTTTATGTCATATAATGAGAAATTCTATTCATCACATGGCTCTATGTCTGGATTTACAGTGTAACACTCCTTCTGGAGAGGAAATAAATTTAAACACTTTTGTTAATTATGAAAAGAGATATAATTTTTTAAAAGCAAATTATAATGCCTTGAACAGTTATTTACGATTACCGTGGCATAACAAAAGATTAATTAATCTGAGGAATGCTAAAAACATAGTATTAAAATTATTTAAAAAGTCAACTTCAGAATTGGATAAACGACGTTTTTGCCAATTACGCCGTGAATATGAAATTTTGAATAAATTATTGTATAAACAGTATGTTATGAATACTCAATCTCAAATTTCAAGGAATCCTAAAGGTTTCTGGAAATTTTTAAATAGTAAAAGAAATTTAAATGGTACTCTACAAAGTGTAGAATTTGAAGGTACTGTCTCTTATAACACTAATTCAACTTGTGAGCTCTTTGCAAAATTTTTCGAATCAGTTTATTTTAATCACTCGAATCTTAGTTTATCCTACGATAATAATATGTGTGAATGCAATACATGTTTAGCATCAATTTGTTTTTCAATGAAAATGTTTTGCAAGGCATGCTCCTGATCGTATTCCGTTTGATGTTCTTAAACAGTGCAAATTATCCTTGTCCCTTCCGTTAAAATTAATTTTCAATCTATCCTTAGCTTCTTGTACGTTTTTATATGAATGGAAAATTTCATTTATAACTCCCATATTCCAAGCCGGATCTCGACAAAAAGTTGAAAATTATCGTGGAATATCTAAACTTTCAGCTATACCAAAACTCTTTGAATCAATAGTTACAAAAAAGCTTTATTTCACAATCAAGGAACAAATATCACTGCAATACCATGGATTTGTATCTGGTAGATCGGCAATAACCAACTTGACGCTGTTTACAAAATGTCATGTTTACCGATTGCAAAAGGCTTTTGGCACAGTGTGTCATGGTATTCTTTAAAATAAATTAAAATCATTTGGTATTCATTTGATGCTACTTAAGTGGATATCGAGTTATCTTTTAAATAGAAAGCAGTATGTTAAAATTGTTTCTTTTCGATCTAGGCTTATTGAGGTCTCATCTGGTGTCCCTTAAGGTAGCCACTTAAGGCCATTACTCTTTAATATTTTTATTAATGAGATTCCTTCATTGTTCAATCATGCTAACTTTTTGATGTATGCCGATGACCTAAATATCTTTACTTACTGGGCCTCCATTAGCAAGCATCTCCAGTTAGCACTGTCCTTTGCTTCAACTTGTGCGCGCCACCTAAGGCGAGGTCTTCCTGTACTGCGTCGTCCCTCTGGTGTTGATTCGAAGACTCTGCGGGCCGGAGCACTGGTGTCCATTCGCTCTACATGTCCTAGCCATCTCAAACGATTGATGCGCAGTTTTTTGACTAGGTCGATGTCGCGGTACAGCTCGTATAGTTCGTCGTTGAATCTTCTCCTCCAAAACCCGTCAACGCAAACGGGACCGAATATTTTATGAAGGATTTTTCTCTCGAAACGACCAAGGATATCTTCATCCGCTTTCGATAAAGTCCATGCTTCAGCGTCGTAAAGGAGGACTGGGATGATCAAGGTCTTATATAGAGTCTCCTTAGTTGTTCGGGATAGGGCCTTATTACTCAATTTCCTTCTCAGCCCAAAGAAACAACGATTGGCAAGTTATTCTTTATTTTATTTCTGCCGAGGTGTTATTGTCAGGCGAGGTAGACAAAGTCCCTTACTACCTCAAAGTTATAGCTGTCGATTGTGACGCTCTGTTCAATTCGTCGATGTTGCGTGTCCCTTCTGGTTGACAGCATATACTTGGTTTTGTCCTCGTTTACCGTTTAACCCATTTTGGCAGCTTCTGTTTCAATACTAGCTAAACAGAAGCTAGTGACAGCCCGTTGTGTTCTTCCAATAATGTCGATATCGTCGGCATATGCAAGTAGTTGCACAGACTTTTGAAAGATTGGGCCTCCGGTGTTGGCTTGTGAGTTTCGCACAATTCTTTCAAGAGCGATGTTAAAAAAATCACATGACAGCGCGTCACCTTGTCTAAATCCTTTGTTGACATCAAAGGTCTCGGTGAGATCAGGTGGACGGATTTTTGGCTATCATCGTCTATGTTGAATGGTTCATTCTGCCTGACAGCGGGATGTTGGTCTTTGTCGCCGTTATACAGTCTGCAGAAGAAGTTTTTCCATATTCTCAGCACCTCTACTACGAGGTTTCCTTCTTCATCTCTACAGGCTTCTGTACGAGTCTTGTTGGCCTGACACGTTCTTTTTACCTGTTGGTAAAATTTTCGTACATTATTCCTGGAGTATAATCTCTCAATATCTTCGATCGTGCGCTTCTCGTGCTCTTTTTTCTTCTTTCGGAGAAGCCGATGTTTCTTTCCGTCTCTTCTGCTCGTAGAGCTCACGAGCAGCTCTCGTCCTTTTTTGCAGCTCCGCTTTGTATGCTTGCTGTTTAGCTGTATGTGCTTGCCGGCACTCATCGTCAAACCAGGGGTTTCTTCGTGGTGGTCGGGTGAAACCCAGCACATCAGTTGCGGCACTTCTGATGACTTGTTGGCAGCGTTGCCACTGGTCTTCGGCGCTTGATGCTGGCGGCATAGGAGTCGTTGAGAGATTTCGGAATACGCGTTCGGTGAAGGTTCTGGCGATCTCTTGCGATTGCAGCTTTTCGACGTCAAATCTTCTCACAGTAGTTCTTCTTAGAACTAAACTAAAACTAAATTGACTCTTTAAATAAACCAGAGATATCCTGTACGCTAGACCTAGTAATTGGGTTTCTCCACGGGCCCGTTGTCAAGGATATCATAAAGTTTACTTTGTTTCTAACATTGTTAGAGAAAAGTGAATTCCTTCTACACTATTTAGTCTTTGTACTTCGTCTACTAACTTTCTAAATTATTCAATCAAGTATTGAAGGCATTAAGGAAAAGGTTTTGTTTTTGTATATAGAATATGTTATCATATTATTACAAAATAAATAGGATTATATCGTTTGGCAGAAAAGTATGCGTTTATATATAGGTATAATTTGGAAAAAAAATGTCAGTTTTAAACCCAAGCTATTGAGAATCTGCCTTTGATATTTCAAAGAACATAATTAAACCGTCAACGTATCCGTAAACCGTGAACTTACATTATTTAACTGCTATTTACAAATGTAGAAGTCCAGAATAAATTCGATATGATGCAAACGCGTGCATTGTGACGTCTCCGCATCGTACGTTTTGTTTACCCTACCCTAAGAGTATATCAAGTTTGTAACATAGAGAAATAAGCGAGATAGACCCTTTAAAGTATATATATTATATTCGTGATCAGTTTCAATAGCGAAGTTGATTTAGCCATATCCGTCCGTTCATCTGTTCGTATGTCACCACTTTTTGGGCCTTAAATTTTTAGCTAGAAGGATGAAATTTTAATTCTTGGCGTATGAGAAAAAACCAATACAGAGTAAAGTTTTAAATCGGCCCACTGCAACGCCAACTTTTTCATAACATCACTATTTTACTTGAAATCGGACAAAATCATTGAGACCAAATATTTAGATATTTACTAGTGGTGTTCAATTTGATTACTTTTGAGGAACGATTAATTACTGATTACTTCAAATTCAGTGTTCGGTATTTGGTATTCGATACTGATTACTGAAGAATTTAAGTTTATTGTGCAGAAAAGTAATCAAATTAGAACAGAACTGAACAGAACAGTTGGTATTCGATATCGATACTGAGGAGTTTAAGTAGGTATGTTAAACCGAAAAATAATCAAATTGGAACAGAACTGAACAGAACAGTTGGTATTCAATACTGTTGAGCAGAAAAGTAATCAAATTGGAACATTTGGACAGTAGAGTGTAAGAGAAGAAAAAATCGGGACATGTAGAAGAGGATCATGAAAAACGTATATCTGTGTGTATAGTGTACATCGTGCATCGCAAATTTTATTTGCGCTTTTCTCTTCTCTTGCACTCCTGTCTATTCTATCCAAACGTACTTGATGTGTTCTGTCCCATTTTGATTACTTTTCTGCACAATATACTTAAAGTCTTCGTGAGTATCGAATATTTATTTTCAGTAGTATTCGGTACCGATACTTATTTCGAGTATCGAATACTAAATACCGGATAATTACTTTTTGCACATTTTACATATGTTCCTTTGAAGTTGTCATTGTGTCTCAATCCAAAACATGGTAGGGCAGATGATGAAGTATATGGTTTTATATTATCCATTCCAGACGAATTATAGCTTTTTTGTATGTTTATACCCTATCCTAAGGGTATATTAAGTTTGACACATAGTTTGTAACATAGAGAAATAATCGAGATAGACCCTATAAAGTATATATATTCGTGATCAGCATCAATAGCGAAATCGATTGAGCGATGACCGTCCGTCCGTCCGTCCGTCCGTCCGTATGTCACCGCTTTTTGGGCCCTAAATTTTGAGCTAGGACGATGAAATTTCATATCTGGGCTTCTGAGAAAAAGATACAGTACAAGTGTAAAAATTTTTGAAATCCGCCCACTGCCACGCCCACTTTTTCATAACTTCACTAAATTATATGAAACCGAAAAATTTTGTTAAGACCAAATATTTAGGCATTCAGATTCCCTACAATCCACCCATACAAAAGTTTTGGACACGCCCACTTTTTGGGGGCGTTTTCAACACAAAACCGATTTTTGGGCCTTCAATTATTAACTAGGACGCTGAAATTTCATATCTGGGCTTCCAAGAAAAAGATACAGTACAAGTGTAAAAATTTTTTAAATCCGCCCACTGCCACGCCGACTTTTTCATAACTTCACTAAATTATATGAAACCGAAAAATTTTGTTAAGACCAAATATTTAGGCATTCAGATTCCCTACAATCCACCCATACAAAAGTTTTGGCCTCGCCCACTTTTTGGGGGCGTTTTCATCACAAAACCGATTTTTGGGCCTTACATTTTTATCTAGGACGCTGAAATTTCATATCTGGGCTTCCGAGAAAAAGATACAGCACAAGTGTAAAATTTGTTTACATCCGCCCACTGCCACGCCTACTTTTTTATAACTTCACTAAATTATATGAAACCGAAAAATTTTGTTAAGACCAAATATTTGGGTATTTAGATTCCCTACAATTCAGCCATAGAACAGTTTTGGCCACGCCCCCATTTTTGGGGGCGTTATCATCAAAAAACCTATTTTGATAAAATTTTACATGTAACATCCTCAAACGTTCGACATTATAGCTATATTTGAGAACAAAATGCAATTTGGCCACGCCCAGTTTATAGAGAGGAGGATAGGGTATCATACGATCCGTTCCAGACGGATTGTAGCTTTTCTGTATGTTTTTATCTGAACTTTAAACAATCAAACTGATGAGATTGACTCGTACATTTTCGCAGTACACAATTGTAACTGTAAATAATGAATTATACATATCCAACTATGCTTTATTTTATTTATTACCTATTTAGGTTCATTTTATTTAAAAGATTTTCATTTCATTATTTTTTTTTACTTTCAGCCATGAAACCACACGAAATTCAAGAGAAATTAGGACTCACAAGAATACGAGATCGAAATTGGTACGTTCAGCCATCATGTGCAACATCTGGTGATGGTCTTTATGAAGGTTTAACATGGCTGACGTCGAACCATAAATTATGAGATTCGATTAGAAAAATTAATGTTTTTACGATTTAAAAATAAAAGTTTATGTATACATATTTCTGACCTAATGTTTTTCCCGTTGAGCAAAAATATTGAGTACCGGCATGAGTATTTATTAGATTTCATACGTTAACAATTTTTAGATTCTAGTAATAGAATGAAATGTGAATTAAACATTAATGTAATTTTTATTTTTTTTTTTTTTGTTTTTGTATAACAACTCTTATTTTGACTCTTATTATTTCTTATGAAAATTGCGAACTGGAAAAATATTAAAAATAGGTGTTCACTAAGGCAATCTTCGGAAATAAATGCAGTTCATTACATCCGCCTCAATGCTCTCTATTTCGGAAAAACAATAGTTTAGAAACTTAGTGTATGATAATTGTGTATATGAATAAATTGTATATAATATAATATTAAATTTTGGTTCAGAGCTAATACAAGCTTATTTCTATTTGCCTGATACGTAGTGTAACACCACTTTTAAAAATATATGATAAAATCTTATTCAATAAAACAAAAATAAAAATCAATATACGTACATACATATGTATGTATAATTATTATTTGAAATACATAAGGTTAAGCTAAAATTTTACTGCAAATTTTAAGGGTATAAAAAACGGTTAGTATGAATTTTTATACCCTAACCTAAGGATACATAAAATTTGTAACAGAGAAAACAACCTGAGAAACATCACACTAGATCCTACAAAGGCTGTGTGCCTAGTACCTCGACTGAAGATTGGGTAACCAACGCCTTTGGTGGCAGCAGACGAGAGAGAGAGGGGAAGAAGACTTTTTCACTAAGGCAACTCCTCTTAGTCCAGGCGGCAGTGGATAAATTCACTAGATGGAATTAACGGTGGCGTCTACCAGTTCAGTTGGGCTGAACCATTAGTGTTATTCGTATATGAGCTGCTTCGACATATTCGAATCCCAGGTCTATAGGAATCTCCAATACGGAGTCAGGGTGTTGAGAAAGAGTTGGTGGCGGATGAACCCTTAATGGACCAACGGCAGCGCTCATATCCTCGAAGCGGATTACTGATTGACAGAAAATCTGGGCACTTCTACAAGTGATAACGAAGGGAAGGGTTGAGCGAAGGGGTAAATTTCCAAACACGAACAAAAATTATTAGTTCCGCAACCAAAACAAGCCTAGGATGATAAAACAAGATAAGGATGACTCGACTGTTGATTACTACAGCAAACGTGATAAGGACAACGACTTTCATAGTAACAATTCGCATCAAGGCTAAATTTGGTAACATTAGCCTGATATGCGATCATGATGTTAAAATTGTCCTGGTCGATTTTAACGCAGAGATAGTAGAGAGCATCTTTGATAGTACTGTCGGAAAGCATAGCCTACGACACTATAAAGTGACCATCAAGGTGGTGTCTGCCCCACTTTGCAGTGGAGCGAAATCTTGTTGCGGTTAGCACGCGATTCTCCCACATCTCTATATTCACAAAAGAATATGGAGAACTCTGGATCAGTCAATCAGATTGATCACATTGCGATTAACGCAATGTTCAGTATGATGGATGTCCAAATTTCCGAGGAGCACTAATTTGTTGTAGCCAAGGTACGGATGTGGATATCCAGAACATTACAAAGAAAGGAAATACTGTGAGGAAGTTTGACGCCGGAAAACTACAATCACAAGAGATCGCCAAAGCCCTCTCCGATCGAGGGAGAGGCCAACTAAAGTATCCTCAACATCGGCTACAAAACCTTACCTGCTATTCTGTGTGAATGCTTAAAACCTTTTGTCAGTAATGGAATTGGTCCATATCAGTGTGATTTTAGGTCAGAAAAGTTCACCATCGACCACACTAAGGCAGGTTTTGGAAAAAGCCAGGGAATTTTAAATCAATACTCACTACCTTTTTGTAGATTTTAAAGCCGCCCAAGACAGTATTTATAGAGAAGAGCTATATTGAGCTACATCTAGTTTTGGCATCACTGCTGATATCGTCCGGTTGTTCAGGGTGATCATCATCAAGGTCGGGAAAGACATCGCCGAGGACTTTGATGTCAAATAATACGATTTCTTCAAGAATTGTGCAGGGGCCTCACTCTGTATTGCTATCCGAATGTCAAATATTTGCGAAAGTGATATGCGTTTCTAATTTCAACAGGCATTCTGTAAGAACATAGAATCAAATGCAACTGTTGCCAACTAGAGCTATAAAATTTGCGAATCGAAAGCTGAAATGTCATTTTGAAATGTCAATCAACTTTCGTTTCAAGGAATTTTGTATTTTATTTTTATTTGTATTTTATTTATTCCACAAAGAAGACCATTTCGGAAAATGTAAAAGGGTAGAGAGAACACCCCCATCTCATATAACAGATGAAAAACAAGTTCAGGAGGCTAAATATTCCAACGTCTGCAAAGAAAGAGATGGGTTTTAGCAACTTAACGAGACATTGCTTAAAAAAATTAATAATTTAAAGCAGGAGTTACAAGCGTTGAAACATTAGATCAACAGTGAAAATAAAAATTAAGTTAAAGTAGTCGAGTTCTCAAAAGATGAAGAAGAACTACTTAAAGAGACAGAAGGAAGTCTTAAACATACAGAAAAGCTACAATCCGTCTGGAACGGATCGTATGATACCCTATCCTCCTCTCTATTAAGTGGGCGTGGCAAAATTGCATTTTGTACTCAAATATAGCTATAATGTCGAACGTTTGAGGATGTTACATGTAAAATTTTATCAAAATAGGTTTTTTGATGATAACGCCCCCAAAAAGTGGGCGTGGCCAAAACTGTTCTATGGGTGAATTGTAGGGAATCTAAATACCCAAATATTTGGTCTTAACAAAATTTTTCAGTTTCATATAATTTAGTGAAGTTCTAAAAAAGTAGGCGTGGCAGTGGGCGGATGTAAAAACATTTTACACTTGTACTGTATCTTTTTCTTGGAAGCCCAGATATGAAATTTCAGCGTCCTAGTTAAAAATTTAAGGCCCAAAAACCGGTTTTTTGATGAAAACGCCCCCAAAAAGTGGGCATGGCCAAAACTTTTGCATGGGTGGATTGTAGGGAATCTGAATGCCTAAATATTTGGTCTTAACAAAATTTTTCGGTTTCATATAATTTAGTGAAGTTATGAAAAAGTAGGCGTGGCAGTGGGCGGATTTAAAAAATTTTTACACTTGTACTGTATCTTTTTCTCAGAAGCCCAGATATGAAAATTCATCGTCCTAGCTCAAAATTTAAGGCCCAAAAAGCGGTGACATACGGACGGACGGACGGACGGACGGACGGTCATCGCTCAATCGATTTCGCTATTGATGCTGATCACGAATATATATACTTTATAGGGTCTATCTCGATTATTTCTCTATGTTACAAACTATGTGTCAAACTTAATATACCCTTAGGATAGGGTATAAAAAGAGGAACAAAAATAAAACATACAGAAAAGCTACAATCCGTCTGGAACGGATCGTATGATACCCTATCCTCCTCTCTATAAAATGGGCGTGGCCAAATTGCATTTTGTACTCAAATATAGCTATAATGTCGAACGTTTGAGGATGTTACATGTAATATTTTATCAAAATAGGTTTTTTGATGATAACGCCCCCAAAAAGTGGGCGTGGCCAAAACTGTTCTATGGGTGAATTGTAGGGGATCTAGATACCCAAATATTTGGTCTTAACAAAATTTTTCGGTTTCATATAATTTAGTGAAGTTATAAAAAAGTAGGCGTGGCAGTGGGCGGATGTAAAAAAAATTTGCACTTGTACTGTATCTTTTTCGTGGAAGCCCAGATATGAAATTTAAGCGTCCTAGTTAAAACTTTAAGGCCCAAAAATCGGTTTTGTGATGAAAACGCCCCCAAAAAGTGGGCGTGGCCAAAACTTTAGTATGGGTTGATTGTAGGGAATCTGAATGCCTAAATATTTGGTCTTAACAAAATTTTTCGGTTTCATATAATTTTGTGAAGTTATGAAAAAGTGGGCGTGGCAGTGGGCGGAATTCAAAAATTTTTACACTTGTACTGTATCTTTTACTCAGAAGCCAAGATATGAAATTTCATCGTCCTAGCTCAAAATTTAAGGCCCAAAAAGCGGTGACATACGGACGGACGGACGGACGGTCATCGCTCAATCGATTTCGCTATTGATGCTGACCACGAATATATATACTTTATATGGTCTATCTCGATTATTTCTCTATGTTACAAACTATGTGTCAAACTTAATATACCCTTAGGATAGGGTATAAAAACCAAAAATGAGTACATCCCCAAAAGTCTCATCTCCATAAGAAAGAAGCCACGTTGCGGATAATACTCCTAACAAAGAAAGTACCAATCAAAAGCCAATTATTGCACTGCAAATAATAAAGTACATATGAAAGCTAATACAATGTTAATAAACAATAATGATATCAAAATTAATGTAGATGAAGAAAATTCTTATAGAAAACTTACAAAAATATTTAACCAAAAAAATGTGCAATGGCACTCTTATGAGAACAAGCAAACAAGAGCAATTACGGTGTTTAGTAAAAAAATATACTTTTCATGCTTCCATGCTAAAAACTTTAAGACATTAGAAGCTGTCAATATGCTAAAATTTAAAAGCAAAGTACCGCTTCCTATTTTTATACCCTATCCTAAGGGTATATTAAGTTTGACACATAGTTTGTAACATTGAGAAATAATTGAGATAGACCCTATAAAGTATATACAGTGGTGTTCACATAAATAGCACACCCATACATTTTAATTGATTTTGTTAAAAAAGACAGACAGAAAAGCTACAATCCGTCTGGAACGGATCGTATGATACCCTATCCTCGTTTCTATAAAGTGCTCATGCCCAAATTGCATTTGGTACTCAAATATGGCTATAACGTCGAACGTTTGAGGATGTTACATGTGAAATTTCATGAAAATCGGTTTTTTGATGAAAACGCCCCCAAAAAGTGGGCGTGGCCAAAACTGTTGTATCGGTGAATTGTAGGAAATCTGAATACCTAAATATTTGGGCTTAACAAAATTTTTCGGTTTCATATAAATTAGTGAAGTTATAAAAAAGTAGGCGTGGCAGTGGGCGGATGTAAAAAAAATATACACTTCTACTGTATCTTTTCGTCAGAAGCCCAGATATGAAATTTCAGCGTCCTAGTTAAAAATTTAAGGCCCAAAAATCGGTTTTATGATGAAAACGCCCCAAAAAAGTGGGCGTGGCCAAAACTTTTGTATGTAATATTTGGTCTTAACAAAATTTTTCGGTTTCATATAATTTAGTGAAGTTATGAAAAAGTGGGCGTGGCAGTGGGCGGATTTAAAAAATTTTTACACTTGTACTGTATCTTTTTCTCAGAAGCCCAGATATGAAATTTCATCGTCCTAGCTCAAAATTTAAGGCCCAAAAAGCGGTGACATACGGACGGACGGACGGACGGACGGTCATGGCCACCACCATGGTTGACGGTCTTGATGGTGTACCTGGGATTGTACTCTTGGTTCGCTGGTCGTCTCACATATTTTGTTCCATCCGATCCGAGGCGATTAAACTTACTTTCGTCGCTCCACAAAATATTTTTCCAGAAGGACAACGATTTGTCTTTGTGGGCATATGCAAAAGCAAGTCTTCTCTTACGGTTCGTCTGGGACACCAAAGGTTTCTTCCTGGCAATTCTTCCGTTGAGCTGGAATTCCATCAGACGACGACGCACTGTCACGGCTGATATGTGGACATCATGCTGGTCAGCCAATTGATGTTTTATTTCCCGAGATGTTAAAAAGGGGTCACTGCAGCTAATCCTGTGAATGATTCTGTCTGTTTTTTCTGAGGTTTTCCTCTGCCTATTCTTTCTGACAGGATTAGTTGAGGAATGAGTGTCGCTTATGACCTTCATAGCATTCTGAATCAGCTTCCTGGAACATTTTAACGTTCTTGCCACCTCTGAAACTGTCTTTCCTTCCTGTATCATGGACCCTATTAATGCCCGCCTTTCCTCGGTGCAGTGTTTTCCTCTTCCCATCTTAAATCTTGCTAAATTGTGTAAGCAATTACTTTAATTTTGAGACTACTATCAAAATAACTATATTTACCTGGTTAAAATTTAAAAAAAACTAATAAAACAGAGAATATTTACAAAAATCCAAAGATGTGCTATTTATAAGAACACTCACTGCGGAATGACAATCTACTTCAACGATCGTAAAACAGAGAAGTATCGCACGATCTTCGTTGTTGTATGTTTTGACGTTCATAACGGAAAAATTCTCGTTAAATAAACGTTTCACTAGAATCCAGTTAGCGCATTACAGTGTGAATTACAAAAAAGGGACATTTCAATTAGTGTGTGCTATTTATGTGAACACCACTGTATATTCGTGATCAGCATCAATAGCGAAATCGATTGAGCAATGACCGTCCGTCCGTCCGTCCGTATGTCACCGCTTTTTGGGCCTTAAATTTTGAGCTAGGACGATGAAATTTCATATCTGGGCTTCTGAGAAAAAGATACAGTACAAGTGTAAAAATTTTTGAAATTCGCCCACTGCCACGCCCACTTTTTCATAACTTCATTAAATTATATGAAACCGAAAAATTTTGTTAAGACCAAGTATTTAGGCACTGAGACTCCCTACAATCCACTCATACAAAAGTTTGGCCACGCCCACTTTTTGGGGGCGTTTTCATCATAAAACCGATTTTTGGGCCTTAAATTTTTAACTAGGACGCTGAAATTTCATATCTGGGCTTCTGACGAAAAGATACAGTAGAAATGTAAATTTTTTTACATCCGCCCACTGCCACGCCTACTTTTTTATAACTTCATTAAATTATTGAAACCGAAAAATTTTGTTAAGACCAAATATTTAGGTATTCAGATTCCCTACAATTCACCCATAGAACAGTTTTGGCCACGCTCACTTTTTGGGGGCGTTTTCATCAAAAAACCGATTTTGATAAAATTTTACATGTAACATCCTCAAACGTTCGAGTTTATAGCCATATTTGAGTACGAAATATAATTTGGCCACGCCCACTTTATAGAGAGGAGGATAGGGTATCAGACGATCCGTTCCAGACGGATTGTAGCTTTTCTGTATGTTTATGCTTACTTTTGAGCAAGACGAAAATATCAAAAAGTTACACGAAATTAAAGATATCATTGGAATGAAAGTACAGCGTCATGCCTTAAGGAAATCAAAACTAGTCGCACAATGCAAGAATTGCCAAAAGTATGGACATACACATAAATACTGCAGCTCTAACCCAAGATGTGTTAAGTGCGCAGGAAACCACCATACTAAGGACTGTATGAAGAAAATAGAGAAAACATACAAAAACAGAACTAAATTCTATAAAAGGATGCACCTAAAGTCAGCAAGCACTTAAAACCAAAAAAACGCAAAAAAAAAGTACCCAAAGTCCGAGAAACTGTTAAAAAAGACCTAAAACCAGAGACAGGGGCTGGTACAGAAGTGACTTATGCACAAGCTGCAACTACTAGTATGGAAACCTTCATGCAAAAAATTTTAAATGGAATGGAAAGCATGGAAAAAAGTAATAAAGCTACATATATTAGAAAGAATATCGTTCCTTGAAAGGCAAAGCAGCAACAAAAAGGCTGCGGTAAAAAGACAAACATGATGGAAAATATAAAAATCGTAGAATGGAATGTTAATGGTATCGAGAATCGTAAAGAAGAAATTCAAGTAATTCTTGACATAAACCAAATAGATATGTGTCTTGTGTCAGAGCCGCACTTTAAATTTGAAACAAACATGCATGGGTACGAGTTATATCACTCCCCATATCCCCATAATTCTGCAAAAGGAGGAGCTGTAGTTAATATAAAGAAGATGATCGATCACCATATAGAAGCTAAATTCCAATCATTTGCGATTCAAGGAATATCAATAAATATAAGAACGAAAAGAGGGCAAATATCAATTGCATCAATTTACTGTTCTCTCAGCTATAAACTTAAGAAAAACGATTTTCATAGCCTCTTTCGCATATTCATACATACATTTATCACAGGAGGAGATTTTAATGCCAAAAACAAGTATTGGGGATCTAGATTGACAAATACGAGAGGAAGAGAAGTACTATATGAAACAATAAGAGAAATTGGCGGCAAGTATCACTCAACTGGAAAAACCCACTCATTGGCCAACAGATAGGAATAAAATCCCAGATCTTGTGGACTTTTTTGTAACAAAGAATGTCTCGTGAAATGCTATAAAAGTAGAAGAGGGGCCAGATCTTGACTCAGATCATTCTACAATACTCTTAACACTTGGCGACAAAATCATTATCAAAGAAAATAGCCCAAGACTAACTAATCAACTGACTGATTGTAACTGAAAGCAATTAGAGGAAAGTATCCAACTTTCAGGGATGATTGACACAGCAAACCACAAAGCTGCATGGGCTGCAACACCTAAAACTAAACCAAAAAATGCAACAAAACTCATATCCAAAAGAAATACGTGAAATTATTGCAGAAAAGAGAAGTACTAGAAAACGTTGGCAACAATCAAAGGCGCCAAGTGACAAAACCATGCTTAATAAACTAAGCAGTAAACTTAAAAGATCAATAAGAGAATTTAAAAATGAGTCTCTTAAAATATACGTTACCAATTTTTCGAATGATGCTAGTACCAAATATTCTCTTTGGAAGGCAGCAAAGAAAATGAAGAGGCCAATAGCACACATTCGTCTCCAAGCAACAAGTGCAAGGTATCCAAACCACTAGGCTCCCGCAACCGACCCGAGTGCGGACGTCCAATTTAAACTTTGGTACGATTGCAGGTACGTTCAAAAGAGCCAGGCTCAACGACACCCTTTCTCAGTGACGACTGTAACCGGCCATATCATCGTCAAAAATAACGGACTCCTCCACTTTTTGGTGAAGATGGACACACTCTCACATGGCTCCAAGCTTTCATTTCAAAAACTATAGCTCCTTGGCGAAACACCGACCTTCGTTTGATCAACAGGAAGGAAATCGTACACCTGACCAGACCCAAAGATAAGATTTTTGTACGGGGACCTTACATCCCTAAAGATCATATCGAAAGATACCTCAGATCTCTTACATACTTACATCCCTAAAGATCATATCGAAAGATACATCAGATCCCTCAACAAGGATCAACTGAGTTACGAGTGGAAAGTGATTGAAATGGGTGAGTATAATGAATAGGGTACGGAAGTGATAGTGCTGCTTAGCCACAAATCAATTCCCCTACTGAAGAAGATCGGATTCAAGATGTAAGCTAAGGCTTACTGCCAATTCGGCAAAGAAAGATAACAAGCAGGCAACGAGTAAAAACTGTGATGAAGATAGTGAAAATAAATCTACATCGCAGTAAAGCGCCCAGCGCAAACCTAATCTACCTCATGGATGCTAGACCAATCGACTTAGCCATAATTCAAGGACCTTGGATACCAGGAGGATTAAGGGGATTAAACTCTAAGGGACTTGTACTGTACAAAACGGCACAATAAGATTCAAATAGTAAAAACAGAACCTGTATAGTATAACGGAAGGACCACCAACAGAACTAATCAAACTGCTTACCCAACATGCTAACCGGAAAAAATAGGACCTGGTGATCGGATGTGATGCTAACTCTCATATTAATACAAGAGGTGAGTCGTTCTTTTAATTCCGTATTGTAAATAATTTACTAGTAGCGGCATAGAAGCAACTTTTGTAATAAGAAACAGGCAAGAAGTAATTGATGTTACTCTAATAAGTAACTCAATTACAATCGAAATTGATGTGTGGAAGGTTCTGAAAGATGAATCATTCTCCGACCACAAGATCATCGAATTTCTGATACCAGACAGCAATTCTATCGCAAAACCACATAGACATCAAAGGAAAACTAACTGGGATGTTTTCAATATGGGAGTGGAGATTAAGACAAGAACACTCCGAACGAATACTATACATGAAAGTATAGACATGACAACCGATAATATCGCTAAAATTCTCGGAAAGGCTCTTAAAAAGGCATTTCCACTAAAAAAGACGAGGAAAAGCAAGAAGTCTCCTCCATGGTGGACAAAGGAACTATACAACATTAGGAAAGAAATCAGAAGACTTTTCAAAGTTGCAAAATATTCAAAAACGGATATGGACTGGAAGCAATACAAATCCAGTTAAAGAAAATTCAAAACAGAGACTCAACGAGCAAAACGTTGTTAATGGAGAACCTTCTGTAATGAGATAGAGCAGATAGAGAGCACTTAGAAAAGTCCTTGCCAAGGAATCAATCGCACTGGGCTCTCTAAGACTCAAACGGCCACTGGACAAAATCTTGCAACGCCCCCAAAAAGTGGGCGTGACCAAAACTGTTCTATGGGTGAATTGTAGGGAATCTGTATACATATTTGGTCTTAACAAAATTTTTCGGTTTCATATAATTTAGTGAAGTTATAAAAAAGTAGGCGTGGCAGTGGGCGCATTTAAAAAAAATTTACACTTGTACTGTATCTTTTTCTCAGAAGCCCAGATATGAAATTTCATCGTCCTAGCTCAAAATTTAAGGCCCAAAAAGCGGTGACATACGGACGGACGGACGGACGGACGGACGGACGGTCATCGCTCAATCGATTTCGCTATTGATGCTGATCACGAATATATATACTTTATATGGTCTATCTCGATTATTTCTCTATGTTACAAACTATGTGTCAAACTTAATATACCCTTAGGATAGGGTATAATTACGAAAGACTGTGGTGCGGGAAAACGGTACAGATACAACGTTCGAAAATTTTCTTTGTAAATTATAATCAGAAATTAATCTAAAATTCCGATTTTTCGATCTGATAAAAAAAATGTAATACCTTAAAACGATACAAATGACGGACTGGAATAATTTTCATAACACGGAACAATGGAAAACTAGGATGTCGACGGTGTTTCCGGCAGATTTTCTACAAAACTTTTTTTTGTTGTAGAACTAAAAGAGGCCGAATTTTATTCCGATATGCCCCCCACCAGCAGGCAATACCATATTGGAGCTTTGAGTAAAAGTTTCCATAATAGATAATTCTCAGTAGTTTGTCAGAGCAAACATTTTTTAGATAGAAAAAATGACGAACTGTACAACGAATATATTTATACCCTATCCTAAGGGTATATTAAGTTTGACACATAGTTTGTAACATAGAGAAATAATCGAGATAGACCATATAAAGTATATATATTCGTGGTCAGCATCAATAGCGAAATCGATTGAGCGATGACCGTCCGTCCGTCCGTCCGTCCGTCCGTCCGTCCGTCCGTCCGTCCGTCCGTCCGTCCGTCCGTATGTCACCGCTTTTTGGGCCTTAAATTTTGAGCTAGGACGATGAAATTTCATATCTTGGCTTCTGAGTAAAAGATACAGTACAAGTGTAAAAATTTTTGAATTCCGCCCACTGCCACGCCCACTTTTTCATAACTTCACAAAATTATATGAAACCGAAAAATTTTGTTAAGACCAAATATTTAGGCATTCAGATTCCCTACAATCAACCCATACTAAAGTTTTGGCCACGCCCACTTTTTGGGGGCGTTTTCATCACAAAACCGATTTTTGGGCCTTAAAGTTTTAACTAGGACGCTTAAATTTCATATCTGGGCTTCCACGAAAAAGATACAGTACAAGTGCAAATTTTTTTTACATCCGCCCACTGCCACGCCTACTTTTTTATAACTTCACTAAATTATATGAAACCGAAAAATTTTGTTAAGACCAAATATTTGGGTATCTAGATCCCCTACAATTCACCCATAGAACAGTTTTGGCCACGCCCACTTTTTGGGGGCGTTATCATCAAAAAACCTATTTTGATAAAATATTACATGTAACATCCTCAAACGTTCGACATTATAGCTATATTTGAGTACAAAATGCAATTTGGCCACGCCCATTTTATAGAGAGGAGGATAGGGTATCATACGATCCGTTCCAGACGGATTGTAGCTTTTCTGTATGTTTTTTTAATGATTGCGTATGGTTTGCAAAGCTCATTTTAGAGTCAATAGTGAGTCCCAAGTATTTGAACTCTTCTACCCTATCTACTAGAAAACATTCATCACTGTAATGTAGGGTGTTACTAAAAGTGGGATAAAATGAAGCTGGGACACATGAGCAGCCAACTAAAAAAAGTTGAAAAATATTATTTTAGAGCTAATCCTCAATTTATGTTCAGCGAACCAAATCCTTAGCACATTTAGATCCCAGTTGATGTCAGAAACCAAATTCAAAACACTGTCTGAACCTTAGGAACAGCCCACATCATCTGCAAGGGCAGTAAGTGTACCTTTAAAATCAAGCCCAAAGAGTGAATTAATATATATGTATAAGGAACAGCACAGAGCCTTGAGGTACTCCCAAATTCAGAAGCTTTACATCGTTCCTGGTTTCACTGTTCTTAACTCTGCGATCTATTTGAGAGATAGGATCTGAACCAATTGAGCATAAAACCACTAACTCCCGCTTTTTCTAGTTTTCGCAGCAATATAATGTGATGAACTATATTAAAGGAAACATCCGATACGTTTTAAAAATATATTGGAAATGCCATCATATCTACTAGCATTAGAACCGTTAAGGGACCCAATGACTTTTACAAGTTTAAAAGCAGATATGTGTATGTAAGTTCGAAGGAAAAACTATTACCTTGAGAATGTTCACCACAGATACCATGAGAAGAACAACTTAGTGGACCTATTTGTGAAGAAGAATTGTTGGCTATTGAAGAAAAGTAATTATTGAAAGCGTTAGCAACATCAAATTGATCAGAAGCATTACAAACATTGTAAAGTCATCTATTATTTCATCAATAAAATTCATTAAAACAGTATGTGAAATTAAATAAAAAACATACAGAAAAGCTACAATCCGTCTGGAACGGATCGTATGATACCCTATCCTCCTCTCTATAAAATGGGCTTGGCCAAATTGCATTTTGTACTGAAATATAGCTATAATTTCGAACGTTTGAGGATGTTACATTTAAAATTTTATCGAAATAGGTTTTTTGATGATAACGCCCCCAAAAAGTGGGCGTGGCCAAAACTATTCTATGGGTGAATTGTAGGGAATCTAAATACCCAAATATTTGGTCTTAACAAAATTTTTCGGTTTCATATAATTTAGTGAAGTTATAAAAAAGTAGGCGTGGCAGTGGGCGGATGTAAAAAAAATTTACACTAGTATTGTATCTTTTTCTCGGAAGCCCAGATATGAAATTTCAGCGTCCTAGTTAAAAATTTAAGGCCCAAAAATCGGTTTTGTGATGAAAACGCCCCCAAAAAGTGGGCGTGGCCAAAACTTTTGTATGGGTGGATTGTAGGGAATCTGAATGCCTAAATATTTGGTCTTAACAAAATTTTTCGGTTTCATATAATTTAGTGAAGTTATGAAAAAGTGGGCGTGGCAGTGGGCGGATTTCAAAAATTTTTACACTTGTACTGTATCTTTTTCTCAGAAGCCCAGATATGAAATTTCATCGTCCTAGCTCAAAATTTAAGGCCCAAAAAGCGGTGACATACGGACGGACGGACGGACGGACGGACGGACGGTCATCGCTCAATCGATTTCGCTATTGATGCTGATCACGAATATATATACTTTATAGGGTCTATCTCGATTATTTCTCTATGTTACAAACTATGTGTCAAACTTAATATACCCTTAGGATAGGGTATAAACATACAGAAAAGCTACAATCCGTCTGGAACGGATCGTATGATACCCTATCCTCCTCTCTATAAAATGGGCTTGGCCAAATTGCATTTTGTACTGAAATATAGCTATAATTTCGAACGTTTGAGGATGTTACATGTAAAATGTTATCGAAATAGGTTTTTTGATGATAACGCCCCCAAAAAGTGGGCGTGGCCAAAACTATTCTATGGGTGAATTGTAGGGAATCTAAATACCCAAATATTTGGTCTTAACAAAATTTTTCGGTTTCATATAATTTAGTGAAGTTATAAAAAAGTAGGCGTGGCAGTGGGCGGATGTAAAAAAAATTTACACTAGTATTGTATCTTTTTCTCGGAAGCCCAGATATGAAATTTCAGCGTCCTAGTTAAAAATTTAAGGCCCAAAAATCGGTTTTGTGATGAAAACGCCCCCAAAAAGTGGGCGTGGCCAAAACTTTTGTATGGGTGGATTGTAGGGAATCTGAATGCCTAAATATTTGGTCTTAACAAAATTTTTCGGTTTCATATAATTTAGTGAAGTTATGAAAAAGTGGGCGTGGCAGTGGGCGGATTTAAAAAATTTTTACACTTGTACTGTATCTTTTTCTCAGAAGCCCAGATATGAAATTTCATCGTCCTAGCTCAAAATTTAAGGCCCAAAAAGCGGTGACATACGGACGGACGGACGGACGGACGGTCATCGCTCAATCGATTTCGCTATTGATGCTGATCACGAATATATATACTTTATAGGGTCTATCTCGATTATTTCTCTATGTTACAAACTATGTGTCAAACTTAATATACCCTTAGGATAGGGTATAAATACGCAATAAATAAGTGCAAGATAATTGAATGATATATGTAATAGAAATTACTTTTCCACCCTCGACCTTTCTAACAAGAATGTGGTTGTCTTTAAACCATGTAAATTTATAGTTTTTCTGCTTTCTTACTTCTTTTGTTTGCATAAAAAGAGCCCATGTGTACTCCGTAAGCGCATCATTTATGAAAATGATTGTTTTCTTGCTGCTGATGCTGCTGCTATCACTCCTGTTGTTACCGCTTTAAATTGAGTGTGATTCTCTTCTTCTTTTTCTCGCTCATTATTCGCTCCTTGGTAGACTAGTCTAGAGAATCTAACACAGATGATGGTACTGTGCGAAAAGCCACTTTTATCTCCTTTGTTTCGCATTTTCTTCACAGAGCATTTTTCAATTATACCGTCGGGAATATCAATGGACAAAGCATTTTTAAATAGTTGTTTAGCTTTGTCGGTTGCATTTTCGTCCGTAACGTTCGGCACTCCAACAATTTCAATGCAATGGCTGAGAAGGTTTTGTTGTTGCCAATTCAACCTGTTCTTCAATAATTCCACTATTGCTTTCAGCTCTGTGTTTTCAGTTCTTAGCTCGTTGATTGAAGCTAGGAAACGCTTATTAGTTTCTTCCAAATGTGATAGCTTCAGATATATCATTTGCAGAGCGTATTCTCCGTCATCATGTTGTGTGCCGAATGTAGTTCCTGTAGACGGGCCTTTGTTAAACGGCTTATGCGTTTTGTCACCATTGGAAGAAGATGAAACATTTTTTTGTTTATCTTCACACTGCTTGTTGTTGTTGTTGTCCAGCATTGGTTCAGTCATTCGCATAGACCTATGCCTCAGCACTCCACATTTGTCTCAGTGATAAGGTTTACCACTTGTTCGAAAGTAGTCCGCATCTTTTACAGTCAGATTCACGCAAGAAGTATGAGAATAGTTCAAACAATCGTTGCAAGATATTTTTGTACTGCAATTTATTTCAATTTTCTCCGAAACTTCATTTTGAAACTGATATTAGAAATTGAGTGTAGTTTGATGTGATGAGCACCCCACGACAGTCAGAGTCAAACAAAATCTCCTGGAACAGATGGCATCTTCCCTATGATGCTAAAAAAAATGTGAAGAACTTCTTCCCCACATCTTAAAAACTTCTTTCTAAGCAGCCTAACTTGGGGATATATACCAAAATCATGGCGGAAAGTTAAAGTGGTATTTATACCCAAAGCTGGTAAGCCCAGTCACACTACACAAAGGATTTTAGACATATCAGCCTAACTTCATTAAAATTCTGAAAACATTGGAAAGGCTAATTGACATTTACATTCGAAGCAAACTCAAACCGGAAGTTATGTCTCCGGCTAAACATGCTTATACCAAAGGGAAAAGTGTAGAAACAGCACTTCACAGTGTCGTCAGTATCGTGGAGAAAACACTGAAGGACAAAGAATATATTCTAGATGCTTTCTTAGATATAGAAGGAAAGCCCCTTAGAGTTTTAGTAAACCTTAATGTGGACAACACCATTATCAACCGGATTATGTGCATGCGCACCAGGTGGTGCGCAAATCATGGTGTCAGCATCTAGAGGCACTCCTCAAGGTGGTCTATTATCACCCCTTCTCTGGGTCCTCGTGATAAACGAAGGCCTAGTTAAGCTAAAATGTATTGGAGTTAAAGCAGTAGCATTTACAGATGACTTAGCACTGCTAGCGACAGGAAAATTTCTATCCACTCTTAGTGATCAAATAGAAAATGCTTTATCCATGGTCACTGCCTGGACCAAGAACTGGGGACTTATAGTCAATCCACAGAAGACAGAATTGATTCTTTTTACAAAAAAAACATACAGAAAAGCTACAATCCGTCTGGAACGGATCGTATGATACCCTATTCTCCTCTCTATTAAGTGGGCGTGGCAAAATTGCATTTTGTACTCAAATATAGCTATAATGTCGAACGTTTGAGGATGTTACATGTAAAATTTTATCAAAATAGGTTTTTTGATGATAACGCCCCCAAAAAGTGGGCGTGGCCAAAACTGTTGTGTGGGTGAATTGTAGGGAATCTAAATACCCAAATATTTGGTCTTAACAAAATTTTTCAGTTTCATATAATTTAGTGAAGTTCTAAAAAAGTAGGCGTGGCAGTGGGCGGATGTAAAAAAATTTTACACTTGTACTGTATCTTTTTCTTGGAAGCCCAGATATGAAATTTCAGCGTCCTAGTTAAAAATTTAAGGCCCAAAAATCGGTTTTGTGATGAAAACGCCCCCAAAAAGTGGGCATGGCCAAAACTTTTGCATGGGTTGATTGTAGGGAATCTGAATGCCTAAATATTTGGTCTTAACAAAATTTTTCGGTTTCATATAATTTAGTGAAGTTATGAAAAAGTGGGCGTGGCAGTGGGCGGAATTCAAAAATTTTTACACTTGTACTGTATCTTTTTCTCAGAAGCCCAGATATGAAATTTCATCGTCCTAGCTCAAAATTTAAGGCCCAGAAAGCGGTGACATACGGACGGACGGACGGATGGACGGACGGACGGTCATCGCTCAATCGATTTCGCTATTGATGCTGATCACGAATATATATACTTTATAGGGTCTATCTCGATTATTTCTCTATGTTACAAACCATGTGTCAAACTTAATATACCCTTAGGATAGGGTATAAAAAGGACAATACCGGAATTCAAAATGCCGTCAATTATGAGGACTCAGCTAAAAGTTTCTGAATACGGCAAATACCTGGTAGTCATACTTGATAGGAAACTAAACTGGAGCCTCAACATAAAAGAAAGAACAAAGAAAGCAATGATAGCATATCATGCCTGCAACAGGATATTCGGCAAACCCTGGGGTGCAAGCCCCTAAATCATCATGTGGCTTTATACGGCGGTAGTAAGACCGATACTGACGTATGGCAACTTGGTCTGGTGGCAAGCGACGAACAAAGCCACCAACCTTAAGATTATGACAAAAATTCAAAGAATGCCCTGCATTGGCACCACTGGGGCAATGGAAAGCATGCCTACAATGGGACTGGAAACAATACTCAATCTAAAACCCCTAGATCTCTTTGTACAAGAATTCGCCGCAATTAGTGCTCTTCGAATAAGCCAAACTGGAAGCTGGAAACCTAGTCTGACAGGGCACGCACAGATTCTACAGAAATATGCGGCCAATATTGTATGCACAGACTACATAGCCCACCATCTTGACTTTACAAGACCATTTGTCACATACTTTTGAGGTAGAGAGAAAAACAACCAACAGTTAATGGATTAACGATATCCATCTACACGGATGGCTGTAAGATGGACACCGACGTTGGTGCGGGTTTCTTTTCCAAAATTCTCGGAATGTCCAGTTCGATCCGACTCCCTGACTCCAGCAGTGTTTTTAAGCTGAGGTCCTGGCAGTGACAACAGCTGCTAAACAGGATGCAATGAGGGCATTCCCACATGCTGATATTATAATTTCGTCCTGAAGGAAAAAACTAAAACTAAACCAAAGGCCTTTACAGACCTCTACACAACGTGCCTGACAGAAGGAAAGTTTCCTCTAGAATGGAAACGACAGAGGTTGGTATTAATTCCAAAAGGCGACAAGCCCCCAGAGCAACCGTCGTCATACAGACCGCTGTGCATGCTAGACACAGTAGGGAAAGTCTTGGAAAGAATTATTCGTGACAGACTCGACCAGTACACCGAAGGAAACAACGGGCTTTCCGACCGACAATACGATTATAGGAAAAAACGAAGCACTACCCATGCGATACAAGTAGTTTACGATATTGCACGCGAAGTCATATCTGGGACCAGATGGAAAGGAGGCAATAAGCAGTACTGCGCTGTGGTTACGCTAGACGCCAAGAACGCCTTCAACTCGGCCAATTGGAGTTTAATTATCAACTTTAGAGAGCACCTGATCTACACAAGCGCGAAGGCCAATAGGGCGGTTGCCGCAATATTCCGGCTAATGCCAAATATTGGAGGGCCCAGGCAGCCAACAAGAAACCTGCTTGCGACAGTGAGCAAGTCAATTCTCATGTACGCAGCCCCTATATGGGCACCGGCAACAACAATAAATTCGTACATGAGAAAGATAAACGCTATGCACAGAAGAACATCGCTCAGCGTATGCTGTGCATACAGAACGGTATCGGGGGACGCTATAAGTGTTATAGCGGCGCGAATGCCTATTGACCTGGAGGTTAATGTAGCGGCATCAATATACATATATTGGTGAAAACCCAGAGAGAGAGGCCACCATAGCAAATACCAACATGAAATGGCAACAGCGATGGAACGCCTCGGAAAACGGTCGGTAGACACACAAACTTCTACCGAACATAGAAGAGTGGACCAGAAGGAAACACGGTGAGGTAAACTTTTATCTTACCTAATTCCTAACGGGACATGGAAGTTTCCGTGAATACCTTCCCAAATACAACATCGCAGATGACCCATTCTGCCGCCACTGTGAAGGCAAAGTCCAGAACGCCGAGCATATACTGCTAGAATGCAAAAAATTTGAAGCAGCCAGAAATGCCCTTGAACGAGAGGTAGACAATGCGTTAACCCCAAGGAGATTGATATAGTTCATGTTATCAATGAGAGAAACAGGACAGGGTTAGGGGGGTATTTTAGCCAAGTAAATATGCAGGAGCATGGAGTCTGGTATATATGCAGTATCCATAAAGTATTTCACCCCTCCTACACGAAACTTGTAGGTCGCTGTCGCGAAGAGCTACGGGTTCTTGGAGAGCTGCACAACGTAAGACTTTGCTGGGTTCCCGGACATAAAGGTGTGCCGGGAAATAAAAGCGCTTATGAGCTGGCAAGAAAAGAAAATAATCACTAAGAGGCAGACACTGCAGTAAAAATCCCACCCTGTAATCTTAGACAAGCGATTGGGAACAAAACACTTGTAGCAGCAAATGAGTGATGGAGCAAGCTCGACTCCAATGTTTTTGAACTTCAATGCCAAAATCGGTAAGGAAAACACCTTCGTCGGATTAGTTGGAAAGCACAGCCTCCACGAAACGACAACAGACAACGGCTTTCGGCTAATCGATTTTGCAGCAGCTCGTAATACGGTGATGAGTAGCACTAGGTTTCCGAGACTACGAATCCACACAGCAACCTGGCGCTCTCCAGATGGTCGAACCGACAACCAAAAAGCTGAAGAACAACAAAGCCGGCGGCTCTGATGATTTACCAGCAGAGTCTTTCAAACATGGTGGTGATGCTTTGGTAAGTTGCATGCACCAATTCTTTAACAAAGTATATGTGGATGAATCCATGACTGGACTATCAACTCTGTATGCCCCATCTTCAAGAAAAGCGATCCTATGTCTTGTAAGAACTACAGAGGCATGTCCCTGCTTAATGTCGCATATAAGATCCTATCCAACGTACTGTGTGAACGTCTGAAGCCTTTCTGCAGCACACTAATCGGCACGTACCAGTGTGGCTTCCGGCCCGGCAGATCGACGATCGGCCAAATTTTCACACTAAGGCAAACCCTGGAAAATACCAACGAATTTTAAGTCGAGACTCACCACTCTTCATCGACTTTAAAGCCTCATATGATAGCATTCATCGTCTTGACCTCTATAAGGCGATGGCCGAATTCGGGATCCCGGCTAAACTGATCCAGCTGTGCCGCATGACGCTGAAAAACACGCGGTGCAACGTGCAATTCGGAAACAGTTCCTCCGAACTATTCGAAACATGCACCAGATTTCGTCAAGGAGATGCGCTATCTTGTGCTAGAACAGATAGTGCGCAGGGCAGGTGTAAACACGGAAGGCACTATCTTCAACAAATCTGTCCAGCTGCTGGGATACGCAGACGACATTGATATCATCGGTCGCTCCCAGCGCGCCGTGTTAGAGGCTTTTACGGCAGTTGAAGAACAGGCGAAACGAGTTGGCCTTGAAGTAAATGAGGACAAAACCAAGTACATGTTGTCAACAAACAAAGAAGCATCTGTCCACCGCCTAGGACAGAACGTCACTCGAAGTGGTCAACAGTAACTTCGAAGTGGTTAAGGAATTTACCTACCTCGGAGTAAACATCAACTCCACGAATGACACCTTAGTGGAGATTCGACGAAGACTTACCCTAGGAAACCGTTGCTACTTCGGTTTGGCGAAACAAATGGGGTCAACACTCCTAACTTGGAAGACGAAATGTATGCTCTACAAAACTTTGATCCAGCAGAACTGGCTGCTGTATGGAGCCGAGTGTTGGACGATAAGCAGGAAAGCAGAGCAAATAATAAACACTTTCGAAAGAAAAATTCTTCGTCGGATATTCGGTCCCGTATGCGATGAGGGCGAATGGAGAAGAAGATACAACCGCGAACTCTATGACCTGTACCAAGATGTGGATGTAGTCCAAAAAGCCAAAACACGTCGACTACACTGGCTCGGCCACATCGAGCGAATGGACAATAATGCTCCAGCAAAGACGATCTTCGAATCACAGCCCACAAGTTCGAGACGACAAGAAAGACCCGTTTTAAGGATCAAGCTATCGCGGATGCCAGAGCGCTTGGTCTAGACAACTGAAAGCAGTGTGTACGAAGACAGTGGAAGTCTGCCGTGTCTCAGGCAGAGACTCTTCACGGGTCGGGAGCCTGTTAAGTAAGTAAGTAAGTAAATTCATAATCGCCTCGGAATGGCCTGAAGATCCATAGATTTGTCATAGGTTCTATAGTATGGGAGGCATAACCTCCAAGGGGCATCACAATGGATCTACATTGATCTAAGTGTGACGGGTGCAAGTTTTTCTTCTCCCGTCAACCCATTAACCTAACCTAACCTTACTGTTCATTCATAGTAAGAACTAGTAACCAAGACTAACCAGGCAAGTTTTTGTATATTTTTTATTATCATTGTTATATTTATTTTTATATCAAAAAAAAAAAACAATTCCATAACACGAATCACATAAATACATACTTATATATGTATGTATAAACGGGAACAACTCATAGCTCAAAGACCTCCAGTAGATACATCCATAATACTTTGTTAATTTTCTTTCTGTTATAGTATAGAATGAATGTATTGATTCAAATGTGTGATCGTCTGAGCCCTGTAAAGGAGATCAGACCATCTAACCAAGGATGATCTTTTCGTCATGGATTTGAAGAAATTCAAGGAAAAACTTATCAAAAAGTATAAAATATACTTATTATTGGCAAGTCATTCGACTCAATCTTTTTGTCGACCGTTTTGGTATTTTAGAATCGTCGGTACGGTGTTTCGTTTGTAACGGTGGTAATTTGATCCATCTATCGCAACAGGATCTCATAGGTTGCTGTGATGGCGATGAAGATTTTCATAATTATCTGAAATTTAACTGAGGAGGACTATGACCCCCATTTTGGGTCAGAAAGGTTTATGTTACATCGACAGTATTAACTTAGTCGCTAGAATCTCGTCTTTCGTAAACGTAAGATCAAACGATAAAAAGCTTTTGACATTGTTCTGACTTGGAAAAGATCCATGTAGCTGACTATTGGGGCATCGCACAAGAGCGATGATAACCTTCTTAAATGCCACAGCATGAATTTAAGAAATTCGACCCATCGTTACGGTTGCTATTCCAAATGCATTGCACATGTTCTACATAAGTGGTATGCTTTAACAACACCTTCTTTCTACCGATTAACTTACACAAGTTATTCTAAGATTCATAAAAAATTTCTACTTTGAAGTATTATGTTCCAGACGTATCCACTGGATACACTAAGTAAGTTCAGACATCAGTGGTAAAATTTGAAAATATCACACAAATACATACATACTTATGTATATATCGAAATAGCCACAAAAACTTGAGCTTTCGATAAAGATTTGCTCCTCGAAGTATCTAACTAGTCTCTAATGGAGACTGGAATTAACCTTAAATTTGTATTTTCGTATAACTGAACGGAAAGTCCACTCAAGTTCTGCCAAACGATCTACTATTATGAACCTAAGCAAACTTGGCAATCTGTCAAATTGTTTCCATTCGGACTGCCCCCATGTATAGACAGGAACAAATTAAAACATACAGAAAAGCTACAATCCGTCTGGAACGGGTCGTATGATACCCTATCCTCCTCTCTATAAAGTGGGCATGGCCAAATTGCATATTGTACTCAAATATAGCTATAATGTCGAACGTTTGAGGATGTTACATGTAAAATTTTATCAAAATAGGTTTTTTGATGATAACGCCCCCAAAAAGTGGGCGTGGCCAAAACTGTTCTACGGCTGAATTGTAGGGAATCTAAATACCCAAATATTTGGTCTTAACAAAATTTTTCGGTTTCATATAATTTAGTGAAGTTATAAAAAAGTAGGCGTGGCAGTGGGCGGATTTCAAAAATTTTTACACTTGTACTGTATCTTTTTCTCAGAAGCCCAGATATGAAATTTCATCGTCCTAGCTCAAAATTTAAGGCCCAAAAAGCGGTGACATACGGACAGACGGACGGTCATCGCTCAATCGATTTCGCTATTGATGCTGATCATGAATATATATACTTTATAGGGTCTATCTCGATTATTTCTCTATGTTACAAACTATGTGTCAAACTTAATATACCCTTATTATAGGGTATAATAATCGAGATAGAACCTATAAAGTATATATATATATTCGTGATCAGCATCAATAGCGAAATCGATTGAGCGATGACCGTCCGTCCGTCCGTCCGTCCGTATGTCACCGCTTTTTGGGCCATAAATTTTGAGCTAGGACGATGAAATTTCATATCTGGGCTTCTGAGAAAAAGATACAGTACAAGTGTAAAATTTTTTGAAATCCGCCCACTGCCACACCCACTTTTTCATAACTTCACTAAATTATATGAAACCGAAAAATTTTGTTAAGACCAAATATTTAGGCATTCAGATTCCCTACAATCCACCCATACAAAAGTTTTGGCCACGCCCACTTTTTGGGGGCGTTTTCATCACAAAACCGAGTTTTGGGCCTTCAATTATTAACTAGGACGCTGAAATTTCATATCTGGGCTTCCAAGAAAAGATACAGTACAAGTGTAAAATTTTGTTTACATCCGCCCACTGCCACGCCTACTTTTTTATAACTTCACTAAATTATATGAAACCGAAAAATTTTGTTAAGACCAAATATTTGGGTATTTAGATTCCCTACAATTCAGCCGTAGAACAGTTTTGGCCACGCCCACTTTTTGGGGGCGTTATCATCAAAAAACCTATTTTGATAAAATTTTACATGTAACATCCTCAAACGTTCGACATTATAGCTATATTTGAGTACAATATGCAATTTGGCCATGCCCACTTTATAGAGAGGAGGATAAGGTATCATACGATCCGTTCCAGACGGATTGTAGCTTTTCTGTATGTTTTAAAATAAATTCATTTAAATAAAATTTTTATTTATTTTAAAATTTATGAAAAAAAAATCATCAATTTTTGTTTATTATACCCTATCCTAAGGGTATATTAAGTTTGACACATAGTTTGTAACATAGAGAAATAATCGAGATAGACCCTATAAAGTATATATATTCATGATCAGCATCAATAGCGAAATCGATTGAGCGATGACCGTCCGTCTGTCCGTATGTCACCGCTTTTTGGGCCTTAAATTTTGAGCTAGGACGATGAAATTTCATATCTGGGCTTCTGAGAAAAAGATACAGTACAAGTGTAAACATTTTTGAAATCCGCCCACTGCCACGCCCACTTTTTTATAACTTCACTAAATTATATGAAACCGAAAAATTTTGTTAAGACCAAATATTTAGGCATTCAGATTCCCTACAATCCACTCATACAAAAGTTTTGCCCACGCCCACTTTTTGGGGGAGTTTTCATCACAAAACCGATTTTTGAGCCTTAAATTTTTAACTAGGACGCTGAAATTTCATATCTGGGTTTTGGCCACGCCCACTTTTTGGGGCGTTTTCATCAAAAAACCGATTTTGATAAAATTTTACATGTAACATCCTCAAACGTTCTAGGTTATAGCCATATTTGAGTACAAAATGCAATTTGGCCACGCCCACTTTATAGAGAGGAGGATAGGGTATCAGACGATCCGTTCCAGACGGATTGTAGCTTTTCTGTATGTTTTTGGTTATGTTTTGAGTCTGTGTTTGCAATTTTTTTTTTTGCTGTAAAATGTAACTTCTCTGTGCACAGAATCTTAAAACAGCTGCTTATTTATCTGTCTGGCTTTTAAATGGTTTTAGCTTGTCGTTAATATCGGTTAATACATCTAAAGTTTCCTTCGGAATTCGAAAGTTCTGCAAAGCTGAAACCGAACCACATTAGTGCAAATGAATAAAAAGATATGTTCTTCCAAATCCAATAGGTTTGAAGCATTTCCTAATTTACTCCGTCTATGAGCATGGTGCAAAATATCTTCCTCCTCAATAGCAGTTCTGCAAAAAGCTGAAACCGGGCCACATAAGTGCAAATGAGTAAAAAGATATGTTCTTCCAAATCCAATAAGTTTGAACCATTTCATAATTTTCTCCGTCTATTAGGTTAGTCCAAAATATCTTCCTCCTCAATATCACATTCAAAAAACAGTTCGATTGTGGACATTTCGTTTTTAAAATGTTTCTATTTAATTGAAAACAATGAATAAAATTTATTTGTTGACTGGAAATTTGTGACTGACTGAAAATTTGATAGATTTCAAAATATTGGAGTCAAGTTTATTAATAGAACTATTCGCAGTGGATCCAAAATTCACTACAAATTCACAACTGATCAGAAATGTTGACAATCAATTGATCACATTAATACCAATTCCACAAATTATTTGATAATTGTCAATTTTTGTATTGATATTTGAGAACCGTAACAAGAGTGTAATGCTTACTTAACCTTCATCCGGTAGCGCTGGAGACAGATTTCCGCCCTTTATGAAAAAAGCATTTGTATTTTATCTTGTACTGATTAATAACATTTGTATGTATAAATCTGCATACAAGAAACTTTAAAAATATATTATAAATATAACACATTATACAATTCTGTCCACTTTTAATAGATATTTTATACGATTTCAAGGTTTGTGTGGCATACACAAGTCTGTGACTGCGTAAGTGTCAATTTTGACAAGCAGGCGAAAAGGTGTATTGTATAAACAACCGAGTGCAAGAATACGTCGCGCGAATCGGATTACTTTATTGACCCATAGAGCTCTGATGACCCAGAAAGCGCATAATGGGTAAAACGACGAAACAGAGACTTCGAGGAAACATTAGGAACGACTGGATGACAGTGGAGTTAAACCATTTATCCAGAGTACATCTCGTCTTTTATTCTGATCCGTTCGCGCAAGTAAACTGCGCAACACAACATTGGTGGCAGCGGTGGGATCTCTAGGTAAAGCATCTGCCTAGAGTCCCGTATAATTAAAAGAGATCTTTTTTCGCGTATAAAGTTTCTCCTGAAATTCGAAAAAAAAACGTATACACGAATTCGAAAAAAAAATAAAACATTTCACTAACTAGACCTCTGGACACAATTAAGAAGATAAAAGGAAGACAGTGCAACACAATCACACCAACAACAGGAGTAATCAGCACAATATACATCATGAAACAACAGTCCTATTATCCAAGAACTGAAGACATTAGTATATTTATTTTATTGTTTCTCCACTTCTTTTTAAATATATATTATAAATTCTTTTGCATATGCATATAAATCAATTAGTAGTCTACTCTTTCACAAAAATACCCACTAGCATATTTTGGTTGTACATAGTAGGTCGTTATAAATACTGTTCTGATGATATATGACGGGGTTCAATCTGAAATATCATTAAGAAGCGGTTAAAAGGTCACAAAGACACCTGCAAGTTCCGAAATTACTGACTCAGAATATACATATGTCTGTTCAACGAACCCCTACTAAACCTAAGATACACAAGGAAAGTGACGAAGAATTTTACCCTGTAAACGAATCAATTCGAATTCGAAGACTCAGCTCAAATTCAAAACTCACCAATACGACCAGAGTTACGGCACAGCGGCAAACCAATCGATTGGCAAGCTCCCGCACCTAGAGTCCGATCATTCACTAAGTCTCACGTTAAAACTTTTCATAATATTGTAATATCCAAACCCAAACCGAAAACGGACAGCTATGAGAGATCTAATACTGGTATTTTCATTGATTTGTCTAGAATATTCGATGACTAGAATCTTCGGAGTCTTTCTAGAATGACTAGATGACTAGAATCTTCGGAGTCTTTCTAGAATGGTAAATTTTGGTATAAATACAGGAGACACAGTTGATTTTAAGCGATAGAAGAAGTGAATTGAAGTTGTTAAAGGTGAAATATAAATGTTATTGGATTGTGATTAAAGTTGAATTGATGTGTTAAATAAATGTTAATCGATTGCGATTAAAGTTGAATGTGTTAAATAAATGTTATTGTGTTATAAAGTGAATTAGTAAAGGAATTACTAATAAAGAACTTGATAATTTGAAAGTGCGAATAAAAAGAAATTGTTTGATTATTAGAGTAGCGGAGAAGGACGATAAAGGTAACTTATTTACAGTACGGTTTTATCTTCCGAATCCTAGCAAAAATATTACATTGGTGTCAGAAAAAGGATAAAACTGATTCGAAATCTTCTCACGACAGGAAACAAAAAGGAGTTGATGTTTAAGTTACAAAAACATATTTGGGGAACCGGCAAAGATCCTGATACGATGCTATTCGATGTCGCAGAAGAGCAAGAAGAGCATTATTGAAATTGCTCTCCGAAAAGTGAGCACAAGATTTCTCTAGACGCCAAGTTTGAGGAACAGAAAAATTCGTTTGAGAAGTTAGAGAATTCTCTGGAGGCCAAACTCGAGGAACAGAGACATGAGCAGAAGAATTCTCTAGATGCCAAGTTCGATAAGCAGTGTTCTTGAAAATAAGTTTGAAGAACAAAATAAAAGTTTGGAAATAAACTTCGGCGCAATTGATGAGAAATTCGAAAATGTAGGATGTAAGATTGAGACCATCGAAACCAAAGTGGAAGATCTGGCCAAAGAACTTGGTCGTGTGAAGAAACAAAAAGTTCGTGAATATTTCACCGATGGTCCAAGACGAAAAGAGATGCAGCCTCCCGTCTTCGATGGCCAAACATAATACACGAGACAATTCGAAGCAGCCACATTGACGAACAACTGGGACGATGAGGAGAAGAACTATTCCCGAAGACAAACAACGCAACTACGAGAATCTGGTAAAAGCTATTGAGATGCAAACGATGTAACAAGAACCTAACAAGAGAAGCGCTTATCGGCAATACTAAGTAAAAACTAAATCGACACCGGTGCCACGGCTTCCATTATAAGACGGGATCTCATCCGAAACTCAAAGCTACACAACACCAGCTGCTACTGCCTGAAAACTGCGACAGGAGAATCTGCGAAGGTATATGGGAAAGTTCGCCTAACAATACAATTGGCAGGATTGGCCTTTTCTTACCCGTTTTTGGTGGCCGACATTTTTGACGAGTGCATCATAAGCGTGGACTTCATGAAAGCGCATAAAGTAGTCTTGGACATCGGAATGCAAGTGCCTTGCCACAAATCGACGACACATTAGACACACTCTCAGGAGCTCAATGATGCCCTTCACGGATTAACATGGAAAACATGCCTGGTGTATCTAGACGATGTCATCGTTGTGGGGAAAACATTTGCGGAACATCGAGACAACCTGAGAGATGTATTTGAACGACTTCGAAGCTCCCACCTGAAACTCAATCAAAAGAAATGTGCCCTCTTTGGACAAGAAGTTAAGTATTTGGGGTACGTGATTACATCAGAAGGAGTGAGGAGCGATCCAGAGAAAGTTGCAGCTGTGAAAAATTGGCCAGTCCCTAAGGATAAACACCAACTGAGAAGTTTTCTGGGATTCGCCGCGTACTACAGACGGTTCGTAAGGGATTTCGCCGGAATTGCCAAGAGCTTGCACTAACTGACAGAAAAGGGAAGACAATATAAATGGTCAGGTGAGTGCGAGAAAGGTTTTAGAGAACTTTAGCGACAGCTATGCGAAGCGCCAATACTAGCCTACCCCACTCCAAGCAAAACATTTATTGTGGATGCATACGCTGGTAATGTCGGAGTTGGAGCAGTCCTTTCGCAGTTACATAACAGCCAGGAGAAAGTGATAGCCTACTTCAGCTAAGTACTCTCCAAGCCGGAAAGGAATTACTGTGTAACCAGGCGAGAACTGTTAGCTCTATTTCTGGCGACAAAACACTTCCACAAATATCTTTATGGGCAGAAGTTCATTTTGCGTACCGACCATGCAGCTCTAAAATGGCTACCGCAGTTCAAAGATCCCGATTGCAGACGTACGACTTCGAAATTCAACATCGCAAGGGGAAACTCCATTCTAACGCAGATGCACTATCCCAAACATTGTGTGCGACAAGAAGAGAAGAACGTTATCTCCACGCAGCGGATAAGAGCTGAACCCATTGCTGGCTGGAGTGCAGAGGAAATCCGGAATGCGCAGAAAGAAGACCCGATGTCGAGCCGATACTTGCTTGGAAGGAGCCCGTGGAGAAACCAAGCGGACGAGACATCTCCGACAGAAGCTCAACCCTTAAGGCCTACTGGGTACAGTGGGACTCTTTACATGTAGAAGATGGCATCTTGAAGAGGAAATGGGAAAGGTCAGACGGGAAATCCTACATAATGCAGCTCATCGTGCCGCGGTCGAGAGTAAGGAAAATGCTACAGGAAATGCACGACGGAGTATCCGGAGGCCATTTGGGTGCGAATAAGACACTGGAAAAGGTACGCGAAAGATTCTATTAGCTCAGTGCAAGAGAAGACGTCGAAAACTGGTGTCGAAAATGAGTCGCATGTAGCTGCAAGGGACCGAGAGTTAAAACGCGAGGACAAAAGCATCAGTATAACGTAAGTGCACCATTTGAATGAACCGCAGCCAACATCGCAGGACCATTTCTAGAAACCGAGAATCAATCGCAATCGATACATTCTAGTAGTCATGGACTATTTCAGCAAGTGGCCAGAAGAGTTTGCAATCCCTAACCAAGAAGCTAAGACCATCATGGAGCAGATTGTCAACAACAGGGTGAGCAGATTTGGTGTACCGAAAGGGCGAAACTTCGAGTCGACCATATTCCAAGAGATATGCCAGCTACTCGCAATCAAGAAGAAGAGGACAACTCCGCTTCATCCACAATCGGATGGAATTGTAGAACGCTTTAGCAGGACTTTGAACGAATATCTTTCAAAGGTTGTCGGCGACTACCAACGTGATTGGGATCGGCATTTTCTTTATTTTTGATGGCCTACCGAAATGCAGCACACACTACTACTACATACTCCATCCGAAATTCTGTTTGATCGAACAGTCCGCCTACCTAGTGAAGTGAAGTTTGGATCCCCTACTGAGGAGCCCAAATGTGAAGAAGATTACGTGGCAGACCTTAGAGAAAGGATCAGAGACATAGCCAGTGACCGCATGAAAACCAGATACGACAGCCGAGAGACATCGTCTGGATTCCAGAAAGGTGATCTGGTATGGCTATACAGCCCGCAATGGCAAAAAAGGGCGATCGCCCAAGCTCAAACAGGACTGGGACGGAACGTAACCACAAAGTGGTTACGCGTATCAACGACGTAGTCTATAGAATTCAACGGGTATCAAGAGGCAAGATAAAAATCGTACATGTGGACCGTCTGCATCGTAACCGTGGAAATAATGCAGATGAGGTTGTTTGGGATGAACAAGTCTAAGAAGGGGGCAGTGTAATATTCAAAAGCAAACCGAAAACGAACAGCGCCACCTATGAGATATTTAATACTGGTATTAATACTGGTATTTTTATTCATGTGTCTAGAATATTCGATGCCTAGAACCTTCGGAGTTTTTCCAGAATGGTAAATTTTGGTACAGATACAACAACCAACTGGGAAGGAGGTACAGTTAATTTTAAGCGATAGTAGAAGTGGATTAAAATTGTAAAAGGTGATTGGATTGTGATTAAAGTTGAATTAATGTTATTGGATTGTAATTAAAGTTGAATAGATGTGTTAAATAAATGTTATTCAATAATGAAGTGAATTAGTAAACGGATTACAAAGCGATAGATAATAGGTGCGATTTTTGCAAGCCCATATGGGATTGTTGGAAAATTGGCATGTTAAATGCAAACACAACTAGTCCTATATGGGCTTAGCTAAGCCCAAATAAATTTCGTGGCTAAACTCTTAGCCCCGATAAAAACGGTGATACCAGACTTCAATTTTCTTTGTGTTATCGATAATTTGTATGAAAACTTCAAAACTGACATACGATGACGTCATCCAACAAATTATTGCTACAACGTAGTATTGTTAAAACGTAGATATCCAATTGAATTTACTAGTTTTTCCTTTTATTTCTTGCAGTTATTACTCAGAATATTGTGGGCTACTACTTTATATTTATTGTGACTTTGTTTGTTTATCTCACAGCTGAAGAGTTGGGGTGTGAGTCCATACACAGTACTGCCAGGATTTTGTGATGACCTTGTTATGCCCCTATGTCGTTTTTTTCGTCCAAGCCCATATGGGCTTGCAAAAAAACGCGAAGGAACTTGATAATTTGAAAGTATGATTAAAAGAGAGCTTGTTTATTATTGGAGTAGTGGAGAAGGACGATAAAGTTAAATCATTTGCAGAACTGTTTTATCTTTTGATTACAATAATAATATTACAATATTATTGCCCAGCAACGCAAATATAAACAAAAATTAAACTTAGAACTATCATTGAACAAGGAGATGTTAAACTTTCCCGGCAGTTTCCAGGTGCCTACAAGCTATTTCAAGCACATTGTTACATTTTCACGCACATTTATTAGAAATCCGTCTATTCATCCCTGAATCCGTCTATTCACCCCTAAACACAACAACAATGGGTCAATTTTACAACAACAACGCGTAAATTTGACGGGCGATGACAACCGAGTTATGAATTCATGGAAGAAGCGGGAAAGTGTTTTGGGGCTGTTCGTTAGATTTAAAAAAATATTTAAAATACTAAAAGAATTAGAATTTCATCGGTTGACCGAGAATGTAAAAAGCAAAAACTATGTTTTAAGATTCATTGTTGATTAAATCTTGTTAAAAAATCGTGAAAAAATGTCATTTAGCAAATTGGGAACCGATTGAAACAATAAATTGCTAAGACATTATAAAGAAAAGAAATTGATTTCAATTTATATAAACATATGTATGTACAGGTTTCAGTATTTCAAATTATCGCAAACAACTCTTGTCAAAATTTTTTGATAAATTGTGATATTATCTTTAAAATTGTAACGATTGGATTAAATACTGATTTGCATGTAATTATTTGCAATATTTTTTTTTCCAAAAGTATTTAATGGCAGATTAAAGGTATAAGGTAAAGTAGAAAAACAGTAGTACGACTTGGTTTTAGTGTAAATTCTGTTTATGTATATTAAGTTCATGTTTCGGACTTTATAGCGTTTATAACGAAAAAAATTTTATTTCCGGCTTCGATTATATTTTATTAAAGTTCGGTTAATTTTACAAATTATTTATTTATTTCGTACGTTGCCCATCAAATTTGTTAACTCATCATTAGAATTAATTTAAGCATCATCTTTTGGAAATTGTATTCAATTCTGAAGAAGTCATATCAATTGCATAAGTAAAATATGGTTTTTGTCTTAGAAAATTGAATTTAAAAGTAAACAACATTATTAAGAACATGTAAAAGGAAGATGGGCGAGGTACCGATAGGTCTTCAACCAATAAATTACAGTGCAACCTCGCTAGTCCGGACACATAAAGTTTCGGCTGTGTCCGGAATAGCGAAATGTCCGTTCCGTACTATCATTGTATATAAATCTAATAGTAGTATCACTTGAGGATATCGACACTAGCGCCTCTAACAAGCAAGGCAACTTTTTTCTCATTCGCTCCCAACTATCCATTTGTTCTTACAGTCGCAGATATCAAGTAAGAAGAGAAGAAAGAGAACAAAGAGAAAAAAAAAGAGAACCAAACAAACACACAAAACATACAGAAAAGCTACAATCCGTCGGGAATTGTATGATACCCTATCCTCCTCTCTATAAAGTGGGCGTGGCCAAATTGCATTTTGTACTCAAATATAGCTATAATGTCGAACGTTTGAGGATGTTACATGTAAAATTTTATCAAAATCGGGTTTTTGATGAAAACGCCCCCAAAAAGTGGGCGTGGCCAAAACTGTTCTATGGGTGAATTGTAGGGAATCTGTATACCTAAATATTTGGTCTTAACAAAATTTTTCGGTTTCATATAATTTAGTGAAGTTATAAAAAAGTAGGCGTGGCAGTGGGCGGATGTAAAAAAAATTGTACACTTGTACTGTATCTTTTTCTTGGAAGCCCAGATATGAAATTTCAGCGTCCTAGTTAATAATTGAAGGCCCAAAACTCGGTTTTGTGATGAAAACGCCCCCAAAAAGTGGGCGTGGCCAAAACTTTTGTATGGGTGGATTGTAGGGAATCTGAATGCCTAAATATTTGGTCTTAACAAAATTTTTCGGTTTCATATAATTTAGTGAAGTTATGAAAAAGTGGGCGTGGCAGTGGGCGGATTTCAAAAATTTTTACACTTGTACTGTATCTTTTTCTCAGAAGCCCAGATATGAAATTTCATCGTCCTAGCTCAAAATTTAAGGCCCAAAAAGCGGTGACATACGGACGGACGGACGGACGGACGGTCATCGCTCAATCGATTTCGCTATTGATGCTGATCACGAATATATATACTTTATAGGTTCTATCTCGATTATTTCTCTATGTTACAAACTATGTGTCAAAGGGTATATTAACCTTAGGATAGGGTATAAAAAAGGTGGAAAGCGAAAATACAGAAAAAACATACAGAAAAGCTACAATCCGTCTGGAACGGATCGTATGATACCCTATCCTCCTCTCTATAAAGTGCGCGTGACCAAATTGCATTTTGTACTCAAATATGGCTATAACCTCGAACGTTTGAGGATGTTACATGTAAAATTTTATCAAAATCGGTTTTTTTTATGAAAACGCCCCCAGAAAGTGGGCGTGGCCAAAACTTTTGTATGGGTGGATTGTAGGGAATCTGAATGCCTAAATATTTGGTCTTAACAAAATTTTTCGGTTTCATATAATTTAGTGAAGTTATAAAAAAGTAGGCGTGGCAGTGGGCGGATGTAAACAAAATTTTACACTTGTACTGTATCTTTTCTTGGAAGCCCAGATATGAAATTTCAGCGTCCTAGTTAATAATTGAAGGCCCAAAACTCGGTTTTGTGATGAAAACGCCCCCAAAAAGTGGGCGTGGCCAAAACTTTTGTATGGGTGGATTGTAGGGAATCTGAATGCCTAAATATTTGGTCTTAACAAAATTTTTCGGTTTCATATAATTTAGTGAAGTTATGAAAAAGTGGGTGTGGCAGTGGGCGGATTTCAAAAATTTTTACACTTGTACTGTATCTTTTTCTCAGAAGCCCAGATATGTAATTTCATCGTCCTAGCTCAAAATTTAAGGCCCAAAAAGCGGTGACATACGGACGGACGGACGGACGGACGGTCATCGCTCAATCGATCTCGCTATTGATGCTGATCACGAATATATATACTTTATAGGGTCTATCTCGATTATTTCTCTATGTTACAAACTATGTGCCAAACTTAATATACCCTTAGGATAGGGTATAAAAATAGATGATCGTTATGTGTCCTGTGAAATTTCTGCCGAGGTGGACAGCGTTCAACTTTGTTTGTAGATACACATATGTACATATATACTTATACAGGTATACTTTTTATTATCATGATTCTGGCGGTTAAGGGTTGGTCACCGCCATTGCATAACAAATCAGACAGATAAATTTGTTTGACTGGCAAATAGGTGTAAGAAAGAACATTTCTTCTTTCATGTTCTAACATATGAATGTATGTATGTGCAGCTTTAACCTGTAATCTATTTCCGTGTCAGACTTTGGGTGGATTTAAACTCCTTAAGAGCATAACAGGTGCGCCTTCAATATTTGTTTGTGTGAAGGAATACCCAGGGGTAATGTACCCATTTCTTCCATATCTGTATAGAGTTGTTGCGTAATGTGTGTCCTGAAGTTTTCTGCCATATGATGTGTATACGTACTGTGCGCAGCTTTGACTTACTCTGGACATATGTATGTACATGTGTATATGTATGTATGGATGTACATTTATAATTTTCCTTTTCTTGGTTTTGGCGATTAAGGATTGGTCACAGCATTACCTAACATAAAATCAAAAAATTATTTGCCAAAAGAGAAACAAAACATACAGAAAAGCTACAATCCGTCTGGAACGGATCGTCTGATACCCTATCCTCCTCTCTATAAAGTGGGCGTGGCCAAATTGCATTTTGTACTCAAATATAGCTATAATGTCGAACGTTTGAGGATGTTACATGTAAAATTTTATCAAAATAGGTTTTTTGATGATAACGCCCCCAAAAAGTGGGCGTGGCCAAAACTCTTTTATGGGTGAATTGTATGGAATCTAAATACCCAAATATTTGGTCTCAACAATATTTTTCGGTTTCACATAATTTAGTGAAGTTATAAAAAAGTAGGCGTGGCAGTGGGCGGATGTAAAAAAAATTTGCACTTGTACTGTATCTTTTTCGTGGAAGCCCAGATATGAAATTTAAGCGTCCTAGTTAAAAATTTAAGGCCCAAAAATCGGTTTTGTGATGAAAACGCCCCCAAAAAGTGGGCGTGGCCAAAACTTTTGTACGGGTGGATTATAGGGAATCTAAATGCCTAAATATTTGGTCTTAACAAAATTTTTCGGTTTCATATAATTTAGTGAAGTTATGAAAAAGTGGGCGTGGCAGTGGGCGGATTTCAAAAATTTTTACACTTGTACTGTATCTTTTTCTCAGAAGCCCAGATATGAAATTTCATCGTCCTAGCTCAAAATTTAAGGCCCAAAAAGCGGTGACATACGGACGGACGGACGGACGGACGAACGGTCATCGCTCAATCGATTTCGCTATTGAAGCTGATCACGAATATATATACTTAATAGGGTCTATCTCGATTATTTCTCTATGTTACAAACTATGTGTCAAACTTAATATACCCTTAGGATAGGGTATAAAAACATATAGAATTGCTTGACTGGCAATTACCAAATTGTACGTTGTAAGAAAGTTAATTTTTAATTTAATATTCAGAGCAGTGAATATATACATACATATGAATGTACATTATATACATATATGTTCCTTTTAAATTCTATATGTAAATAAATAAGCAAAGGTTTTATAAGTGTGGCTACCCGTGTTCATCCACAGATTGCAATAACGTTAAGAAATCGTTTTCTTTGTCATTTTTCCACATTCCGAATGACCAGCGAAGGGAAATTTGGTTAAAGCATTCTCAGAAAACAACTTTGAAAAAAATGCCCTTTTTTGCGAAGAACATTTTTACTTGAAAGACTAAAAATGCAGTTCCCAAATCATGCATAACGGTGTGCAATGTAAACAAGAAAAAAAGCATTTGCATTTGCATTAACATTGAAATCTACAATAATGCAACGTCGCTAATTCGCGCATAGAAATAATAAAATGTGGCAACGTTTGAGTGTGTGTGCAATTGTGTATATTGCAGAAAAATAACTTCATTCATAATTAAGGTAAACACCAAAATATACAAAAACAAAACACGAAAGGAAAACATAATCCTCCCGTGTCGTCCATCACGATGGTATTAAACCACACGAACATGTACATATTTGGATGTGTGTACATGATCAAGAAGAGAGTCAGTTTTGTTTTTATATTCCTTGCCGTTTTTCCTTTTGTTCTCTCGTTTATCCATTTGTTCGCTCAAAACTCTCTTTCAGTGTGTAAGAGAAACCACTTTGCTTTGCACCCTCTGTCTAACAAGGTAACTAAGAAAAAATTTCGTCAAGTGATAATACTATTAGATTTATATACAATGGTACTATGGAGAAAAAATAAAAAAAAAACTTTTCAAACACCATTAAATATAAATAGAAATGAAATAGAAATTTCATATACACATAATTTAAATGTACATACATGTGTACTGATGTATATGTATGTGCATACATATATACACATATTGTGTGAACACTGGGTCAGAACCAGTCCGAAAACATTGCCATCACTAACATTAACGAGCTGAATGCCCGTTTCACATGAGTCGTTTTTCTTTTTTAGTTCAGAGCAGAGCCTGAGTTGTCAAAAAAAATGTTTGTGTTTCTTTTTTAGTTCAGAGCGCTTAGAGCACTCGATTCGTGTTTCTTTTTTCGTTTAGAGCGCGCTCCGAGCGCGCTCTATCAGCTCAGCATGAATTGATTGAGCATCCTGAGCAAAACCCGAGCACAGTGAATTTCACGTTTGACAAGGGGTAAAGCAATAAGAAAACGAAATCGAAAACAATTGAAATGGAGTTCGAGGCTTTGTTTTTAATTAATTATTAGTAGTTAATAATTAAATGAAAACTTTATTTGTGTATAAACGCTATTTTAGTGTTTAAGAAGACAAAAAGCATGAATGGTCGATTAATTTTGCAGTCATATGACAGGTACTGCTCAATCGTGTTTCTCAAATATATCAGAGCGTTTAGAGCGTGCTCCGTTCAGAGCGCGCTCAACATGTTCAGGCTCTGTTCAGAGCTCTGTTCTGAACTAAAAAAGAAACATACAGAAAAGCTACAATCCGTCTGGAACGGATCGTATGATACCCTATCCTCCTCTCCATAAAGTGGTCATGGCCAAATTGCATATTGTACTCAAATATAGCTATAATGTCGAACGTTTGAGGATGTTACATGTAAAATTTTATCAAAATAGGTTTTTTGATGATAACGCCCCCAAAAAGTGGGCGTGGCCAAAACTTTTGTATGGGTGGATTGTGGGGAATCTGAATGCCTAAATATCTGGTTTTAACAAAATTTTTCGGTTTCATATAATTTAGTGAAGTTATAAAAAAGTAGGCGTGGCAGTGGGCGGATGTAAAAAAATTTTACACTTGTACTGTATCTTTTTCTTGGAAGCCCAGATATGAAATTTCAGCGTCCTAGTTAAAGATTTAAGGCCCAAAAATCGGTTTTGTGATGAAAACGCCCCCAAAAAGTGGGCGTGGCCAAAACTATTGTATGGGTGGATTGTAGGGAATCTGAATGCCTAAATATTTGGTCTTAACAAAATTTTTCGGTTTCATATAATTTAGTGAAGTTATAAAAAAGTAGGCGTGGCAGTGGGCGGATTTCAAAAATTTTTACACTTGTACTGTATCTTTTTCTCAGAAGCCCAGATATCAAATTTCATCGTCCTAGCTCAAAATTTAAGGCCCAAAAAGCGGTGACATACGGACGGACGGACGGTCATCGCTCAATCGATTTCACTATTGATGCTGATCACGAATATATATACTTTATAGGGTCTATCTCGATTATTTCTCTATGTTACAAACTATGTGTCAAACTTAATATACCCTTAGGATAGGGTATAAAAACGCCTATGGACTGCTAGTGAAATGTCATTTTCATACAACCTCTGCGGAAAAAGTGTAGGCCATAAAAAAATTACGCACACATTCAATTCCACTGGTGATCACAACTGACAGCTACAACTGTCACACGGGCGCAGCCATCTTAGACAATACTAAGTCAAAAACTGACGAATTTTGGAGGGGATGGCATAAAAAAAAAATAAAAAGTTGTCTAAAATCAAAAATATATTTACTCCTTTTTGAATTAAAAAGTAAACAAATGGGGAAAAAGGAAAAATCACCTCCATTTTTGACAGCCACGTGTTTAGCCGATACAAAAAAAGTATCGTTTTACTGAAATTTGGTAAAAACTGTCAGCATAGATTCACTCCACTCTAAGCAAAATTACATGAGCTATTGTTTTGGACCTGTAGCTGATTAAACTTCAAATCTCTCATTACACGTCATAAATTAACTATACATAGTTATAGTTATATAGTTATAGTTAATTTATGTTACACGTATTCACCGATGGGAATGAAAGAGAGGATTAGGCTCCGCCCATTTGCGGGTTTTCGCGGGTTGGGGATGGAAAGTTGACTATCTAGGTATTGTTAATTTATGGTGTAGGCAACATAACTAGCGGTTGGAGTTCGGAGCGGCAAAAATGCGAAGCAAAAATGCACTCCACATTGTAATTCTTCATAGAAAAATAGAGGCACTAAGTACAACCATTGAAATTCAAATTTTTGCGGTCATCATTTCGAACAGATGTCGCAAAAAAAAATTTAATAATGAGTTGTAATTTATGTGTTTTATTGCTTTAAAGATGGGTGAACTGCATTGCAAATTGCAACCAATTATACAGCACTTCATTTTCCATTATTTTTAATTCAAGTTTTCTCCGATTTTATAGTTTTTATAATCACAGTAATTAAATGTATACTCGTCCAACCTCAAACAAAGTGAGAGCTTCGAAATTTTTCCGCTCCGAACTCAGACCGCTAGTATGTATAGTATGTCAATTACCCCGTATATATGTAGGATTGAAAAATCGAGTCGAAACTGAATTGAGATTTCGACCTGGGTAGTTGCACACACTGAAGTCGAAATCGGATTGAAATGTAGTTGAAATGACAGATGGGTATTACCGCCATTCATTCTGAAACTATGACTGAAAAATATTATTAATCACCTGGATCATCCCTTAATGACCAACCAGACATAATTAAAACAAACTGGTTTTTCCTTTCTACAAAAGAAAGAAAAACCCAAACTGCAGTTATCTGTCAGTTCGACTCCTCGACCCAGGTAGTTGCACATATTTTCGACTCGACTCAGCAAAAATAGTGGAGTCGAGTCCAGTCGACTCGGTTTCGACTCGACCCGCGTATATATGAATTTCAATCCAGGTTCAACCCAGGTTCGACTCTGCATATATACTTAGTAAATGGTTTCAGCATAGCTTATGATGGGATACATTCAGCCAAAAACATTTTTGAGTGCTGCCAATCATTGATTCTAGTTTAGACAAGCCCCAAAGGTTTATGCTAATGCTCACGTCATGTATTCAAGGCGAGGAGCGTATTACAACAAAAACAACGTAAACAAATGGATTTTGAAAGGAAGGCGGGGTATAAGTTTAATATCTCTTTACTCAAGGATTTCTGGCCAGCGCAAATACAGAAAAATATATAATAATATAAAATTTTCAAACATTTTATTTTCTAAATTTTTTTTATCTTATATTTGAACCCACTGGTTGATCTCTAAACTACGTGTATATAAATCTTATTTATATACAATGGTGATACTATGTAAAAGTCAATAATAGATAGAGAACTAGATCTAGTCGGGCTATTTAGGGAAATCTTGTCCATACTTAAGAAGGCGTTGTTCTGGAACCATGAGAAATAATGAAGACCATTTAGGTTTGACATTGTGTCTCCGCAGAAGCTGTGTCGCGTGTTGCAATCCCCTCCAATGACAAAAGAGTCGAATCTGGAGAGAAGAGAGTTCAGTTAATCCATTGCTCAGACTAGCCTGTTGCAAGAGGTATATATAGAGACAAATGCTAGAGTTCTATTGCTCTCTGGGTGGTAGGTAATATCATTGTACATAAATCTAATAGTAGTATCACTTGAGGATATCGACACTAGCGCCTCTAACGAGCGAGGAAACTTTTTTCTCATTTGCTCCCAACTATCCATTTGCTCTTACAGTCGCAGATATCAAGTGAGAAAAGAAGAAAGAGAAAAAAAGAGAACCAAACAAACACACGAAAAAAAGGTGGAAAACGAGAATACAGAAAAAAAAATTGGATGATCGTTATGTGTCCTGTGAAGTTTCTGCCGAGGTGGACTGCATGCAACTTTGTTTGTACATATACATACATACATATATACTTATATAGGTATGCTTTTCTTTATCATGATTCTGGCGATTAAGGGTTGGTCACCGTCAATGCATAACAAAAGAGACAGATAAATTTGTTTGACTGGCAATTAGGTGTAAGAAAGATCATTTCTTCTTCCACATTCTTACATATGTATGTATGTGCAGCTTTAACCTGTAATCTGGTTCCGTGTCAGATTTTGGGTGGATTTAAACTCCTTAAGAGCATAACAGGTTTGTGTGAAGGAATACCTGGGGGTAATGTATCACTTCTTCCATATCTACTAGTTTCTGTATAGAGTTGTAGGCGTAATGTGTGTCGTAAGGTTTTCTACCATATGATGGGTATCCGTACTGTGCGCAGCTTTGACGAACTCTGGACATAATGTGTGTATTTTTTTTTTTTTTTTTGTTGCGCCAAATGATGTGTAATCTTCATAGATACCAGTAACCCGTGTTACTGGTATGCACGATTCACAGACCTGACTATAGCTGTCAGGAATACGCCTACGTGCTAAACCACACCCTGCACACTTCAAACCACTCTTCCCGCGGAAGGTACTACTTCGCGGGGCTGGTTTGCCTCTTAGGCAATTTTCTTGTTGGCGCTCTAGGCGCCTAAGATCGCTCATTATGCGTACCGCCACGTTACTTACTATGTTCCAGTTTTCATCATTCTGGAGCATGTAATTTACAACATTCTCGGGAGTGGCCCACTCTCCAAACTGTTTCCGAAAGAGGATCCTCTCGTTTCTATATCGTGGGCAATGAAAAAACACGTGTTCCACGTTTTCCGAAACATGTTCACAATGTGGACAGTTTGGGACAATTTCGTGTTTTCGTTTGAAGAGATATTCTCTGAAACATCCGTGTCCCGTCAGAAACTGAGTTAGATAAAAGTTTGCTTCACCGTGATCTCGTTTTATCCATACATCAGGCGATGCGTTCATCTTCCGTTTAAGGATTCGTTCCACTGTTGTTGCCAGGTTGCGATACTGCGATTCCTTTCGTATTTTCTTTTTTCGTCGTTTACCCGACCGTTTCGAACTCGTTCATTTCGAAGTCTTTTCATTTCGTCAGCGAGTAAGTCGATGGATAGCATTGAAGATACGACGAGAATAGCATCGTTTGAAACCATACGAAATCCACTGGCGACCCTAAGTGCGCTGAGACGGTGGACGGATTTTACTCCACGCACGTAAGTCTTAACTTTTGCGGCACTTGCCCATATTTCTGCTGCGTACATATTTATTGAACTGGCAGCTCTTTTATTTTGTTTTGGGCCTCCTATATTGCGCATAAGCCTTGAGAGTGCACTGACAGCTTTCGACGATTTTTCGCATGCATATTCAAGGTGGTGTTTGAAATTCAGCCGCGCGTCGATAATCACTCCAAGGTACTTAATAATTGGTTGTGAGATTACTTCGTGCTGCCCGACTCTAAACGATATCGTTTCACGGACTTTAATACTTGTAATAAGCACCGCTTCAGTTTTATGATCGGCAAGTTGCAGACCGGCGTCAGCTAGCCAACGACGTACCATTTCAATTGTCTCGTTACAGTGGAGTACAACTTTTTCAATGGTTTTTGCTACGACCACCACGGCGATGTCATCCGCAAAGCCGATGATCGACGCTTCTCTTGGAATCGGTAATCCTAGAATTTCATCGTACATAGCGTTCCACAGCAGGGGGCCTAGGACTGAGCCTTGTGGGACGCCACCAGTTACTACGTAGGTCTTAATTCCCTCATCAGAGTCATAGAGGAGGATTCTGTTTTCAAAGTAGCTCCTTATTATTTTACAGAGATAGTCCGGTATCTCATAATTTGTTCCCAGTTCGCTGAGTTAAATGCGTTTTTCACATCGAGGGTTATAACAGCGCAGTATTTTTTAGTACTACCTTTCCAGCGTCTGCCTTCTATAGCGGTTCGGACTTTCGATATTACCGCGTTTATTGCATCTACCGTGGAGCGTGACTTACGAAAACCGTATTGGTGCTCTGATAGCCCTCCTGCTGTTTCAATAGCTGGTAAAAGCCTATTGTAAATTATTCGCTCAAAGACTTTTCCGACAGTATCGAGCAAACAAAGAGGACGATAAGACGACGGTTCGTTCGGGCTCCCCTTTCCTTTCGGGAGTAAAACTAGTCGTTGGCGCTTTCACGGCTCAGGAAAAACTCCTTCCTGAAGAGAGGTGTTAAACATTTCGGCAAATAAGTTGGGTCGAGTTTTAATAGCGACTTTTAGGGCTTTATTTGGAATTCCATCCAGCCCCGGAGCCTTTCTATCGTTTACATTCTTACATGCTTCGAATAATTCTTCACGTGTTATTATAGGTATGGACACACTATCGTTAACGTTTTGACTAGTTACGTCCCTACTTTGTTGACGAGGAAATAGGGTCTCAACTATTTTTCGGAGCAATACCGGACACTTTGGCGACTGCAAACGGGGGCCTTTTAGTCTCATTGATATAATTTTGTAGGCCTTTCCCCATACGTCATTATTAAATTGTTCACAGAGGTCCTTAAAGCAAAGACTCTTGCTGCACTTAATCGCTACTTTTAACCGTGTTCTCGCTTCTCGATATGCATTTCGCATGCATTTAATGTGTGTATATTCATAGATACATATATGTATGGATGTATGTAAATTTATTATTTATGCAATTATTATACATACATACATACATATGTTAATACATTATGTATATACATATATGTACATAATAACCTTTTTTTAAATACATGCAATAATCTAGTCATTGCAAAAATATAGTTTATGAAATTGTTATACATATGTACATATCTACACACATGCATACATACGCATGTATTAAATGTATATTATATTCCTACATACCTAAGTACCTATGTACCTACATATAGTTAGGGACAATAAAAATATTAAGCATAATCCGTATTGGTAACCGCAATTTACTCCAAAAAGGAAAAAAAATGTTGTTTTCATCAATTTATCCTTTCAATCCAATGTTTGTAATTAAATAAAATAAATCGGTTGTTGTGGTACACAACATTAGAACACGTATTAAATATTTACATGTATTAATACATACACATACATATGTATTAACAAGAAGAATAGCATTTGCATTTGCATTAACATTTAAATCTACAATATTGCAACGTCGCTAATTCCCGCATAGAAATAATAAAATGTGGCAACGTTTGAGTGTGTGTGCAATTCTGTATATTGCAGAAAAATAACTTCATTCATAACTAAGGTATACACCAAAAAATACAAAAACAAAACACAAAAGGAAAATATAATCCTCCCGTCTCGTCCATCACGAAGGTATTAAAACATACAGAAAAACTACAATCCGTCTGGAACGGATCGTATGATACCCTATCCTCCTTGCTATGTAGCCCTTATAAAGTGGGCGAGGTGATATTGCATTTTGTACTGAAATACGACGTCGAACGTTTGAGGATGTTAAACGTAAAATTTCATGGAAATCTATTTTTTATGAAAACGCCCCCAAAAAGGGGGCGTGGCTAAAAGTGTTATGTGGATGAATTGTAGGAAATCTACATGCCCAAATATTTGGTCTTAACAACATTTTTCGGTTTCATAGAATTTAGTGAAGTTATGAAAAAGTGGGCGTGGCAGTGGGCGGATTTCAAAAATTTTAACACTTGTACTGTATCTTTTTCTCAGAAGCCCAGATATGAAATTTCATCGTCCTAGCTCAAAATTTAAGGCCCAAAAAGCGGTGACATACGGACGGACGGACGGACGGACGGACGGTCATCGCTTAATCGATTTCACTATTGATGCTGATCACGAATATATATACTTTATAGGGTCTATCTCGATTATTTCTCTATGTTACAAACTATGTGTCAAACTTAATATACCCTTAGGATAGTGTATAAAAACACGAACATGTACATATTTGAATGTAGGATTCAATTCAGCGCATTTGGCGTAAGAGACCAGAGAATTAATATTGGCAGTAAGTGGCACAGATTAATACAGATAGTCGACTTGTCATCACCTGCCGAAATCCTGTCCCACGAATCTCTATCCGTGAATTCATGTGAATAATATAATACAGCCATTAGTTGATTGAATTTTCTTAAGTGAGAGCTAAGTTTTGCATGTTGGAAAATGTTTGTTTTGTTCCGCGAAATTCACCCGAATAGCTATAGATTAATTCAGGGGTCGAATTACCACATTAATTACCACACTGAATGATGTCAATTTGGTATGATCACTTACGTGAACGAGTAATTTCTTGTACGATAGGGTTGTTGGTGACGGATGACGAAATTTTTTTTGGAGAATTGTTATTTTTTTAAATTAATTGTTTTAAATTTATTTTAGGTCAAGTGTTAATAAAATAAACCCGATCCAAAAAGAGATTTTAGCAAGTTTTATGAGCCGTTTTATTATAGTTTTGTCTACGTACGCAGCGTTTTGTAAAGACAAGGGATCGCTATTATCTCTTAAACGTTTTCTTTCAATAGCTTCGTTATAATCATCTTCTGACTGAATATAGCAAATATTCCATTTTTAATTTTAGGAAAGATTAATACACACCGATCTTATTAAAAAAAACTACCACTTTTGACATTTATCAAGCACTTCAAATCAATGTAGTAGAATTGTGCTAGTACAATTTTGACTGCGCACTCGATACGTGACCTCTCTTATGTGATCATCCCAACGTAGTTACTCGATCACTCGCTAACGTATGGATAGCGTTCACTCGCTAACTGATGTGGTAATTCCACCACAGCTCTACAGTATTGTTGTTCACGTCAATTGATTCATCTTATTGATGTAATTAGATATTGTCATACTCCTTTCATTTAATAGTTATAGCACTTTCAAATTGCAAATAATAACGAATAACAACAGAATAAAATTCCCGGGTAGTCAATTTTTCACACCAAGATGGCTGCACCCATGGGTTCCCCATCGCTCAAAGAATGTGTGCGTGAGGTCCCATTTGATTTGCATTGAAACACTTATACACCTTAAGAGCGATGGGGAAAAACAGCTGTTTTCTGGTGCATTGTAGCTTGAGGGCCGAAAGAGAGAGCCGCTCTGAGATGACTATCTGTATAAGTATATAATCTGAGGTTTTCATCCAGCGAATCCGTTGCCGACTAATAGTTTGTCTTCCTGTATCGCATAAATTCACAATATTAGATCGTCAACTTTCCATCCCCAACCCGCGAAAACCCGCGGGGGGCCTAATCTTCTCTTTCGTTCCCATGGGTGAATATGTGTAATGAGAGATTTGAAGTTTAATCAGCTCATCTTAAGGTCCAAAACAATAGCTCATATAATTTTCCATTAGAGTGGAGTGAACATATGCTGACAGTTTTCACCAAATTTCAGTAAATCGATACCTTTTTTGTATCGGCTAACACGTGGCTGTCAAAAATAGAGGTGATTTTCTTTTTTTCCTATTTATTTACTTTCTAGCTCAAAAAAAAATAAATATATTTCTGATTTTAAACAACTTTTTATATTTTTTTATGCCACTCGATTCGACTTATTGCACTGAATTCAAATGTGTACTCAGATGTTGTCGCACTTTTTCTGTTAAGAAATATAGCACTCTGAAATTGTCGTGAAATAATGTAAGGAAATGCAGTGGGTCGCCGCGGGTGTGTTTGGAAGTGCAGTGGGGAGTTTAGGATGTTAAAACAATATCTTTTTTTTATAAACAAATGAAATGTGTCTCACACAAATAAACAAATTGGTATAATGTAACTACGAAATTGTTGCAAGTAATTGTTGTTAAGTAATTATTATTCTGTTGTGGTATTATTCTACATTTGTATGAAATTTCGTACTGGATTGGGTTGTTCTTCGCTTACGTGCTTACTGATTGGTAGAAACGTTTGATTTAAAGTACATATATGTACAATATACATATGTATATGTATAAATTTTTCTCAAATTTTATGTGTAGACTGTCCACTTGTTGCTGCTGTGAACCTTCTGTTCTGTTAATATTTAATGAAAAAATAACTGTAGATGGTTAAGCCAGAATACAAAATTAAAAGGAAAAAAATAAAACAAAGGGAAAGACAACAAGATATGCAGTTAAGGATAACACAACAATTTGCGTTCACCATCTCAACGCATATGTCCTTTAATCAAACATATTCTTCTTTCATATTTGACTTAAAATATATAATAAACGTATCTACTTGTTGTTTGTTCAAAAAACAAGGTGGAAGAAATTAAAATATGTGCGTTTATACTGCGATACGTATGTTTGTATGTTTTAATTTAGTTTTTTATTTAGTATAAATGATTTAAAACATACGTTACATTTTGAATTTAACTATTTTAAATGTAACGTACTTTTAACAGATTCACCACGAAAGGAAGAATATTTTTGGTAGTTGTTTATTGGACACTGCACCCGTTAAACAATTCCTCAATTTTTGACACAATATTGTCCAAGATGGCTGCGCCCATGTGACAGTTGTAGCTGTCAGTTCTGATCACCAGTGGATTTGAATGTGTGCGTAATTTGCCTGCAAAATCACTAACTCATTCTTGCTCACCAGTGATCACAGGTTGTACGTCAGAAGAGAGACCCGCTCGAAGTTGACCATCTAATATTGTTAATTTATGCTGTATGGCTTCCAATAATGATGGATCATTGAATGATGTCCTCTATTTGCGGAGGCTAATTATGTTCTTAAATGACGTTGAGTCTTTCTTTAAAATTATTTTAAGGTCATTAACCGCCGACTAAACGAATAATATGTTCGGCAAAGCTGTTTCAGTTCTGTTATTTTTTAAAATTTGTGCCTACTTGGCATCATTGTTTTATTTGAGGTAAATGCCACCACTTTGTTTTTCTTGTTCACTACCGATGCACTAACCCTATTCCACGTGTCCATGCTTGTTACGGCCGAGACAGCGGCGTCGGTCTCGGAATGTATGTTTTTACAATGCAACGGTGTGCAGTCATCGATCGTATTCACTTCACACTTTTTACAGTTCTTACTTTTAACACTTTTGTTTTTAACACAATTTAGGATCAGACACTAGCAAGAAAAGAAACACGTCTGCCTCTCTCAACAACACAAAGCCGACTCTCATATAAGACAGTAAATTGGAATACTTGTTTATACATATAGCGTTAACCTAGCTTAGAAGAATATTGGGGAGAACATTCCTTCGATGCGATTCGTACGACTATAACATCGAGGCAATTATACAATATTCGCAAGCACATCCGATTTAATGACTTCTCAGCTATAAAAGATCGTAAAGACCCTAACCACAATCCATTATTCAAAATCAGACCGGTCTACGATCATGTGAATACAGTGTTTGATTCGGTTCCTAAGTTAGCGCGGTTGTGCATCAACGAGTAGATGGTGTCTACAAAGATGATAAGTGCATTCAGACAATATACATATGTATGTCCAATAAACCCCATAAATGGGGCATAAAATTGTTTGTTTTATATGATTCGCATGGCTTTTCATATCGGTTCGAAGTTTACTGTGAAAAGGGCGATAACGTGGTGATTCCAGACACTCCCGATTTGGGAGCAATTGGCAATGTGGTCCTCCACCTAAAACAAACGATTGAAAACTTCAAGAACTATATTTTGTATTTTGACTCGAATCAATAACTCCAAGCTTTCGTCTGACAAAAGCCCCTAAATGGCGCGCTGGGAGCGACAGATAATGTCGATGTCGTCTGCGTATCCCAGCAGCTGGATGTTAAAGATAGTGCCTTTCATGTTAACATCTGCTCTGCGCACTATCTGCTTCAGCACGAGATCGAAGAAGTCACATCATAACGCATCTCCTTGCCGAAATCCGGTACGTGTTTGGAATAGTCCGGAAAGAGTTTCCAAATCGCACGTTGTACCGCGTGTTTTCTAGCGTCGCGTGGCACAGCTGGATCAGTTTAGCCGGTATCCCGAATTTAGCAGTCGCCTTGTAAAGCTCAAGACGATAAATGCTATCATATGCGGCTTTAAAGTCGATGAAGAGATGGTGAGTCTCGACTTAAAATTCGTTGGTATTTTCCAGGATTTGCCTTAGTGTTTGCCAACGAAATTCAGTTGGTCTTTTCCAGAGACCGAATTCCGCAAGGGTGAGTTTTAATGTGTACACAGGTTTGTTCCGATTCCGCAAGCGTGAGAGTGAGTTTTTCTGGTAGTTGTCGTGTACACAATTGAAGAAATTTATTCACTCTGTTTTTGACTCTGAGTTAAGGTGGTGAGTAGTGCAAAAAAAATATGGGCGAACCAAAAAAAATGAAAAAAAGCCAGTGATGAGCAGAAGAATCTTCCTATATGGAAGATTTATAGTTTCTTTTATACACATCCATATGCATGTATTTAATTTCCTTTTTTAATGCAGATTTGAATCATCTATCATTGGATGGCGCACATTTAAAAGCCACTAAATGGCAAATGCTTTTCACCAATTGTAGTACATTGTTATAAAAACGATGGTTAATTTATCCAAGAATTTTATAATATAATAGATTTATTTCAAAAACAGATTTATTTATACATACATAATACATAGATGCATAGATTCCTCAAATGGATCACGAGAGTTGCTGAGATGTCTTCTAATAATTAATAATTTCCTCCTGTGGAAACATAAATGATAAGATACAAAACAACTTCATTAAAATTAATTTAATATACCGATTTTGACATCTAATGTGTCTCCATGGATTGACGTTGTACGTAGAGCTCATTCTCACTTTTAATAAACAATTTTTCAATAAAATTACAAACAAAAATTCTTCGAGTAATTATTTGAAATATTCACGGTTCAATGCAAATGAAAAGACAAACATCAAACTGAATTCAGCTTCTTGCGGAATTTGGCCCAGGATCTGCCTTAGTGTGAAAATTTAGTCGATCGTCGATCTGCTGGGCCTGAAGCCACACTGGTACGTGCCGATTAATGTGCTGTAGAAAGGCATCAGACGTTCACACAGAATGTTGGATAGGATATGCCTCGGTAGTTCTTACAAGACATAGGATCGCCTTTATTGAAGATGGGCCATACAGAGTTGATAGTCCAGTCATGGATTCATCCACATATACTTGGTTGAAGAATTGGTGCATGCAACCTATCAAAGCATCACCACCATGCTTGAAAGGCTCTGCTGGTAGACCATCAGAGCCGCTGGCTTTGTTGTTCTTCAGCTTTTTAATAGCAAAGATGAAGCCGACCTCTTCAAAACTAGGAGAGGGGATGGATTCTTCTTTGACTGTATGCGGCTTCTCTTCTTACTCTATCACTCTCTCCACCTGATGCCCATAAGTAGCTGCTGGAAGTGCTGCTTAAACACATATTCTATTCCCTGTGCTGCGGTGACTAGGTTTCATTCACTGTTTCGAAGAGCCTGCCTTCCGGGGTTGAAGCCAGCTGCCAGTTGCTTGGCTTTCCTAAAAAAAACATTCGGATGTTCTTCCTTTCAATATCCTTGAGCTGGGAGACTGCGTGGCCCCTTTTCTTCTTACGCAGGATCTTCTTCTCCTCCCTTCTTCTGGCTCGATACTCTTCTCTCGCTGCCCTTATTTTGCGTTAAAAGCTTGCATGTGTGCATTTTCTGTCACCCTTTTTCCGGCGCACGCATTCATCGTTATACCAAGGGCTCTTTTTGGGTGGTGGCTGGTAGCCTATGGTGGTCTCTTCTAACCCTTTGATGATGTCGCGATACTGGTTGCACAGATTGTTGGCGTTTGTGGATAGTAAATGCACAGCGGAGTCTCTCGCTCAGTCGCTCTCTGTAGACTCTGGCTACTCCAACGTTTAATTTCTTTTTCTGGGCGGTTTGCAGCTTCTTCTCGTTGAATAGTTGAGCTCTGAATTTGGTTGGCGGTTCGACCATCTGGAGAGCGCCAGGTTGCTGTGTGGATTCGTAGTCTTGGAAACCTAGTGCTACTTATCACCGTATTACGAGCTGCTGCAACATCGATTAGCCGAAAGCCGTTGTCTGTTGTCGTTTCGTGGAGGCTGTGCTTTCCAACTAATCCGACGAAGGTGTTTTCCTTACCGATTTTGGCATTGAAGTCCCCGAGTATAATTTTGATATCATACTCCGGACAGGTTCCGTAGGCTCCGTCCAGGAGGTCATAAAACTACTCCTTGATAGAGTCTTCAGCTTCGTCGGTAGGGGCGTGTGCACATATTATGTTGATGTTTTGGAACGTTACCTTGATGCGGATCACAGCCAGGCGATCGCTGATCGGCTTAAAGTCAATTATCATTGAGCGAAGCCGATTTCCCACGACGAATCCGCATCCTAACATGTGCAGTCTTTTGTGACAGCTGTAATAAATGTCGCAATCTTTTCGTTTTTGCATACTCCTATTTCCTGGATCGCGGTAATATCTGTCTTGTACCGCATGAGGACCTGGAGTGTACAGTGTACGTACGTTCAAAGTGCATACTCTTAAGTCGTAGTCCGTGGACGTTCCGGGTCGTGGTATTCAATGAGGGTGTCCATAATCCGAGGCTTGTGTCACTCTCATAACTAATGTTTTTTTATGTGGTAAGGAACCTGGAACCTTCCATTTTTTGAAATCCCTAGGACGAGGGGCCGGTTTTAAACCGATATCAGTAAACTGCTTCGGGGGTGTGAGCGCTGCCGTTGGCCCAGTAAGGGCTTATCCGCCTCCATATCATTCTCAAAAATCTGACTTATTCTTGCAAATCTTTATCGGTCTGAGTTTCGAATATGTCGACGTAGGCTAGATAAAGTGTTATGCTTCCGTTTGAAGCAGTGACGCTACCGTTGACTTCATCGAGAGAGTTCGTCAGCTGTCTTATTTATAGTGCTGCTATTTTCTCTTGTTCAACACTCGCGCTTATAAGTTCAGCAAGTCGGGTCCGGTAAAATAAGCACAATTGATGCGCGGTAACAGTTACAACACTGTACGTCGCGTCGCCAGGTTGACGCTAGTCAGTGCCTACCCTATTCCTACAGCATCCAGCCATCCCACTACAAAGAAAAGCAAAAAAAAAAAAAAAGAAATTGGACGACATTCGAAAGATGTATCAAAGACTGGACCTTCTGGTATTAGAAAGTCATACGGGTTGGGATTGGATTCTCGCTACGATGGCCATATGCTTGGCCATTGTGCTTATTTTACCGGACCCGATGTACTGTCTGAAATGTAAGCTCAATTTATACTTATCATCTACCAAAAAAGTTTCCAAGTTTCCAGTTTTAACTTTTCTTATATTTCAATTCTTTTATAATAAACAAAAAATATAAAAAAAAACACTTGCGTTTTTTATGCCCCATAAAATTACAACGGCTTTCCTGGACTACACGCCTTTTAGCGGTCTACCTATTTTTTGCCTAGAAACTCAAACGATAGATCCGTTTCCTTTTTTGAACTCGTTCTTGTGTCCATCGCATTAAAATTAATCAAGCATAATTTATTTATAAAAATACAAAATTGTCGGGGAGGGTTAATTTTCTTAGTAAATCATTCATGAAATTATCACCCCAGTATAGGAGTGACATACATATGTATAAGTACATTTTCGCCGTTTTTGAGCTAGGAATGTTGTCATAGTGAAAAAAACAAGATCTTTCGATTGGTGTAATAAAATCTCTCCTATTTCTATTATTTCAAAAGATATCAGTGTTAACAAAAAATAACACCTGTTTTAAAAAATGGGTTTTTATACTTAAGTATGAAAATAAGCCACATACGCATCCATAAATCGCAATCGCGTTCAGTATTTAAATGATACTTAGGTTAGCCAAAAAGTACCACATACCATACAAATCGACCCAATTTGAAAAAAAATCGTGCCCTTCCTATATGTATATGCAATTTCCTTTTTTTTTCAAATTATGATAAAAAAAACTAATAGCCCGATACAATAAAAAAAATAGAGTATAAGTAAAGCTCATTGGCCACTATCTTAATAAATTTTGTATATGGTTGTGCTATATAGGATTTTTGTTTTATTCAAATTCAAACTTCAAACGTCGTTTTCTCGAAACTAGGTTTGTGTAGTTTATATCACTCCAATACTGGGGTGACGATATATTCATGATATTTAGACACATATTGTTTATGCTCGTACATCGCACTTCGGTCACAAATTGACCACCCATGCAATTATTCCACTAACCTGAAAAGGATTCAATGGTGCTTGCCATTTACTGTGTTTTCGTCGGGATTTGATTTGTTGTTTAGCACCGGATACAAAGAGAAGGTGACAAAAACGGTCAGTTACCCGCAGTGCGATTGTAATGAGATCGGTGTTGTGTTTTAAAGTTCGTCAATATAATGCGTTATAGTAGAAACACACTCACCCCTATCGGGAATAATATTTCCCCGGAATGTTTCCCTTTTTCGTAAAATAGGTATCGTAAATAATCTTCGAAAGAGAACAAAAAATTCCGTCGGTAAAATTCAGCATTTTAATAATTGTGTATTCATATAAACGAAGGCCTATTGTTCTTTTCTCCTCCAATCCACGTTGAATGAAGTGTAGTTTTAGAGATCCAAAACTTCAGACTTCAGACAAGTATTCGTCAGCATGCTCCGTTTCTATTTCTTTTCGGTTAATTAATTTAAATGAGTAAAATTGAAGGTCTTTTTGGTGAGTGTTAAGGAATTAAACAAGTCCTAAAAATGCTCGTAAATCGGTTTATATATCCAATCACATGGATGAAATCTTTAAGAGCGAGCTATAATAAATGCAAAAGTATATGAATAAAGACATTGTTTTCCCCTAACATTGCTTCTACTAGCATTGCTTGCGGTAACCCCAAAGGATTAGACTTGTATCGTGGATTACTTCTAATAGAAATTAATTCACTCTTTCTAAATTTCTCATCATCTTCAAATCCAAACTGCGATCTTCGACATAAATATTATTCAATGTTGTTATTTTTATTTATTAAATGCGTTACATTTATTTATTTTCTTGTAAACAAACTCCTGTCAAAACATTCGAACATTACTTCGAATATAGTCCGGGGGAAATGCATTCCGATGGAAATCCACGATGGGTGGATTTAGTTCCCGGGAACAAAAAATATTCGGGCAAATAAATAGATGCTGTGATGTAAAACACATTAGCACAGCGAAAAGCACAAAGCATAATTTGACATTTCGAGAACATTTTTCCTGGATTGCACCGAAATATCAAATGTTATCAGGTTTGTACGATTGAAAATTTCGACGCAAAGCTTGCTGCATTTAGACAACAGAAAATTTAAGATTAGGCCTAACGTTGAAGTTGCTGTTTCTGTCATCAATGGGCACGTTCCGTATTCTAGGCACTAGGTGACAAACGTTTCTCATTGGTCGAGAGATTCAAATTTGACAGAAAAGTAAGGCAGTAGTGGACTGGATTTGTAGGTAAGAAAATTCTCCCTACATTTTAAGTCATCTAAAAAACAGTTAATCGGTTAGTATTTCATTTATTATTCGGCCATGTGCCTTATAAATTAAATGGATGATATACGATAAATAAAGTAAATTAATTCCAAATAAATTACGTTGAAGTGATCTACGATTCGAGGCAACCAGAGAATATAATAAATTGTTCAATGCGTGGTGTTTTAATTTTTTTTTACATTAAAACACAAGTCTAAGGTGTAAGTGGAGCCAAAATTCGCTTAAAAAATAAAGAAACCTTGTTTTCTTTGTTGTTGATTTTTCGCACTTAAAAATTCTTTACAGTTTTCCTTTCCACACAAATAAAGTTATCACTAATATACTTTGAAAATCACAGTCTATAATTTATCGAAAGTGAAAACGGGAAGTGGAATGAGAGTTTGTTTGAATGTCACCTAGTTTTTCAGTCAATTCGCCGTTCCATATGTTAGGCCTTACCTCAAACAGTAGGCCTAGAAAACGGAACGCAATCAATGTGTTCTGTTCCATTAAAAAGCATTGGTTCTAAAATGTTTGCTGTGACTGTGTCAATGTGTTTCTACTATTAGCCAATAGTTTAAGGAATGAAAGTCAATACAACTGTTAGCATAACATGTAGTGGGATGCATGTATGTACATATATAGTTGGATACAGGCATGTTTCAGTTTAAACAGGTATTAACTAAAAGTTTAAGTTTAACCAGTGATACATTAATAAAACATAAACACTATTTTCTGCTGTAAATATGTATACATTTGGGGTATAGAACTTTATACCGATATTAAAAAAAAAAAAAACGATAACTCCATTTGTATTTGCCAATTTATTTTGTCTTATAAGTATACATTAGAAAAAATCAAAATAAGGACAAATAAAAACATATTTTAATTTATCTTGTACCAATCTATGTCGTCTTGCTTGGTAGAAACGGGATTTACCAAACTCTGTACATCGTTAAGCATCTCATTACATAAATTGTCGCTTAGCTGAAATGAAATAAATATATTTATAATAAAATGGAAGCAAGTAAGATAGAAAAATTCATATATTATTACATCTATGTATGTTTGTATATCTACAGAAACAAATGTCTACAGAATAGATAAAATTTCAGATAATTAATGCATACTTCGGAATAGAAAAATAAGTAGCATGTAGTACATATTGACAACTTTACAAAAGTATGATACCTTAATGGTACATTTACGCATCATGCTAACTACAAAGGGAATGTTAAATTTTTTATATAAGATGCTGCGAATTACACTTTTTTTAAGACCCGCTGTTTAACACACCATTTAAAAAAAAAAAGATGCAATTATGTTTTCCGATTTCAAATCTTGAACGTTAAAACCTATCCATCTGAAAAGAGAGGTATAATACTTTGTTGTACTTCTTATGCATGAGATCATTAAAGTGTGCATAGGATTCTGCTTTTTTTAAGAAATCATCGCTATAACATTGAACTGATGTCATTCGTGAGATTTCGAACGTATGTATGTACATAAATGTTAGTTGCAAATTATAATCAAAATCTTTTTTTAATTAAAACACATTTAAAAAGTGGGCGTGGCCACATATATATTAATATTTGGCATTTATAAATTTATTCGATTTTAAGTAAAAACATATAGAGAGGTTACAATCCGTCTGAAACGGATCGTATAATACCCTGGTTTGGATTGGGGGTTATCCCCTCCCAGCAGGGACACACTTAGGCCAAAAGAAGGTCCACTGTGATACCACTATGGAAAAACCGGATTACCAGCACCTGAGAACTACATGGAAACTGCCTAAATGGAACAGAAGATAGACCAACCAGTTTTGGTGTGAACCCATACCGAATAAATATGGTTTGCCGCTTAGCCATTAAACTAATTTAACAGGTCGCTAGCTAGATCGTTAAGATCTTCGTAGATGTACTCGCCTAATGTTTTCCTTCTCAAAACCGATATGCAGGACAAGTACACAGAAAATGTGTCATGGTTTCCTTGTCTCTACAGCTTATACAGAAATCGTTGGTGCTCCCTCCAAGCCTTCTGGCATGTCAGCCTACCAGACAGTGCCCCATGAGGGTGCCAACTATATTTCTTAGATTTGTCCTATTGACAGAAATAAGTCTACTGGTGTTGTCGCCACCTTAATGAGGAGTGCTACCAAACCAACAACCAACATGAGGCAGCCATAGGCTGATAGCTGTCACTTAATGGTTGGGGCGTTTTGGCGGCTTGGATCCGCCATGTTTTTCTATTGTACTTTTGATTATAAATACAAAATAACGAAGAATAAAGGAAGAGAGTTGAATTTTTTAAAGCTCCCAGACAAGAGTGCTATTCAATTTTGATTTGTTTTTTTTTGTTCATTGTTTAATTACGTTGTGGAACATTTCTTTAAAAAATTAAACTCTATATTCGAGCATAAAAAATATGCCACTTAAAAAACCATGCGGCTACAGTTGCGAACAATGCGTCCAGCCGGATGACGACAGCATGGTGCAATGTGAAGCCTGCGTCCTGTGGCATCATTACATATGCGTAGGAGTCAATTCCTCGGTGGAAGGTCAACCGTGGAAATGCAAGGTCTGCTCAGCACCAGTTCACCAGCAATTTCAACTTCAGTACCTGGACAATTCCAACCGTTGTGAAGTGGCGAAGCTACAGAACGAGCAGCAGCCGCAACTCCACATGTCGAAATCGATTGGCTATACACAATTTCAACTTCAGCACCTGGACAATCCCAACCGCTACGAAGTGGCGAAGTTACAGGCAGCAGCCGCAAACCCAAATATCGACATCGATTCGCGATCCACAACTTCAAGCACAAATAAGAAGAAATTGGTTCTGCAACGTCTAGAAGAAGAAAACCGATTGTAGTTACGCTACCTTCAAAAGAAATATGAAATTCTCGCTCTTAACTTGGAAGATGAAAACAGCGGCACCCCACTGAAACAAAGGGTAAGAAATATTGATTTTAAAATTGTCCCACAGCAACAAGAAGCTGTGCGCAGAGATATGTCGCCAAAAGAAAACCCACAACTAGCAGCACCAACACGCCCCTCAAGTCCTCTACAATTGCCAAACGACATGCGATTCCGAAAGAACTTCCTAGGTTCAGTGGCAATCCGGAGGAATGACCTGTATTTATAAGTTCGTATGAATGAACTACGGACCTTGCAGGGTTTTCGGAAGCAGAAAATCTTCTTCGACTACAAAGGTGTCTGCATGGAGTAGCATTGGAGGCGGTCAGGCATCGAGTAACTCAACCATGCATGGTGCCAGGTGTTATAAACACTCTACGGATGCTATTTGGTCACGTGAACCAAGTAATAACATAACTAATTTCAAGGGCAAGAAATACACCACCACCGAAGCCCGAAAAACTAGATACATTAGTTGAATATGCCCTAGTTGAATATGCCCGTCGAAAACGTGCGCAACAATGGAGTCAACGGGCTCAACTCAGTACCTCAACAACTCGGCACTTTTAAAAGAGTTCGTCGATAAGCTTCCAGTGTATCTTCTATTAAACTGGGCGCAAATTGCAAGGAACTTGCATCCTCCAACACTGTCCGATTTTAACAGCTGGCTGGTTGATCTTGCGGAAGCCGTATATAGTGTAACAACGTTGTCCCGGAACTCCGTAGTAAATGAGTAACACGCTTTATTTATTTGGCGGTAAGCGTACAGGGAGACAAAGTGGCTAGGTACTTTCACACACGGATGCAAGTAAGACTGAAACAACTACACCGCCGGTTAGAAGCTCTAAGGAGTGTGGTGTATGCCAGGGTGACCATCCGACCTTCAATTGTATTAACTTTAAGAACGCCGTTCTGTCAGAAAGGTGGCAGATGATTCGTCAACAAAATTTATGTCGGTCTTGTCTCGGGGTAAGAACCCGCATTCCCGCTGCAGAGTGACCAAAACATGCGACATCGGTGGATTCCAAGCGAGGCACCACCCTTTAATGCGTAATTATGCAAATCAGGCTTCACCGAGTAGTGGAAGAGTTATGACAACGGCATTCTGACACACAAGACGCATACACGCACCAATGTGTTGTTCCGCGTGCGTCCTGTAACATTGTTTGCTAATGGGGAATCAGACAACACGTATGCCTTTCTGGATGGAGGTTCGTCACTTACACTCTTAGATAAAGAACTTGCCGACATGCTGAAGCTATCTGGCCGGCCGGAGGAACTGTGTTTGAGGTGGACTTCCAACACGATACGCGTCGAAGCCAACTCGCAAGTCTTCTCATTAGGCATCGCAGGCCAGTACGACGGAAGCCATAAATTTCAGCTTAATAACGTACAGACCTTTCGCAGCCTTGACTTACCAACCCAATCAATCGTTGGTCAAGCATTAGCTAAACGATACCCCCACCTAGCAAGGTGAGGGCAACTGATCCTAATCCATTGCTACGAAAACCAAACTGGGCTGGTCAGTACATAAACCTGCTGGAGGCGACAAAACATGTAAACCGTTTCATCTTCACTTGTGTGAATGCAACGCAGACATGAAGCTTCACCAACTTGTGAATGGCTTCTTCTCAATCGAAAACGTGGGTATTCGCGTGCCAACCCAGCAAATAATATCCGAAGAAAAGCGAGCAACAGAGATCCTAGGCGACACCTGCATTCGAGTCGATGGCCATTTTGAAGTCGGTCTATTGTGGAAATTTGACAAATTTTCCTTACCAGATAGCCTACCTATGACCCGATGCCGCATTAATAATCTACAAAAAATGATAGGGAAAAATGAAGAGCTTCGAAAACCTCTGGACCAGCAGATAGAAAACCTGGTAGCGAAAGGATACGCAAAGAAGTTATCGTCGGAAGAAATCAATGTTACACACGAAAGGACTTTCTATATTTATTGTGCGCAATCCAAATAAACCGTCAAAAATAAGGCTCGTTTGGGATGCAGCAGCAAGGTGCAAAGGGTCCCGCCTGAATGATTTCGTACTTAAAGGCCTCGACCAGCTCGTGATCTTGTTGTCCGTGCTATATGGATTTTGCAAAATTGGTGTCTGCGGAGACATTGCAGAAATGTTCCACCAGCTGCGCGTTCGTAGAGAGGACAAACACGTACAACGTATTTTGTGGAACGATAGTGACAATCCGTACAATACTAGCATCTATGAAATGCGTGTTATGACGTTCGTGTCAATTATTTATCGGAATGCTGGATTTCATATCCGGAACTGGATTTCTAACTCGAGAGTAGTTTTGGCAGCGTAAGAGCAAAGCGATAAACCATCCAAGAAGGTATTTAGCGCTTCCGCCCCGGCCGCAACTGAAAAGATTTTGGGTCTTCACTGGTGCACTTCTTTGGACAGCTTTACCTACGATTAGCATTTTCAACGGCTCAAGAGAAATGTCTTCAGTGACGAAGTGGTTCCTACCAAACGTGAGATACTCAAAGTCCTCATGTTTATCTTCGACTCAATGGGTTTCTTCTCACACTTTTAAATTAGCTTGAAAATCCTTCTACAAGAAATTTGGCGAACACCAATTGGATGGGACGATGAGTTACCGGCTTGTATGACCGAAAGGTGGCGGCGATGGACAACAACACTCAACAATGCAGCTGCAGTAAGGGTACTCAGATGTCATTCCCCAATGTTAGGAGAATTTGCGTCAAACGTACAATTACATACGTTTGTTGACGCCGGCGAAAATGCTTATGCGGCTGCATCCTATTTCGGAATTGAATCTCAGGGTCAGGTTGACGTTGCGCTTGTGTGTGCCAAGGCGAAGGTTGCTCCTCAACGCCCAATTTCGATTCCCCGGATGGAATTCCAAGATGCCGTGGCTGGAACGCGCCTGGCAAACTTCATATGCATCCTTCACAAAGTTCCCATAAGCCAAAGATTCTTTTGGTCTGACTCGAGGATAGTTCTCTCATAGTTAAAAGGTGACCTGCGCAAATTTCAACAATTTGTAATGTTTTGAGTTGGCGAAATACTGGAAACATCGCATGTCTCCGAATGGAGATGGATCTCTTCGAAAATAAACGTGGCCACTAAATGGAATTCAGACTTCGAGTACGATGCTGCAAGTGAGTGGTTATTGCAGAGGAAGTGTGTTGAGTGGCCACAAGCACCGCCAATCAACACCACAAATGAAGAAGTCCGACCGTGTCTGTTGCAGACTAGAGCAGCGTTATGCTAAATGTCGCACGTGAGTTCGTGTCAGCAGAGACCTCGTGGAAATTCAATTCACCATCGGCCCATCGGCACATCGAATGGTTCAAAGACGCCTTGTGATGCAGCAAGTGTAGTCAACCTTAGGAATAACTAAAAGCATTCCCAGATGCTAGCTGACCGTTTCTGGAGGAAGTGGGTTAAAGCCTATCTACCCAATCTCAACCAAAGGGCAAAGTGGTTCCATAGGACTAAACCGATTCAGAAAGGGGACATGGTGGTGATAGCAAACGCCAACCTGCCGAGAAATTGCTGGCCAAAGGGCATAGTTATCGACGCCGTAGTCGCTGCGGATGGACAGGTGAGGCGAGCTCGCGGATATTCGAGCGCCCTGCTGCCAAACTTGCTGTTCTCAACAATGAACCGGCACCGAGTGGCGACGAGCTGAGTAATGCAGAACTGAATGACGATTCCGCTGAGGGGACTATGTTGTCGCCACCTTAATGAGGAATGCTATCAAACCAGCATGAGGTAGCTATAGGCTGATAGCTGTCACTTCATGGTTGGCGCATTTTGGCGGCTTGGCAGCGCCATTTTTTTTCTATTTAATTTTGATTATAAACACAAAATAATGGAGAATAAAGGAAGAGAGTTGAATTTTTTAAAGCTCTCAGACGAGAGTGCTATTAAATTTTGATTTGTTTTTTGTTTTTTTGTTCGTAGTTTAATTACGTTGTTCCAAAGAGCGGAACAACTGATTTTCCTACAATCAAGCTCTGTTTAGAAGAGAGACATGTGCTGATATTGTTCTACCTACTGCGTAGCATTCTAATGACTGCGGTAGGATGATACCCTATCCTTCTTCCTTACCATAACCCCAAAAAAAGTGGGCATGGCATATGAAATAAAATAAATAAAAGTATAAAAATAAATAAAATTACAAAAATAAATAAAATTTTTCGATTTCAAATAAAATATGTAGTGAAGTTATGAAAAAAGGGACAAAAAGTGGTGACAAATGGACGGTAGGGCAGTGAAAAGAAATTTAGGTGTTGTCTGGGGATCGAACCTCGAACGCCAACCTCCGTTATCTAATCACTTGAGCCAGGGCAATGGCAGTGAGTAAATTATATACAATCTGAATACCTAAATATTTGGTCTCAATATCATTTTTCTATTTCATTTAAAATAGTGAAGTTATGAAAAAATTGCGCGTGGCAGTGGGTGAAAAATGTTTGCACTTGTAGGTACTACTTGAAATTTCTCAAAAGGTCAGATATAAAATTTCATCTTTTTAGCTCATAACATAAGGCCCAAAAAAATTGGTCAATTACGGACGGACATGGCTAAATCAACTTCACTATTGATGCTGAATGGAGCATTTATAATCTGAGCCAGTTTCTTTCTTTGTTTTTTGTGAATTGTTTAAAGATTTCCTAAATAATAAAATCGAATCCCGCGGCTTCTTTTATTTCTTTGGCAAATGTCTTCACCGTTACCGGTTGAATATGTCTCTCCTCTTCGCGTAATTTTTCCGTTTCTTGGTAGTCTTTATTTGAATAAGGTTGAAAGGCGTCTGCGAGATACTCAGCAAATAAATTCGTTTCCAACTGGTTTCTTTTTTTTATATTCCCTGTTTTAAATTGGTGCAATGTGTGCTATCGGTGTTTTTATTTTCTTTATTGTCTTCGAGACTTAGTATTCGGCACTGACATCATTCGTAAGTTTGGTAAGGTATGGTGTAAGACCCAATTTTTTAATTCTCTTAACGATCATTTAAATTTACCATTTAGCTATTCTCTTTTCTGTAATAATTTCACATATGTACCTTTTTTTTTTGAACAGGAGTCTTGTTGGATTTTATTTATCAAGTTTTGCAGGCCATGCTGCTTTTTGGATATAAAGTAGCCAGTGCAACTTTAAAACAAGTCTGTCGTCATTCACACAGTTAAGTTCTGATAAACGTTGATTATTATAGGCTATTAACCAAACAAAAAAATCTGAAAAAATTTTCTTTTAAAAAAAAAAAACGCATTTAAAAAAGAGTGCCGTGAAATAACGCCAAAATAAGGACAAATTTTCACATTTGGCCTTCTTTCGCTTTGTGAAAGTGAAATAAGGCCGAATTTTTACGTTTGGCTGTATTACACTTTGTGAAAGTGAAATAAGGCCAAACGAGTTTATTAATCTAAAGTGAAATAAGGACAAATGCTAGAATTTTGCTCCAGTTATGACAAAAGAGGTATCGAACGTATGTACCGACATTACTCAAATTTTGCTTTATGTGACTTACATATATGTATGCATAAACAGTGGAACATCTATGGGGGGGGGGGGCATGCTGCAACCCACCTGCTTGGGGTCACTGTTGGATTTGGGGTAGGTGCGAGATTGGGTATATGCAAAGTTCCTTTAAATCCATGCGAAACATGATTGAATTCTTAAAGTTTCTTTAAATCCATGCGAAACGTTTATATGAAGAATCTTTGTATATACCCAACCTCGCACCTACCCCAAATCCAACAGTGACCCCAAGCAGGGTGGTTGGAGGGGGCAACGTGCCCCCCATAGATATTCTATTGTTTATGCATATATGTAAGTGACATAAAGCAAAATTTGACTAATGTTCGGGTAAGCAAAATTACCAACTGAGCCCAAAGCGCAATAAGGCCGTATTGGCTTTATTTCATTTTGGTAAAATGAAATAAGGCCAAATGTTGAAATATGGCCTTATTTCACTATTGCAAAGTGGACTTGGCCTTATTTCGTTTGTCGTTATTTTACGGCACCTTTATAAAGTGGCCGGGGCTCTATATTATGCTTGAGTGAATTAAAGAGAATTGAACCGCCTATGAATTGTGTTTTAACAATTTTTTTTTTATTTTACGTCATATATGAAAATATTAAAGTTATAAAAACTGGGGTACCGTTTTAAAATTTGGTCAGTCATATCTTTGCATATCTTATATTCTATATATATTGATTTTAATCACAACCGCCGAAGAAATAGCCAGTTTTTTTTAAAATACCGTTAAAAGTATTTTTCATATATCAGTCATAGAATTGAAATATTAAAGAATAAACTGGGTGATGTTCGACAGGATGGTTTGTATACCAGACGCAGTAAGTAGCACGCACTCCATCTTAAGAGAAGTTCAATGAACCATCATCAAACACTAAGTTTCAAACAACAGCTATTGCACGTAACAATTTGTGTACTTCTATTCCGCGGCGAAACAGCGGTGTCAAGCCTGTGAACATCTCCATCAATAAAAATTCTCGGGCATCATCACGAAATACTCTGAGCAAGACTGGTTTGCAAACTGATATCGACGTGGGTAATAAGAGATGAGTGGACAAAACCATAGTCATAATACGGTAGGCTCAGGCAGTGCTGTTGTGAGTATTATCAACAATTGTGTACCTATTTCTCCCGCTATCAATGCAATTGCTCCGGATCATTTCGATCGTGTTGCACACAATGTAGAAGCTGCGCTGAATGAGAGTGGTAGATCTGCCATCCCTCTTACTCACAATGTGACAGAAATTGATGTCAACAGAGACTCTCCAACTCCAATCCAATATGTAAACAAAAATCATAAACATAATTCTGAAAGAGGAATCGTCGGAACTGATCTTAACACTAACTTAAATGTGTTATTATCATCTAAATGGATCCATCTATCTAAATTTTATTCTGACACAAATCCAGAAGACATCATTAATTATATTGCTGTGAAAACTCAATTTCCCGTAAACCGATTTAAATGCTTCAAGCTAATAAAAAAAGGATTAGGCCTCTCAGACATTAAATTTGTAAATTTCAAATTAAGTGTCCCAGCTGATATTTTTAACGTTATTATTTCTGATTCGTCCATCTGGCCGTACTCAGTTAAAGTTAAGAAATTCATTAACCATCCAAAAAACCAATGTGACTTCCTTGCGGAACGCCAGAAGTTACATTAATTTTATTTGAAAATGTATTTCTAAAATTTACAAATTGGTATCTATTACACAGATAAGAAGATAACCAATGTAAAAAGGAAGCTGGAAAACCTAATCGCTTAAGCTTGAATAGTAATAAGCTATGATTTACACGGTCAAATGCTTTACTAAAATCTGTGTAGATGGCATCAACTTGATTACCTTTACTTATTTCCGAAGCAATGAAATTAGTGAAAAGTATTAGGTTTGTTACAGTCGAACGATGTTTCACAAAACCATGCTGATTGTTATAAATTAGGGAATTACAAAAAAAGCTTAATCGTTCAGTTACCAATTTATCAAATAATTTAGGAATTGCAGATTGTTTGCATATACCTCGGTAGTTTTCAATTTTGTTTCTCCTACCGGACTTAAAGATGGGTATTATAAATGAATTTTTCCATATTGATGGAAATGTTGACGTTTTTAAAGATAAATTAAAAATGTAACATAGAATTTTGTGTATTGGACGAGCACATTTTTTTAGAAAGGCTGGGGGCAGACCGTCCGGGCCGGAAGAAAAATTAGATTCTAACTCCAATAGAGACCCTAACGTACTATCTTCAGTAATTTCAACGTTGTTGAAAATAGGATTGCACGATTCCTGAATGTAGCAGAAGAAATTCACGTCAATGTTAGAATCACTGTTTGAATATACAGATTGGAAAAAACTACGAAAGTTATTACAGATGGTTTTTGAGGAATCTGAGGAATGACCATTGTAGGAAAGTGTGGATGGGTAACCATCACATTTATTTTTTGTGTTAATGAAGTTCCAGAATTGATTCGGCTTAGATCTAATATTATTTTCAATGTTTTTGATATATATAAGGTAGGCATGATACAGAGCTAATTTAAATTCGGATTTAAGTTTTATGTACGACGTATAGTCCTCATATAATAAACTATTACGCCATCTTCTATAAGCTCTATTCTTTTGGGTTTTTAAGAAACAAGTAATTTCATTATCCCAGGGACAAGAGTTGACCGAAGAGTTACGTACGCGGACTACAGGAACATATTTAAAGATAATTTCCTTGATAACCCGATAAAATTCGGAGCATAAAGCATTAATTTCTAGCGAATAAAAGTGTTGCCAGTCATAGTTCTCAAGTTGATCACAAATATAAGCATAATCAGCTTTTTTAAAATTAAATTTAAAAGAATCATGAAGGTAAGGCTTATTAGTATACAAATTTGAAAATAAATATAAAGATGGATGATACATATCTTCCGAGACCATTGGTGTAAGACTTCTAGAGACGAAGCTATCGTTACTGTTGTTTGTAAAAATGAGGTCTAAGGTACGATTTTGATGATTAGTTATATGATTAACTTGAAGTAGACCCAAAGATTGTAGCGTATCCACAATATCAGCTCCAGATCCTGATAAAGAATTACTTGACGCGAACATGCGACCTTGTAAGTTATCTGCTGTTAGGCTCAGGCATCTGATACTTGATGTATCGATATTTTTTTGATTAATATAATCAATAATATCAGATGGTTTAGTGCCGTATTCCAAACGAGACAAAAATATAACAAATGGGGGTGGTACTACCCTTAAGGTACAAGTTCCAGCGTTAGATATATTGTTCGATCCAAAGTTACCTGACGTAGAACGTGTTTCAATGTTGATAAATGGTGAAAGTATTGACGAAGTAGTATCAATATTCGAATTATCAGTTGATACGTCAATAGAGGGAAGTTCCCCAAGTAAATGCGAATTGGAGCGTAAAACTCTCTTTTCAGGAGGTTCCAATTGTATCAGTGGAAGAGGAATTGCACTATTCGTAGAGTCATCGTCATCCTGCATAGCGGTTGTAGTGGTTGACTCCACAATAGTTATTGAAGAGGTATGTGGCTGTTGCTGAATACGTGTTTGATCACTTTTTTTCTGTTTAGGTTGTGGAGGCATTGTTTTTTGTTGTCTGTGCTGATTCTGAAATGTTTGTTTTTGTTCCTGTTGTGGGTGTTCTTGTTGCTGAGGCTCATGTTGTTGAAGTTTTTGTTGTGGACGTTCTTTTTGAGGTTGATTATATTGTTGCTGTTGTTGTTCAACTAATTGTTGTTGGATGAGGTGTAGTTGCGCTTGCTGATCTTTTAATTGATTCTGCTGTTGCAGCAGGCGATCAATGTTATTAAAACCCTCCAGCATTTTTTGTTTGTTTTCTGAGAAAATGGCAGATAAATTGTTAAATGTTTTTTGCAGTTTGATAATCTTCCAGTGCAAAACATCCGTCGATATACTGCGATGTTTTTCACAGTGGAAGGAGAGGCCAGGCGTAGAGACAATTTTATCAATGTCTTTCCCTTTGATGTTTATCCATTTAGCATGTACATTTGCAAGGCAAATTGCACAAGCAAGTTTAACATCATTCGATGTTTTTTGCATATGTAACATTCAGAGTCTCCCATGATTAGTGGTTTGAAATATTTAAATATTACAAACAGGTAATGATGTTTGTTTCCGTCTTAAATTATACTGGTTACAGTTGAATGACAATGGTTGCAGTATAAGAAAAATTGTGGTTCCAGTATTTGATTGATGTTTGCTCGAAATTGGAACATGCAATGATTAAAACAAAACAGAGAAAACAAAATTCGATTGAGTAGAATCCACTATGCTGACGGCAGAACATGCACTAAAAATGTACTCACACGTGTGAGGGAGTGAGATCACTAACGTTACTCAGAGTTGTTGGTCTATAGTTGACAGGAGAATTGAGTAATTTCCTTTATTATCACTCAACGATGTAGTAGTTGGAGAAGTGTAAAGAGAGAACACAATATATTTGTATAGTCTCAAATGCTTCAAAGTTGGCAGAACATACACTAAGAACTCACCGGGGAGAAGAGAATGAGTCGAAAAACGAATTTAACGGCTGATATATACGGCAAAGTTAATACTGGGTTTAGAGTACCACTCAATAAGTTCTTCTGTTTAATATCAGAAACTTTTTTTTTTTTGTTTAAACTAAACTCTTTAAAGGTGAGAACACAAACTCGCGAATGATTCCACGGTAGAGAAAATCTCAACGTATCGAATACTTCGGAAGTTGAAAGATTAAGGCAAAAGGGTTTAGAGTAATGATTATAAAACGAAAGAGAAAGGCAAAAGCACGTCTTCTTCTATACACAGTATACACAATGGATACAGTAAGCAACCAAGCGCTTCCAAATGTAGCAGAAATTTTCGGTGTCAAGTCGATTCTTATTTTGGAGTCTGATGTTCATAAGGAATTGTTAAAAATAGACTCCTTGAAAAAGGAACGTCCCGATGGCATCCCATCTATATTCCTTAAAAGATGTGCTAGTGTTTTAGCTAAACCTTTGACGGATATTTTCAACCTGTCTATCTCAAAAGATTATTTCCTTGATTGTTGGAAATTATCGTTTTTATCATCCATCTTTAAATCTGGATCTAAGCAAAATGTGACTAATTATAGACCTATCTGCAAACTATCTGCCATAGCTAAATTGTTTGAAAAAGTACTTTATGATAAATTGGTTTTTCTGACCAAACAACATACATACATATATCTGTGATGCAACACGGATTTGTCTATTCTCACGAATTCTATAATTACGAATTTTGAAAACGCCTGCCAAACTGATGTTATATTTACAGATTTTGCTAAGGCAATCGACAGAGTTAAGCATTCTATTTTATTACACACACTTTCCAGTCTAGGTTTTCACTCCAGTCTTCTAAAGTGGTTTGAATCTTACCTAAAGGGTCGGATTCAAATTGTTAAAATTAATGATTGTGCGTCGGAAGATTATGGTAACATCGGGTGTCTCCCAAGACAGCCATTTGGGGCCTTGGCTTTTCCTTTTATTTATTACTGACATAATATCTTTTTTTGAATCGTCCCAGTGCCTGCTTTACGCAGATGATTTAAGGATTGCGTTCTCCTTCAAACTGATCTAAACAAGTTGAGTGATTGGTGCGAAGTTAACTCTCTACATTTAAATATTGCTAAATGTGAAGTTTTTTCTTGTCATAGACATTCCACACTAATTAAGTATAATTACTCTCTAGACAAATCAATGCTTTGCAGAGTGAACAGCAAAAAAGATCTAGGAGTTATATTAGACACAAGACTTAGTTTCTTGCCTCATATTGAGTACATAATGAATAAATCAAACTCAATGCTAGGATTCATTAAAAGAAATACCAGGGGTTTTCACGACCCGTTCACTATAAAATCTCTTTATGTTTCATTAGTGAGATCATTGCTTGAATACTGCAGCTTGATTTGGAACCCTTTTTACAAAAACTCATCGGAAAGGATCGAAAGATTGCAGAGAAATTGGACAAGGTACTGCTTCTATAAACTGAACTGGGACATTGAAATGCCTTCTTATATGACCAGATGTTTGTTAATGGGGATGCAGTCCCTTGAAACTCGTCGTAGCTACTTCCGAATTGTGTTCGTAAGAGATCTAATTACAAATCATGTTGATTGCCCTCAATTACTCGCGTTGTTACACTTTCATATCCCGCTGAGGAACTTACGTGGTCGTCTTCTATTTTTCGAGAGACCCCATCGTACCAATTATGGCTACAATGAATCTATAGCTCGTTGCATCAGGGAAGCGAACTTAGTGTGGAATCAGATTGATTTCTTTATTATATCTTCTAGAAATACTTTCAAAAATATTGTTCTTTAATCATTGAACTTTAATCCTTAGTATCTTGTATTTATAAATGTTAATATTTAAATATTTACATATGAATATCTTTGTCTAATAATAAGATTGTAATCTTTAATTGATGAATAAATTAAATTAGTAAATTAAATTAAGCTATTAATTATAATAATACACCACGAACTAAGGGTTATACCTTTTCCCCCTATGGGCAACACAATGGGTCTATACTGATCTGAGTGTGGTAAAAAGGGGTTTCTCTCCTACCTAACTACTATGTTTTGTACTTTTTTGGAATTGGGTCCTTTATGATCCACTCATGTCAATGGTCAATGCCAATTTGATTGCCTAACATCCGTTTGGATAGCCAAGATTGTTGGAATTGCAAAGTCTTAAGTAGTCAACATAGCAAAACACGTGGACGTACCAGGCGGTTCAACCTTGGTTACTCCAAATATTCGGTAAAACTGTGGCAAAAAAAAAAATAACACCGTGGAGTGACCGGAAAAATATTCATAAAGCTCTACAGAAACGTAATCCACCAGCTCACTGCATTTTGAAGGTTTTAAACGAAACTGGAATCGACATATCGGTGAGAACTCTGCGGCGTCGATTGGAGACAAGCGAAGGAGGCAAGCAAAGAAGCCCAAATTGACCAATGTAATGTGAAAATGGCGATTATATTGGGCACAACTTCACATAGACTGCGAGAGTGGCTATTGGAACAAAGCAAGTTAATTTGTTCTTCAAATTTCTTTTCACAATAAAAGATGGAACAGTTTTAGCAATTTTCCCGTAATCACGATTTTATTTTAGGTTGTCTTTAGCGATAAGTGTCGCTTAGAATTCGTGACAGAGACTGCCAAATTCGTCTGCAGAAGGTCCAATGAAAGATATTCAGAGCATTGCGTAGTTCAGACGGTCAAACACCCTCCCTCTGCAATGATTTGGAGTTGCATAATATGCGAAAGTACGGGCTCAATTTATTACGTTGATGGAACAATAGACCCCAATCAGTATATTCCTGTCCTAAGGAAAGTTCTTCGGCCGTATTTGAACACATTAGGCTCTCTCAAATAATAATAAAATACAAATAATACCATACAAGAGCTCAAGCAGAACATTGAAGATGTCTGGAAAAACGAACCCGCAATGAAACAAATGGTCGCGAAATGCATTGAAAGCATGTCCAAACGAATAAAGGAGATACGAACAAAAGGGCGATAGTACTAAATATTAGGATTTGATAATTTTTTTTTACTTTGTAATCACTGATATGCCATGTAACAATAAATATCTGCAACAAGATTTTAAATAATCAAATTAATTGTTTTTATTTGCGGTCAAAGCGAAAAATCGCATATATTTCTCATCGGCCATAAGGCCACATACTGTCTTTGGTTTTTAAGGGTTGCTGGGTGTGGCCGGTACCAATGTTCATTGACTGGTGGAATATGAACTTGAATAGTTGTCAAAACGTCATAGTTTTGAGAAGTTCATTTGTAGTCTAAATTCCAGCTGGACATACATTTAGAAACGACAATAGAGTTATCGAATTTGATTGATTGATTGTTTTCGTTTTATTTTCATTGTTTTTACAATATTAACTACGATATTATGTAATAATAAAATTAGTAAAAATAAGTTTTGCAATCTAGAGGTTGGAAGGTTTGTCGTGCAGTGCTAGCGAAATGAAAATGAGTCAATGGATTCCATAGCGAAAGGATTTAGCTGTTCAAAGATGGTTTTGGTGTACTACAAGTTTATTAAATGACTGGCAGCTTGGAGAACCCTAAAATAAAGTCTTACTTACTTAGGTGGCGTTGCAGTTCGGGGTGAACCTGGGCCTGAACTAACTAGCCTCTATAAGCTTGCGCATTCCAAGCTTGTACAGGTCCCCTTCAACTTGTGTGCGCCACCTAAAGCGAGGTCTTCCTGTACTGCGTCGTCCCTCCGGTGTTGATTCGAAGACTCTGCGGGCCGGAGCACTGGTGTCCATTCGCTCTACATGTCCTAGCCATCTCAAACGATTGATGCGCAGTTTTTTGACTAGGTCGATGTCGCGGTACAGCTCGTATAGTTCGTCGTTGAATCTTCTCCTCCAAAACCCGTCAACGCAAACGGGACCGAATATTTTATGAAGGATTTTTCTCTCGAAACGACCAAGGATATCTTCATCCGCTTTCGATAAAGTCCATGCAGCGTCGTAAAGGAGGACTGGGATGATCAAGGTCTTATATAGAGTCTCCCTAGTTGTTCGGGATAGGGCCTTATTACTCAATTTCCTTCTCAGCCCAAAGAAACAGCGATTGGCAAGTTATTCTTTATTTTATTTCTGCCGAGGTGTTATTGTCAGGCGAGGTAGACAAAGTCCCTTACTACCTCAAAGTTATAGCTGTCGATTGTGACGTTCTGTCCAATTCGTCGATGTTGCGTGTCCCTTCTTGTTGACAGCATATACTTGGTTTTGACCTCGTTTACCGCTAAACCCATTTTAGCAGCCTCCGTTGCAAAACTAGGTGACAGCCTGCTGTGGTCTACCAATTATGTCAATGTCGTCGGCGAAAGCTAGTAATTGCACAGACTTTTGAAAGAGTGTGCGTCCGGTGTTGGCTTGTGAGTTTCTTTTAAGTATGATATTAAAAAACCACATGACAGCGCGTCACCTTGTCTAAATCCTTTTTTGACATCAAAGATCTCGGTGAGATCGTTACCGACCTTGATGGAGCAGCGAGAATTCTCCAACGTCATCCTGCACAGGCGAAGGAGTTTGGTAAGGATGCCAAAACTAGACATGGCTCTGTATAGCTCGTCTCTATAGATGCTGTCATATGCGGCCTTAAAATCGATGAAGAGATGGTGGGTATCGATTTGGACGTCTTGAGTTTTTTCCAGGATCTGCCGAAGTGTGAAGATTTAATCGAATGTGGACTTTCCTGGTCTGAAACCACACTAATAGGGCCCAATCAGGTTGTTGACGAAGGGTTTCAGACGTTCACACAATATGGCAGATAGGACGCGATGTTGAGGAGACTGATAACTCTGTAATTGGCGCAATTTAGGGGGTCTCCTTTCTTATGGATCGGGCAAACAGTGCTGAGGTTCCATTCATCAGGCATACATTCATCTGACCAAATTTTAGAAATGAGTTGGTGGTATGCTCTCTACCAGGTCATTTCCAGCTGCTTTGAACAGCTCAGCTGGTAAGCCGTCAGGTCCAGGAGTTTGACATCCAGAATACTGGAGGCATGCCTTACGTCGATCGCAATGTAATCAATTTGGTTGACCGTTTGATGATCAGGAGACCGCCATGTCCCCTTGTGGATATTGAGATGAGGAAACCGTGTGCTTGCTATAGTGACGTTTCGCCCCGCAGCGAAGTCAATAAGCCTAAGTGAGTTTTCGGACGTGGTGTCGTGGAGGCTGTACTTACCAATCGTCCTATAAGGCTTATGTTGTCGAATTTAGCCTTGATGCGGATTGTCATAAGTCGTTCGCTTACGTGTCGAAAACTTAAGACTTCTTGCCTAAGTCTGCCGCTTATGACAAATCCACATCCGAATAAGCGCTGTTTCTGCTCTATGTAAAAAATAAAGTCAATAGACCCAAAAACGATGCCAAAAGAAGACCGATTGATACGCCGAATAAATAAAGTTGATTTTTCTTCTCCTACTCCTACAGAAATTAAGGTCACTGTTGCACCCCAAACTGGTCACAAACTATTAGCTTGGACCATAAGGCATCGATTTTTAGGGCATGACCTACGTGGATGCATTGCACGAAAAGAAAAAAACACATGTGTCCAAAAAGAATCTAAAGAATCGATAAGGTTTCGCTAAGAGGTACAAAGACAAACCCTTAGAGGTGTGGTAAAAAGATTCTTTGGAGTGATGAATTTAAATCTAACTTGCTTGCTTCAGACAGTTTTGGGGTGCATTCTCTTGGCATAGTGTTGATACATTAGTGCTGATAAATCGTCGAATGGACCAACACGTCTATAAAGGCATCGTGGAAAATATCATAGTGCCTTATTCCTTTGCACACATACCCATAAGTTATGTTTTTCAGCACGATAACAATCCAAAGCACATCTCACGCACATCAGCACAAAAACGAATGTTTTGGATTAACCGAGCGAAATTCCGGACCTGAATCCTATCGAAATAAGGCTTTGCTACAAAATATTAATATTGTGTCGAACATTTTTCATGAAATGACAACTTTTCGGTTCTGTTTCTAATTGTATAGCCAGACAAAATTTCAGTTAAACAAATCTTTAGTTTATCCTGCACATATTGCTACGAAAATATTCTGCGTAAATTATTTAAAACGTACTCTATTTCATGGACTATTAATAAAACCAGTAATCAATCCCAACTGATTTCCTAATCAAAAGTTATACTTTCGAGGATTGTTATATAGTTGCCACCACTGTATAAGACACACTAAACTGACAGGAAGAGCTCAGTAATTTGTCCTTGCCAATGGACTGGAAACCTGGAGAGACGAAAGCATTTAAACAACATTCGACCCATTATAAACATCGTAAGTCCACGAACAAGATTTTTTATGTTGAAGTAAGTTCGATAGTAGATTTAACTAATAAAATGGAACACTTCATTGCTGAAACAAACATACCCGCTTTATATGAAAATGATAGCAATTTTTTTTAAACACAATAATCAGAAGATTTTGCACTGGTAATTTAGTTAAAGAACTATAAGATACAGACAGTCTGCCGGAAGTAAAGAAAATATTGTACGATTATGCAAATTATGAACAAGGGAATTTTCAAATCTAGATTTCTAATTTTAGTTCGGATACAAACTGTTTTCAACTTTCATTTCTTTTTTTGGGAAGTAGGTGTGCTTTTCCATGCTGCTTGCTGAATACATATTTGTATTTAACTGTTCAACTTCTTCTCCTGGTTGAAATGAGTTCTTTATTGGGACTTGCAGGTTAATGTATTCTTCTAATATTTGTCTAAAGCAAAACCAGTTAGTTTTGTGATAAATAAGACATGGTCGCTTTCTTTCTTCTAGCTCAAAATTTAAGAATTAACAATTGGTGACATACGGATGGACGAACGGACATAGATCAATCGTCTTTGCTATTGATACCGATCATGAATATACAGTTATGGTCAAAAAAATAGGTACATTATGCAAAACTGCACACAAAACACCATTCCTCAATAAACGAATGCATTTTTATTAAACTAAAAACGAGAACTTAAGCAAAAAATAATTCTTTACATAACAACATATTTTGAAAAAAAAAGCAATAACTAAATAACAAAAGAAAATAAAACGACTGGGTCGTACGTACTTGCACCTTATTTTATAGGCACTGAAATTCGAAGTTTATGTATGGTGGTCAACTGAATTATAGAAAACGTCAAGGACTATTAATTTCATTTTAACAAATTTTTCGATTTCTAGTAAAAATTTTGAAAAAAGGTAAATTTTTGAAAAGTGGGCGTGGCAGTCCCAAAACTTGTCATATCTTTGCCTTTGTCATACCCACCTCAGATATAAATTTTAAACTCAATCGCAGAAGAAATAGCCGAGAAACAGCCAATTTCTAAAATTACCGCTATTCGCATTTTTCGCGCCAAACGTGGTATGACACCTAATAGCAAATACCCAAACTAACTCACATATGAGGGATTATCCCACAGACCCCAGATATGAAGTTTGAAGCAAATCCGTTTAGCCGTTTAGGCTGCAGTCGAATAGACAGACAGGCAGACCGACAGACAGACAGACAGATAGACAGACAGACAGACAGACAGACAGACAGACGGAATTGGCGGACCCACTTTTTTGGACTTCTCCATCATAGTAAGTCAAGTTTGATTAAAATCTCGAGTTCCAAATTTTTCACGAAACCAATACTTGCCCTATAGGTATACAAAAAGAAATAAATACAAATTTTTGGCGCAACAGGTCCATGGGACCCAGGGCCTAGCTTCTCACAACCATTCGTGTTGTGCGTGTTATATTCTTCACATAAATGGAAGGGACCTACTGTTTAATGCCGGTTCCGAACGGCAATTTTTGAGAAGCTTTTTCATGACAGTTTTACTCTCGGATGTTTGTCAGATGCTCGCGAGAGATGGGGCCGTGAAAGAAATTTTAGGTGTTGTCTGGGGATTGAAGCTGGAACCCCTTGCTCCGTAGTCCAACGCACTAACCACTTGAGCCACGGCGCCCACGTCCTATAGGTATAGGTGCAAGTAAAAATAGGAACTTTAACAAAAATTCATAGGTCAAAAAAATATGTACACCATGGTTTGTCAAAGCTTCATCCGAAATCCACATTTTATTTATTTGACGAAGATAAAAGGGTTAATATTTTGTAGAATTTCCTTTCGCTTTCAACACTGCATCACATTTTGTTGGCATTGAGCTAATCAACTTTTGGCAAACTGATGGTAGTATTGATTCCCGTATTTTTTTTTTACATTTCTCAAAAATCTTCCTTTTTGTTCTACCTAGTGTTCGCCAAAGCATCCTTTACAGACTTCCAAAGATGCTCGATTGGATGTAGATCTGGTGATTGTGATGACCAGGTAAGTACATCAATCTTATGCCTTTGGAACCACTCTCGAGCAGCCTTGGAAGTATGCTTGGGAGGTACATTCAGGCAATATACTTCCACAGACAGCGGAAGAGACTCCAGAGTATTGTCCGAAGAACTTCAAACACTACCACCGAAGAATACAGCTGCTGACCAAGCGCCTGAAAGATATCAACCCTATAACTGACGCTTTTAAAAACCGCCTAGTAGACAAAAGAAATTCCCTACAGAAATCATCAGGCACAATCAGGACACAATAGCAACATCGCCCGAGAAGGCATAAACCTTTGTGAACTGTTTTGAAAAGAGTTTCTGGACTTCTTTGTCTAACTTGAAATCCAAGTGACTAAAGTTAAATATTCACCAATATGACGACATTCCTCGGCTGACTACATATAATTTTTCGATTATGTGTAAAAGTTATGAAAAAGCGAGCGAGGCAGTGGGTGGATTTAAAATTTGTTTACACTTTTCTGCTTTTCTTTAACAAAAGACCATATATCAAATTTCATCCTCTTACCTCAAAATTTAAGGCCCAAAAGGTGACATACGGACGGACATATTTAAATCGTCTTTGCTATTATACTGATCACGAAGTTTATAGGGTCTATCTCGATTATTTTTCTATGTTACAAACTACATATGTGTCAAACTTAATATACCCTTAGGATAGGGTATAAAAATGCAGTATGCCACGTCCACTTTAGTAGGGCTGATACAAAGAAAGAAGGCTAGAGAATTGTATCATCCATTCCAGACGGATTATAACTTTTTTATATGTTTCTAATCCACATTAATATCTTGAAGATTTTTGTGAGGAAAATTGAAATGGAAATGTTACTTCAACCTATATTGAATAAAATAAAATGCATCTAAAGAGAATTTACATGTACATGTACGAAAACAAATAAGTTCCTCTGTTAACACCTTTAGAGACCTTAAGTTGTATTTGATCTTTTAAATAATTATTTTCTTGTTTGTATATTTTGAAATTTGTGAAATAAGAAATATTATACAGATTTGGTAGCATAAACAGAAACTAAAAGAAATATTCAAATGATTGAGTGAAGCTGTAATTGAACCTAAAGAATGTCTCTAGAGGTATTTAAAGACAGTTTTGTTTTTGTATTCATTCCAATGTACATACATACTTGTAAAGTTTTCTTTAAGTGCATTATATATTATTTTAAACAATAAAATATCAGTCAACTTTTTCTCTCAAAAATTTCCATTATTATTGATGTTGATCGAAAAATTGTAATGGTTGTTGATGTGATTGGGGAGCCATTATAGGCAAAAAGTAAAAATAATCCGGTAATAGCAACTATTGAAGATTGTAATAAAAAAAAATTGTGTAAAATCTGTACTCAATCTATTAAAACTCCAAAATTAAGCAGTAGAACATACCTGCAATGATGAAACCAAATTGTCCGGTGACTCCAGGCCACTTACTGAATTTAAATCTCCACTTTCTGAAAAGAAATAATATCAACAGAATAAATATATCTATATATATAAAAATGAATTGATATTTTGTGTGTTTACGTCCGTCCGCGTCATTCAAAATACTTGCACCACTGTCTACTGGTAAAATACTTGTTAATCCAGATTTTAGGCCAAGTAAAGGAGTTCATTAACAGGCCCAATTTAAGAGCTTCCTCCTCAAAAAACATACGGAAATCGCCTTCTTCTATTTAAACGTGAGAGGACTAAGAACTAAATGTACTCAATTTTTGATAAGCATGTACAGCTGTTCCTCTGATATAGTTATTATTACTGAAAGTGGATTAGATGACAAAGATCGTTTTGGTGGCGTAATTATCGCTGTGAAAGATGTCCTAATGCCAAAAGAAATCGAATTGACTAATTTCTCCGATATTGAAGTATGCTGTTGCAGAATTAACCTTACAATCTCTTCAAAGTTATAGGTTGTATGCGTCTACATTCCACCGAGATCCCAGTCATCTGTAGTGACTAGGTATTTGGACGCCTTTAGTTTCATTAAAAGCCTTTTTACTGTCTCGGATAAAATATACATATTTGGTGATTTCAACCATCCTAAAATAAAATGAGCTTCAGGAGATGCGGACTGCACATTCCTAAGCCCAAGTAATTCTTTATCAGGATCTGGAGCTGATATTGTGGATACGCTACAATCTTTGGGTCTACTTAAGTTAATCATATAACCAATCAGCAAAATCGTACCTTAGACCTCATGTTTACGAACAACAGTGACGATAGCTTCGTGTCTAGAAGTCTTACACCAATGGTCTCGGAAGATATGTATCATCCATCTTTATATTTATTTTCAAATTTGTATGCTAATAAGCCTTACCTTCATGATTCTTTTAAATTTAATTTCAAAAAAGCTGATTATGCTTATATTTGTGATCAACTAGAGAACTATGACTGGCAACACTTTTATTCGCTAGAAGTTAATGCTTTATGCTCCGAATTTTATCGGGTTATCAAGAAAATTATCTTTAAATATGTTTCTGTAGTCCGCGTACGTAACTCTTCGGTCAACTCTTATACATTTTCAAATAAAATTAATGTAATTTCTGGCGTTCCGCAAGGAAGTCATATTGGTCCTCTTCTGTTTATTTTGTTTGCTACCGATATTGTTAAATTTCTACCTAATTGTAATATTTTAATGTTTGCGGATGACTTTAAAATATTTGCATCTGGCAGACATTCAAAGCTTTGAAATGCTTAATACAAATATGCAAAAACTTTGTCTATGGTGTTCAAAAAACTACTTGTCTTTAAATGTTAATAAATGCTCTGTCATATCCTTCTGACGCCGCAAATCAATTCTTATATACAATTATGTCCTTGATAATAACGTCATTCCTTGTGTCTCTACAATAAAAGATTTGGGTGTTTTTCTTGACACAAAACTGTCATATATTAGCCACATTGAATATATTTCGAATAAGGCTAATGGGGCATGGGGAATCATAAGGCGTTATGCCTGTGAATTTTCTGATCCATATGTCATAAAAATGCTATATGTATCTTTTGTTAGATCTATTTTGGAATATGCGTCAATTGTCTGGTATCCCTACTACGCAATTCATATTTCCAAAATTGAAGCCATCCAAAAGAGGTTTTTGAGATTTACCCTTAGAGGACTTCCTTCGGTTGACGCCAATAGCTTACCCGCCTACCAATCCAGACTTAAACTGATAAGCTCAGAATCTCTTGAAGTTAGAAGAACGGTGGCCAGAGCTATTTTCCTTCATAGGTTACTTATTGGAGAGATTGATTCTCCTGAAATCCTAAGTCTACTAAATATTAATATTCCAACTAGTGGTTTACGGAATCAAAGATTTTTCAAAATATCTCACTCACAAAGCAATTACGGCCATTCATCTTCTATAAACGGTTACATGACGATTTATAATGCAAATGCATACCTCGCTATACGGTCGCTCGTTATACGCACTTTTGTTTTTATTACTTTGTTTCCGTTTTACGGCCAATATTTTTCGTTACAACGGCCAAAAAAAAAACATAATTTCTTTAAATATTCTTACAATGCAAGAATATTAATACATTATATACCTTGCCTACTTCGTTTACTTTACACTGCGAATTTTTTCTTCCTTGTTGTTTTCTTGACTTTCAATCTTTGTGCACCCAATTCCAAAAAAGTATGTACATTCATACATAGTACATATCTCCAATTTACATAACGCATATTGCACAACAAAGGCGACATCGGCATCGCTAAGTTTGAATTTCTTAGACACGGGTTTTCCCCTTTTTGGTTTGAGACATAGTTTTTAAGTCAAAAGATGTGTTGACTCTCTTACATGTGTATGTATATATGGACGTGTATGTAACTGTCCTGTCAATATTAAATTGAAACTTAACTATGCTCTAAAGTCAACACAATAAACGCATTTTTGTACAATGTTTTACCAATATTTTGGTTATTTTTTGAAGATTTGGAACCAATCTAATGGATTTTGTATGGTTTTGTATGAAAAACATACAGGAAAGCTACAATCCGTCTGGAACGGATCGTCTGATACCCTATCCTCCTCTCTATAAAGTGGGCGAGGCCAAATTGCATTTTGTACTCAAATATGGCTATAACCTCGAACGTTTGAGGATGTTACATGTAAAATTTTATCAAAATCAGTTTTTTTATGAAAACGCCCCCAAAAGGTGGGCGTAGCCAAAACTGTGGTATGGGTGAATTGTAGGGAATCTGAATACCTAAATATTTGGACTTAACAAAATTTTTCGGTTTCATATAATTTAGTGAAGTTATAAAGAAGTAGGCGTGGCAGTGGGCGGATTTAAAAAAAATTTACACTTCTACTGTATCTTTTCGTCAGAAGCCCAGATATGAAATTTCAGCGTCCTAGTTAAAAATTTAAGGCCCAAAAATCGGTTTTGTGATGAAAACGCCCCCAAAAAGTGGGCGTGGCCAAAACTTTTGTATGAGTGGATTGTAGGGAGTCTGAATGCCTAAATATTTGGTCTTAACAAAATTTTTCGATTTCATATAATTTAATGAAGTTATGAAAAAGTGGGCGTGGCAGTGGGCGGATTTCAAAAATTTTTACACTTGTACTGTATCTTTTTCTCAGAAGCCCAGATATGAAATTTCATCGTCCTAGCTCAAAATTTAAGGCCCAAAAAGCGGTGACATACGGACGGACGGTCATCGCTCAATCGATTTCGCTATTGATACTGATCACGAATATATATACTTTATAGGGTCTATCTCGATTATTTCTCTATGTTACAAACTATGTGTCAAACTTAATATACCCTTAGGATAGGGTATAAAAATGACTCGTTATACGGCATTTCGCTTTACGGCCTGATTTTGTGGAACGTATCTAGGCCGCTAACCGAGGTATGAGTGCATTCAGAAAAAGAATGAGAAGGACATAGGCCTTTTTATACCCTATCCTAAGGGTATATTAAGTTTGACACATAGTTTGTAACATAGAGAAATAATCGAGATAGACCCTATAAAGTATATATATTCGTGATCAGCATCAATAGCGAAATCGATTGAGCGATGACCGTCCGTCCGTCCGTCCGTATGTCAACGCTTTTTGGGCCTTAAATTTTGACCTAAGACGATGAAATTTCATGTCTGGGCTTCTGAGAAATAGATACAGTACAAGTGTAAACATTTTTTACATCCGCCCACTGTCACGCTTACTTTTTTATAACTTCGCTAAATTATATGAAACCGTAAAATTTTGTTAAGTCCAAATATTTAGGTACTCAGATTCCCTACAATTCATCCATAGAACAGTTTTGGCCACGCCCACTTTTTGGGGGCGTTTTCATAAAAAAACCGATTTTGATAAAATTTTACATGTAACATCCTCAAACGTTCGAGGTTATAGCCATATTTGAGTACGAAATGCAATATGGTAACGCCCACTTTATAGAGAGGAGGATAGGGTATCAGACGATCCGTTCCCGACGGATTGTAGGTTTTCTATATGTTTAAAAAAAAATTAACTTTTTCATTCAAGAAGATGCAAACACCAACTGTTGTGCATTTATCTGTCCATCTTGAAAACGGTTAACGTGTTTATTTTACAAGGGAAACTGCGTTGCAAAGAGCAATTACACCAACAGTCACTACATTGACTGCTTTTTTTGCTTTATGCCAAAGTGACAGATATGCCACTCAATTATTATACACGGAAGTACCGCAGTATTACACATGGAATAAATCGACCAAAGTTTTTGCAAGACGCAAGCAAGGGAAGTCAGTTCCAGGTCATCAAAATGTATTTCAAACCGATGCATTAGGAAGACTTTATACAATTCATCCGAGACATGACGAGTGTTTTTATTTACTTCTTCTATTAATCAACATTCGTGGACGTGCAACATCCTTTGCAAATTTGAAAACAGTAGATGGATTAGAGTGCCCAACTTATCGTGAGGCATGCCGTCGCTTACATTTGCTCGAGGACGATGCTCACTGGGATTCTACGCTCTCTGAATCGTCAATTATTGCACCGCCTCATCAGATTCGTACACTATTTGCGATAATCATAGCAACGCGTAGCCCATCGAACCCATGTGAATTGTGGTCAAATTATGCAGATTTTATGACGGAAGATATTTTGAATCGAATGCGTAGAACAACATCGAATCCGCATTTGCTAACAACACCAGAAATGCATAATGAAGCTCTTATAATGTAGAAGATATTTGCCTTAAAATTGCAAACAAAGCGTTATCCCAATTAGGCATGCCAACGCCAAATCGGCAATTACAAGATTTGTATAATCGAGATTTGCTGTGTGAACATGATTTCTATCGCAATGATTTAACTCAATTTATTCTAACAAATGTTCCAAAGTTAAACGCACAGCAAAAAGATGTTTACGACATTTTGATGCGAACAATGGCAGACAAAAGTGGTGGAACGTATTTCTTAGATGCGCCTGGTGGCACTGGAAAAATTTTTCTTGTATTTCAACAATTTTGGCCACCATTCGTTCGCAAAATAAAATAGCATTGGGTCTCCCTTCATCTGGGCAGATGACGGCGGCAGAACAGCACATTCTGCGCTCAAGTTGCCTTTGGACATGAACTTCAACGAAAATCGATCATGTGATATTACCAAAACCTCAGGAATGGCCAAAGTGTTGCAACAGTGTGAAATTGTCGTGTGGGATGAATGTCCTATGGCCCACAAGAGATCATTGGAGGCATTTAATCGTACAATGAAGGATATGAAAGGAAATCAACGGGTCTTTGGTGGCGCCTTTATATTATTAGCTGGTGATTTCCGGTAAACTTTGCCAGTAATTCCTCGATCCACCGCTGCTGATGAGCTTAATGCGTGTTTAAAGTCATCCACTCTGTGGAGATATGTGAGAACACTCACATTAACCACAAATGTGCGTGGTTATCCATCCATCAGCCAATGAATTTTCAAAGCAGTTGTTGAAAATTAGAGATGGAAAAATGCCGATGGACAATGAAAGTGGCTTAATAACGTTACCAACCAATTTCTGCAATGTAGTTCAACCAAAAGAAAAATTGATTCGAAAAGTTTTTCCAAACACTGTACAACAATACAAGACACATGTTAGGCTGAGCGAAAGAACTATATTGGCGGCAAAAAACAAAGACGTTACCGAAATTAATGAGGCCATTTTAAAGGAGATACCAGGAGAAGTGTTCACATTCAAGTCAGTCGATACCATTATGAATGAAGATAAAGTGGTCAATTATCCCACAATTTTTAAATTTATTGGATTGGGCGCCGTGGCTCAAGTGGTTAGTGGTTATAAGTATTCCAAAAATACAAAAACAGAAATCTGGAACTGAAACCAGTATAATTGAAAGTGAACATAAAACAGATTCACAAGGGAAAACAAAAACAAACAACTATTACAATGAATGGCAAGCTGAACTTAAAGCAAGGAAAAATCTTGAAGTTATAGTTGCAAGTTTGCAAAACCAAATAAGAGAGCTGGAAAAAAGGGTCACTATTCTGCACTGCTCTAACAATTGTCCGGGGCAACCTGCCCAGCAAATAGAAAAGGAATACCTCACAGACGAAGAGGAGCTCGCACTGGAAACAGACAGCCATCTAAAGAAAAACAAAAGGCCTACGAAAAAACACAAGGCAGAGGACAGTCCTGAATTATCTGCTAGAAGACAGGATGCTAAACAAGCAAATTTACAAAGTAAGACAAGTGATAAAAGGCTTGGAAAGTTAACCACTGGTTTGAAAAAACAGCCAATTCCACCACCAATAATGATCTCGGGAGTGGACAGATTTGGTGGATTAAAAAGAGTAATAGAACAAAAAACGAAAAAGGCTTGTACATTCACATCCTATAATAACAATAACTGGAAAATAAATGTCGATGACAGTTAGAGTAGTAGCCAGAGGTCTTCACTTCTCGTGTGATGAAAACGATATCGTCGAAGACTTGAGTAATAAAAAATTTAGGATTTTGGAAGCCAAAAACCTAATTAAAAAAGAAACCACACAGGGTAGTGATGGGCAACCAGTAACAAGAAACAGAAAATTATCTCTTTTTATGCTCTCTTTTCATAATCAAGAAGAAATCGAAAAGATATATAACATAAAATCAATAATGGGTATTGTTGTTAAGATCGAACCACTTCGAAAGAATTCAAACTCAATACTCCAATGCAAACGATGCCAAGCTTTCGGGCATACGCAAAGCTATTGTAAAAGAGATTTTGCTTGCGTTAAATGCGAAGGAAAACATTCCACAAATAATTGTCCTCTAAAGAAGAACGAGAAAGCAAAATGCATCAACTGTCATGGTGATCACCCAGCAAATTATAGAGGTTGTCCGATGGCAAAAGAATATCAAGAAAGGAAAAGAAAAGCTACTAAAATCAACCAACGAAATGCATCCAATGATAAAAGCAAGCAACAAGTAAACACTGAAAACAAGAAACTAGACAAAGTGCCAATTGCTGCTAGAACGAACATACCAACTGTCGAAAGTAAATCATATTCCCGAATTGTGAAAAATACACGAAAGGAAGAGGAAATATCGGTAAAGGAAATGCTCATTACTATTATCCAAAGATTGGATAATCAGGATAAAATTATTAAACTGCTAAGCAAAGAAGCAGGAAAAAAAAAACAAGAAAATATTGATGATTAAAAATGATCTAAATGTCGCAACGTGGAATGCAAATGGTTTACTCCAACACATCCCTGAATTTCAGGTTTTTCTATGTAACGAAGATATTGATGTTTGTCTGATTTCTGAAACTCATTTCAAACAGGGAACTAAGATTAGAATTCCTGGGTATCTTTATTTTCACTCTCCTCATCCAGCTGATAGTGCCAGGGTAGGAAGTGCTGTGATTGTGAATATTTTGAACTTAAAGAAATACAAGCAGGTGTTCCACAGGGGAGTGTTCTAGAACCCACCCTGTATTTATTATATACGAGTGATATACCGCATGCGAGTGATACCATGATAGCCACATTTGCAGTCGACACTGCTCTTCTATCAACAGATGGATGTGTGGCTAAAGCTATAGAAAAGCTACAAAATTCAATTAACGAGATATGCGATTGGACTCGGCGATGGCGAATTAAACTTAATGAGTCAAAGTCCATCCATATCAATTTTACAAATAAAAAAATAACGAATCTTCCCGTGATTATTAATAATCAAATAGTTCCTTACTCTAACACAGCTAAGTATCTCGGTATGAATCTGGATGCTAAACTGAAATGGAAGGAACATGTGAAAAAGAAAGTAATCAGATATTAAAACCCGTTTGGACTTACGGTATCCAATTATGGGGTTGCACAAAGAAAACAAATGTTGCAAACATTCCAAAATAAGGTCCTTCGGGGAATAGTGAATGCCCCATGGTACATTAGAAATAGTGACGTCGAAATAGTGACGTCACAATGAGCGTTTGCAGATGCATATAAATCCTGAGATAGACGATGTCTTAAATGTACGAAATAATATTCGTAGGTTAAGAAGAATCAAGCCAAATGAACTTTTTTGACAATTACGAGAGCCCGTATTTAAATTATAATACTTTCTCAAACCCGACTTAACGTTGAAAATAAAATCTTTGTCATCACCCGTTGATTGATCATGATCAAGGAGGTGTTTTTAGTGCGGTTAGAGTCCCACACTACTTTGGGTTTCTAACCCCACTGTGTCTTTCGAGATTTTCACCTTCTATATATAAAAAAAAATTTTCTAGTAAATAGCATATGCCCGAGGTAACTCAATTATGCAATTTGATCTAACTTGTTAAGGCCATTTTCGAGAAAATCAATTTTTCATTGATATCGGCCTTAAATAAAGTACTCTTAAGATTGATATTGGAAACTTAAAAATCTTCTTTTAAATTCGAGGTCGAATCTGGAGGTCGTTTTTTTTGCAGGTCGACAATACTTGCTTTGTTGATAATACGTATGTATGTAGGTGCAAATAGAAATCCATTTTCTACTTAATATTTGACTCTAATATGTAATGAAAGTGTTTATATTTACCACTTATGCAATCCATACTGTCCCCAATTTGTGATAAATAGTCTGGAGTTACTGAAAAGTTGTTTGATGACAAACTCAAACCACTGTCAGCCGACTCTTGCCTACTGTGATCAGCCATTCCTGACAAAAATGGATCCATTTGCAAGTCAAGTTTGTGAACAAGTCTAGTGCGCTGTTCCTGAAAATAAAAACGACAATATATGCATACATATGTATGTATATACATGTACATTACTTTGAACTTATTTAATTGGATGTTACCTGAATACTTTCGCGCGTTTTTAAGTAATCACGCTCCTTCTCTATACTTTTACTTTCCATCCAATTCATTTCTGGACGTGCAGCAGATGAAGGTTTTTGCATATATATGGCTACAAAAAATAAAAGCAATAAACGAAACATTTTAAAAGTGTAAACAATAGTTCCTTGATATTAAATTTAAAATGAATTATGTTGAATGATTTCATGTACTTTAAATTACCGTTAAATGGAAAAATTGACGCATAAAAAAAAATATTAATATACATACAGTAATTCACAAAAGTCAGTGTAAAATTGTTTTTCTTTTTCTAAGGTTATAATCACCCTTATTCTGCGTGGTAGTTTGCTAAAACGCCGATTGTCGTTTTTAAGGTGTTTCGTTTTTTAAAAGTTCTTTTAGAAATTAATTGAACGCCACAAAAATGCTTCGTCGGTAAGTAGGTATACACTCCACATACAATGCACTCTTAAAAAACGAAGTACCTTAAAGAACGACAATCGGCGTTTTAATAAAACGCCACACGGAATAAGGGTGAATATCTTTTTTAATTGTACTCTTTTTACCAAATTCATGCTTCAGTCACTTCACTACTGGCAGTCACACTTTCAGTATTTTTTGTCTTCATTGGTTAGTGCAAAGATTTAACATATCATAGCCCGGCCATATTTGCCTTATAATCGTGATTAATCAGGACTACACGGACTCACGAAAAGTATTTGCCGAACAATAAGCGGTGCAGAAAAATATGAAAACGGAGTGCATTCATAAGCATATCTCGTTAAAAGTTAAAAGAATGAACAAGGACATACATACATATGTATGTACATATGTATTGTATGTTCATACATCAACCATCCACTCACAACACTACACACACAAATACTGCTTCACACTTGATAATTACTTATTGTCACCGACAATCGAACAACCACGCACATATATAATTCGAATGTCACTTAGTTATATAAACTGGGTATTTTTTGGTACTGCGTCCGATTTGAATCTTAATTGGGTTCACGCGTGCCCTTTCAATAACATTCTGCAGCATGTTATCCGGAATATCTGGAATTGTTTATATGGTAGTGTACTTCCGGTCCTTAAAGTAACTCCAGAGAAAGGAGTTGGGTTGGGTTGTGAAATCTGCTAAGAGCGGGTGTCAATTGGTATCCCCAAACTTCGATTTGACCCTGCTTGGAAATGCCTGTTTTACAATTTCCATTGTTAATCTGGCTGTATGGCATGTGACATCGTCTTTTTAAAACCACATGTTTCCCAAGAACTTCAGACAGTAACAATTTCGCCAACTTCAGTTTCGAAAAAAAAGTCCAATCTTAATGCATACAACAAGTAATGGAGATATACATACAAACGTAGGTTTACAAATACGAGCGCAAGCGAACTATATGAAATAATAAAAGAAATAGAACAGAAATATCACCCAAAAACCTACCTGTTAATCAACAGATAGGAATAAAACCTTAGATCTTGTCAAACAATATCTCGTCTAATACAATAAAAGTAGAAGCTACTACCTAATACGAAAGAATCCAGAGGAAACAAGCCAGATTCAGAGAGAATTGAAGTAGAAGATACATATATCTGTGACCACAAGGAAAAACAGCCTAAGTCATTTTTTTTATAATTTTTCAGGAAAGCAGTTGAAAGATTTGACATAAGTTTAGTTTCATATATAAAACACACGCGAGAACATATTTATATTGTTTTTTCCCGGCCTATAACTCAGCAACCGTAAGAGATAGTCATACACAAAATTACGAAAGTACAAAATCGAGTATGGCACATCCGATGGTATTGATAACTCAATTTCAGCATAAGTCGACTTAGGCTGTTTTTCCTAGTGGTCACAGATATTAGAAAAAATAATTCAAATATTTATTGTGGGCGGCGTGGTTAGTGCTTTGGACTACGGAGCGAGGGGTTCCAGGTTCAATCCTTAGACAACAACTACAAATTTATTTCACGCCCCCGCCACTCGCGGGCGTCTGATAAACATCCAAGAGTAAAACTGTAATGAAAAAGCTTAAAAAGTAGGCCCCCTCCATTCGTGTAAAGAATATAACATGCACAACACAAATGATTGTTTATTAAAATAAAGACTGTCAAAAAAACGAAAGAATTATGCGAAGAGGACACAAATATTTATATATAAACATATTTCACCAAAAGCGGCGAAGGAAATTGTCAAAGAAATAAAAAAAAGATATACAATACAAAAAAATCCAAAAAACTGTATTTGATAACATAGCAAATACTAAAACAAGCGGGGAGAACTTTTTGCATTCGGCACTTAAATCGCAGTTCTTTATTCGAGCATGCATATTGTCTACTCTAGGTGAAGTTTGGGGGTTATAATTTTAATTTATAAATTGAATGGGTGTGGTTGGGACTTGAACACACAACCTTCCATTCGAGAGCCGAACGCACTACTACACCGTGGCCACCCAGAACTGACATATAAAATTTTAGCAAAATCGTTAGAACCGTTTTCGAGAAAATCCATTTTTAGTGAAATCAACCTTAAGTAATGTACCCTCGGTTTTGAGGTTAAAAACAGACAGATTAAATCTCGAGTTCGAAATTTTTCATCAAACCAATACTTACAATACTAGGTATAGGCGCACGTAAAATAAAGTGCACGACTGGGTCGTACGTACTTGCACCTTAATGCTATTAGTTTATAATCGTATAAGCATTGAAATTCAAGTTTTTTTTGTAAAAACGCCATCAAAAAGTGGGCGTGGCCATCATATCCACCTTAGATATTGATTTTAAGCCCAATCGCGGAAGAAATAGACGAGAAACAGACAACTTTTTACTTGCACCTATACCTATAGGGCAAGTATTGGTTTCGTGAAAAATTTCGGACTCGAGATTTTAATCAAACTTGACATTACTATGATGGAGAAGTCCAAAAAAGTGGTTCCGCCAATTCCGTCTGTCTGTCTGTATATTCGACTGCAGCCTAAACGGCTGAACGGATTTGCTTCAAACTTCATATCTGGGGTCTGTGGGATGATCCCTAGAGGCGAAATTGGAATTTTCATTCTAACCTCAAAATTAAGGGTAGTTTACTTAAGGCCGATTTCACTAAAAATGGATTTTCTCGAAAACGGCTCTAACGATTTTGATAAAATTTCATATGTGAGTTAGTTTGGACATTTGTTATTAGATGGCATACCACGTTTTACGCGAAAAAAGCGTATAACGGTAATTTCACAAATTGACTGTTTCTCGTCTGTTTCTTCAGCGATTGGGCTTAAAATCAATATCTAAGGTGGATATGATGGCCACGCCCACTTTTTGATGGCGTTTTTACAAAAAAAACTTGAATTTCAATGCTTATACGATTATAAACTAATAGCATTAAGGTGCAAGTACGTACGACCCAGTCGTGCACTTTATTTTAATAAATTTCTACAAATTTTTATTTTTTTACTGGGTGGGCAAATTATATGTCAAGACATTTCATTTTCAACCATGTCGCGTAAGAGTAAGCAATAACTAATTCTTGCCTTAAGGGTTATTGAAACATTTAACAATCAGAAAGAAAAAGAAGGCATCGTTTTTGGAGTAATTCATTTCTAGAAAAAAGACATTTGCATGATTTCGAAACTAATTTTGTGCACGATGTTTTCGTGAAATTCGGCAATTAGCCATTTTTTCTTTGTAGTAAAACTCAAATTGACAACCAATGTCAAATTTATTTAAGGGTTTATGTCCACAGAGATGGCAAGAAATAAAACCAGACGTGGCTGTCTTGCTATATATTATTTCAAGAAATTTGCGACAAATGAAATTTCTTGCAATGAATTACTAACAGTGGAGACCAGACGTTACCCATGCACTAAGGTCTCTGAAGGAGGGTCAAACCTAAGGAGTAGTCAACCTGATTGGAGTGGTGGTGTGAGCGCATAGCAAACTGTACCCAAGGATTCAAGGCTGAGGGTTAAATCAGTCTCTTACGAGTTCCGACGGGCTTGTCGGAATAGTGCCTTATTTCAGCAAAATCGATGCTGCTTCTCGACGACAAGAGCCAACCTGTTTCTCTCGATAAAGCTCGATGGGTCATAACACTCCTACCAGGCCACTGTTCCAGGGGTTGCCATTCGAAAAAGGAAGGCGGTCTGTTGTTTTTAAGGGAAGACAGCTTGATACGGGAAGGTTTCCAATTAATACGAAACGGAGGAGGGTCGGAAGGGTCCTCTATGATATATATTAAAAACTTTCTGTTCTGTACAGTTAATACCTATTAGCATAAAGAAAGTTCTTCCCACGAAGCACTGTGCGATTGGCGATTAACTATGCAGAGCAGTGAGGTTTGAACTTGCAATCGAACACCATCAATGACAAGAAAGAATTATAAGTATATTTCACTCTAAAGCCAGAAGGGATCCACCCTCCAAGAGACACAGATCATGGAATAATTCTTTCTCCTCGCTGCTAGAGATTATGATCTTTTATGGCCTGGAGACACTCCACCTAAAATGTATACGAGAGGTACGAAAAACTGGTTTTTGGTTTAGCTGAGAAATAGGTTGGTTGTTTGCGATCTGGATCACATCTGCGTATATGCCCTATAATGAAACGGGGCTTGAACTGGAGACAATATACATACATACGTAGAGTGACGCGTCAGGTCGAGAAGGGTAGTGACGCTAATGCTCATCATGTTACATGTTAAGCGCTCTTGACTGGGATCTCTACAAAAGTAGTCCAAGGAAATTTAAGTCAATGGTAAGGAGTCACATTGCATCTTTTCTGTAAAAATATAGAAACGGCTAGTGATTCCTCTCAGATTAGGAAAACCTTATCGAAGTCTCCAAATATTTCTTGTTACATTAAAAAACTAAATGGAAACTGGACTATGTCTAGTAAGGAAACCTTAGAACTTCTTATGGACACCCATTTTTCTGGTAATAAAAGAGACACAGCACATTCTGTAGAAAACCAAAAGAAAATTCAATTTATAAGTGGCCGAATATGATATACCCCAAGAAAATACAGTGGACAATGCACAGCTTCCTCCCATATGAACCGCCTGGTCTCGATGGTATCTTACCAGTGAAATTACAATCAAGTTTTGACACATTGGGTCGCTTAATCTCAGTAGACTGAGATGTGAGACGTAGCGAAAGGCATAGAGACTAAGCGTTTGCAATGACCAGAAGCTCAAATTCATATGCAAAACCTTTGTCTCAGTCTCATTCTTTTGATTGCTTAACATATGCAAAAATTAGTTCATTTAACGAGTGTAGTGGAGAAGAAACGGCAAACAAATAATTGAATAAATAAAATTATTTTTAAAAATTCTGGAGTCATGAACCTAGCTGGCATGATAATTGAATTAAAACCCCGAAGTAGATCACAACATAGTTTTGGAAACTAAAAACACAACTACAAGCATTTACACTTCATGATAGTCTCTAAGTCTTAAAATGTCCATGTATGTCAGTCCGTATGTAATCACATTTTGAGTATTAAATTGTGGGCTCAGAAGATTAAAATTTGCGCTTCTGAGAAAAATATGCAGTATAAGTGTAAAATGTTTTAAAATTCTCCCACTGCCACGCCAAGTTTTCAAACACTTCATACTTTATTGGAAATCGAGAAAATTATTAGGCCCAACATATGTAGGTATTCAAATTATCAAAAATTCACCCTTACTTGTATGACCACGCCCACGTCCATTAAAAACTGATTTTGATGAAATTTCAAAGGTTCGAATTTATCGTTGTAATTTAATAAAAAATGTATGTAGTATGCCATGCCTCCTGTATTAGAACTGCATAAGAAGAAAAATAGGGTATCGTACGATTCGTTCCAGATGGATTGTAGCTTCATTTACCATTCTAAAAACGCTAGATTGACTTCTTCAAAAATCTAACGGTATGTTAATTTGAAATCCAGGATCTCTAACGAATCTTAAGAAAACCCTCATCCTGGTTAGATTATTAATTTTCTCTTTGTGAAAATCCTCACTGTCTTGGATAAAGTGATCTTACTTACTTAGGTGGCGCTACAGCTCGGGGTGAACCTGGACCTCCACTAGCAAGCATCACCAGTTAGCCCTGTTCTTAGCTAGCTGCCTCCAGTTGCGCTCCCCAAGTATCTTTATGTCCCGACTGATGCGCAATTTTTTGACTAGATCGATGTCGCTGTACAGCTCGTACAGTTCGTTTTTAAATCTCTTTCTCCAATGCCCGTCAACGCAAACGGGACCGAAAATTTTGCGAAGAATTTTTCCCTTGAACCGACTTGATAGAGTCCAAGCTTCAGTGCCATAAAGCAGGACTAGAATGGACAAAGTCCAGGTGGCCAAAGTCCCTTACTACCTCAAAGTTATAGCTGTCGATTGTGACGTTCTGTCCAATTCGTTGATGTTGAGAGTCCCTTCTTGTTGACAGCATATACATACTTGGTTTTAACTAGCGAACGCACCGGTGACAGCCCGCTGTGGTCTACCAATTATGTCAATGTCGTCGGCGTAAGCTAGTAGTTGTACAGACTTTTGAAAGATTGTGCCTCCGGTATTGGCTTGTGAGTTTCGAACAATTCTTTCAAGTATGATGTTAAAGACAACACATGACAACGCGTCACCTTGTCTAAATCCATTTGTGACATCAAAGGTCTCGATGAGATCGTTATCGACCTTGAAGGGAGAATTCTCCAACGTCATCCAGCACAGGCGAAGGAGTTTGGCAGGGATGCCAAAACTAGACATGGCTCTGTATAGCTCGTCTCTATAAATGTTGTCATATGCGGCCTTAAAATTGATGAAAAGATGGTGGGCATCGATTTGGACATCTTGAGTTTTTTCCAGGATCTGCCGAAGTGTGAAGATTTGATCGATTGTGGACTTTCCTGGTCTGAATCAAGTTGTTGACAAAGGGTTTCAGACGTTCACACAATATGGCCGATATTATCTTATATGCGATGTTGAGGAAACTGATAACTCTGTAATTGGCGCAATTGAGGGGGTTCCCTTTTATATGGATCGGGCAAACGGTGCTGAGATTCCATTCATTAGGCATACATTCATCTGACCAAATTTTAGAAATGAGTTGGTGTGTGCTCTCTACCAGGTCATTTCCAGCTGCTTTGAACAGCTCAGCTGGTAAGCCGTCAGGTCCAGCAGCCTTGTTGGATTTAAGTTTGGATATTGCTATACTTACTTCGCTTAGGTCGGGTGGACCTAAGTTTTGGCTATTATCGTCTATGTTGAATGGTTCATTCTGAGTGACAGCGGGTTGTTGGTCTTTGTTCCCATTATACAGTCTGCTGAAGAAATTTTTCCAAATTCTCAGCACCGACTGTGACTCTACCACAAGGTTTCCTTCTTCATCTCTACAGGTTTCTGTACGGGTTTTGTTGGCCTGTCACGTTCTTTTTACCTGTTGGTAAAACTTCCGTACATTATTCCTGGAGTACAATCTCTCAATATCTTCGATCGCGCGCTTCTTGTGCTCTTTTTTCTTCTTTCGGAGAAGCCGACGTTCTTCCCGTCTCTTTTGCTCGTAGAGCTCACGAGCGGCTCTCGTCCTTCTTTACAGCGCTTTGTATGCCTCTTGTTTAGCTGCATTTGCTTGCCGGCACTCTTCGTCAAACCATGGGTTTGTTTGTGGTGGTCGAGCGAAACCCAGCACATCAGTTGCGGCACTTCTGATGGCATGTTGGCAGCGTTGCCATTGGTCATCGGCATTTGATGCTGGCGGCAAAGGAGTCGTAGCGAGATTTCGGGATACGCGTTCGGCAAAGGTTCTGGTGATCTCTTGCGAGCTTTTCAACGTATTTCGTCTTTGTTGTGACGTTAAGGATATCCGCATTCGTACCGTGGCTGATCCGAGTCGATGTTGGCTATGCTTACCAATCATCCTGTCAAAGATGTCCTCCTTTCCTATCTTGGCATATTTAGGACATTGCTTCTTTGATAGCGTCGTTATGTTGGCGAAATTAGCCTTGATGCGGATTGTCATAAGTCGTTCCCTCACGTGTCGAAAGCTTAAGGTTTCTTGCCTAAGACTGCCGCTTATGACAAATCCAGATGTATTTTTCATCCTTTTTTTGCCCGACCCATCCCATACCCATCCGAGGCTTGTTTGGTTTTCGGGATTAATTTTGTTTTTCCGTCAGGAAGTTACCCCTACGGAAATAGTGATCAGTTATCCAATATAGTCGCTCCGAATTTCATTTATAAAGACTTTTAAAATACTGATCTTGTACAATGGCACAGAGATCGTTGAAAAATACAGCCATTGGGCCTTATGAGACAACCAATTTCCAGTCTTGACTTTTTAGGAGCTTTACCTCATTGTTCTGCTTAGTTGTTTGCATACGAGAAATCGAACCCGAGCAAAAGCTATAAAAAGTGAGATTTGAGTCTGAGCGAAAGCATTTTGCATACGCTCCATTAAGTTCCTGGCTCAACAGTATCTTTAGGAGCTGTTTAAACTTTTGGCTACATCCGTAGTCTCTGAAGGAGGGCCAAAGTATTCTTCATACCGAAAGTCGGTAAGACCTCCCACGCATCCCATAAAGTCTTCCGTCCGATCAGCCTATCCTCCGTTCTATTAAAAACTTTCGAAAGACTGATCGACGTTCATATTAGTACAAATTTAGATAAAAATCTCCTATCGGTATACCTACACCCGTATCGCTCAAATCACAGCCATACTCATTCAATATTTGCAGTATTTACATTAAAATGTCACGCCCCTCAATTCCATCTACAGTAGCCTAGTGCATACTCGAAAAAAATACTGTGAATTATGACGAATGCAAAAATTCGCAACAACTCCCCGCTTAGTGCGGACACCACCCATGGAGCAAATACTGAAACCTAACATCACCTGAGTTTCAAAAACCACTACACCACAAAATAACCTATCCTATCTCCCTATTAATTTCCGACCTAAAAAAAATCACAAAGGAAAATTGGTATAGATTCCCCTGCTATAGATTGGTTAGGAATCACTGAGAAATATTTTGAGAACAAGGATTTCACTATGGTGTCCTTGTTTGTTATTGAAGGAGCTTTCAACAATGTCAAAACAGAAGATATATCTGCTGCACTTCTTGACTTGAATACCTTTGCTATTGGATCGAGCAACTGCCTAAAAGCAGGTTATCCATGCTGAGCTGGGGTGATATCTAACCAGAAGGTCGGCGAACAGGCGTACCCTTCAGGGCGGAGTATTAACACCACTACTGTGGCTCATAGTAATCAATGAGATACTCCTAATCTTGGGTAAAGAGGGGTTCAATGCCATAGCCTATAAGGACGACATTGCGATAGCGATATCAGGGAAGTTCCTTCTTACAGTTAGAGACCTGATGGAGTCTGCTCTAAATAAGCTCATAAAGTGGACAGATAGTGTCGTTCTCGGAGTTAATACGTCCTGAACTATGTATGTAGTATTGTTCACAAAAAACTATAAAATAACCCCTTACAAAAAACTCAGCTGGAAACTGAATATCTTGCTAGAAAAGTATCGATTGCCCTTTAATCAGGCAAAAAGGCTATAGGCCCAAACTGGGGTCTCCAACCTCGGGTTGGATGTACTTGGCAGTCGTCACACCTATCCTCATGAACGGTATGTATACTAGTCTGGTGAACGCCACTGGACAAGAAAAGCAACATTGCAATACTTGAGAACTACTCCTACACTTGCACTAGAAACTATGCTCAACTTTCTTCTCGAAGCAGCATTACGGCTTAGCAAATCTTTACAACTTTACTTTAGGTGGCGCTACAATCTTTGCAACTGGCTCGTGGTAATATGGGCCACGGCAGCTTCCTAAACCGCCAAAACGCTGTTCCAAGTAATTCGGACAATTTAAATTGTCCCCTATTTAAACTTTAACGTCAAGTATAAAACCAGGATTCTTAGCAGGGTGGCTCGGTAATCAGGAGGTTTTAGAGACAGATTTTATACAGACGGATCCAGGACTGCTACTGCATTATCTGAAACAGGTGCAGAAGTCTATTCCAGTGCACTGGTTATTCATATCAGCACTTGACTGCCGGACTGTATTGTATTTCAAGCAGAATTCGCAGCAGTCCGTGGAGCCGCGACCAAGCTATCGATTAACTCGATAGAGTAAAGTGCTATTGTTTTCTATTGTTTTCACCAATAATTCGATCCAAGTTTCTAAAGCAATGCCGCGTATCTCTTAACGAGATCGTTGTCAGGTGCGACGTATCCCTGTACTGGCGAGCGGGCGAGCTACATAGCTAAGGAGGATGCAGACTGGAAACTCTCTGACGATAGGGAGAACCATCAGCACCTACTACATCAGTAATCCTGAATACATGCCACACTGTTCGGTGTTTCCTACGACAAGAATCTCAACTTCACATCGAAGGGCTACAGCTTGATTTAAGCTCCAACAGAAGTAGTATATTCCAGCTTAAAGCTGAGAAGAAAGTTCGAACTCTGATAATAATAATAATAATAAGCAATATAATAAAAACATACGATGGATAGAAGATGCAAAAACAAAACATAACCTAACACACGCGAGTGATCAAAAAAAATAAAGTGCACGACTGGGTCGTACGTATGTACTTGCACCTTAATGCTATAAATTTACAATCTTGTACATAGCACTGAAATTCAAGTCTTGTTCTTTTTACACGTGAGGCCTAATAAAGTGGTCGTGTCATTCTCCATTTTTGATGGAATTGATAACATTGAACTGATTCTATCTCTGATGCTATCTGGGAGATTTCGCAAACTATTTTTTGTAAAAACGCCCTCAAAAAGTGGGCGTGGTCATATATGGCGTTCAAGTGAATTTCAGACAACTTCAAGGCCTATCAATTATGATTTTAAAGAATTTTTCGATTTCTAGTAAAAAATTTTAAAAAGGTAAATTTTTTGAAAAGTGGGCGTGTCAGTTTCAAAACTTGGTACGTCATATGTTTACATATGTCATACTCACGTCTGATATTAATTGTAAACCCAATCGCTGAAGAAATAGTCGAAAAACAGTCAATTAATACAATTAGCGTTATACGCATTTTTCGCGCAAAACGTGGTATGCCACCTAATAACATGTGCCCAAACTAACTCACATGTGAAATTTTATCAAAATCGTTAGAGCCGTTTTTGAGAAAATTAATTTTTAGTGAAATCGGCCTTAAGTAAAGTACCCTTAATTTTGAGGTTAGAATGAAAATTCCAATTTCGCCTCTAGGGATTACACCGCAGACCCCAGTTATGAAGTTTAAAGCAAATCCGTCCAGCCATTTAGGCTGCATTCGAATAGACAGACAGACAGACAGAATTGGCGGACCTACTTTTTTAGACTTCTCCATCATAGTAATGTCAAGTTTGATTAAAATCTCGAGTTCGAAATTTTTCACGAAACCAATACTTGCCCTATAGGTATAGGTGCAAGTAAAAACAATTGAAAGCACCTAAGTAGGTCCTAATAAAATAGATAACTTTTGGCTGAAATACTTGACCATAATTCATCGATCTACTCAAATCAAGCGTGGTGTCCCAACACCTGCCACTCTGAATAACATACATGCATATCTGCTATATAAAAAAGGCAGGCTGATAACATGCTTATAGATTTTATATAAACGCCTTATGGTACTTATTCACCGTAATAAATATCCACACTACAGTCAAAACGACAACTTCGAAGAGGAGCAAAAGGAGTACATCGGAGACTCACTGAGATGTAAGCATCGACTTACAGTAAAAGTTATTGTCTTAAGACAGGCGCAAATTAAACAGTTAAAGTTGCACATATGTTATATTGACCACCAGAAGGCTTTCGACTCTACCCCTCATGAATGGTTATTAAATGTATTACAATTACACAAAATTAATGCATGCAGAGTAGGAAAAGATGCTATCTTTATCATTTTAAAAATCCTACAAAAATCTTCGGGTTTTTGGAAAATGGAGTGGATCTAATGAGTTGATTAAAAACGATTAGAAACTACTGGGCGGATTGCTATGGAACAATTTAAGCCACCAAAGAAGAGATGTGGCAATTGATTAGGGTTCCGTCGTTCTGGACCTGTAAAGTTCCAAAAACTACATATGTACATACATATGTCCTCTGTCGGTAATGTTTCCTATCTTTCCGTAAACTGCATCTAAGCATATCCATATACCATACACATATGTAGTTCCGATTTCGATTTCAGAGAGGTATGAATGTACTAGGGTAAGGTGAAAAGTTATCGCCCGGACGCAGAGATGGCGTTCCAATCAGCAAAAATTTATGTTTCCTGTGTGTGTGCACTTCTCATTAGTTCGCATGACAAATTTCAATTTGTTCTCTCAAGTAGTTTATTTACACGAATTTTTGCAGTAGACGTCTTGCGCGTTTTTCGTAAAAATGGATAAACTTGAACATCGTGCGGTGTATGCATTGGCGATGGGAAAATTGCGGGATTTGGGGATTGCCACCCTCAGACTTCCATTTGTTCCCAAACTTGAAGAAATTTGTCTCGGGGAAGCACTGCGCATCCAATGCAGAAATTTGAGAGGGCCGTAGATGAATATTTTCACAGCCTTCCAGACTCTCATTTTCGAGAAGGAATACTGATGTTGAAGAAACGCTGGACCAAGTGTGTTGAAGTCAAGTGAGATTAAGTAGAAAAATAAAATCATTTTTTAACTACAAATCGCAGTCTTTCATTGTCAGGCCGAGAACTTTTCACCTTGCCCTCGTAGAAAAGGATAGAAACATGTCAATTTGTAAACAAAAACTATGCACATACACATACATACTGTTCGCCGTAGTCTTTTGCTTGAAAGTCGTGTTCATATTTATAGATTTATTATATGATCGAAAAAACGAAGGTTTGGTATGCATCTTATAAATCGAAGGTCAGATTACGGTGAATTTCATCGTTTTGATAACAAATATTCACAAATATTCGCTTTGAACAGTTGATATCAAGCATTCCGAGCTTATTTTGTTCATATTTTTACTTCATCGCTCAGCGATGAACAAAAAATTAAATCAAAATTGAATACAGAGCGACGACGCTACGAAAATTGCACTTGGTTGGAGTTCGATTAAAACCTTGAGCTTGACATTTTTCACGAAACCAATACTTGCTCTATAGATATAGGTGCAATTAAACAATGCCTTGAAAACATGTTCGTTTTCAGAGATATGTAAGAACAGGAGAAGATTTTAAGTCATATGTTGTACTCGGGCGCAAGTTGGTAGTTGGTATATGTATATGCTTATGATTTTTTTGAATAAAAATACTAAGGCCGACAGTTTGAGTGATCAATCCCGCAGTAAATTCATCTGATTCAAAATTTATTAACTCTAATTTGTACTGGCTGATTTTATTCATTTAAGTTACAAACCATATATCGGAATTAAACATCAACACTTATTTTGATTTGAGATAATTTTTCTCGGACTATAGGAAATTCGTTAAGAATGTATGCCTTTTGACGATAAGGTATTCGTCTACTATTTACACAACCTAGAGCTTACGAAGGTTTTCATGCCTAGAAATAAAAAAAATCTTTGGATTGCAGCCAATAAAACTAACCTGTTTTTTTAAATCAAAAACAAAAAGAGGCAATCTTTGTCGAGTCGAAGTCGAGGCAAAAGTTTAAAAAAATTTCAAATGTACATAAGGCAACTACATCGAGTGGCATAAGGCGTGTGAACCTAGTAATTCATTTTTTTAATTAAAAAATAATAAAAACATGTATGAGAAATATTTTTTTTATACTTGAGTATTAAACGAAGAAATACAAATCGAGTTATTTTTTCGGCGCATGAGTATATCGTAAATAGCTAAATTAAATTGAATAATAAGTTCATATTCGACTCGTTTGTTTGTAGCCTTTGGAGACTTTTATCGATAGTTTTCTTTTCCTAGCAAAACGTTAAGTTTTGAAAGTTAATTATGGAGTGAATCGAATACCTAGTCAAAATAAGCTGTGGTTTTAAACTTTATCAGTTTTAGCAGACTTTTGCAAACTATTGTACGAAATATTTTTATATATTAGAAAACGTACGTATGCGTGGATCATTCCAAGATGTTGTGCGATTGATATGATTAATAAAATAAACATCACCAGATTCTGTAAGTGCTTGTTCCCAACCTTCTGGAAGTGAACCAAGAGAATCCGTAGAGGCCGCAGAATCCTTACTCACGCTTCGGGGATTAACTGAAAGTAAATATAATGTTGATGTACTCACACATTAAGGAAGATAGATCATGTATGCATATCCTAACCCACACCAAAAATTTAAAAATAAAAACTAAAAAAAAAAAAACATTTAGATTTAAATTAAAATAATAGTTACCAGATCTATGTATGAGTTGCTGCTGCCGTTGTATTGGAACTCTGGGATCCTCCCATTGAGTTGTTTTAGTAATATGACTAGAACCCAAATAAAAATCAATTAAATAACAAAATGTCATGCATAATAAAAGAAATAAATAATATTATAAAAAACTAAAAATTAAATATCATAAGGAACAAAAATAAATTAACAGTAAAAATCAAAAAAAAAAAAATTAAGATATAAACATCGATGCTTCCGCTGTGGTTCAAATGTTATGCGGTACGTTTAACTTAAAATAAAATTAATATCGAACTGTTCAATGAATTTCTGAAACAAACACCCGCGATCTAACACCAATTAAGAAAGCTTGCCAATTATGTGTGTTGATAAAATAATTTCAGTTACTGAACGAAATTATATATGTATGTGAGTGGTAATGTAATCGATTATTCAGTAAGAGGTTGCTGGGTCAAGTCCCAATCCATCACACCGCCTTGGAGTACAAATAATTGATATATGTAAACTCTCCCTGACAAGTTCAGACAACATCCACGAATTATTGAAACTTAATACACCTGAGTTTCGAACCACTACACCACAATCGCTATTCTATTCTACTCATTTCCGACTTATGTATGTCATCAAATAAAATGCATACTCTTAGACGTAAGTTAGATCTACCACTCGCCTTATGTTCTGTATTATAAGGATATTCCTAACCCCTTGAGGGTGGGCATATTATAAAAAAAACACATAGAGAAAAGCTCCAATTCGGCTGGAACGGATCCTCCTTCTTATGCAGCCCTTTTAAAGTGAACGTGGGATGGGGTGAAACATAAGTTCATAATTCGATTTTAGTCTATCCCTTTCTAGCAAATAGCAGAATTTTCTTTGCACCCATTCGTTTATAAGGAAAATAAGCCGGAATTTTTTAGCTTTTTAGGATGAACATTTCATGAGTAAACTTTTCAGCGATAGTAAACTTTTGGAAAAGGAGGGGTTTTTAGTTGGTTGATGGTTATAAATAAGGGCGAAATGTTTTCGAGGGAGGTGCATTTAAAACCTTTTTTTTTTTTGGTAAATATTTACAAAAGGGGCCTCCCTCCTGCTTTCGGTAAAATTTTAGTATGTGGTAAAGGACATTTTTCCGAGGATTTTGATATAAATTTTTTGGTGGAATTTTATCAGAGGCCTTACAAAAAAAAAAAAAAGATATTAAATGCATACATATGTACATATCTGAGTTTTTCAAAGAACTGTATATGTAAGTACATACTGGCAAAAAAGTTCTGAGGTGTATTATTAATTCCCCTTGGTACATGCCAATGATAACCATAAAGATTTAGAGATCAAATTATTCGAAAAAGAAATTATCAAAACTGGAACGAAATAGTGAATCTCGCAACATATACAGATATATGTAATTCTAGTTGAAATTTTGTAGTGGTATAGGTAATTATAAATTTGTAAGTATTTATAAGTGGGCGCGTGGCTCAAGTGCGTTGGACTACGGAGCAAGGGGTTCCAGGTTCAATCCGCAGACAACACCTAAAATTTCTTTCACAGCCCCACCTCTCGCGAGCGTCTGACAAACATCCGAGAGTAAAACTGTTATGAAAAAGCTTCTCAAATAACCAATCGCCGTTCGGATCCGGCATTAAACAGTAGGCCCCTTCCATTCATGTGAAGAATATAACACGCACAACACGAATGGTTGTGAGAAGCTAGGCCCTGGGTCCCATGGACCGGCACGCAAGATTTGTATTTTTTGTATTTGTAAGTATTTATAACAAAAAAATCACATTTGTTCACAGACATGTGGTGTATGGATTTACATATGTACATATGTTCCGTGGACTTTCGTTCCTCCGCCTCAATCCATAATTAATTGCTTTGAAAGCACATTTTCGGCAAGATTTCACAAATGCTCAGAAAAATGACCTATACCACATACTGAAATTATATCAAAATCGGGTGGGAGGCCCCTTTTGTAAACATTTATCTTTTTTTTAATATAAAAAACAAAACTGCAGATATCATTTAATAAATTAAGAAAAATTAAAATTTTCATGAAAAAAAAAAGAAAAAAAATAGTAAAATATTATGCATTTCAAGGGAACAAAACAATAAGACCACTATAGAAAATATCGTAATTCATTAATTTTTATTTTGCTATAAAGAACTTAGCACGTCGTAGAGTTCTCAATCACTGCACGGACACTTCGTGGAAGGGCCTCGAACAGTGTGCGGTAAGTGCTCGTCGGCATGACGTACCAAGCTTGCTTTGAATCTGAGCATGGTCTCCTCTAATATTTTGCTGTACAAATGGTGGTCCATGGTCTTTTTTTTTCAAAAATATTAGACCTACAAAATATCACGAAAAACATCCCGAAACCATTATCCTTCTACCTCCATGTTTTTTGGCTGTATTTTGCCTGGAATGCTGTTCTCTGGACGTCTGACCTCCGATTCCACCAAATTTAGTTTTGTTTTATCGTTATTTGTTATTTTTTAGTTTTCTGGGCATATCCATTCTAGATGTTCTTTGGCGAAGTGGATCCGATTTTTTCGGTGCCTCTTGGTAAGAAGTAAGTTCCTTCCGAAACGATGATGTTCTTCCAGTCTTGTTCGCACCATCTCCGATTTTACTTGCTGAGTGAGGTTTATAATTACATTTATTTCTATTACAGAGCAGTGCATTCTGCGTCCCATATTGACTGTTTTCGTAAATAATTTTCTCCATCTAATACACAGTTTTTTTTGTACTTACTTGAAAAATAAAATTAAATTCCTGGCAACCAAAAAAATTAACACAAGTAAAGTGGTTTTATTGTTTAGTCTGCACGCCGTGGTAAGTCCTTCACGTCCGACGAAAAATATCCAGACAGGTGCTACAGTGAATTAATTTTTAATGAGAAAGGGGTATTTGTTTGAAGTTTTTCTTACTGGTCTTAATGTTTTGTCCATGATTGTATGGGCTGCTTGTTATACATATGTACATATATTGAGAGTTGAATTTCTCAATACAAATTGCTGAATATACAAGTATGTTTAATTGTTTTTGTTTCATTTTGACATGCTCCTTCAATTTCAATTTACCGTCTACAGTCATTCCTAAAATATTGTGCAATGTTTGCATATGGTATTGGAATTGAATTTATTGTAATTGGTACCACATTTGCCATTACAGTATCGCCTGTGAATGTTCCTATGTATCCTTCCTATGGTTTAGCTAAAGCTCTTGTGTAAAGTAAATAAAGAACACAACGTAAAATGCTACCTTGCTATACTTATTTTAGTCCAACTTGTGCAGGCAGCATTACTTGTGCAAAGCATCAAATATGCGGGACACACTTTTTTATTTTATATCCTGGGGTCGAATCGCGTCCTCCGTGAACGGATCGGTAATCATACGAATACAAATTCCGTCACACGTCATACGAATGAACGTATTGGGATTATGTCCTGCGAAAGCAAACGGAACGTAATTTCCAATTTGTGATACCGGTTGTACCAGATTAAAAGTTAAAATCGTAATAGTTTAAACTTCAAATATATGTTATTTGAGAGTGAAATTCGGCAAAATAAAATAATTTTCTTTGAAAAATGGATCCGGTGCTATTTTTATATCTTAGTTCATCAGATGAGAGTGAAATCGATGAAAAAATAGTTCGAAGACAACTAAGAGATACTAGCAATCCACTGTACAAATTGTAAGAACAATTTGAAGTACTTTTCAAAACTCATTGCGTAAATATAATTTTTATTTACAGATTTATTAAAAGGTTCAGTCTGAGTAAGGACGCTTTCCAATACGTTTTTTAAATCTTTAAATCAGTGCCCAATTGCCCACTGCAGTGCCTCCTGTGTTGCAATTAGCAGCAACACTTTCGCTTTTAGCAAGTGGAGGGTATCAACAATACCTAATTGGGATGTGTCAAAGCAGTAAAACAAACGTCCTACGTGCTTGAGGAGATAGAAGAAAAATTATGCTTTCTTCATATCTTATTTAAGCCAGCTGATTCAGCCGGATGCAAAGAATACTTTATGGATGTGGCTTTCCCTTGGCAACTGTTTGGGAGCAAATTTTTTGCCAAATTTGGGTGCTCATTCATGTACTCCGTCTTAATAATTTTTTGCGCAGGATTTATTTTATTCACGTTTGTCATAAAAAAATGTTTATAATATATAATTCTTACAATTCTTCTTTATTTATGATTTAACTTACATTTTTTAAATTATTCTCCCAATATACATATGTATACGATCAGTGGCAAGCAATTGAATAACAATTCGACTGAACGAGCATGTTCATGTACTCGTTTACGGAAGTCGTGATGCCAAATTAAGTTAATTCGCATACGTTCACGGATGTCATGATCCCAAATACACACATTCCGTTCACACGTTACTCGTTAACGGAGGACGCGATTCGACCCCTGATTTCATGCTTCACGATTCGTTAAACATGTTGTATGAAAATGTCTTTTAGTAAAACCAAATTAATGTGTTGATATGAAAAGGCTTTTTTCTTCGATGATGGACTCTAGTTTTCTGAGAACTAGTTTTTTCGAATATTCTTGGGACTAACTGACTGGTAGGAGAGAAATAGGGTAATTTTTTGTCATTTGTTGGTGTTATAGTTATTTTTATCATCAATACATTCGCTATAGTATGTCGAGCAACATATTTTAATCTGAAAGTTGTTGTATCTTTCGTAGAGCTTCCTCAATAATTTCACCAGTTATAAGGTCATACATCGGAGAATTTTTAGTGCGCACATCATTTGCTATATTCTATCCAAGGGTACATTAGGTTTCACACATAGTAGAGAAATAATCGAGAGAGAAGTATACGTATGCATATATTTGTCAGCTTCTATAACAAAGACGATATTGAGTCCGTCTGTCCGACCGTATTTCACCACTTTTTGGGCCTTAAATTTTAAGCTAGGAGGATGTATTTTCATATCTGATCGTTTGAAGGTCAACATCTGAGAAGTCATTGTAAATTCATTTAAGCAAAATACATTTTATATGTTAAAACAGGGCATATCTCCTGTCATCTATCAACAATCAAAAGCAAAATATCTCATGTTTCGGACAGCTTACTGAATTGTCCTGCGGATACCTAACAGCAGCTAAACAAGATGGACATCATAAATATGTACTGTTAGAGCAACTGATAGAAAACTACTATCGACATTCATGGTTACCGCTCAAGCAGAGATACACTTAGAGCAAAGGGAAGGTCAATTGTTATGCCACAAATATAAGAATTGGATTACCAGAACCGGGACCTATGTATGTATGTATTTACAAGCAAATTTCCCATGTGGGATAAAAGGAAGAGTAACCAGGCTTAGTAAAGTAGGCGTGGTATTTCATATTTTGAGAGCTCTACCGCAATAACTTTTTACGGTTGATTGATATATTGAAACACCCATCAGAAAAAAACATTAGAGATCTTTCCAAAATACTAACTGAACTCAACCTCGTAAACTTAATCTAATCGAATTAATCCTCTAGCCGAAAGCCCTGTCAGCCCTGTCAAAATTAGTATTAAATTTCTAATTTATTACATTTTTAATAAATAATGAAATATTTACGTATTTTTTTGGCGCAAAAGTAGTACGTCATCTAATAGTATAAAACAAAAACTCGGTTTGCGTCGTTTAAAAATTATCGTGGTTTCGAAAATGCGTTATTTTTATTTCAGTTTACGTCGTTCACAAAATTTTGTGATTTCCAAATTGTGTCGATATTGTTTCGGTTTGCGTTTTCGTAATTCCTTTTTTCATTTATTATTTTTGTAAAAAGGGGTTGTCAAAAGTTTAAGATTTACGTAAAGTCTGAAGTGGTTGTTAAAGAAAAGATTAACAACTGTACTTATTTCGAAAATGATGCTACTTATTTCACAGGCAATGGAAATATTTTCTAATAGCGAACCTGACGAAAAACGTAGTTTAAAAGTTACAAAATCAGTGACAGATACTATCAATTGTGACAAAGAAATTTACTTAAAAAAAAAAGGCAATGACAATTCAACAAACTATGGACCAATTTTTAATAAAATCAACACGACAGCCAAATCAGTCGACAGAAATGTCCATTGAAACTATAAAATGAATTAAATGTCCACATATTGAAGTTACATTTTCTGTAGAATTTATTGATTTTTAATTAATTTGTTTGGTTTTATGAAATATTAATTCTCCATTATTTGAATTAACATTTTTGTTGTAATGAAATTAAATATACCTATTAAAAGTAATAAAAAATTGGACTTTTAATAATGTATTATATCATGATATATTAGGTGGCCAAGGATGGTGATGCGGAATATATGGGAACACAAGCGTTCTCATCTTAGCCTCTCACTATCAACTCCTACTCTACACCTCCGTATTGGTGGCTGCTGGGTGCCTAGTACCTCGGCTGGAGATTGGGCAAACAAACCCCTTTGGAAGGTCGTTGGTGGTAGCAAACGAGAGAGGGGGGAGGGGTGTTTTCTCACTAAGGCACTTCCTCTTGATCTGGACGGCAGCGGACGAATTCTCCAGATGGAATCAACGGTAGCGCCCCCAGTTCCAGTCAGGCCGAACTTTCTAGTGTAATCCCTATATGAGATGCTTTGATTTATTCGGATCCCAGGTCTATAGGGATCTCCAGCACTGAGCCAGGGTGTTGGAAAACAGTTGGTGGCGGATGAGCCCTTAATGTGCCAACGGCAGCACTCATATCCCCGAAGTGGGTTACTGACTCCGGAAAATCCGGCCCCTCGTCCTAGGGGTATAAAAAGGAACTGGTTCTTCAGGTTGGGGGTTGTGCGTAGGGGTAACTTCCCGACCATGAAAAAAATTTATTAGTTCCGAAACCTATACAAGCCTCGGATATGGATGGACTCACTGTTGACGAAATAAGAACAACGACCTTCGGATCTGCACGTGGAATGTTCGGACCCTTAACAGACCGCGTGCAGCCGAAGAATTAGCAGAGGGCCTAGACTGCTAAGGCAGACATCACCGCCATCCAGGCAGTGCGATGGGATGGGCCGGGCAAAAAAAGGATGAAAAACTGTAACATTTATTACGGTGATTGCTTTAGAGAGCAGGGGGTCAATTCCCGATCTGTGAAGTGAAAATTTTTTTCACATCTTCACACTCAATTCGATTCTCGATATATGAAAAAGTGAAATCAAGTTTCAAAATTTTTTCACATGAAATTTTTTTTATCACAATCATCACATTCTGTGAAGAGTTGTGAAAAAAAAATGGAAAACAAAAATAAGCCCGTACAAAAGGCATCGGAGACCCAAAAAGGGTATTTATTTCAATATTTAGAGGAGAGTCTGGATTTTTACATTAACATATGTACATTTTGAAAAAATTCAATTTACAGATTCGCAACGGCCAACGGTGCTCATTGCCGGGAAAAAGAGTGGAAGGCTTTGAGTATAAAGCTCAACAGTTTACGCGGAGCTGCTAAAGATGGACCTAAGTGGAGGAAGTACGTGAAAGACATAACGAGAAAAAATAAATATCATTGTTTTTGAAAACAAATCACAGAGTTTTAATTCATATCACCTTTGTTGAATACGGCGGTTATTATTAACAACTAAACGAATAATTATTTCCGACATTCCTAAAACACCCAACTAAAATAATAATAAGTGATAGTGTATATCATTTAGTACTTTTTAGTACACACACTGACAGACATTCTTCATAATTACTTCGAGAATCACATTAGGTGCTTTTGTGAAGTGATAAAATGAAAAATTTCTATGAAACCTAAAATTACATTTTTTTTATCACTTCACAGCTTCACAGATAGGGAATTGACCCCCAGAAAGAGCGCTTATTCGGATGTGGATTTGTCATAGGCGGCAGACTTAGGCAAGAAGTTTTAAGTACGAATGCGGATATACCTAACGTCACAACAAAGAAGAAATACTGAGAAAATATAACGTTGAAAAGCTGCAATCGCAAGAGATCGCCAGAACCTTTGCCGAACGCGTATCCCGAAATCTCGCTACGACTCCTTTGCCGCCAGCATCAAATGCCGAGGACCAATGGCAACGCTACCAACATGCTATTAGAAGTGCCGTAACTGATGTGCTGGGTATCGCTCGACCACCACAAAGAAACCCATGGTTTGACGAAGAGGCATACAAAGCGGCGCTGCAAAGAAGGACGAGAGCGGCTCGTGAGCCCTACGAGCAAAAGAGACGGGAAGAACATCGGCTTCTCCGAAAGAAGAAATAAAGTGCACGACCCAGTCGTACGTACTTGCACCTTAATGCTATAAGTTTACAATCATATTGGCTGACTTTTTTGGACTTCTCCATCATCGTAATCTCAAGTTTGATTAAAATCTCGTGTTCGAAATTTTTCACGAAACTAATACTTGCCCTATAGGTATAGGTGCAAGTTAAAAGAGCACGAGAAGCGCGCGATCGAAGATATTGAGAGATTATACTAGACCTGTGCAGGAGGACGATGGAGAATTCTCGCTGCTCCGTCAAGGTCGGTAACGATATCACCGAGACCTTTGATGCCAAAAAAGGTTTGACAAGGTGACGTGTGTCCCTATCTTTGTAACATATAAGTTAGTCAGTAAAGTACTCTCAATCCGAAAGCAGCGCTGTTTTAATTATTATCATCGCGGACATCACATGGTGGCAGCGGTGCACAATCGAAACCTCGTGAAGTTTGATGAAATCTTGTATTTGTAATAAAATATGCGCATTCCGTTCAATTTCGTTTAAATTATAGTAAAGTATTATTAATTTATTTATAATACAAAATGACAAAACCTAAAGATGTGAAAGTGACTGTTAATAATAGTAATTTCGCGGGTGAAGCGCTAAAGCAATTCTCTTTCGACGACACTTCGCAATGGCGCAGATAGAAACGAAGGTTCGAGCGTTTCAGATTCGCGTCTGGATTATCATCTAAGCCGCAAGAGGATCAAATAAATACGCTCATTTACATGATGGGCGACCAAACGGACGATATCTTTCTATCCTTCAGCTTAAGTGCAGGAGATAAGAAAGATTATCAACAAGTCTTACAAGCTTTCGAGACATTTTTCGTAGTTAGGCATAACATAATATTTGAATGTGCTAAGTTCAATACTAGGTGCCAAGAAAAAGGAGAATCTGTGGAAAGTTTCATAACGGCGGTTTATCGATTATCAGGGAGCTGCAATTACGGATCTCTTAGAGACGAAATGATTCGCGACCATTTAGTTGTAGGTGTGTGCGTCAAAAAACATTCCGAAAAATTACAACTAGAATCATCTCTCCCGCTGGAAAAAGCTATAACCACAATTCGCAGCAATGTGTCCGTCGTCAACAGCAAGAGCTAAATACGTTTTCAGCATTCATCAACCGATTTCAATCGACATGCATTAATAACCCAATATCAAAAATTAAACGATCACCGTTTCAACCTGCAGCGGCGAATCTACAGAAAACTAAAAATCGACAACAGCGGACATTTGGTAATAACCGAAACAACGGAATTAACTCTCATTCAGCAAAGGTCAGCAAAATCAAATGCGATTTTTGTGGTAATGATGCTCACAACAACAAACTCAAATTCCCGGCGTTTGGCAAACGCTGCAGTAAGTATGGTAAGTGGAATCATTTCAGTTATGTGTGCAAATCAAGTAGTGCCGCTTCTAATCAAATTAACTCGATAGCTGAGAGCGCATGACACACGCATACATGTGACACATTCCTCGGTACATTTCACACAAACACTAAAGAGAACATCCAACAGTGGACTGAAAATATTACTGTTCATGGTGTGAATGTCAAATTTGTTCTCGATAGTGGTGCTCCCGTTAACGTTATTCCCGCGTCAATTTTTAATATTAATTTCCCCACAACGGTTTTGAACACCCCTGATCGCAATCTTACAGCACCAGTGGGAGAACATTTGAAAATTATCGGTTCATTTTACGCGAAATTAGAATGCAAGGATCGCGTTAGTAATTCTACAATTTTTGTTATACAAGAGTTAAAGGCTCCTCTTTTGTGCTTGAAGGCATGCGAACAGTTAAATCTCATACAACGCGTCAATGCTATAGACAATGATAAGCATAAAGCTCGATCGAATGTCAAAATTGAGGTAGAATTCCCTAAATTGTTAAAGGAACTAGGTTGCCTACCAGGGCAATATGAAATTAAATTAAAAAATGCATGCAAACCACATGCCATTTATGCTGCACGCAGAGTTCCGATCCCCCTGATGGGTAAATTGAAATCCAAGCTAGATGATATGGTGAGGCTTAATGTCATAAAATTCGTAGACGAACCAAATGAGTGGTGCGCTCCACTAGTAATAGTGCCTAAATCGGACGGCGATATACATACGTCTTTGCGTAGACGTAAAGAAACTTAATGAGTGTGTCGAAAGGGAAGTATGTACATCCTATGCCAAGTGCCGACCACACAGTCGCTCAGCTGGCTGACGCCAAATATTTCACCAAATTAGATACCAAGAACGGGTTTTGGCAGCTAAAACTTTCACCTCAGTCACAGCTATTGACGACTTTCATCACCCCCTTCGCCGAGTTTTAAAGCAGCTGGAATTGAATGGTGTAAGTTTAAATCGCAAGAAGTGTCGTGGGGATTACGTCAGTTAATTTTTTGGGCCATCGAATAAACCAAAACGGCATTCATCCCGGAGAGTCAAAGGTTAAAGCGATCAAGGAGTATTCACCACCACGAAACGTAGCTCAGTTAAAAAGATTTTTAGGCCTAGTTAACTTTGGGAAAATTCGTGCCAAATCTTTCCACAATCTGCCAACCACTTAATGAACTTTTGCGTAATGATGTCAGTTTTCAATGGGATGTAAGTCAAAACAATGCATTTCTGAAATTAAAACATATTCTAACTACGGATCCAGTATTAAAAAGATTTGACCCAAATCATCTCTACAGATCGTCTCTACAGACACCTCTTCTTTCGGGCTAGGAGCTGTTTTGCGACAAGAGGATAACGATGGCAAGTTGAAGCCAGTTGCTTACACGTCCAGGATTCTCTCAGAAAGTGAGAAAAAGTACGCCCAAATCGAGAAGGAGGCATTGGCGATAGCCTGGTCTATCTTTTACATAGTCTTTTTACATAGAAACGGATCATAAACCGTTGGTGCCAATTTTCACATCAAAGCACTTAGATGAACTAACACCAAGACTTCAGAAATTTAGAATGAGAATGATGCGATTTACACATAAAATATATTATACTCCGGGTAAAGACTGACGCCTTGTCCAGAAGTCCAGTCACATCTTTAGATCACGATTTAGAAAGTGAAGAGGACTTAAACACCTTCATTAAATCTATCATCGCAGAACTACCAGCAACGAACAATAAGCTTGAAAGGATTAGGAAAGCCCAACAGGAAGATCAAACATTAAAGTCACAAGGTATGTGCACGTGGGATGGCCCGATAAAAACAGTATTTTACCTGAGACAAGGCAGTACTATGGTGACCGATGTGGAATAGCGATCAACGATGGAATACTCATGTATGGTAACCGCTTAGTCATCCCCGGTGGTTTACGTGAAGAAATGTTAAGGCGGATACATGAAGGGCATCTTGGGATCAACAAATGCAAAGCACGCACTAAGCAGTCTGTGTGGTGGCCAGACTGTCCTGAGACATGAGGCACTTATTCCCACGTCACTTCCAAAACGACCGTGGCAGATGTAAGGAGCTGATCTATTTTATCACAAGTCAAAAACTTACCTAATTGTTACCGATTATTACTCATGATATCCAGAATTTGCTCTTCTCGAAAATCAATCGACCAATTGCTTAATTTCACAATTTAAGTCTAATTTTTTCTAGACACGGTATTCCGGAGGTAGTAAGGACTGATAATGGACCACACAATTTAAGCAGCTCGAGATGTCAGAGTTCCGGAAATTTGCATTACGTCCAGTCCAAAGTTTCCGCAAAGCAACGGCTTCATCGAGGCATCAGTTAAGATCCTGAAACGCATTCTCAAGAAAAATGAAGATCCTTACCTTGCTGTACTAGAATATAAAGCAACGCCTATAGCCAATGAGAACGACCTTACCAATTGTTGCCGAGCAATTGGGCCATAAGGTTGTCAACGAAGAGGAACTTCAGCAGAAGGAAAGTTATTTAAAGCAGAAGCAAGCCATAAATTATAACAAACGACATGGTGTCAACACTCGTGAACACTTAAAACCCGGTACTATCGTTTAGGTCAGAGATCTGCAAGTTTGGGGCAGAATCGTGCACAAGGCTCAACATCCACGCTCTTACTTCGTGGAAACGGAAAGAGTCTCTAGTTACAGGAAAGACATTCCCAATGTGCCTAATGAGGCTCATGTGGTCGATGCGCAAGCTAGCGAGATGGTTTCGAACTGTAACAATCCTGAGGAAAGAATGGGGGGAAGCAATGCCGGTGAAGTACGAACTGGAACACCTAATTTTGTAGCAACAACTCGTTATGGTCGAACTGTATTAAGACCAGAAAGATATACTCCATACTATTATTATTAATTATTATTAATATGTATGAATTATTAGTTTAAACATTTTCTTCTATTCTTAAAAAGGGAGATGTGTAGTATGTATGAAATATTGTAACCTACACTCTCAATCACCGTAATCCCTCCCTATCTTTGTAACATATAAGTTAGTCATTAAAGTACTCTCAACCCGAAAGCAGCGCTGTTTTAATTATTATCATCGCGGACATCACAACGCGCTGTCATGTGACTTTTTAATATCATACTTGAAAGAATTGTGCGAAACTCACAAGTCAACACCGGACGCACACTCTTTCAAAAGTCTGTGCAACTACTATCTTACGCCATTGCCGTTGTTGGTAAAACTTCCGTACATTATTCCTGGAGTACAATCTCTCAATATCTTCGATCGCGCGCTTCTCGTGCTCTTTTTTCTTCTTTCGGAGAAGCCGATGTTCTTCCCGTCTCTTTTGCTCGTAGACCTCACTAGCCGCTCTTGTCCTTCTTTGCAGCACCGCTTTGTATGCCTCTTGTTTAGCTGCATTTGCTTGCCGGCATTCTTCGTCAAACCATGGGTTTCTTTGTGGTGGTCGAGCGAAAACCAGCATATCAATTGCGACACTTCTGATGGCATGTTGGCAGCGTTGCCATTGGTCCTCGGCTTTTTAAGCTGGCGGCATAGGAGTCGATTTCGGGATACGCGTTTGGTTCTGGCGATCTCTTGCGATTGCAGCTTTTCAACGTTATATCTTTTCACAGTATTTCTTCCTTGTTGTGACGTTAGGGATATTCGCATTCGCACCGTGGCTGCAACAAGGTAATGATCCGAGTCGATGTTGGCTCCTCGGAAGGTTCGGACATCCAGCATACTGGAGGCATGCCTTACGTCGATCGCAAGTAACCAATTTGGTTGACCGTTTAATGATCAGGAGAAGACCGCCATGTCCCCTTGTGGATATTGAGATGAGGAAACAGTGTGCTTGCTGTAGTGACGTTTCGCCCCACAGCGAAGTCAATAAGCCTAAGTCCGTTTCCGGATGTGGTGTTGTGGAGGCTGTACTTATCAATCGTCCTACCAAAGATGTCCTCCTTAGGACATATTTAGGACATTACTTCTAAGTTTTGTCGCGGAGCTCGTAGAAACATTCTTTAGTGGCGTCGCCCTTGTCTTCTGTGGGAGCATGAGCGCATGGCTTATGTTGAAGAATTTAGCTTTGATGCGGATTGTCATAAGTCGTTCGCTAACGTGTCGAAAGCTTAATACTTCTTGCCTATGTCTGCCGCCTATGACAAATCCACATCCGAATAAGCGCTGTTTCTGCTCTCTATAGCAATCACCGTAATAGATGTCACAGTTTTTCATCCTTCTTTTGCCCGGCCTATCCCATCGCACTTCCTGGATGGCGGTGTTGTCTGCATTATAGCAGTCTAGGGCCTCTGCTAATTCTTCGGCTGCACTCGGTCTGTTAAGGGTCCGAACATTCCACGTGCACATCCGAAGGTCGTTGTCCTTATTTCGATTGCTGGGGTCGTCAACTGTGAGTCCATCCATATCCGAGGCTTGTACAGGTTTCGGAACTAATAAATTTTTTCCGTGGTCGGGAAGTTACCCCTACGCCCAACCCCCAACCTGGAGGACCAGTTCCCTTTTAAACCCCTAGGACTAGGGCCGGATTTTCCGGAGTCAGTATGAGTGCTGCCGTTGGCACATTAAGGGCTCATCCGCCAAAACCCTGGCTCAGTGTTGGAGATCCCTATAGACCTGGGATCCGAATAAGTTAGAGCAGCTCACATAGGGATAACACTAGAAAGTTCGGCCAAACTAGAACAGTGGGCGCCACCGTTGATTCCACCTGGAGAATTCATCCGCTGCCGTCCAGATTAAGAGGAAGTGTGTTAGTGAGAAAACACTCCTCCGCCCTCTTTCGTTTGCTACCACCAACGACCTTCCAAAGGGATTGGTTACCCAATCTCCAGCCGAGGTACTAGGCACCCAGCAGCTACCAACGCGGAGGTGTAGAGTAGGAGTTGATAGTGAGAGGCTAAGGTGAGAACGCTTGTGTTCGCATATATTCTGCATCATCATTCTTTGGCCACATCAAATTCCACACGACTAATTTTCTAAATACGGGACTTGACAACTTTGAATTTAATTTGTGAACGCACTGTTTCACGAATCATCAAACTGTCACTGTCAGTTTATTCAGTAAACTCAGCATTTTCATCATGGTAAAGTACACGAACGAGCAACGTCTGCAAATTATAAAAATTTTCTACCGAAATTCGGAGTCGGTGACTGCAACTTTAAGAGCGTTAACTCCAATTTTCGGTCGTAATTCTCGCCCTAGTAGACAGGCAATAACGAGTTTAGTGCAAAAATTTGAGTCACATATTCGTTGTGTGATATTGCCGTGTCAGTGAGACAACGGGTTGGTCGAAGTGTCGAAAATATCGCTGCCGTTCAGGCGTCCATAGCAAACGATCCAAATCAGTCAATTCCACGGCGTTCTCAAGAATTGGGCATCGCTCAGACCACATTATGTCCTATTTTGCGTAAGGATCTTGGTTTACACCCATACAAGATTAAGCTGACTCAAGAATTGAAGCCGATGGACCATTTGAAGCGACGTACGTTCTCCGATTGGGTTCTGGAGAAGATGCGCCAAGATGATGAATTTCATCATCTTCAGAGACGAAGCTCATTTTTGGCTCAATGGGTTCGTCAATAAGCAAAATATGTGTTATTGGTCGGGTGAAAATACACATGTGCTTCATGAATCACCACTTCATCCACAAAAAATAACTGTTTGGTGCGGTTTGCATTCAACAGGATGGTGCCACAAGCCACACACCACACGTTACAATCGATTTATTGAAGAGTAAGTATGGTGAGCTTGTTATTTCAAGAAATGGGCCAGTCGATTGGCCGCCTGGTTCGTGAGATTTAACGCCTCTTGACTATTTTCTGTGGGGCTACGTTAAATCATTGGTTTATGCCAACAAGCCGACGACGTTGGAAGAGCTCAGAGCCAACATTGAACGCGAAATAGCGGCCGTTTCAGCCGAAATATGTGGCCGAGTCGTTAAAAATTGGGTCCAACGAATCGACCGCTGCAAACGTGCCCGCGGTGGCCATATGAACGAAGTCGAGTTCCATTCATAAATGTTTTGATTGTACTTCAAGCCGATAATAAAGTTTTTGAAATATCTCAAATGGTTTACGTTTTATTTAAAAAAAAAGTTGTCAAGTCCTTATTGGAAAACCCTTTAGTATTCCGTTTCTATAGCAAATGCATTCGAAATTCGGAAATTGGAATTTTGTACTTTGGCATTTTGTATTCCGAAAGTGTTTGTCAAACTCATTTATTCTTACGGATATTCATTCGAAAGATTTCTTGCTTTCGGATGTGTATTTGTAAGAAGAATTTTAAGGGAAAATGTAAAATGTAATTTTAATTTTATTGATAAAAACAAATATTATGTTGTGATTGATAAATATAAAGGGAGACGGCTAAAAGTTCACACATCAAATTTGTGCAATTCGAAGTTTTGGTGGTATTTAGGGAAGCTAAGAGTTTTATCAATGCCTAATAATGCAACTTGATTTGTCTGGTAATCGGAAGCTGATCTGTTGCTTCCCTCGACAGCTGAAAGTTTTCCACCGAACTATAATATTCATCAGAACATTTGAATGGAATTTTCATTTAAACAATAATTCAAATGGCTAACCTCTCATGCATCAATTGGAATTATCCCAAAGTTTTCCTCCACTCGATGTTTTTAACTCGTCCGTTGTTATCCTCCATAACCATATAACAACACTATCCACTGGTTCCCTGTGCGTTGATACTCATTTTTAATTTCAATAATCTTAATTTTTACTTTAATTATCATAACAAATCAAAAACAACATCTTATCAAATATAAACAAAATCTAAAAGTAATTTAAGTGACGTTTGATATTTGTTTTGACAACCTTACTTTCGGAAATGCCTAGTTTTAATTTGGAAGCACTTGCACCCAATCCGAAAACTATACAAAATACCAATTCATTTTAGAATCGGATTGCATTTCCGAATAGAAAACCAAATCCTAAAACAATACAAAATAAGGCCCCAGGTACACCAGGACGCGATAACGTTCCTCAAGAAAAATTGTTATCGGAGTTGATAGGGGAAACACAACAGTAGCAATGAATAAGAAAGACTATGACAACAAATCCAGCGATTTAGTTGATGCTTCGTGAACACGACTCGTGTTTGTTATTTTTTTCTGTGCTATTGGATAGATTGAGGTGTGCTTCTGTCTGGACCATTTTCGAAATGAAAACTAAGACTTATTATTTGGTTCAATTAATGCTAATATTTCTTATTGGATCTGCTAGGTATAACCAACATGACAATCAGTCTGAATCCGATTCGGCTATAATTGAAAGATTGGTAAAAAATACTAGTTACAGGATCCCAGATTGAAAAATTGGATATTAAAAATTGAAAATATTGACAAGAAGGCGAAATCCCGGTATTGCAAAATCAGGATAAATGCAAGACTTTGTGATTTACTTCGTCATTCAAACTCAGCAAGACAATTAGCCGCTGCATCTCTTTTTAGTGACAAAAGGCACCAAAGTTTGCGTTTACATCAAATCAATCAATCAACTCCAATATAACATAGATCTCAAATACCAAATGGTCTTCCATAACGTTCGTTGTATCTAGAGTATTGTCCCAATGGTTATAATTGTAAACTGCTTTTGAAATAGAAAGTCAAAATTGGATATCGACAGGCATTTTGACTTCACTGTATACTTGTTTCATACTTGTTTTTCAGAAAACCAATTCTAACCGAGGTAGATCATGCCAATAATGCATTTCAGAATAAAGGAGCAGATGCCTGAATTAAATAAACTTTTGTTTTTTTGTTATTAAATTACTTTTAGAGTACTACTCGTTGTTTTTGCAAAAATGGCAGTTTTAATGGCTAAGAGGTCAAAATTAACGCTGAAATTTTTAAGAACGGTGCTCAAACTCCAGAATGATTTGGCTCCCTTCCATCTAGGGTTTACCCAAAATACATAAACCCAATATACAACTCAGGCCAATTTAACATAAATAAAAGTGACTTGCAATAAAATCCAATAAAGGTTTACTTAAGCTAAGATTAGACGACGTGTAAAAACCACATAATTGTGTACCCGTGCCGTAATTTTGACGTCAGATGTCGTCATTAATGGTTACATAACATCTAATAGACATAATTATGTCAGTTGCATATAGCACATACAATTATGTGGACAGTATGTGTAACCCATTACGCATAAAAATATGTGCATTTTTACATATCGTGTAATCGAGTGACACATACAACTTTTAGCATTTAAAAGTTTTGTTACACAAATATGTTGCAGTCAAAATTGTGTACCCGTTTAAAATCCTTCCTTTTTTACCCAAATTCGACCATTTTTTTTAATTTTTTCTTTTAAAATTTGACCTGCTAGGAGACATACTGTCGGCCGACGAATTTCGATGATTTTTATGATGTGTACCCAAGAAACCGAAGTCCATCAAACTGTTGGATGGATTTCAAAATATTTTGAAATTTGGGTGGTTGGGTGGGTTTTATGGCCTTTTTATGACCGAAATTTGAATCATTTTTTCTTCTACAATTCTAGCTACTGCGAGTGCTAATTTGAATACCTACGAGTACGTCCACCACACTTGAAATTTATTTAAGAACGAAAGGAACATATCCCATATATGTTTTTAAGTTTTTATTGGTATTTGTCTATCCGGTCGGAATACATTTCATTTTCGAAAAGCAATTAGATGTGTGTGATTTCGTTTATAATAGTGCTGGGAGTTGAAATCGTCATGTACATTTATGTAGTATGTACTGAATCTCAAATCAGGTGAGCTACGGCCAGTATCTAGAAATCGCAATATAGCAGACAAACGTTCATTCGGTGAGATGGAATCTCTCATATCCGTATTTTAGTCTTCAATGTAAGATTTAACTTTCGGCAACAATTTTTCATATGTTTCCGTGCTAATCATCAAAAAATCCTGCTAGCAAGTTAACAGAAGATATATAACTTCGTACGCTTTTGCATCCAATTAATGATAGCTGGTGCCAGTACGTCTACTATATTTAAAATAAATACTATAAGCACGCTCTGAACGAAAAAAGAAACACGAATTGAGTGCTCTGAGCGCTCTGAACTAAAAAAGAAACAAAAACATTTTTTTGACAACTCAGACTCTGCTCTGAACTAAAAAAGAAAAACGACTATTGCATTTGTGAAACTTTAGAAGCACCGTATGAAATCGTCGCTGTGCAGATGTGTACATACGAACCGAATGTTAAGAATTTAAACGTAGTGTAATCAACACAAAAATATGGAGCAAATTTTGTGTACGCATTTGTAACCACATTATATGTGATCTCCAAGAGCACATATTTTTATGCGGCTTTTTTTTACACAATACACATATCGTGTAATACACACATATTGTAGTTCACCACATTCGCACCACGTACCAAATATTCAACTCGTATGTTGAACTTTTCTTTGATGTCACGGGTACACAATTAAATTATGTGTTTTTTACACGTCGTCTAATCTTAGCTTCATATTCAATTACGCCAATTACACAAGCATCAAATCAAATCAAATCAAATCATACTCCTCAACATCGCTTGCAAGATCTTATCTGCCATATTCTACGCACGACTGATACCCTTCGTAAACTACCTGATTGGGCGATATCAGTGTGGTTTCAGGCTGGTGAAAATCCATAATCGATAGAATTTTCACAGTTCGGCAGATCCTGGAGTAAATTTAATAACTCCAAATCGATCCCACCATCTTTTCATCAATCTTAAGACCGCATGTGACAGCATTTATAGAGACGAGTTATACAGAGCCACTTATAGGTCCGGGATCCCTTCCAAACTCATCCCTTTGTACAGAACACAAACCGACGCGCTGTCATGCGATTTATTCAACATCATTCTTGAAAGAATTGTGCAGAGCTTGGAATCATCAGAAGCACAATCTTTCGAAAGTCCATGCAATTGCTTGCACACGCCGAAGATACTGACTAATCGGAAGAACTCAGTTTAAAAAATGACATACAACACCGACGTATTGATGACAATGACACCAGCGTTGAAATCAAACGAATATTAACTCTTGCCAATGGCTGCTTCTTTGGGGTAAGAAGGCAATTGAGTAACAAGAACCTCTCTCGAACAACTAAAGGAACCCTGTACAAAATCCAGACTATGTATGTACATATATATTTAGCGAGGTCTTCAAACTGATGTTTTTTTTATGTACGCTCAACTGCAACCTAAACGACTGGAAACATTTTATTCAAATATCATATATGGGGTCTGTGTGCTAGCAATTCATCAGATGGCATACCACGTTTTTTCAAGCAAAATACGTACATATTTACATATGTATATAGGTATAACGGTACTTTATCACAGTACACATATTAGAAAATAATATATTGCGAACCTTCAAAAAGGCGGACGATTGTGACCACTTTCTATGACAATTAATTTTTAAATTTAATTGTTTAAAATAACTGACAATTAATCAAAACCAATATAAATTGATTTCAAATAAACTAACCGTATTCACTTAGGGGTCACAATTGTCGACATTTTTCGATTTTTTTTACAGATAAGCAGAACGAAACGAAAATTATTGCCCGGAATATACTACCTTGGTATTTTACGATACGGTCATACATAAAGCGCTACTTATTTACCTCTCCAGTCTCTGGGTTTTAAATAAATATGAGGAATACATGACATACGCAAGAATTTAGAAACGTACATATGTACATAACTGCTGTTTGGACGATTTTGCACCATCTTCAATTCTGGGTGCCCTGTAAACAAACATCTGAGAATATAACTTTCATTAAAAAGTTTCGCAAATACAAAAATTGCCCTTCGGACACAGTATTAAACAGTAGGCCCCTTCCATTCGTGTAAAGAATACAACTCACACAACACAAATGGTTGTGAGTATATACAAATATTTTTTTTTCATTTTAGCTGCTTTAAAAGTTAGTACACCATATCCATGCATATGTATGTCATATAAACCTCGGATACTAATTGAAATAAGATTGGAATGAAAATTCTGATTTGTTTGCCTCAAATTGTGACTACGGAGTCCAGATATGAAGTAAATTAGTTGAGTAGTTTAGGCCCAGTCGAAAGTACAAACAGACAGAATTAAAAAAAAATGTTTGTATTTTTTTTTATTATATTCTAATTTGTTATTAAAGAGTTACAAATTGAGTTTATCGTACTTACTTTAGATAATAAATTTGTCCGTCATTTGTTTTTGCCTGTTCCCAACCTGGAGGTAAAGCCCCAAGCTCATTTTGAAGTTGAATTGGACTTATTACATCGTATGACCTTTGCTTCATGTGAATACGTTGAATACTATTTTCGGATTGGCTTTGTGGATTTGCATTTGGGTTGCAATTATTTTTTGCAATTGTGCCTGTGGTTGTCTGGTTAGAAGGCTGTGCACTTAAACCAGCGTAAGTTTGCTGTAGCGAAGCGGGACTACTGTGTGCTCTCGAATGGCTAATAAGCAGACCTGATGGTGCCACTGCTGAAGTATGTTGTACATTTTGATTTTCACTGCAGACATTCGATTGTGAATCCGTACTAAATGCTGAATCCGTGCTATTTGCTCGTGAATGTGACACCGTTGGAGACTTAGAACCTGTTAACGGCGGTGTAAAAAATGAATTGGGTAATTTTCGCATTCGAAATGGCACTTGTAATGGTCGTTTTGAATCGCCTGGCTTAAGGACACTATCAAATAAGGCTTGTAAGTTGTTATCTGAATCATCATCAATTCGTACAACCAAACTAACTTGATTGGGTGTATCTGATTCTGCAATGTTCGATTTATTGCAATCCTTATTTAACGCCATTCTGGAAAATAAAACAAATATAACAATGCATTAACAAATTTATTAATTTTATAAGAAATATTCATTCTTTACTATGGGCGATGTTTTTGATTTTAAGTTCGTATTTGTTTTAGTTTTAAAAATATTTTATTATCAAGTTCAAAATAGACCAATTATTATATATATGTATATGTATATATTTTTTTTAATACTTCGTGAATAACTAAAATAATATAAACTTATTAATAATACATAATAGTATTAATGCAATTTTATAGCTTATAAGTACTTTCGGTTACTAATTTAGATACAATAACTTATTAGAACAGATGGGTGGATGCTGCAGGAATAGGGTAGGCACTGACTGGCGTCAACCTGGCGACGTCCAGTGTTGTAACTATTGCTGAACATCAATTGTGCTTATTTTAGCTGCTAGTGCTAGCCATCGGGTACTAGTAGGTGTCCATCCGGGCCCGACTTGCTGAACTTGTAAGCGAGTTTTGAACAAGAGAAAATAGCAGCACTATAAATACGACAGCGGACGAACTCTCTCGATGGAGTCACCGGTGACGTCACAGCTTCAAACGGAAGGATAACACTTTATCTGGGCGACTTCGACATATTCGGAGCTCAGGCCGATAAATATTTCCAAGAATAAGTCAGGTTTTGGGGTTTTTGGTGGCGGATATATTAAATTTTACATAGGTACATGTAAAAAAAAACGATTTCTAAGAAGTGTCGAAGGACCAAAAAATCCAATTAATGAAAGGAGAAAAGGGCAATCAATATGACAATTTATCAAATCGCGACTTAACGCAATAGCTGCTATTCTATACTTTATCCCCTGCATAATGGCTGTTATGTTTTTTCATTATTGCCTTTAACGATATAAGGAAAATCGTCTCAAGACACAAAATTATCAACCATTCTCTTTACGCAGGCGATCTCATAATCTTTTATATATGTAAAGACATTAATTCAATGAGTAGATTTTTTCTGATGAAGACATTATTTTATTACTCTCAGCTGTCTTAACAAAAGCTCCACTCCCAATGAAGCCTACAAGCATTGTATATAAAACTAATAGTACTATCACTTGAGGAAATCGATGGTGGTGCCTCTAGCGGTCGAAGTAAAGGATCCGTCGCTGAGTACCACAAAAATATTACGCTCTTTTGCCTCAACAATTTGCATATCGTCTCATAGGCTTAACACATTTCCACTCTAATCTAACCAATCCCATGCCAGTAACTCTTCGCACAAACCCACTCCGCTCAAACATCATGCTGTGTTGGGTAAGATAGATCTTTGCAATATGAATTAACTCGTCGATCAACCCAACGCAGTGCTAGACTGCCATATGCTTTGGTAGGTGTACTTTCCTCGGGCATGTAAATCTGAGCGATAATGACAATGGAGCGAAAGGAATATGCTCAAAAAAAAAAATACACACACACACATAGCACGTTTCTTATTGCATATTGTGCCCATACACAATGTTTTCTATTTGCTGTGAAGTGTTTGGAGTGTGTGTGTGTGTGTCTATTTCATTGCGAATAACTCATCCGCCTGATCAATGACCTGATACCTGAGCCATTGGCAATACAGTTTTTTTTTGTGAATTTTTGTTATATTTTCTGTTTTTCATTATTTTTTTTTTGGAGCGCTTGAGATAACAGATACATAGTGCCATTATGTAATTCGAGCTGAAGTCTTTATTTACTTAAATCTATAGCATGGTGGCTTTCTTAACTCGCTCCAGGATGTTGGTATTCTAGCTTAATTTACTATCTAGGATTAGGCCTAAGTACTTGACCTTGCACCCTACCCCTCCCAGGATTAGAAGTAGTTCATTCACCACTAACTTCCAAAGGAGAAAAGAGATCGCACCTCCTTATAGTGTACCCCTACTGACGTACATACCTCCGAACTGAGACCTTGGCCAGCTTTGAGTTGATGAAGCTGTTAGTAAGAAACTAGTTCACCAGTGCATCAATCGGCGTCTCAATTTCTAGGTTCGACAGTGCGCCTGTAATTGCATCTGGCTCGACGTTGTTAAACTCTTCCATCATGAGCGAAAGTTTATCTGTGCATAAGATGTTGACATTACCTAGCTATGTAGTTACATGGAGAAGCTTTGAAGATCTCAAGTTTTCCTTAGCTACGTATGTCCATACACACATACATATGTATGTCACCGCCATAAATTCATAGACATTTTTTGTGGGGTACCATTAAAGATCGATGTAATGCGACAATCCCAGAGACAATTCGAAAATGTATTGAAAATTGGATTGACAGGATGGCCTATTGCCATATTCCATTATTAAGCGGAAGGGTTACTCTTCTCAATAAAGCAACAATTGTTGGAAAATACCTAAAAGGTGGCCATCTATCAATGTCCTTCAACAACTTCTCACAGACTTCATAAATCTCAATGAAGGTACACATGACTTCACAGTCGTCACTTTCTTATCAGCTTCCTTGAAAATGCACTGGCCTAAATGAAAAATTAAGGACTATTGATGTACACACTTTATATACGATCATTACTAATGACAATACAGCAAGTAATGATGGCTCGAAATCAGGAATTCCGGATATTTTTTTTATAATTGTTCATTTCGCTTGGAATAGGATGTATATATACACTCAGTCACGAAAGTCTACATACAGCGCTGAAAAGTGCTAAATTTGAATTGAATTTTTGGCTTTTTCTTGTTTGAATTATTGTGAAGATATGATTTGTTTTTGTTTTGAATCATGTTTTTAAACAATAATAATGTTATCTAATAAAAAACAAAATTGAAATTTTGTCTATCATTTCAAATTTAGCACTTTTTAGCGCTGTATGTAGACTTTCGTGACTGACTGTACATATGTACATACATAGTGTATAGGTACATAAGGTCTTCGGTGGTCATCCTACTCCCTCACACCTCCACTATAAAGTTTTTCTCATGCTTGTACGCATTTCTTTGCTTTGTGCCGAAATTTTATTTCTTTGCATGCAAAATTCCTAATCACACCACCACCTCACTGAGACAAAATTTGTTCATCCCTTAACCTTAACCACTTGCACTAAAAACCGGACACATAACTCAAAACTTTTTTATGCCTCTACCAAACCACTACCTAATTAAAAAACCTACATCTTTTTATTAAGCGAGGAAAATGAAATAGTAATAACCTGCTCAATGCTCATAATTTTGTTTAATCAGATTTTTTACTCATTTTCTTGGCAAAGTCATTCACTCAGTTGCGTAACATGTGGAAAAAAATTCAGAGTGAGAATGGAAACCCAAAACCGGTTTTGCTTACTTTGTTTGCACTCATTACTTACTCATCCTGTCATTATAACTCCATTCTCAGAGAGCGATAACATCTTTCTTTGCTTGCGAGAAATGAGAACACGCCACCTAGGCGGTCGAAGCGGAAAAGAAAAAATCTTGCTTAATGATAGTACTATAAGTTTCATATACAATGCTACAAGCAAATGTTCCTGTTCATTAGCTGTTAATAAAGTTTAATAATAATAATAATTAAAAGAAAAGTAGTTAGATTCATGTTTACCGCTTTTAAAATGAGATTGTTTAAGAGGTCCTTCTTTGATGTGAATTTTTTAAACATGGGAACAAGTTGGGAATTGTATGAAAACGGATGCTTATACATAGATCTCGATGAAATAAGTAAGAAATATAAAGAACTGAGATTTATCGAGGTTTAAAAATAAATGTTTTGTTACAAAATTTTTATTAAAATATACAATTTTTTGCCGTGTAACAGAAATTTATTTGCATACTTTTAGAAGTTATTTATCTGCATGTATGTATGTATACATATGTACATATTTGGTTACACGCCCAAGAAACTGCAATAATTACCTGCATGTGAGGACGAAGACCGTCCGATGTAATTATACATTACATTTTTATATGCATGTACATATACATACATATATATAGGTTTACTTCTTGATTCAATTCTGTTTACAGTCGCAGCATAGATTCGAACAAGTGCATGCATATCCCAATGTACATACATACATACACATATGCACATACATATTGTATATAAGCTCATTTCAAATGCTTTTTGCTTTGATTACGCTTGTCATTTAAGGCTAAAAGTGACAATTCCATTCAATTTCAATTGAATGTTTCAACTCAGTGTGCAGAAAAGTTCAGATCAAGATTTCAACTTAGTCTTGGCTCAATCCTTCGACTCTGCTTATTTATAAAGTGGTAAATATGTATTCATGCCAATTGGATATATTTAAACTGTTCACATTTTGTCAGTTAAGAGATAAACGTGACCAAAATTTCTTGACAACTGACTTTGGATTTCAATTGATTTAAAAATACAATAATGCTTCGTTTAACTTCATAATGCTCTTGTAAAATCATAAAAAAAAAACTCACTTTTAGATAGCCAATGGTATACATATGTATGTACACCGCCGTTCAATAGAATAGGTTCATTACCTTGTCAAAAAGTAAAAGCTTTTTTTCTTAGGAATACTTTAGTGAATGTATTTTTGTTGTTGTTTTCATGAAAAGGTATATCGGTAAACTATATACAGAACTAGCTTAAACCTCGCCCGCTTCGCCAGGCACACACACAGCGCGTCAAATACATTTTTTTTGTACTCAGCTGTATATGTATACCAAAACGGTATCGCACACAAAAATGTCAAAGTTTTTTTTAATGTTTTTGAATGTTTATGCAATTTTTTTTGCCTATCACCTTTATTCCGTAATTATCTACATTTTAAAACTAACTAAATCGGTTGAAAATTACGGGTGGTAGAGGGAAACATACGCATTTTACCACTTAGTTTTATATGGCTGCTTTCCTAAATTCAACCAAAATGCACATTGTGACTGCGCTGTTTGCTTTTGTTTGCGCAGTGGATTCATTCACAAAACATTAAGGAACGTAATACATTATGTCATATTTTGAGTGTGCATTTAGGAATGGTTGCTGATGCACAAAGCAGGCAATGCTGCATTTAGGAAAGCAGCCTACATATACATACATATATAGAAGAGGATCATCAAGAAATTACCGTTACTAATTTAAGATGGTTTTTCCAAACGCATTCAAAACATTAAGCTTTTTTAATGCGTCATTAGAATAGGTTCATCGTTTCTAGATAAAGTTTGGGCTTAGATTTTGAAACAATCGGTCCAACTTTTGAACTTCTTATTTATCCCAATTGACATTACATCTACATTTAGGACAAAAGCCTCCATAAATGTATTCTCACTTATAACATTTTAAACTTTATAAGAAATCTCCTCTAGATTTAAAAATTAAGGAAAACCTATTGGATTTCTGCAAGCGCCATATGATTTGGAAGAGAGAATGGCAGTTTGAATGAAAAGAAGTTCAACATGTATGGACCGGATGGATTTAATCATTACTTCCCTTATCCTACAAAATAAAAACGCTTTTTGAACGCCCATCATAACCGGGAGTGAGCTGCAATTATTTGTTGTGCTGTTGCGCAAGCGCCACACAACTTGGAAGAGAGAATGGAAGTTTGGATGAAAAGAAGTTCAACATGTACATATGGACCGGATGGATTTAATTATTACTTCCCTGATCTTAGAAAATAAAAACGCTTTTCGAAAGTCCATCATAACCGGGAGTGAGCTGTAATTATTTGTTGTCTATTTTTTGAACTATCGAGCTGGAGATTCTAACGTTCCGAATGACGACAAACAGATACAAAGGAATACAAAAACCGTTTTTTGAAAGTTTTCTGAAATTTTTAGACCTGTAAAAATGAATAACATAATGTTCAAATTTATATCGCAGTTATAAGAATTGCTTAAATGAATGAAATGCGACATTATTGGAATAGCCGCCATACTTACCGGACCGCACTATAATATTAAATGAAGGTGGCTAGTTGGACAAGTGTACGAGTCCGGCCGGCAATTTGAGGACAGAGAGAATCTCAATACTGCTATTAAAATAGCCTCAAACAAAATTTTCTTAAATTATTTAAAGGAACTATATCTGAACCGAATTTTTAAGGCAAAGTCAAACAAAAGCTGTAGTAAGCATTAAGAACAATAAAAATATTCGGATATTTTTGCTGTTTCCTGATTTTTTTCAAACTGGAGATGAACCTATTCTAAAGACGCAGTAAAAACGGTCATTTCTTTCAATGATCTTAAAGAACACCAACAAACATAAGTAACGGTAATTTCTTGAAGACCTTCTTCTGGTAAATAGTTGAACAATGAAATTCTTTTTTAAAAAACAATAACAAAAAGATCTTTCCATGGCGTTCTTTTAGCGACAAAAGATTTTATTTCCAAACAAAATGCTGAACCTATTCTAGACTATACAAGACTGTATGAACATACATACATACTATACATTCATATGTACATCCATGCAAATGTTCATATTTAAAAAAAAAAAAAAAAACATTCAGAAAAATTGCAATTCATATGGAACGGATGGTAAAATACTAGTTTTTACTTGCACTTATATCAAATACATATGTATGTATGTGTTCAGAGAAATAGCACACCCCACCCGATTTATACTAAATGTGTCCGTTCTGACTCAAACATTATTTAATATTTATTTTTTCATTTATTTTAAATACATTTGTGTTATTGTGTAATATTGATCAGTACAGTAAAAAATAAAAAATAATCAAAGAATTCATAGTAATACATAAATTAATTGTTCACAGTGTAATACGTAAAAACTATTTTAAACATACAATTTTACCATTTCAAAAGCTTATATGTGGTCGGATAAACACTGCCCTTCACTACTAATTGCATTTTGGTGGCATACGCTCAACCAGTTTCCGACATCGTTCAGTGGTGGTGGTGTACCATGCCCTTCGGTACTTTCCCATAAAAGACTCAAACTTGATGGTTTTTAGACTCGAATCTTTTTCCCTATATCCTTCCATAGGTTTTTTATAGGGTTAAGATCAGGACTTTTTGGTCGCCATTCTAAAACTTTTACATTTTGATCTGCAAACCACTGAATTACAGACCTTGCGGTATGCTTCGGGTCGTTATCTTGCAGGAATTTCGATGCAAGGGGGAGAAACTTGTCGGAATAGGGCTACATATGGTTCTCAAGGATTTCTTTGTATTTGAATTGATGAAACACCCTTCTACTTTCACAACTAGACCAACGCCGTGCCAAGGCATGTATCACGAAACCATTATGCTGCCACCACCGTGTTCAATGGTTTTGATCGTGTACAGCGGTTTGAATTGTTGACTTTGGGGGCATCGTACATATGTTTTTCCATCAGATCCGACCCTGTTAAACTTCAGGGATCCACAAAACTTTTTTCTAGAATGATAGTGTTTTGTTAGCATGAGCCCTTTCTAATCTCAATCATTTCAATCTACTTTTCTCCAACACAGTTGGTATCCTTCTTGCGATGCGTCCATGTAGATTAGCCTCCATAAGACGGCGTTGTACGGTTGCTGCCGATACTTCAATGTTATATCGATGCATAATCTGGTTTTTGACTTAAGCAGATGTTAAAAACGGGTCCTTTTTGCTGAGATGCTGCATTGTTCTATCCCTATGCTCAGTGGTCTTTCTTGGCGGTGGCTTCAGAATTTTATTGGATGTTGTTTCTTTCACTGTCATAATCTTTACACTATTTTGGACTACCTTTACGAACCATGTCTAAAATGACTTCACGCTTTTCTGCGGTGCAGTACTTTCCACGATCCATTATTTTTTGTCTAAATTTAATTTCCAGATCTTTCAAATACTTCAAATATCTTAAAAATCTACTTACTTCGATTTTTACTGTAACAAAAAATTCTCAAAATTACTTTCAATATACCTGTGCTATTTCTTTGAACAGCTTAACAGCGCGTTTGACGACTAACAATCGACGCGTATGAGCACCAAACTTTTAAAAGGGATATTTCTTTGTTTCGTTGTTGTCTCTAAAGACCAAACAACGAATTTGTATTATTAGCATACATCTGACACCACAGTATGACAAAATATAACGATAACTTCGTTAGTCACAGACAATTCTGCCTGTCTGTGACTAAGACTGCAGCCTACACGACTGGAAGTCTTTAGATCAAAATTATATCTGGGTCTGTGGCGTTACGTTCCTCAAAATTAAGAGTACTTTATTTTGTCATGAATGTCCTAGTGTTTCTGTTTGAAATTAAAAACAATTTAATTGCGTCATATTTAGTTAAATACGTACAATATATAAGAGAAATACAACCATACGCTTTAAGAAATATAAATAATATTCGATTACCCAATTTCCTAAGTGCCAGCGCACAGAATTAAATAATATTTAAAGGATTTAAATTGTATAATGAGCTTCCTAATTTAGCAAAAAAATAAACTAATATAATATTATTCAAAAAATATTGTATAGAATTTGTCAGGCTGATACCAATAAATTTTGTAAAACATGTAAATTTTTTATGAAAATAGCTTTTTCAAAGATAGTAAAATAAAAACTATCTATCTATCTATCTACATATCTATTTACTTAAGGCCGATTTCACTAAAAATGGATTTTCTCGAAAACGGTTCAAACAATTAAGATAAAATTTCATATATATATGTGGGCTAGTTTGGGTATATGTATGTATCGGTTTGCATATCACGTTTTGCGTGAAAAATACGTACAATGGTGGAAAACTAATTAGAAACACACATTTTCTTTACGAAAAATTGTTTATCCTAATTTAAAAAAATAATTTATAGAAACATTATTACCGAAGAGCAACAGTAATATACTTCTACTTACATTTAAAAATAAAGAATAAAAAATTATGCCATAAATAGCAACATATTCGAAAAAAAGTAAGGTGTAGTCTATTTTTATGTGGAATTATAATTAGAAACAGGATATAAAAAAACAAAAACAATTAAAAAAAAAATAATAGGAACTTAAATTTTATACTTTGGATTCTGTTTTCGATGAGTAAAAACTAGTACTTTGTTGGGTATCCCTTATTTGCAATAATAGCTGCAAAGCGTTTTGGCCTACAAGCTACCAAGTCTTGACATCGTTTAAGAGAGATATTCCTCCAAGTTCGTTCGATGTTTTTGAACAGTACAGTCGAGTTTTTTTGAGCTTTTTGAGCCCAAACTTCTCTCAACATCAGTCCACAAGTTCTCAATGGGAATTGAGGTCCGGACTTTGGCTGGCCTGCTCAGAACGCTTATTGTTTCCTCCTCAAACCAACACTTGACTAGGCGTGAAGTGTGTTTGGGATCATTGTCATGCTAAAAAATGTACGAAACTGCCAAGTGCTCAAAAGTATAGGTCCATAATATTTGCCTAGGACCACTAGGAACAGATTGCTAGAAGCAGGTCTGCGGGGGTGCATCGCACGCAAAAAGTCGCATGTATTGGAAACAAATTAAAACGTCGGTGAGAATTTACATATATTCGTATATCTCGTAAACTATATGTTTGCGACCGCTACATATGTACAAACATATGTACCTATATCAAAATGCTCAGAAAAATTTCCTCTACCACATACTAAAATTATATCAAAATCGGGGGGAGGCCTCTTTTGTAATGATTTACATATATATGTACATACCTTTATTTCGATTTTTTCTCTAGGCTGTAAAATATGTATGTATGTATGTATGGATGTATCTACATACATATGTATGTATGTATCAAGCCATAGGATACGGTATAAACATATACGGTATAAACATATATAGTATAATACCCCTCTCCTGGCACTTTATTTTTCGAGGCGCCAAGATCTGAAAACGCAGTTTTGTAGATCTCGATGAACAGAAAAACTATTGCAAATAACTTTCTGTTCCACGGCAAAAAGAAAGTAAATATATTTTTTGTATGTACAATATCGGACAAAACATTTGCAACTAGAAGCAAAACCACACATTTTTGCAAAATTCATATATTTTGTGTACGAAAAATATATATTTTTTTTATTTTATCAAAGAACTATATTAACAATAAACGAAAACAAAAAGATCTTCAATACATGATCAAAAATATAACATCTATCTTTAATTAAGGTAAGGTGACTTAAAATTTACGCGAGACAAAACAATTGCAAATTTCAAGAGAAATAAAAGAAAATAAGTTAAATCAATATTTGGTGGCAAGACCATTATTTTCAATGACTGCTTTGCATTGACGTGGCATTGATTCAATTAAATTTGTTATTATTATGTTATGGAAATTCAACTGCTCCGCGTTTCTAAAGTTTACCTGATTAATTTTTGGCTTCACAATCTCCCTAAGGTTTTCTATCGGGTCTAAGTCGGGTGATTGCAGTAACCAAACCATAACTGTTAGATTTTGTTCATTAAACCAGGTTTTGAGAATCTTCAATGTGTGTTGTGGGTCAACATCTTGCTGGTAGACCCAATGCAATGGCATTTCCCACCCCACATATGGGAACATTACAGATCAGAATCTTTTTGTACATGTGTTGATCCATCATAATCCTTTAATGCGATGCAAAGGACCCAATCCAGCAGCAGAAAAACACCCCTATCACATTCCCTCCGCCATGTTTAACTGTTTTCACACAGTACCACGACTGAAGTTTTTGCCGACTGGTCGTTTTACGTAACTTATCCCATCACTACCAATTACATATGTTAAACTTGGACTCGTCACTAAAGAGTACTGTTTTCCATTTTTGAGTTTCCCAAGTCAAATTATCCTTTGCAAACGCCAATCGTTTCTTCCGGTTCCGATTTGAACTCATTGGCTTCTTACCGGGACGATAAGCGCGCATACCACCGAGAGCCAATCGACGACATACAGTTCTTGCAGTAATTGGAAGTTACAGTTCCTTGACCAATTTAAGGGCAGATGTAAACGGGTTTTCTTTAACCTTTCTTAAAGGTCCTCTGGCTTGTTTTGCGTGGGCGGCTACCACGATGGACCACAGCAACCACCTTACTCGGAAAATCGAGTAAAAATTCGCGAAACCCACGATTTATTAACGTTCAATTTTTTTCGAAATATCGTTTTGGGAAACACCTGATAAAAAATCATCCACAATGCGTTACCTTAATACGATACCAGACTTGTTAGCTAGCATTTTTAACCTTTTTTAGTACCTCAAACTAATATTACCAGGGATTTGTTCCGTGCTTAAATATTTCCGAATCTGATTCATTAAATTTTCAGCTCAGAGCATTTCCTCACTAGAAAACCACAAAAAAGATTTCTGCGCCTGAGAAATACCGCTTAATATCCTATTGGAAGTGAATCCTACATCAGTTGCAATTGTTTTGTCGCGTGTCAATTCTGAGCTACTTCATATTATTGATCGCAAATTATTAATTATAAATAATGATCCGGCAAATTTTTGAATTTTTGATTACTTTAAATATAAAACCTCAGTAAAATTCAATATTAGTTATGTTTTACACACAAAAACCCTATGTTTTGAGCGTAATCGGGTGACTACACTTCTACCCCGGAAACTATAGTATCTCCCTGTACAATTTTATTCATTGAGAAATGTATCGTTCCTGCATGAACGTACATACATATGCATGCAAAACTAACTTACATTATAAGATGTACCTGGACACATATGTATGTACATATGTATGTACATACATATGTACAGTTTGCATTGAGTTAAGCTAATTATACAAGTGTCCAAATATATGTATGTACATACATACATATGTATGTATAATTTACATGAGGAAACATTTAAATTCGGCGATAAAACTAATCCAGGAACGAGCTGATTTAGGCGACAATTCCAGGAAACCGAGAAAAGTCGCTTTATATTACAATTAAGAATTAAAAAAATACTTCGTACTTCTTTCATAGGTTCCTAGAACAATATATTTACAAATAATTGATTCTACAAGTTTTCTAAACTCGAAGTCAGCGTCGAAATTTAGAAAATAGTAATTAGTTATAGAGAACAAGAACCCACATACACCGATTTCTTTCATTGCACTTTTAAAACTATGGATATTGAAACTATGTACATATGTATAAATATTTATTTTGGAACTTTAATTTGCAAATTACCCCAAATATTTCATTTAAAGGGAAAACGGAATTATGCTAATTTGTTTATATGTACATACAACTGTAAATACACAGGTATGTACATGTACATTTAGTATACGCAAGAATGTATATTATGAGTACAAATGTATATATAAATAACTATACATACCTTAACAATTTCTCGTTTGATTACAAATCGTGCGACGTGTCGTCTAATAAAAGGGCACCAACTAAGATGATCTCAAAACTAAGCCAGTATTTCTTAAATGCAGTTGTCTTTTTCTCTTTTACACTTGCAACAAATTCCCTTTTCTAATTTAGTGCATTAAGGCACAAATGTTGACATTTTATTTTTGTAGAATGTTTGACATGTATACCTGTTGCGCACACATAAAATCACTTTATATAAACAAGCATTTCATATTGTACGATAGATGTGTAAGCATCTATGCAAATATATACAAATGTATATGTATACCCATATATTTTCAGATCCATATATACATCCACACATATTTGTCCATTAATTCGTAACCTTAGGGAGCACAAATATATAAATATGTATACATAAAAAGTAAATACTATATAGGCACATACACATACATTCATATATATTCCAAATATTTATGGATATATCAGCGCGCATCTATAATCATCTATCTCTGTACATTTGTTAGTTATTTGCGCATTCGCTTATCCAGTTTATTTTAGTATTATATATCTAAGTCAACAAAAGAATGCATCGGGTTTCACAATATTCACTTTGTAAATACTCAAGTTGAAAACTAATTAGAAAATTCCCATTATCTATCCAATTAAATGTATGTAGGTATGAGTAAATTGAACCAATATCAGTGCAATTGCAATATTGGACAATTAGGCGATACTTCGAATTTATGAAGGATATACATATGTTAACGATATATTTTTCGATAAAAAGAAGCCATCGCAGGATATTAACTAATTTAACCGACCCGAAAATATACATTTACTACAAATTGATCATTCCGTCTCTAAATTGCAACTAAATATCCGTGAACAAGGTGACAAAATCTAGTACAATGCAGAATATAACAGAGGCACTCAAACGTTTGTGGAAAATTAGTCCGTTCTACGATATCTACACTTGTCATTTTTTAGCGGCTTGAAGTTCATGTGAGTCTGTTCACATCAGCGCAGAAATGAGCGACTGTGCGAAAGAGAACGAGTTATGTTTTAATCCGTACGAAATTTCTGTTGTATGTTTATTCAGTTATGTCATACGAGAAATTTGTGTGGTTATATAAATTATTCAAAATTGGGATTTCGTACAAACTTCGAGTACGTCTGGCAAGCCCTTCGCCACACTTAAAACGTCTTGGACGTATATATCCTTATTTAAGCGGTTCTGTACTGTTATTTATGACTTGCATCAAGTGGTTACCCTTATTATTCCATTTTTGGAAAATAACGCATTTTTAATATACTGTTACTCTGTTAAACTACCACGATATGCGGTAACGGTAAGATTTTAAATTACTTTCATCAAGGCTTAAAATTAATGTGCATATCGTTTGTTTATCTTTCAAAACCAAACATGACTGCGGGCTCTTGGTCTAATTGTTATCATCGAAAATTAACTCCAGAATATCTTCCCCTGATACCCGACACCACCACCGACTCTCCCAAAAAATATTTATGTCAGACTTTAATATAAAAATTTCTACTTACTGGGTAGCAAGTTATATAAAGATATTAAATTTTCAACCATGTAGTGTAAGAGCGGTAATTAATCCTTGACTTGCGGGCTATAAATTAAGTTGAAAAATTTTAAAATCAGAAAGAAAAAGAAGCATTGATTTCGTATAAATCCAATTCTAGAAAAAATACATTTTGCACAATTCGGAAACTAATTTTCTAAATTTCGTGAAATTCGGCAATCAGCCATTCTTTTCTTCGTAGTAAAACTCAAATCGACAGTCAATGTAAAATTTATGTCAGGGTTTAAGAAATTTTAACTGCACGACGTGAAATGAATTAGAGCCAGTGGAGCCCACGCGATCAATTCCCGACCTGTGAAGTGATAAATATCTTTACATCTTAACGCTTGATTCTCGATATGTACAAAAGTGAAATAAAATGTCAAATTTTCTTCATATGAAATTTTTTTTATCACAACCCACTCATTCTGTGAAGAATTGTGAAAAAAATAAAAAGCAAAAATAAGCGTGGACGAAAGGCATCAGAGACTCAAAAAGAGTTTTTAATTGAGTATTTAGAAGACAGACCGATGTTGGTCATATCTTAATATATACAAGAGAGTGACGTTAGTTACTACGCTTTTAACTCAAGAACGTCTGGACCGATTTCGATGATTCGCACCAATTCGGACTGGTCTCCGGCCAAATAAGAAGAATATCCAAGAAAATTCATTTTCCCAGCGATATTACGACGCCATCTTCATGATAGATGACGTTTATGTTTACGTTACGTTGTGACAATTTTTTGCGACAATTGTGTTTGCACCAAATTTGTGTGACAATTGTTTTTGTAGCAATTTTTTTTTGTCACACATTAAAAACGAATATGATTTCAAATGCTGGTTCTGGTATACATTGTATTGTATTGTGTTTGTATTGTATTTATAAATAAATCATCTGTGGGTTTGGTAAGAAAACGAGAGAGAGATATATTTTAATTAAGATTGTAGTTTTAAAAGGTTTTCAATTTATTCGTTTTAATAAAAACTGACAACACTTATCGGTTTGATGAAATCAGGTAGATTGTTAAAAATTGTAAGTTTGTAAATGCTACTATTGTAAAGAATTTTCTAAAGTGATTTTGGTTATTAAGATTATAATATTAAATTATGAAGATCATTAGTTTTAACAAAAGAAAAGATGTCTTAACGTAACAACTTTTAGTTGCTGAAACAAAACAAAACTATTATAGAGGTGACTTTCCTTAATTTTTCTGTTTAAACTGAAGTTTATCCGTTTCGTTTTATTGCTCAACATCATTTTATGAACAGTAAACCAGCATCTTAAAATCTCCAAGGCAGTATGTATGCAGATTTGCTGCAAATAAAAAAAAACGATTATGGGACCTAAAGCCGACGCTTTAGGTACACCAATATTTATATCACGCAGCTTACTGTAACAAACTGCAGCCAGTTAATCAATGAAACCAATGAATTATTTAATTAGATTGGAAATCCTACAGGTAGGTCGTCAAGCCATATGAATTTGCACTGAAGATTAGTAGTTAATAATTAATAAGTATATAATCTGAGTCAACAATACTCATCGGTTAGGAAGCATATCCGACAAATCCCGTCGGATTCCACGATAGGCGGGCATGACTTCATTTGTTGATAGCATGTCTTTTCCCCAATATCCTTTTTTTTATTTCTTCTAAAGGTTGGACCAGTTGGTTTCTTTCAATATTTTTCAACGATTGTTACTTTATTCAATAGAGTTGATCTTTCGATTAATCTCTATATAAATATATAAAAAATTGTTTATAACTCACGAACGGTCAAACCGAATTTAATCAAATTTTGGGTTTGTTCGCATGGTCGTTTAGCTGGTAGCAGGTTTATCATAAGTTTGAACGAAGTTTGGTCGAAGCGTTCTTGAGTTATGACTTTTTATGTCAACATCTGATTTTGCCCATATAAAAAAAATGCAACAATTTTAAATTCCAAATCACAAAACACACGAGCGAAGCCGGGAGGATCAGCTGGTTTGGACATATATTGAAATATCATTATATTTTCTAAATATACATACACATATCTTGAAAAAATTAAATTAACAGATTTATAACAGCCAACGGTGCTCATTCTCGCGATAATGAAAAGCGCCAACATATAAGTGACAGAAAATATCATAAGAAGAGTGACAGGTTAAGAGAGAGGATATTCATGAGAAAAATATAAAAAATTGGGATGACAATCGCGTTCCACACCTGAAATGTTCTGCTTCTTTCATATTCTCTCAGTATTGGCTGAATCATCATAGAGTGCATGTAATTAAGAGTGCCGCTTCGTTTCCAAGTTGTGTCTGATTTCTTCTCATTCCACAAATTCTATCCCTATACTTTAGCAAAGCAGTGCAGGAGTGATCATTACAGCGTGTACTCAAGACAGTATTGTCCACGACGTATTGGTCAATAAACATCTAATCAGGGTCATAATGTGCTAATGCTATGTTCCCACCAAAACTAAATCCCGGATTTAGCGAAAAAAGATTTAGATTTACGTAGGCTGTCCCCACCGGGATTTACGATTTATAGTGACGTTTGTTGGGAAGAAGATAGTCACAGTTGATAAATTTTTAATAATTTTTTGAGGTAAATACAACTTCTATTGCTGTCTATAATTAATTAAAGATCAGAATTACTACAATGATTGCCAAAAATGATTTAAAACCTGATTTGCTGAATGCATTTTGGATTTTTTTTTACGTTTTAAATTTTTTTTATTTTTCATTTGTCAGCACAAGAAAATGACATATGCTGACATAAAAGAATGTCGCATTTGGATTTTTCGCTAAATCCCGGACATATTTTTGGTGGGGACATAGCATTACATTTGCGCAGGTTGTCTCACCGGGATTTAGGATTTATATTGACGTTTGCTGTGAAGAAGATAGTCACAGTTGGAAATATTTTTTATAATTTTTGGAAGTGGATACAAATTATATTGCTGTCTATAATTAATTAAAGATCAGTATTACTAAAATGATTGCCAAAAATGATTTAAAACATGATGTGCTCAATGCATTTAGATTTTTTTTTTTACGTTTTCAATATTTTTTTGTCTTTGTCAGCAAACAAAAATGACATGTTCTGACATAAAAAAAGACTGTTCGATTTGTGTCGCATGAGGATTTATTATAAATCTCCTATTTAGATGGAATTTATAGACGTCAAATTGTATGGTAAATCCTCGAGATTTAGTGAAGCTTTAGGTGGATTTAGGGAAATTATAGCTAAATCCCGGATATAGTTTTGATGGGAACATAGCATAAATCTGTTTTCGCTAAACTGCAGATTTAGTTTTGGTGGGGACATATTATTAGTTCATTTCTCTACGTCGCTCAGTTCGTTTTTTTTTTGTTATATCTGTGCTGTCAAAATGCCGCGCCGCAAAAGTTAGGTACACTAGCTCGTACTACAGCCGCAGCGACATTCAACTTTTCGTACATTTCGTACTACCGCTGCTACTACAGCCACAACCGCACCATTGTGTTCGGGCAGATATATACGCACGCAGTAACATAAACAATATATGATCATATTAAGAGTAGTATAAACGTTAGTGAGTGACGGAAGTTAAAATCAATAGTGGTCAATTAAATCGGAATTATATCGGAAATATCGTGTATTTAGCTTTAAAATCTATATACAATCAAAATGCACATCATTTCCTATCGGTCGGATTTTGAATTTGTCCGATACAATGGATAGTTTTTGTGCAAAATGCGATAAACAATTCAGTCGCAATGACAATTTAATAGTACCCTGTAACGGCTTTTGCAAAAAGTTTTTCCACCTGAAAAAAAACCACGATATTTGAATGTGTATTTAAAGCCCGTATGATACTACATTTTTTCCGCATTTTTAATACATTAGTTTTCAGCTTTGCATAAAAGAGAAAACACGTTTTTTTAAGAAAAGGAAAGCAATCATTTTGCAAAGCAACATACACAAATCAAATGAGTCACACTTTATTTTCAAATAAAGCTAGACAGCAAAACAGGCGCAAATGGCAAACGTATAATTTTAATGCAGAAATGTCAAAAAAAAAGCTGCCAGTGGCTGAAAAATGTAGTTTGAGATACATTTTTAATGCATATTTTTTGACATTTTCGCATTTATAAGGTTAGTGCGTATACACTTACACCAACTGGGAATTTCAGTAGGTAATTTTGCATACTGCTCTAACTTCATTTTCAGAGCAATAAAAATGCGGAAAAAATGTAGTATCATACGGGCTTAATGATGGATAGTAAACAACTGAATACTATAAATTAACTATACTAGATGGTCAACTTCGAGGGGGTCTCTCTTTCGACCTACAACCCCGACGGACTTGGTGAGCAAAGATGTGTCAGTGAATTTGCAGGTAAACTCACGCACACATTCAAATTCACAGCCATCTTGGACAAAATAGTGTCAAAAATTGAGAAATTGTGGGGGGGATGCTGTGTCCAATAAACAACTACCAAAAATATTCTTCGTTTCGAGGTGAATCTTTTAAAAGTACGTTATATTTAAAATAGTTAAATTCAAAATGTAACGTATGTTTCAAATCATTTATACAAAATAAAAACTAAATTAAGACATACAAACATATGTATCACAGTATAAAAATACATATTTTAATTTCTTCTGCTTTGTTTTTTTGAACAAATAACAAGTAAATACGTTTATTATATATTTTAGGTCAAATATAAAAGAAGAATATGTTTGATTGTGTTTGATCTGTTTGACATATGTGTTGAGATGGTGAACGCAAATTGATGTGTTATCCCTAACCGGCATATCTTGTAATTTTGTATTCTGGCTTAACCATTTATAGTTATCTTTTCATTAAAGATTAACAGAACAGAAGGTTTCGACCAGCCTTTTCATCTACACATAACATTTGAGAACTATCAATTTATTCTCCTGTGAATAATTATTACATACATAGATATATGTAAGTATATTGTACATATATGTATTTTAAATCAAACTTTTCTACAAATCAGTAAGCACGTAAACGAAGAACAACTCAATCCAGTACGAAATTTCATACAAATGTAGAATAATAACACAACAGAATAATAATTACTTAAATAAAATACTTAAAAATCTAAATATCCATTTCCAACAAATTATACCAATTTGTTTATTTTTGTAAGACACATTTCATTTATTTATAAAAAAAAAGATATTGTTTTAACATCCTAAACTTCAAGGTTCGAGGCAAACTTTCATCATGGATCAGCACCACATCGTCAATCTTTATATTTGAAGAAAAACGTCTTGGACTGCAGTGAACAGAAGTTGTAGATAGTCTGTGGTCCAACGTTTACGGAATTTCTTGATGGACTTCTGTCGTCTTACCCAAACCTGCATTAAATCAGCATTAGTAAAGTTATGATTAAATTGATTACTTATAGTCGGAAGACTAATAAATGGAGAGGAAAGCAGAAAATTTGCAGGCGACAAGGGTTGCTTTCAATTTCGATCAAAAGAGTTTGTAATTGGTCACAGGTAAGGAAATTTCTTCTAAGAACGACCTTAAGATTTTCTTTCACACTTCTGACTAATCGCTCCCACCAGCCTCCCCACCATGCAGCTCTTTCAACAATAAATCTCCATTCGATGCCTTGATGTAAAGCAAAATTATGTAAGTCCGGACCCTTGACTACATCTGCAAGCGCCTTCAGTTCCAAAGCGGCTCTTTTAAAAGTTTTTGCGTTATCAGAGTACATTACCGCAGGCACTCCTCTTCTAGCGATGAACCGTTTTAACGCTGATATACAACTCTCCGTTGTTAAATTGGGTACCAGCTCCAAGTGAATCGCTCTAACTACTGCACAGGTCAGCAATATGATATAAACTTTAGATGTTTTCTCCGATGACACAGCGCTCTTGATGTACAATGGTCCAGCGAAGTCAATTCCTGTCGTTTCAAATGGTTTGACTACGGTGATTCGATCTCTTAGCATTGGTGCGAAGGGTTCCGTTGCTTGTCTTACATTCGGCACAAGTTTTGATAATCCTTTTGATTAGTTGCCTCCCCTTGACTAACCAAAAGCGTTGTCGTAATCTGGTAAATATAGCATTAGCTCCACTATGATGAAGTCTTATATGAACGTCCATGATAAGCATTGCATTGATAACAGCTTCCTTCGGCAAAATTATGGGATGGATGACATCAAAATTCTCATCTGCAACCAGCTGCAACCTTCCACCCACTCGTAAGAGTCCTTGGTCATCCAAAAAAAGGGTAAACGTTGAAATTTTTGAATTACACTCAACTTGCCGCTGATTCAATAGAGTCTGAATTTCTGCTTCGTAGGAATGCTTTTGAATATATTTCGACCAAAATATCTCAGCCTTATTTAATTCGTCTATGGTAATATAACCAATTAATTTTTCGTTGCTTGATTTAATGTTATGTGCAAAACGAAGTGCGTACGCCGTTATGCGTAAAAACTGACGATAATTGCTAAATCTCTCTACTTCGATAGGTGGTTCTCGGTACTGTAAATCTTCTTCTAAGTTCACCATCAATGGAACAGCTTCTTGTGATTCCATTTTTCCGAAATCTGCATCAACAGGCCATTCAGATTGATTTTTACTTAAAAATTCTCCGCTTCTCCACATTAGCGACTGCATAAGCGTTGATGCAGAATTCTGATTAGAAGTACTGGGAACATCTCGTTTACTTTCCCTCTTTTGATGAACAAAATCAGGATCACACATCGATACAGCATGTTTACCATTGCAAATCCTACACTTCAGAAAAACTTTGCAGGTCTTTGCGGAATGATTTCTTTTGGTACATCTAAAACAGCAACCGTATCTTTTCAATATATCCTTTTTCTTCACAAGTGAAATTGTCTCGTCGCGACATTCAGACATTTGATGGTTTTTAGATGGACAAAAAAAACATTCTCGACTGCCAACATTATATTGCGACCCCTTTGTTGATGTAAGTAACCCTGCTGCTGTACACATATTATTTTTCGATATCTGCTTGGGTGAAGAGTACCGTTCTACTCGTTCCAGTTCGCCGACCCTCTCCAATGCTTCGACTTCAAATTTTATGAATTGCAAAATGCGTTGCAGCTGTGCGTCGCTATTCACACAACAAGATACAATAGATGTTTTCGTTTTCTTGCTCTCCGTCGTTAACTATGTCTGCGTCGACATTACTACCCTGATCATCTGTGTTGCTGTTTGTATATCTGCGGTGATACTCTAGTTTTAAATCAGAAGGAAGGGAACGCATGATAACAGATTTTAGCATGATGTTGTATTGGCCTGCTCCTACCCCTAACGCCGATAACGATCTCACTGAACTACATATAGCGTTATATAGTTTGCGCAGACCTACCATATCGTTGCGCGATTTAACTACAGGAAGAAGCATCAACTGGTTCATTGATTCTTCAATTATTTTTTCTTTATTGTCGTTTTGCTCTTTAAGTAAATTAATAGCGTCGATATAGCAGGATTCTATAGGTCTAAATCCAGAAATAGTGTTTTTTGCAGCCCCTAATAAACTCATTTTTAAATAATTAAATTTGTCTGATGGGGACAAATTTCTTACCTGCTGTTGACGCGTTTCTGTTCTATTTGATACCTCTGTGATTAAAGATCGTACTTCATTCGTTCCATCCTTTAGTTTTTGCAGACTCAAAATTCGCTTTTCGGGCCGCGCGATCGCTGTTACTGCCTTGTCACTGTATTCAGCTATAAATTCGCATTCACGTTCTGCATTTTTTTCATCCACGAACCGAACTGCTTCACGATTTGCACTTAATAAATTCGTATTGAGAGACTTTAACATCTCCACAAGCACCAATAAATTTTCCTCAATTTCATCGTTTGCATGATTATATACGGGTGTTAAGGTATTTTGCAGTAAATATTCAGCAGCCTGATTGCGCAATTTCGATAACTGCGACCTTAATATTTTTCTATTTGCTATTGCCATTTTATATTTACACAAACAAAAAACGAGAGCACAATGTTAAAAAATATTCGTTAAAACCGTTCACACATTAGCTTTCCCGGGTTTCGGCACCATGAAAAAAAACCCACTATATTTTTGAATGTGTAATGATGGATAGTAAACGACTGAATACAATGCAAAACATACAATTCAGTATGAGGCGAATGGAAGAATAAAAGGAAAGAAAGAATAAAAAGAATGTACAAATACAACATATGAATTCAAACAATTTAGTGGACATTGCCAGATACTAATGATTAAATATATTTTTTACTTTATTTTAGATTTAATTAAATTCGTTAATTATTATTATTTTTCAACACCACCGTTTGTGCTGTGATGGTCAAAGTACATTGACCGAGTATGACGTTAAGTTGATGCAAAGAAATCGGCATCTTGTTTACATTTGCATAGACTGTATTGAGATTTCCAATAAAATAAGTAAGCAATACATTCTACTGGAGTCTCAAGGGGCAAAATACGAACAAATAATAGAAGTGCTTAACAAAAATACGGATTCGTTAACAAATCATATTCTCAATATAGTAGATCAAGTAGAGGAAAGAGTACGAAAATTGTTTGAAGAGAAATTAATTCAGTTGTTGAAGCGCGAAGTGCTGGACTCTCTTAATAATGCGAAAAATCGAACGGTCATGGTGAATATACTTGAAAATAGTGTTAAAAAATAAGTGATAGTGTGAGTGACATGGCATTTTGTTTTAAGAAAGATGAAGTAAAAAGTGTAAGGGAGAAATCACGATCATCATATGCAGACTTACTTAAAAAACCGGTTGAGGTTGCAAATGTTATAGTGAAACCAAAAGAGAAGCAACATGCTGACTGTCTGACAAAACAAAAGCAGAGATCAAAAAGAAAATAGACCGTGAAGAAGCTTTGAAAAAAATTAGTGATGAAATTAAAAATAAGATGAGTGAGAACTATGAAATACATATGCCTATGAGGAAAAATCCATTAATATTAGTGAGTGGCTTAAGTGAAAAATTGGAGGAGAGTGTAATAATAAATGCAATAAAGAAGCAGAATAGAATTGTACTTTTTCACCGTGGCTATATTGTTATTTTGTAATTGAAGCACTTTTGCACTCGTATCCAGTGTTACAAATACAAATTTTTTGGCACAACAGGTCCATGGGACCCAGGGCCTAGCTTCTCACAACCATTCGAGATGTGCGTGTTATATTCTTTACACGAATGGAAGGGGCCTACTGTTTAATGCCGGATCCGAACGGCAATTTTGAGAAGCTTTTTCATGACAGTTTTACTCTCGGATGTTTGTCAGACGCTCGCGAGAGGTGGGGCCGTGAAAGAAATTTTAGGTGTTGTCTGGGGATTGAACCTGGAACCCCTCGCTCCGTAGTCCAACGCACTAACCACTTGAGCCACGGCGCCCACGTATCCAGTGTTGCCACTAAAAATAAAGTGCACGACTGGGGCGTACGTACTTGCGTATTTTTGATGGAATTGATAACATTGAACTGATTCTATTTCTGATGCTATCTGGGAGATTTCACAAATTAGTTTTTTTGCAAAAATGCCCTCAAAAAGTAGGTATGGCCATATATGATGTTCGAGTCAATTATAGAGAACTTCAAGGCCTATTAATTTCGTTTCAACAAATTTTTCGATTTCTAGTAAAAGTTTTGAAAAAATGTAAATTTTTGAAAAGTGGGCGTGGCAGTTCCAAAACTTGGTCCGTCATATCTTTGCCTTTATCATACTCACCTCAGATATTAATTTTAAGCTCAATCGCTGAAGAAATAGCCGAGAAACAGCCAATTTCTAAAATTACCGTTATACGCATTTTTCGCGCAAAACGTGGTATGTCACCTAATAGCATATACCCAAACTAACTCTCATATGAAATTTTATTAAAATCGTTAGAGCCGTTTTCGAGAAAATCCATTTTTAGTGAAATCGGCCATAAGTAAAGTACCCTTAATTTTGACGTTAAAATGAAAATTCCAATTTCGCCTCTAGGGATTATCCCACAGACCCCAGATATGAAGTTTGAAGCAAATCCGTTTAGCCGTTTAGGCTGCAGTTGAATAGACAGACAGACCGACCGACAGACCGACAGACAGACAGAGAGACAGAATTGGCGGACCCACTTTTTTGGACTTCTGCATCATAGTAATGTCAAGTTTGATTAAAATCTCGAGTTCGAAATTTTTCATGAAACCAATACTTGCCCTATAGGTATAGGTGCAAAATGGGAATCAGGTCAAATCTGATCGTATGACCGAATTTATTTTTTTTTAAATTCGGTCAAAAATCCGGTCAAAGGAATTTATTATTTAAATTCGGTCGAAAATTCGGTTAGTGTTAAAAAAAAAACAACAGTTTATTAAAATAGCTCAGCTTTGTAGTGCAAAGTTTGTTTTTTCTTAAAAAAAAAGGAATTAATTAATTTTAGTCATTTAAAATATTCTTAAATGCAATTAATAGTATTTCATTCAATTAAATTCATCCAGAGCTCATCTTTGTTATCACAACAACCAATCGCCGATTTCAACATGCATTCAGAAATAAATAAAGAATAGGATCATCATCTTCATCGGACTCTGAGTCGCTTGGACAACCATTTCCATACACAATCATATATAGTATGTATTGAGTTTGACACAAATGTACATAATTTGTACAATAGAGAAAAAATCGAGATAGACATATATTTCTAATCAGTATCAAAAGCGAAATCGATTGAGTTATGTCAGTCAAAAGGATTCAATTTCATATCTCGACTTTTAAGAAAGAGAAACAGTACACTTAGTGTAAACATTTTTGAAGTCCGCCCACTTTACATAACTTCAATATTTTACATGAAATCGAAAAATGTTGTTAAGACCAAATATTTAGACATTCAGATTGACTACAATTCACTCATACGTCAGTTTTAGCCACGCTTACATGTAACATCCTTAAACAATCGAAGTTATCGTTGGCCATATACGGCAATGCCACTTTATTAGTGCTGTATTGGTAGAAGGATAGGGTATCATATGATTCGATCCAGACGGATTATAATTTCTCTGTTTGTTTATATTCAATCCCTAAAGCGTTTTTAATATCAAAATTTTCATTAATAATTTCGTTTCTATGGTCTTTCTTGTATGGTCTGCTGTTACCATACCATGATGACAAATGACAGTCAACAGTAGATAAATCATTTAGTGTCGCAGTGGCAAATATTTCCAAGTTTTTCTCCAAAATTAATTTCCTCAATCTTCAAAAGTGTTTTAAATCAAATATAAAGTCAGTGTTTCTCATTTGAAACAATTTTTGGTTCCGAATTCTTTGCAATTGTTTCACTTTCTGCTTTAAAATTTTCCGGGTCAACTTGCTGTATACGGATTGTTGTTAGCCGCTCCATGCTGTCAAAATGTCGAGTCCACCAATTCCAGCACAAACCAGATTTGCAAGTAGGCAAATTAAACAACACCAGCAATCATGAGCTAAGATGACAAATTTGCAAATAAATTTGAGTTACGCCTCACACAACAACTTGAAGACTACAACGCTGAAATTAAATCTCTCATACTAGAGACACATCGTAACCTTCTGGAAAAACTGAACCAGATCATTGCTGATTTCAACACTAGGTTTGATGATATTAATCGCACTGTATCTGCCCTAACAGTCCGCATCGAGGTACTTGAGCAACGGTCTGAGTCAATCCAATGCTTCCAGTTGGGTATTGAAGTATCAGTGATGCAAAATAAAATTGAACAAATGGAGCATGACAAACTAATAGTGACTTCAAAGTGAGCGATCATGAATCTGTGATAATAAATATAAGCACATATTCTCATATCAAAGTTGAAGACAAAATTATAAGAAGTTTTAAATATAACTCAGAAAATTTTTGTTGCAAAGTGCGAAATTATGAGTTCAATTTTGATAATAGCAACCTATCGGTAGAAGAACTAGCCAATATATTTACATGGAACTTTACACAAGCAATTAACAGTATCACCTCTTATAACATGTTAAAGTGTTAAATCAAAACCCTTGGTTTAATAACAGTTTACGAACTTTGAAATACGAAAAAATCATAATGTATGAAAGAGCTAAAGTGTCATGCCAGCAGTCAGATTGGACGAATTAAAGAAATGCTAGGAACCTATTTAAATCTTCGCTTGAAAGTGCAAGAAATAATTATATCAAATCGAAAATTGATATCTGTAGTGAGCAAAAAACAATGAGGAAAATTTTAAAACGTTTAGTGTTAAAAGAAAGTGAAAAAAGTATTAATGAAGTCGTGGAGAATAATAGATAATTTACGAACAATATTGAAATAACGAATGTTTTGAACTCCTTGTTCATAAACAGTATAAGAGAAATTAGGAACAATATACCGATTGTAAGTGACAATAATTCTATACGTGATTATTATTATTTAAACTTTAAATTTAAAGAAGTAAGTGCAAGTGAATTAAAAGACATATTGCTGCAAACAATGAATAATAAAAATGACACAAATGGTGCAAATATAAGAATGTATTTGGACACTTTCGAGGTATGTGGCAACCTGTTAAATGAAATTATTAATAGTTCATTAGTTCAGGGAATCTTTCCCAGTTGCTGGAAAGAATCCATTATTGTTCCGATACCACAGATAAAAGGCCCTAGCAAGGTTGAAGATTTCAGACCTGTAATTATGATGAAGCTAGAAAGTAAGGTCATTGAAAAAGTAGTGTATAAACAGTTGCAAAGCTATTTGGAGTCATTCAACCTTATATCATGCTATCAATCAGGATTTCGCAAAAACCATAACTGTGAATCGTTAATTAACTTAGTTGTGACGCAATGGAAGATAAATATTCATAACAAAAAAGTAGTTGTAGCAGTATTCCTGGATCTAAAAAGAGCGTTTGAAACAGTTGATAAGGACATTTTAATCAAGAAATTGGAACTCTATGGAATAAGAGGACCAGAACTAAAATGGTTCAAATCTTATCTTGATGCCAGAACTCAGAGAACCAGAATCAACAACGTCGTCTCTAACACTATTGTGGTACCATATGGAGTTCCTCAAGGATCGTTGCTTGGAGTGTTGCTGTTTTTGCTGTACATAAATGACATGGAGACGGTTGCGCAGTTTTCGAAGTTGGTGCTTTTTGGAGATGATGGATTGCGATTTATTTGTGCTGACTCTGTTGACGAATGCATTATTAAAATAAATCAAGACCTGCAAAGCCTACAAAAATGGTTTAATGTAAATAAATTAAAAGTTATTGTAAATAAGACAAAGGCAATGATTCTGAATGATAGAATTGAATTGAATGTATGTATAAATAACGAAATTATTGAAAAAGTTAGAGAAATAAAATACCTAGGCATTGTTATGGACGCATTGTTAGTTTTAACTCTCATATTAATTATGTTTGCAAAAAAATAGCTAAGAAGTTACATTTTTTTGGAAGAATTAGAAATCCTATCTGACGTCAGTAAAAATATATAATACAATTATCAAACCGCATTTTGAGTACTGTTCAAGTATCCTTTTTATGTCAAATAGTCAAATGATAAACAGATTACAAAAGTTACAAAATAAAGGAATGAGAATTGTTTTAATGTGTAGTAGGTTAACTCCAATTAGAGAGATGCTAAATAAGCTTTCATGGATGAGCATAAACCAGAGTATTTTATATAATGTGTTAGTATTTGTCTACAACATTACTTACTTACTTATTGCCAAATTATTTAAGTAATTATATAACATACGTTAGTGACGTCCAACCATTTGCTTTAAGAAACACTAATAATTTTAGATTACCAGACTTAAGAAACCTTAGAGCGAGGAATATGGTATTACAAAATGGACAAAGTCTACCTAGATTTAAGCAATTATTAATTAGTTATGTAAAAAACAGGTTAATTGATAACATGTACCTTTGTAATGTATTTTTAAATGGCACATATTTGCCAAATAAAATATGGAAAAAAAATATTTTAAGTTCCAGTAATCCAGTGTGTGTTCTCTTTGTATAGGACAAGGAGAACTAACGGTATTAGTAAATCAATTCAAGCAAAAAGTTTGCTCCAGCGCAAATGTGGGACAGAATTAGAGAATTATTTGTCGGAGTATTTGCTATACTTATACAACCGTTATTATCTTCATATACTCGTAGTTAGTTCTGAGACAATTATTTTAGCACTAGTTGCTAATGACCTCAATCACAATGCTTCTCTAGCAGCTTCAAAAAGAGCCATGTATTCAGCTTCAGTTGATGAGGCTGCTACCGATACTTGTCTTTTTGTACTCCAGAATATTGTGCATTGCTCGGAGTCCTTTTTTGAAGTGAAAACAATCATTTTTAATGTGGCCTTTTCTGTCACAATAGTGACATTTCAAGAATGCCTTTCTATTGGATTTAAAAGGCTTCGGTTTAAATTGTTTTTGATGGTTCACCCATGGTTTTTTAACTCCAAAATTGTACTTTTTCACCGTGGGTATATTGTTATTTTGTAATTGAAGCACTTTTGCACTCGTATCCAGTGTTGCCACTAAAAATAAAGTGCACGACTGGGGCGTACGTACTTGCGTATTTTTGATGGAATTGATAACATTGAACTGATTCTATTTCTGATGCTATCTGGGAGATTTCGCAAATTAGTTTTTTTGCAAAAATGCCCTCAAAAAGTAGGTATGGCCATATATGATGTTCGAGTCAATTATAGAGAACTTCAAGGCCTATTAATTTCGTTTCAACAAATTTTTCGATTTCTAGTAAAAGTTTTGAAAAAATGTAAATTTTTGAAAAGTGGGCGTGGCAGTTCCAAAACTTGGTCCGTCATATCTTTGCCTTTATCATACTCACCTCAGATATTAATTTTAAGCTCAATCGCTGAAGAAATAGCCGAGAAACAGCCAATTTCTAAAATTACCGTTATACGCATTTTTCGCGCAAAACGTGGTATGTCACCTAATAGCATATACCCAAACTAACTCTCATATGAAATTTTATTAAAATCGTTAGAGCCGTTTTCGAGAAAATCCATTTTTAGTGAAATCGGCCATAAGTAAAGTACCCTTAATTTTGACGTTAAAATGAAAATTCCAATTTCGCCTCTAGGGATTATCCCACAGACCCCAGATATGAAGTTTGAAGCAAATCCGTTTAGCCGTTTAGGCTGCAGTTGAATAGACAGACAGACCGACCGACAGACCGACAGACAGACAGAGAGACAGAATTGGCGGACCCACTTTTTTGGACTTCTGCATCATAGTAATGTCAAGTTTGATTAAAATCTCGAGTTCGAAATTTTTCATGAAACCAATACTTGCCCTATAGGTATAGGTGCAAAATGGGAATCAGGTCAAATCTGATCGTATGACCGAATTTATTTTTTTTTAAATTCGGTCAAAAATCCGGTCAAAGGAATTTATTATTTAAATTCGGTCGAAAATTCGGTTAGTGTTAAAAAAAAAACAACAGTTTATTAAAATAGCTCAGCTTTGTAGTGCAAAGTTTGTTTTTTCTTAAAAAAAAAGGAATTAATTAATTTTAGTCATTTAAAATATTCTTAAATGCAATTAATAGTATTTCATTCAATTAAATTCATCCAGAGCTCATCTTTGTTATCACAACAACCAATCGCCGATTTCAACATGCATTCAGAAATAAATAAAGAATAGGATCATCATCTTCATCGGACTCTGAGTCGCTTGGACAACCATTTCCATACACAATCATATATAGTATGTATTGAGTTTGACACAAATGTACATAATTTGTACAATAGAGAAAAAATCGAGATAGACATATATTTCTAATCAGTATCAAAAGCGAAATCGATTGAGTTATGTCAGTCAAAAGGATTCAATTTCATATCTCGACTTTTAAGAAAGAGAAACAGTACACTTAGTGTAAACATTTTTGAAGTCCGCCCACTTTACATAACTTCAATATTTTACATGAAATCGAAAAATGTTGTTAAGACCAAATATTTAGACATTCAGATTGACTACAATTCACTCATACGTCAGTTTTAGCCACGCTTACATGTAACATCCTTAAACAATCGAAGTTATCGTTGGCCATATACGGCAATGCCACTTTATAAGTGCTGTATTGGTAGAAGGATAGGGTATCATATGATTCGATCCAGACGGATTATAATTTCTCTGTTTGTTTATATTCAATCCCTAAAGCGTTTTTAATATCAAAATTTTCATTAATAATTTCGTTTCTATGGTCTTTCTTGTATGGTCTGCTGTTACCATACCATGATGACAAATGACAGTCAACAGTAGATAAATCATTTAGTGTCGCAGTGGCAAATATTTGCAAGTTTTTCTCCAAAATTAATTTCCTCAATCTTCAAAAGTGTTTTAAATCAAATATAAAGTCAGTGTTTCTCGTTTGAAACAATTTTTGGTTCCGAATTCTTTGCAATTGTTTCACTTTCTGCTTTAAAATTTTCCGGGTCAACTTGCTGTATACGGATTGTTGTTAGCCGCTCCATGCTGTCAAAATGTCGAGTCCACCAATTCCAGCACAAACCAGATTTGCAAGTAGGCAAATTAAACAACACCAGCAATCATGAGCTAAGATGACAAATTTGCAAATAAATTTGAGTTACGCCTCACACAACAACTTGAAGACTTCAACGCTGAAATTAAATCCCTCATACTAGAGACACATCGTAACCTTCTGGAAAAACTGAACCAGATCATTGCTGAATTCAACACTAGGTTTGATGATATTAATCGCACTGTATCTGCCCTAACAGTCCGGATCGAGGTACTTGAGCAACGGTCTGAGTCAATCCAATGCTTCCAGTTGGGTATTGAAGTATCAGTGATGCAAAATAAAATTGAACAAATGGAGCATAACAAACTATCCAATGACGCCATACTCCACGGTGTTCCCCTGAGAGTGGATGAAGATCTACGACAAATGTTTACATCACTCTGCTCTTCGATCGAATGTGTGCCACCACCTGTTCCCAAAGATATTTTCCGTATAAAATCTAAAGGAACATCTGATAACCCAGCCATCATCATCAAGTTCTCTTCAGTGTCTGAGAAATCCACAGTGCTCAAATTCGCAAAGCGGGCATACAAAAAAACAAAAAACCGATTTGTTTACATAATCTTGGATAACCATCTGACAAGTCAATCTATATCAACAAAAGTCTCACTACACTTAACCTGATGATCTATCGGAAAGTTTTTCAACTTAAACAACAAAGAAAGCTGTCTTCAGTATTCACCCGCAGCGGACAAGTGTGCGTGCGTCAAAACACATGAATTTTAACAACATCCGTTTTTCCCAGTGTTTGGAAAGTTGCTAAAATTTTACCAATTTTGAAAAAGAAAACAACATCTAGTTGTACAGCTGAATACAGGCCTATTGCTATCCTTCCTTTCCTGTCAAAGGTATTGGAAAAAATAATTCATTCGCAGATATCTGTCTTTCTCCAGCGCAATAAATTGCTCCGCGAAAACCAATAAGGTTTTAGGCCTTATCATAGCTGTACGTCTGCGTTACTTAAAGTAACTGATGATATGCGTGCAGCGCTGGACAAAAACCAAGTAACGTTTCTGACCTTGTTAGATTTTTCTAAGGCGTTTGGGAAAAGTGGATCATCATCAACTCGTTGTTAAATTTGAAAGATTGTTTGGCTTTTCTTCGACCGCTTTAAAACTAATTGGAACAAACCTTGGTGGAAGAAAGCAAGCAGTTGTTGTTAACAATGCATTGTCAGACTTCATTTCAACGTCAGCGGGTGTGCCCCAAGGATCTATTCTTGGCCCTCTGTTATTTACAATATTTATTAACGATCTTCCCACTATAGTTCAACACTCATCATTGCACATGTATGCTATTGAAACCCATGTTATGTATTTCATAAGAACCATCATTATGATAGTTTGGCCCTATTTATATTATTGGCACTTGGTACCACTCTCTTGTCATTAATGTCCATTTTGTTATAACAAAACTACTTCCTTTTTAACCTTCGCAGAAGTCGGCTCGTTTCTTTCTTTCTTTTGCGCAATTTCATCAGGTTATGGGCCCAGGTGCGCATGTATAATAGGTTATAATATTTGTTTAATTTGCTTTTCTCTTGGTGACAAAATGGCATTAAATTTGCCTGCTATTGAGAAACTGATCGGACGTGTCAATTACGATACGTGGAAATTTACTGTCAAAACATTCCTTGAGCGCAAGGGATTATGGAAATATGTGCTTACCACCGATGATGCAAAACCTACCGAAGACACGAAAGCCAGGACGAAGATAATACTGCTAGTCGACCCCATTAATTATATCCACATCCAGACTGCCACCACCGCCAAACAAGTATAGGATAACCTCAAAAAAGCATTCGAAGATTCTGGACTAACACGAAAAGTGAGTTTGCTGAGAAGTCTCATAATGACAAAACTAGATGAATGTGATACCGTCGAGGAATATGTAAATAAAATTGTGTCCACGGCTCACAAACTACGAGGCGTAGGAATGGATGTTTGAGACGAATGGATTGGAACGTACAAACCCATGGTAATGGGTATAGAAAGTTCAGGGGTTGAAATTTCGTCCGATACTATTAATAGTCTAAGAGCCCGCAGCAAATTTTGGGTGTGAAACATAACCGAAAAAAATGTAGATGAGTTGAAAGCTGGGTTAAATGTAATGCTATAAACTAAAGTCTTGCAGCGTCTTCATCACTCTCTTCAGCCTAAGAAAACACGAAAATCTGGCAAAAAGGTCACCCCCTATACTGACGTGGAGGAAAGTAGATTTTTGACGGAGTTCCTCTTCCGTACCTTCGCTGAGCTTAGTCTGGACTATTCCTCTAACAAAAACTTCGGGCCACTTACCCAGAATGACTCCCGTTTCTTGAAATTTACGCGCGTCCCGAAATAAGCTGGGTTAAGAGCGCCTGGCCATCTCCAATCAGAAATCATCGTAAATAAATTCAGTTCATATTTAAATATATCTCATTTACACGATGCGCAACATAAGGCTTGTCCTGGAGTCACTCCACATAACGATCCGTGCTGGTGTCACATCATGGCTGCCTAATTCCATTTGACGAATCCTTGCTCCTAATACCGCTGACTGTAACTCGAGGCGTGAAATCGATGTTAGCTTCATTGGAGCACATTTAGTCTCCCCGATCACAAATGCCAAGCTCGCCTGCGAAGCCTCTGTTTTCATGACCCTCCAATACGCGACGGTGGCATACGCTGATTCACTGGCAACAGTAAATATGTGCAGCTCCGGCTGCACCTTTGAGAACGCTTTACTGTAACATCGTGGTATGCTTCTTCTTCTCACCTCCTGTCACATTGGTTTCTTGAGGTATATTCTCGACCCAATCCACCCGTTTGCGCCAGGTTAACTGCAGCAACAGCTTCGCTATCAGCGAGTACTCTGCGGCCATGCCAAAGGGATCAAACACCGACATCATTATCCTTAGCACCTCGCGCTTAGTGGGCCTCCTGTCCCCCTTCAACAAGGCGAGATCAACCCTTCCGAAGACTAACACGATTTTCAACTCATCTTTTCCTGTATCCCAATGCATGCCAAGCACCTTCTGGTTGTTCTCAGCGTCTCCCTGCTCTAGGCTCAAAACGGACGGCATGGTTCTGCTTTTGTTGAGTTCCTGGCTAACTATGGTTGAGTTGGAAACAAACTTCCTCAGCTCGAAGCCACCTTGAGCATGGATCCAGACAACTTCCTTTGTTACTCGAATTGCTTCGCTTTCAGTGGAGAAACAGTGAACGTAGTCATCGACATAGTGGTGGTTAACGATTGCGGCCGCCGCTTCTGGATACTTTTCTCGGTCCTACGCATTTCGATTTTTAACATACTGCGCTGAGCTCGGCGAACAATTGGATCCAAAAATCATCACTGTCATTGCGTATTCCTCGATTGCAGTTCACGGATCAGCTCTCCATAAGAAGCGTTGTGCCATCTGGTAGTCCTCCCGAATCTTGATCTGGTGAAACATCTGCACAATGTCGGCACATACAGCTATCGGCTTCTGTCTAAATTTCATAAGTACAACCGCCAGTGGCTCGCACAAATCTGGACCGGTAAGCAATGCCGAGTTCAATGAAGTATCTCCTGCCTCTGCTGCAGCGTCGAACACCAATCGCAATTTTTTCGGTTTATTGGGATTATTTACCCCAAAGTGGGGCAAATACCACGTTCGATCACCTTTAAGAGCTGCTTCTACCTCGTTTAGCTACCTTGCGAAACCCTTCTGCAGATATTCCGTCATAGTGTATACGTACTCCTGGCGAAAGTTCTCGTCGCGTTGGAGCTTCTTCTCTAAGGACAGGAGTCTTCTTTTGGCTATTTCTTTGCTCTCTGGTAGCACGACGCTTTCACGCTTCCATAATAGCCTCGTCTCAAACCGGGACCCCTTATGCACCGTGGTCTTTTCCAACAACCTCCTAGCTCCAGCCGTTTCAAATGCCTCCATGGGTTCTTCGACGACGCGTTGGCAATGTAATTCTCCACCAGCTGGTTCAAGTCACTATCCTCCTCGGTACCTTATTTTGCGAAGAGCGCACGACTATGTCCAACTGCCTAACACCTATCTCTCGGACCGTAGATAACCCAACCGAGCTTCGTCGACGTAGCAACGACTCCTTTACTGCTGCTGGCTACAACTTTCCGAGCTACTCCTAAATGCGCGTTGTCTAACCCAATCAACAGCTCCGGGGTGGCTGAGGTATAATCAGCAGTGGGAAGTTTCTTCATATAGCGGTATTTTGTCTGCAACTCGTTCACGTCCAAGGTCTGGGTAGGCAGCTGAAGATCCCTCACGGTCCTTACGCCTTTGAGCGGGAATTTCCTAGAGTTTACTCCTATTCTCGATATATATAGATATGTTTTGTCGCCGAACCATTGCAATTGTTGCTTTTCTGTCGGACCTTTCAACCCCAGTGAATCCGCTAGACTCCTGTTCATCAAAGACACAGCTGACCCTTCGTCGAAGAACGCATAATAACTTACCTCCCTACCATTGACGAACAACTTTACCGGAAGTATTTTGAAGAAAACGTTTGTAGTTTGTGGTTGGATTACCGAACTCGTACATACTCGCCGCTGTTGCTGACGTGTATCTTTCCTGACATCCGCGTGAAAAAATCTGGACCGACCTCTAGCCTTGGTGTCTGTCTGCGATGACTGTTCGTTAAAGTTGACACAAATCGTACTCACCATGCTCGACAATTCCTGCAGCCATGCACTGAAGTTGTTGGTGTCGAACTGTTACCGCATACCGCGCCCAATCAAGTCTTCGTTGTACAGGCAGCTTCATCAACAATTCCTCCATCAGCGTGGGATTACAAAGATGATCATTGCAGACTGCAGGCTCCAAGAACGACGCCAATTTCTACACCTTGGTTGCAAAAGGAACAATCTGTTCCACTCGATTTTCGGCGATAGGGGCAACGCTCCGCACTCTCGCAATTTGACTTCTTACCAGCTGGTCTGGCCGTCCGAATCTGTCTTTTAAGGTCTTCATCACTTGCTGGACGGTACTACTGTGGATTAGCAAACTTTCTACGGCCTCCCTCGCCTTACCCTTAAGGGCCTTCTGGAGCCGCAGCATGTTCTGCCTTTCATTATAAAGGTACTCCTCTGTGGTCATCATGAACGATTCTTTACACATGGGCCAGGCCTCGGGAGCCCCGTCAAACTCGGGTAGGTCATACAATTTCCGCGGTTGGTCTTGCCTTAACGATGAAAGTGTGCGAGTCAATTCGTTTATCAGCGTTCCTCCTGCGCCGCCGCCGGTGTTGTTATCGTTCTCAGTTGATGCATTTTCAATTATTGCACGTCGATTATTCCTAGCAATTTCAGCCTGCAGATTTTGGATCATCTGCATCATTTCGCCTAACATTTGCCTTTCTGTGGATGAGCTCGGAGCCGTATGTGATGGCTCCTTATGTGAAGCATCCTGGTGTTCATGACGTCTGGATGGCCGTTGTCGTCGCTATATTCTTCGTCTTCAATTTCAATATCGGACGGAACTTGCGTTCTCGACTTTGGCATGACTAACGTATTTATTCTCTACCAATTTCAATTACACCTAACTGCACACCCTGACCCACCATTCAACAGACACCCGATCGCACAATAAACCCAACCAAATTCAATGAGGTACTCACCTTGACACTTTGAAGAAGCCCGTCTCCTCAGGGATGCTGTTAGTTCGCTGCACACTTATAATGCCTTAGCGTTGTGGTGGTAGAACGATTGTCTCTTTCTGATTGCTGGTCCTCTTAGTCAACTCGAAAAAATTTACGTTGGTGAAACAATTCACTTCGCTTCTGACAGCCAACTCGAACAAATTTACGCTGGTTTCTGACAGCCGGTGCCCTTTGGCCAACGCGAACAAATTTATGATGCTTTTTTCTTTGTTTGCTGGTGCTTCGCTAACAAATTCAGCAAAAAAAAATTCACTTCGTCTGGCGCACGAATTTGAGGTTATTTCACCGCACCAAACAAAATGAAATAAAAGATGTTGATTTTCCGAGTGCGCGGAGAGGTCTCCAAATAATAACTGCTGAGTTCAATGAGAATTCTTATATATGTACGTTTTATTTCCTACGTTTTAACGGAAAAAGAATTACAGAAATGAACGATTTAAATAGATTATTTTTGTACTTACACTTTGTGTGTCCCTCTCCATTCAAGCGCAACGAGAAAAAGTGTTTTTCATGAAAACGAACGAGTTCCAATGAACTCAAATCCAAATGATCCACTAAACTATTTCGGTCGTCGCGTTTATTCAGTGGTATCGATCAGCGTTTACTTTCGATTTGATATGCTTGAATGGAGATGGACGCACACATTGCTTACAAAAGGTTAGCCATATAATAAAGTTCGGCAACAGTATCAATCGACCAAGCTCAATACATTCAAGAAGTTTTGATTCGTTTTGGGATGCATGATTGCAATTCTGTTTCTACGCCATTGGATATACATCAAAAGTTGTCGAAGAGTATGTCATATCAGAGCGAGAAAAAACGAGAAGAAATGAGCCGAATACCATATCAGGAAGCAGTGGGTAGCATCATGTTTGCATCTCAAGTAACAAGACCGGATCTATGTTTTTCTATCAGTGAAGTAAGCAGATACAATTCAAACCCAGGAAAAGCGCACTGGTTAGCTGTAAAGCGAATTTTGAGGTATCTCAAAGGCACCAGAAACGCGAAGTGGAGTATCAAAGGGATAGCAACTGTAATTTGATTGGATACTGCGATGCTGATTGGGCAAGCGATGTAAATGAAATGCGATCCATAAGAGGATATGCTTTCTTGTTGAAGGATGCGACGGTAGCATGGAGTTCGAAGAAACAGCCGACAGTAGCTTTGTCAACTACAGAAGCCGAGTATATGTCTATGGCTGCGGTGACTCAGGAGGCTCTTTGGCTTAAAAGACTTTAAATTGAAATAACAGGTAATACCAACGATGTCATCACAATAAATTCCGATAATAAAAGTGCGATACAATTGGCTTCGAACAACATTTACCATTCACGTACCAAATATATCGACGTAAGGCATCATTTCGTCCCTGAGAAAGTTGCGGAAGGGGGAGATCGAATTGAAGTATGTGAAGACAACAGAAATGACAGCTGATGTACTTACAAAGGGGTCGATGTAAAGAAACATTTAAATTGTTCCTCTAAAATGGGTATGATCTTTTTTCCAAAATTGAACCAAGTTTGAAACTTTCTAACTTTGTATGTTAACGTAAATATAATTCTTATAGTTCTTAGTGAGGATATTGAAATCCATGTTAAGTATTTTATTTATCATTATGATAGTTTGGCACCATTTATATTATTTGTACTTGGTACCACTCTCTTGTCATTAATGTCCATTTTGTTATAATAAAACTACTTCCTTTTTAACCTTCGTAGAAGTCGGCTCGTTTCTTTCTTTCTTTTGCGCAATTTCATCATATGCAGATGATGTTCAACTTTATATCAGTTGCAAACTTGACCTCTTAGACGATACTGCCCATAAACTTAACGTTGATCTCTGAAGAATCTTAAATTGGTCTGTAGAGAACTCGTTACAACTAAATCCAGCTGAAACTAAATGTCTTGTAGTCAGCAGGGGCAATCTTGTTGATTATGATGTTCCCATAGTGTACCTTGGAGACGAGAGAATTGATTTCATAGACAAGACTAAAAATCTTGGTGTATGGTTTAACCTTCATCTCATCCTCAAAAAACCTTACGTTGTCTACCCTCGTGTGTAGATTTCTACGCATATGGAATTTTAGTGTGTTTTCCATGAATTTGGTGAACAAAAAAACTGCTTTTATAATTTTATTCTAAGGAAACAAGTGAACATAAATCAAAATAGTTTTTCTTGAGTGCATTTTACACAAACATTTAGATTATATTGGTTTTTACAAGCAGCTTTTGTGCAAAAACAACAAATTGTCTCTTATTAATTAATTGAATTGTATTTCCCACCTTAATATTTATCCTTACTCTAATAATCTTTTATTATTACTGAACGCACTCTGCTCACTGAACTATAATCTATGTACATATGTATATCTGAATTGTGAATTAACCTTCTTTCTTTTTGTCAATATACTTTCTTCTTTTTGATTGTGCACTTGAAGATGTAAGTAGTCTTTTTATTCAACAGGTTATGTGTCCAGTGTGCTCAAAGGTAAAAAAATATAATTAGCATTTAAGAAAGCCTGAGTAATCTTTTGGTAAATTTGTTTGCGGATAAGTCGTAGTATCGCGAGAAATTAAGTTTCTGATTCGCGTAGGAACACGGATTGCAAAGATTTTTAAAGATTAGTTTAGGAGCACGTTGGGTTGTTTAAGAATTTTAAACAAATTGAAAGTAGTATAGATATTGTTGAAATGGACGGTGAAGTAATAAAAATCGACAAGCTTCAATGTGTGGAGCAATGGTGCACGTGAAAATTTCAAATTCGCATACTTTTGAATGCATGGGATGTTCTTGAAATGGTGACTGGAGAGGAGCAGCCGCCGCTGGTGGTAGAAACAAATGCAGCGACGATAATTGCTTTCAAGTCCTGGCAGCAAAAAGACTGAAAGGCGCAGAAAATTATCGCCGCCAGTATTGGTCAAGGAATTTTGGTGCACATCATGCGTTGTTCAACGGCGCATCAGATGTGGTCTAAGTTATGCTCTATATACGACCAAAAGTCTAAGACCAGTGTCAATATGCTGCAACAGCGTTTCTATGGATTCCAGAAGGATCAAAATGACGACATCGCAACACATATTAGAAAACTTGAAAGTTTAACTCAACAGTTAAGAGAAGCAGGAGAAAATGTTTCAGAGTCAATGCTAATAACCAAAGTGTTAATGACCCTGCCCGATCAATTCGCTCATTTCTTCAGTGCGTGGGAGTCAACAGACGTAAAGCAGCAAACCATCAACAATCTAAGATCTCGTCTTATCATGGAAGAAGTGCGGTTAAGTGTGCATTATTCACCAAAAAAGCAAGAGGTACAATCATTAAACCAACAGCAACAGCATCAGTAACAACCATCATAGCCTTCAAAGGCGTTCGGGTAAATATTTTCAATGTAAACAGTACGGCCATTGGAAGAAAAATTGTCAAAACAAAGAATCAAAAACAAATCAATTACGCTCGTCGTGAGATACTTAATGATGATAGTTGTGATGCACTTGTTTGTGATACCACAAGCATGGAGGTTCGTGAGCAGGTTACAGCTGATGACTGGGTTTTGGACTCAGGGGCGAGTGAACACATGTGTTTGGTTCAGCAAATACGAAGAGTTTCCAACGCCAGTACTAATCACGATTGGCAACGGTTCACACATAAAAGCTTTCGGCAAGGGAGAAATAAATATATTTGCGTTTAACACACAGACGTGGATTAAAAAAAGATTAACAAATGTATATTTTGTACCGGACATCAAGGTCAATTTATTTTCTTCGGGAGGTGCGCTGGACAAAAATTATTGCTTAACATCCGATAGTAAAAAATGTGAAATTCTGAAAAATGGTAAGGTGATTGCGATCGGTGTCAGATATCGTCGGCTCTATAAAATGCTTTTTAAGATAGACAGTGATAATATCGCCGCGAATTATGTGTCAAAGTATGGCACTATAGATTTGGTCACATGTGTATCAAACAAGTTAAAAAAGTGCTGAATCAACGCGGCATCAACTTTGTGGATATTCCTCATTTTTTCTGCGACGCATGTGCTATCGGTAAGATGCACCGCTCACCATTTGACGAAAGCCAGTCCAGGGCAAAGGATGTTGGAATTCTCGTGCACACTGACCTTTGTGGACCGATGCAGACGCAGTCAATTGGAGGATCCAGGTATTTGCTTTTATTTAAAGATGATTATTCGAATTTTAGAACGGTTTACTTCTTGAAAGAGTAAGGTTCCTAATTTACTTGAGCGTTTTTTGAATGAAGTAAAGTCACTTTTCGATTATGATATACAAATTTTCAGATCAGATAACGGCCTCGAATATAAAAACCAAATAGTGAGGAAGCTTTTAATTAAACGTGGTATTCGCCATCAATTTTCGGTTCCCTACACTCCTCAGCAAAATGGTAGAGCTGAGCGAGACATTCGTTTCATAGTAGAGACTGCAAGAACCATGCTTCATGCATGCAATATGCCTCTTAGGTTATGATCCGAAGCTGTCAACATGGCGACATATATCATAAATCGTTTTGGACTAAGCCCAGTCGAAACTAAAAGTCCTTATGAACTGTGGCATAAGGAGTCACCTCCAATCAACAATTTAAGAACGTTTGGTAGTGATGTTTTTATACATATTCCCCAAAAAGGCAAAGTTTGGAATATTTGTAGGTTATTCTGACAACTGCAAGGGTTACCGAGTGTGGATACCAGAATCAAATAAAATACAGCTGTCACGAGACATTTTGTTTAAAGAAAACTCCACTACAGGCAAGTGATTTCAATCCGGAGAAGGTGCTAAGCCAGTTGTTTCAATTGAGAAGGAAGATTTAGTAAGCGGTGATGAACGGTATAGCTCAGCGGAAGAAGGAGGATCTATGGACTCTGAACCAGTGGGAGAAGTACCGGATACGAAAGAAGGTGAAAAAGTGCCTGATTAGCAGAGGTACAAGATTCGAAGCAGATCGAAAAACGATATCGAAAACAAAACAAATTTGTATGCGGTCATCCAGCAGGGGCATGCTTTTCTTGCCGTGGCTTATGAACCTTCAACATACGATGATGCAGTTAAATCAGAGAATTCCGAGCAATGGAGGGCTGCGATGGATGAAGAGATGGAGGCTCATCGGCTGAATAAAACATGGGTTTTGGTAGATCGTCCAAATAATAAAAATGTTACAGCGTCCAAATGGGTTTTCAAGGCGACGTTGTCTCCGCAAAATAAGATCGTGCGTTACAAAGCCCGACTGGTTATAAAAGGCTACAAACAACTGGAAGGTGTGGACTTCAACGAAACATTCAGTCCGGTAGCCAAGTTTACATCTATACGCACCATCCTGGCTATAGCTGCTTCCAAAAATTTAGTTTTAACTCAGTTCGATGTGAAGACTGCCTTTTTGAATAGTAGATTAGACGAGGAAATCTTCATGTCGCAACCAGTTGGATACAATGACAGAACAGGACGAGTCTGTAAACTGAATAAGACCTTATACGGATTAAAGCAAACTTCAAGGAATTGGAATTTTACGATATCCAAACCTCTTAAGGATTTTAAATTTCAAACTTGCGCAGCAGATCCATGTTTATTTGTGCTTCAAAGGGGTATACGAATCGTGTTGGTTGCACTGTATATTGACGATGGCCTGGTCGCAGCAACAAACAAGAACGACACGCTAGATGTTAGAAACTACTTGCGTCAACATCTAGAGGTCACAACCAGCGCTGCAGATTTCTACCTTGGAATCGAAATAGAACGCAGTTTGGATGGAACCATAAAAATTCATCAGTCTGGATACATTCAACGTATTTTGGATCGATTCAACATGGCAAATTCAAATGGAGTTTCTACGCCATGTGAAGTGTTGAGCCAACAAACGTTGTTTCGTCTAGCACCAGCTTCGATGGATTTATCCAAATATCCCTACCGTGAAGGTGTTAGATCTCTCATGTATTTAGCTGTAGCAACAAGGCCGAATATTTCATAGGTTGTTGGAGTTTTGAGTAGAGTTTTGGATAACCCCACTCCATATCACATAAAAGCAATCAAGAGGGTTTTCCGATATCTGAAGGCTACTCAAAACACAGGTATACATTTTGTCAATTCTAATAGTTTAACTCTTTCATGTTACAGTGACTCAGACTACGCTGGTGACATTTAAACAAGACGCTCAACCAGCGGTTATTTGTTTCTTTTGGGGCAGTGTGCCATTTCGTGGGGTTCACGAAGACAGAGGTGTACAGCACTATCATCAACCGAAGCTCAGTATGTTGCATTATCCGAAACAATTAAAGAGATGATGTGGCTAAAAGTTTTGATGAAAGATCTTCTTCCTGAAATAGCTGAACGACCTTTTTTACATCTGGATAATCAAGGTGCTCTGAAGCTTATCAAGAATCCCGAGTTCCATTGCAGAACTAAACATATTCATATTCGGGTGCATTTTATAAGAGAAAAATATTATGATAATCTTTTTGAATTAAATTTTGTACCAAGTAATGATCAACTAGCAGATATATTTACCAAGCCATTAAGAAAAAAAAATTTGAAAGATTTAAAGTTATGATTAATGTTAAAGTTTGAATTTTAATTTAATAATGAGTGGGAGTGTTGAGTTAACATTATTAATTAATTGAATTGTATTTCCCACCTAAATATTTATCCTTACTCTAATAATCTGTTATTATTACTGAACGCACTCTGCTCACTGAACTATAATCTATGTACATATATCTGAATTGTGAATTAACCTTCTTTCTTTTGGGCAATATACTTTTTCTTTTTGATTGTGCACTTGAAGAAATAAGAAGTCTTTTTATTCAACAGAATTTCAATCGTGCTTCTTTATCAGAGAAAACATTCAGAACGTTTTCAATTTTATCTATTATTTTCATTTGGAAACAAATGATGATAAGTACGAGAGAAAGATTTCCATCCGTTATGTACATTTGGAAAATGAACAGAGTATTCTTTTCGGAAGATATCGTTATTGAAAGAATCAACAATCCTCCAAAGGACATTAATGACGTTTTTTCGAATTAAACAAAATCTATTACTTCGCCAAATAATATGTGATTTGTACTGCAAGGTATTTTATTACGTTTGGAGAAATAATAATTTTGTGAAGATGAAGCTGTGGCGGAACTACCCGAGCACTCTCAGTAGGCTTTATATTGTTCATTCGATCAACGCCGAGTGCTATTACCTCCGTCTGCTGCTTCACAAAGTTCGAGGGCCTACATCCTTTTCAAACTTAAATACGGTAACTGTTTACATTCCTCCTATGATGCATTCCACTCAGCTTGCAGGCACTATTAGCAGACGAAAGATATTGGAACCAGATAATGGAAGCTTCTGTCTCTGATTTATCTCATTGAGATAGTTTGGGTGAATATATAAAATAGCAGCTGGAAAAGAAATGTCTAAGATTGCATGGCCAACATGGACAAAAAGAATGGATGCTGTAGAAAACAAATGCTTGATACTGCTGGAGAATTTAGTGGTTGAGGTGGCAGATCAACCTCTTAATCACTATGGATTACCACAGCTTTTAGAATCAAGTGAAACTCCTCTCAACCTCGATTACTTAAGAGAAACGTCTTGTGCCATAGAAGATCTATAAAACACCCACTACCCAACTGTTATCAGAAGAACTCACGCGGATGACACAGTAAGAAGACCTGTTGAATTCTTGATGATGAAAGAAGACGGAACGATCCTCTCACTCAAATGTAGAAATCACTCAATAAAATACAGCAAAAAAAAATGTCAATGTACTCTAATAAGAATTATTTAACTTTAATGAAATCAAAAAAGAGAACGAGGAAAAGAACTCGCGGATAACTCAAACCAAACGAGTTGAAATGGTTAGAATGCAACACAAGTTAAATTTCGGTTGGATAAATAATGAAATCATTAAAACCTTAAAATCAATAATTTACAACATTTTCTTCTTGGACGCTCCAGACGGGACGACAAATACTTTTCTCTTTAACATGTTGCTTGTTGGACACCTTGTCACGGTGGGGTGGCTTAATTAGAGGAACAGAATGCACTACCAGGTAGTTAACACTATTCTGGCAGAACTGAAAGTGAATCGAAAACTAAGATCCAACAAACCTTAACTCCAAGGTTGTAAGTCGGCACGCCGAGGGAGCTGTGTTTAAGTAGTGATACTACTGGAATACAAGGTTTAGGGGTAATTGAACCGCTACAACTCCTCAAGGGCAGCTCAATCCTCTGTTGTATACTAGTTGAGTAGGGTAGGTAATGGGGATCTCTGCCTACCTGGTCTGTGATTTCTCCCCGGCTCGTGGGATCATTATGTACCCATTTTTCAAAAATTATGAAAAAAAGAAAGAGTCATCAGAGGGCCAGGCGGAAGGCTCCGAAGAGGTCGAGAAAATGCCGAAAGGTGCGGGATCGACAGCGGAAGAGCTCGTGAGGACAATGGAATCCGGAGGGAAACCAAAGGATTCAGTTCACAATCAATGAATTGACTAATATGATTGCTAATTTAGCCGAAACCACCCCAGAAGAGGCAGGACCTAGGGAACGGTTCAAAACACAATCAATGAACTGACTAATATGATTGCTAATTTAGCCGAAACCACCCCAGAAGAGGCAGGACCTAGGGAACGGTTCAAAACTGATAAAGAGACCTTCAGTTCAGCTATAGCCAGGGTGATGGAGGCGGAAAGCGGAGAAAGTGATGGACAGCCTGTGTCCGGGAATGTTAATCAATCAAGAATACATGAAAGTGGAAAGGCTGATGGACAAACCAGGAAACAGGATGTCAGTCAACCCGAACCGCACCAGGAAAAACTTAGGGTGATTCAATTGAATCTTCACCACAGCAAAGCTGCATCTTGAAAGTTACAAAGCTATTCTTGAACTCGGCTGCTAGTCTATGTAGTATAATTCTCAGTTTTGAATTTATCTCTACTATTGTAAAAAGAACAACTTGATTAAAATTTGTAATTGTAAAAATGAGACAACGCAATGCGACAAATAGGACACACATGAAGTTAGAAGACAAAAAACAATGATTGATGGATGATCATTTTGCTTCTGATATGTGCATCATTCTCCTACTTTCGCTGTCCTAAGTAATCGTTGTCGTCTAACTTCCCTAACAACTGGCGTTGTTTATGGTTTTTTTTTTATGAATGAATAGTAGGTGGTTCCGGTGTAGTGCAGTGAGTGTTTTTTGTTTACGTTTAGATTTAGAATCAGTGCTTGAAAGGTTTTTTTTTGTGAAGATCGACGTGGGACATTTGCAAATCAAAGGTAAGTTCAATTCTTCTAATCCTTTACCATTTTTAAGTTCTCAGGCCAATTATTATTTGAAATGATTAACGAGCCATTGGAGTGACGGGAGTACTAAGTGTAATTCATTGTGTTAGTGAAGTGTTTTCGTTATTTTGATTTCAGTGCCCAAAAAAATGTGTAAAATTTACGTCTGTGTTGTTTAATACTGTGAGTTTATTTTATTTATTATGTTGTAATGTGTAAATATTCACGGGTTGGAATTATTTTTGGGTTTCATTACGTGTGTAATATGCTCTGCGAATTCCATTGTTTCCGGTCTTGTATTGGTGATGGACTGGAAGTCCAAGTGAAAAGGACGAAGTGACAAAGAGTGAGTCGTTTATGAACTGGAAGTCGAAGTCGCGGAGAAATATGAAGATGTATTCTGTATGTTGTAATGGATCGTCTGTGGACTGGAAGTCGAGGTCGCGGTTAAACATGAGGAAGTGTTGTGTATGTTTACGCATTTCACCGGTGTGGCTAGGGAATACCTGGGTGCGTAAATGCGCCGAGTGTAGCGAGGGTAACATTTGTTTAAGTTTCGTGTGATCGTGTCACTTATTATTATTATTTTGTTTGTAATGTTTGATTACCTGAGAGTTTATTGTGTAGGGTGTTTTATTAAATAATATTTTAAATTATTATGAACTAGTGATGTGTGTATAGTTTTTAAATAAATGGGTGGTCGTTGGCTGATTTATTTACGGGAAGTGGACATATTTTTGTAATAGATTTTTGAAATTCTCGGTTCGGTGTTTTTACTGTCTCGATCCGTCAAATCTTAACTTTGACTTCTTCTTATTTTTTAACTATTAAAGCTTCAGTGAAAAGGTTTGGATATATAAATAATGTAGATAATTTTTAAAAAGACAGTAAAACTCCTCAAACATATTTATTATTGTGGATAATTGTTTTTTTCATCCTCAAAAAAAAAGTTCTGTTTGCGCTAGTATCCGGACAGTAAGATTTTGTATCCGGACGTTTTAGTTTCAGAAGCCGGACACCAAAATTTCATATCAACTTTTAACGTTTTCTTTTTGATTAATGAAACATTTTATTAAGTTTTATATGAAAAAAATAAGATTTACTCACACCTTTGCTTACGCTTTCAGCTTAGCTCATAGCCAAAGAAGGATTTCTTTTCATAAATGATTTGAGCCATGTTTCACCTGGTCGATCATCTTTAAAAGGTGTTTCCCTTTTCGAGTCCTTAACTATTTTTTGCACTGTATTAAAGAGGTCATCAGTCTTTAAGGGAAATCCACATTTGCACATATCGGTGCACCACTCAGCAATTTTACTTTCTTCTCCAGGTGTTAAGTAAGGATCTGGCCCCTTTTTTGTTGCCTTTTCACCAATAAGCCTTTTACGTTTTAGTCGGTCACGAAGAGTTGATCGACACAGACCATATTTGGCAGCGCCTTTTCTTAAACTCAAATTATTTGTCCGAATATCTTCTAAAGCCCGTGTTAAACTGCTTTCCTCCATTCTTAAGTAATTCACCCTTATTATGACTGGCGTTACGCTCATCATTAAAAAACGACAGTGCGAACTCGGCATTATAACTGGCGTTACGCCAGTCGTTTTACGTCATTTCCGACAATTGTCGTTTTAAGTTTTGTGGAACGTAATTTTTGTTCGACAGTTGGCGTTTAAGTTTTTTTTATCGTTATTCTGGCTGTCGGTTTAGTGTGGCGAAACGCTTAGCTAAACGCCTATTTTTGTCGGTAAGGAATTAGTCAACGCCTCGCATTGAAAATAAGTTAAAAATGTAAGTTTTCTTTAATTTCTCCATATAATTAGTTTAATTTGTATGTATTTAGGGTAAAAGTTACAAATAATCGACAAATGAGACGTATGGTTGAACTGATGGAAACAAATATTTGTTTGGCTACCAATTTTAGAAGAGGCGTTCCACAAACGGTTTCGCAGAAAACTGCATGGGAAGAGGTAGCTGCTGTCTTAAATGGCTTAGGACCACCGAATCGAGATGATAAAGAATGGCAGAAAGTATGTTTATATAAACTTAAAGAAAACTCAGATTATATATTATAGTTTGGTATGTATGTAGGTTTGGTGTGATGCAAAATTTAAAGTGAAGAAGAAGCTAATTTTCAACAAAAAAGAAGTAGGAGCCACAGGGGGAGGACCGTTTAGACAAAAATATCTCAATGAAACAGATGAAGCTATAGCAAAACTTCTTGGTCTTAGCCTTTTCGGTTATAGTACCTATGTTGCTCTGATGTTTTTGAAGCCAAAAACCGTATGTGGGTACCGTCTACACATCCAATAATGCCTGGGACTCCAGCTTTTTTGTAAAATTCGACTTTGGCTTGATTTTTTTCTCCATTGCGGACAAATAAATGTCTCCATTGCGACAATTATTTCTTTTATAATTTTGCTTACTGTAGGTTGTGCTAAACCTAAAAGAAAATCGTTGCCTATTCCCTTTTGGTAGCTACCTTCAGCATAGAATCTCAGGGTTGCGCCAAGTTTCAATATGGCTGGCACAGAAAAAGGCATTGTTGTTTCAGGAAACTTGTCCTGCACTGCGTTCAAGAGATAAACAAATGCATCTTTGTTTAAACGAAAGTACATTGTGAATCTGAAATTGGTGGTTAACTTTCCATTTTAAAACATGCCCTTCTATTTACATACTTAGCATCTGGTAAATCTAATGGATTGGAGTTTGATCTTATTCCCCTTCGCATTCGCATTAGATCCGTTTTTCGAGCTTCCTCTTCGTCTTCATCATCGCTACTCCACCGCAAAAACATCGAAATGCTGTCCATTTTTTTTCTAATTTTATTTTGCACAAAAACCGACAATTATTTTACTTATGCACTCAGGGAAATAAAAAACAATGTAAGCAGCAACTTCATATAGCAAAACATAAGTCAGTCATTATCAGTTTTTTCTGTGGAACATATGTGGAACATAAGTAAAACGACACTCAAGGCGTTTCCCTCTCATAATTCCGATACTAAAAAGCCAATAAACCGCCACGACTCAAAAAACGACATGAGTCGATAAACTAAAACGCCAGTCGTAATAAGGGTCATAATTCCGACACTAAAACGCCACTAAACCGCCACGACTCAAAAAACGACAAGAGTCGATGAACTAAAACGCCAGTCGTAATAGGGGTGATTAAATGATTTTACATATTTTAATGCGTAAAAAAACAATTGTCCGGATACTAAACTACAATTAATTTGCATTAAAGTTTCAGTACCCGGACACTGTCCGGAAACTACAATCAGTATAAAATTTGGGCTCCAGTATCCGGGCACCAAATAAATTGCATAGAATTTAACAATTTTTTCTTATTTTTTAATTGAACACAGAAATTATTTATATTTAATTAAAATTACACCTATGATGTGCAAATGCAATAAATAATGTTTAAAATACTTTCATTTTGAAAATAGCGTCACTATTTTTTTTTTTTAGAAAAAACGCACTTATTTGCACATTTTACGACTACCACATACTAACTGATGCGTATTTCACAAACCACTTATCGCATCTATTGGAAATTATGTATTTTTCACACTAAAACCGGAAAATTCTCTTATTTTTTGACAATAAACGACGAAGTGTCCGGATACTAGCACTGTCCGGCTACTAGTGCCTTTACCCTATTAAGTTGTCGGTACCAGGATGAAGTGTTTTGATTCGGGCTAAGTTCCATTTAGTTGAGGGTAGTCGGTCATCCTTCAACAAAACAAGATCGCCTTCCAGTAGCACATTCCGTTCAGTTTTAGTCCATTTCGGTCGTTGCTGCAGGCGCGATAAGTACTCCGTACTCGATTTTCTCCAAAACGTTTGTAGTTGCGATGGGACTCTTTTCCACCTGTCTAGGTAAGTTGGCTTTTCTAACTCATATGAGGGCTGTGGTGACGTAACTATGGGTTGTTCTATAAGGAAGCGACCAGGTGTGACCGGAATGAAGTCTTCCATGTCGTTTGTCATTGGGCATAGGGGTCTTGAATTAAGACAGGCCTCTATCTGTGTTAAAAGTGTGTTGAGTTATTCATATGTGAGTGCCTGTGTCCCTGCAACTCTCTTCAAATGGTACTTCACTGACTTGACGCCAGCCTCCCACAGTCCACCAAAATGGGGAGTAGCTGGGGGGTTGAATTGCTAACTGGTTCCTTCATTGGCTAGAATCTCAGCGCAGGCCTTCCAATCGATTTGATCAGATTGTAAAAGTCTCTTTAGTTCGGCGTCGACTCCTACAAAATTGGTACCCCTATCACTATACATGGCAACGCATAGACCTCGTCGGGCAGTAAATCTGTGGAGCGCAGCGATAAAAACCTTCGTTGTGAGTTCGGACACAACTTCAATATGCATTGCCTTTGTTGCCATGCATTCGAAGATGGCGATATAACCTTTTAAGGTTTTCGCGTTTCTTCCCTTCCAGGTCTTTATCTCAATTGGACCGGCGTAGTACACCGCTGACTGCTGAAATGGTCTTGCCATTGTCACTCGAGGAGCTGGGAGATTTCCCATCAATTGACACATGTTTGGTGTTCAAAACATATTGAACACCTGTGTACGAATTTTTTATAGCAGTTCTTAGGCCGAATAACCAATACGATTGTGTCGTAAGTATGCTAGCATTCTTTGCATCCCTCCGTGCGCATCCGCGATGACCATTACTGTGAACTGATGTGTTCACCTTAGAAGAATTGGATGTCGCTGATTGTAAGTAAGTTTTGACTTTTCCAGACGGCCCCGGCCCTCAGAATGTTGTTTTCGTCGAAAAATGGATTGAGACCCTTCAAACCTTTAATTTTTGTTAATGTTGGTGTTGGTTCCAAAGCAAATATCTCCTGTTGTTTGGGTTAAGAATGATAATGTTGATTGCAATTCCTTAGTTGATAAGAATCCCTTTTCTCTTTTTTCTACTCTTGTTCTCGAGTTGAAAATAAATCTTTGACAGTAAGCTACTACGCGTACAAGTTTTGATAATTTCGAAGAGTTTTCTATCAATAAACTGCAATAGTTTCTCTCGATTACGTGGGTAGAATGCACCCTTATAGTTCGTTCTCCTTTATGAGTATCGAAGTGTATGGGTTGGGTAATGTCAATTTCCCAAGTGTTACATAAAAATTGTGGACCATTGCACCAAACAGTGTTATTTAGTAGAGCAGAGGGAAATATACCACGAGAGGCGATGTCTGCTGGATTCTATTCCGTGGGGTCATGTTTCCAGTTTCTGCTATCTGTTAGTTTTTGGATCTCGGCGACTCTATTGTGGACAAAGGTCCCCCATCTCAAGGGAATTGCCCTGATCCAGCATAATGTTATTTGAGAATCAGTGTACGCAAAGGCCTTAGATTTTGGTATGCCTAAAACCTTCGATGTTTCATTTAAGAGTTTTGCTACTAGGACTGCCCCACAAAGTTCAAGGTGTGGTAGCGTTATTACTTTTAATGGTGCAACCTTTGTTTTAGCTAGAATTAGATTAGAATATATATTGCCTTGCTGATCCATGAGCCGAAGGTATATGGTGGTTGCATAAACCTCGCAATATCCGTGAAGTTCCGCATCCTTGTCTTCTGTATTGGTATGTATCCATCTTGGAATTTGGAGTTGTTGAATCGCAGGAAGTTCTTGACTGTACTGAATCCATTCCTTTTTTAGATCAGCCGGTACGGGTTCATCCCAGTCTAATCCTCGGATCCATAGGAGCTGCATCAACATTTTAGCCTCCACTACGCAAGGTTAAATTCAACCTAAAGGGTCGAAAAGCTTCGCTACTGCAGACAAAATTGTTCGCTTTGTAATATTCGTGGTAGAATCACAAGAGGACGGATTAAGATTAAAGGTAAAGCTGTCAGATAAGGGTAACCATTTAATGCCTAATGTTTTCACCTGTCTTGTTTCGTCAAACGACAATGAGAAACCTGCTTCGCGATCTTCTGGTGGAATACCCATTAAGATATCTTCATGATTGCTGCTCCATTTCCGTAAATGAAATCCTGCAGTCCCTAACATTTTTATAAGTTCGTTTCTTTTTTTTAGGGCTTGTTCCGCGGTGTCTGCACCTAAGATAACGTCGTCCACATAGGTATCCTCCTTTAGAATGACGGATGCCAGTGAAAAATTGCTGGCTTCATCCTCAGCTAGCTTCTGTAGTACGCGAATTGCCAGATATGGAGCGGATGCCGTACCAAAAGTTACGGTTTCTAGCCTAAAAACTCCAATCTGGTCATCTGGATGCTCTATCAACAGAATGAGTTGATAGTCAGAGTCCTTCTCAGACATCGTAACTTGCCGGTACATTTTTACCATATCTGAGGTAAAGGCATACTGATATTTTTTCCATCTTAATATTATATTAATTGTATTGTTTTGTATTTTGGGTCCTACCAGCAAACAATCGTTCAGGGATAAGCCATTTGGATAATCCATTTCTCAACTTGGTCGTTGAACTGGATTCCTTTAGTACAGCGTGGTGAGGAATGAAGTAGTGATATGGTGTAGAGGTAAGATCAACTAAATTGCTAACTTCAGACATGTGGTTTAACTCTAAGTATTCTGATATATATTTCTTATACTCCTCAAATAGTTTTGTGTTGATTTTAAATTTTCGTTCGAGCTGCAAAAAACGTTTTAAAGCTCCTTGGTACGAATTTCCCATTTTCAGATGAATTTTACCCTTAAATGGTAGACACACACAATACCTGTCATTAGACAACCGGGTTGTGTTTTCAAGAAAGTTTGAATATCGTTCTTGGAATTTCCGTAGGAATCTTCCCCATTAGTATCCAACCTAATTGGGTTTTTTGGGCTACAGGCTCTGTTAATCCGTTACCTTTTATAACGTCTCCAAGAATGAATTCGCTATAGACATCGCTTCCTAATACATCGACCTTAGCAGGTGTGTGGTATAATGAATCTGCCAATTTTACATTCAATATGTGCGGCCATTTGTTGATCCGTATTTTGGGCCGGAAGAAGGCCGGTTAGAGTTTTAAAAACAAAGGCACGAGTGTATCCTTCACAAGGCGAGTGTAGTGAACCGAAGCTAATGTCAGCAAAAGTCTGACAGGATCCACTCCTGACATTTGCGAGCCCCGATACTTCAATGGAAGTTCGTTTGGTACGAAGGTTTAGTAACTGGACTGCCTCAGTTATAAAGGTTGCTTGAGATCCTGGATCAACTAACGCTAGTAGTTGGAGAAGATTTGCGGCTGCAGTCTTCACATTTATCATAGCCGTTGCCAACAATACTTGTAAATTTTTTGTATATTGTGTATGAAAGCTGTTTAAAGTGTTGGTAGAGGTTTGTTGTTGATTGAGTGTTGGGTTTAATGGTGGTTGACTATGATTTACGATTGTCTCGGTGGGGTTAAGTAGTGTTGGATATGATTGAGTATGTGTGCTCTAGTGTGGTGGTGGGTGGTTGTGGACTGTATTATTTGTGTGGGGTGTGTTGCTATTGTGTTGCGGATTATAGGGTGTATTATTATTTCAAAAATGTGCATTTTGAAGGCTTGGATTTGGTTTGTGTAGTAAGGAATGGTGTCTTCGATTGCAAAAATTGCAGTTGACCTTGCTGGGGCATTTTGCTGTTTGATGACTATAGGCTAAACAATTATTGCAAACGCCTATTTGTTTAACAGCATTACCCCGACTGGTTGCATCCATAGCTAGGAATGGATTGCAGTTCCGCAGTGAGTGTTGGCCATTATTGCATATCTTGCAAATATGTTGCGTTTTTGGGTTAGTTTCTGCATGAAAAGAAGTTTTTGCCATTGGTCTGCCTTGGGATTCCAATTTCAAACTAGGTTTCTGTCTTTGTTGGTCGACAGCTTCTAGTGTTCGGAACCTAGTTTCAAGAAATTCCTTGAATTCGTCAAAGGTTGGTATGTCCTTGCGTGCTCCAAGCTTTTCTTCCCACAATTGTTGGGTGATAACGGGAGGCTTTTGCACTAGCACGTAGGTGATCATGACATCCTGGCCAACCTGAACTCCATGATTTTTAAGAGCATGGAGGCATTCAGTGGAGGTGTCTAGGAGCCTTTTGAGGTTGGAGGAACTCTCAAGGCTAATATTTTTAATTGGGTATTTACTAACACGCGTTTGTGGTCATAGCGATTCTTTAAAATATCCCATGCTTGTTCATAATTCCCAATGTCGATTTGCAAGTGTTGAAGAAGGCGGTCAGCTTCACCTGTCAAGACCGATTTCAAATAATGCAATTTTCGATTTCGGATAAATTAGCATTGGTGTGTATAAGCGACACGAATAAGCGAATGGAAGATCTCCACCGGAAAAGGTGGGCAGGTGTATTTTAGGGAGTCCCAGCTCATGCTTATCGCTAGAACCAGTATGAGTTAGATTTCCTTTTGGAGATATAATGAATGAGCTTTTATCAGACACCTTATCTAATGCGTCACACAGTTCGGCTCGATATTCTACATAAATTTCCCTAATTTTATCGAAAACTTCCTCAATTTTTCCGATCTCATCATCACTAGCAGCAGCGGTAATGGCTTCTTGGTTCGCCACTGAACTCTCATTGAAGTTCTTTTCTAGGACAGAAAGTCGAGCCTCAAGATAATTTTTAGTTCGCCTTTCTTCACTTTTCGTTTTTTTGAAATTTACCCCATCTTTAGTTATCTGACCCAATAAATTTTTTAAACTTTTGAGAGACATTATGAATCTTATAGATTTTCTAGATTTTATATTTTCTTGAGGTTAAACGAAGAGGACTAAATCACCTGGACCTTTTTTCATAGACTTCTGGAACTGATGTGTGGAGCTGGAGTTCACCACGTTTGAGATGCTGTGACTTCCTCGCTGATTTCCGGAACTTATGACATGAACTTCCTTGTTGACTTCTGGATCTAGCAGCAACTTCCTTGATGACTTCTGTATATGGATTTGTCCACGTTTGAGTAACTGAATTACACGGCGCGGGAAATGAATTAATACCACTTATGCAATCAAACCCAAATGTCTTCATTTAAAATTTTTTTTTTTTTTTTTTTTAATTTAATAGTAAACTAGGAAATTTTTTTGTTTTAATTGTTTTTTTTTAATTTTAAGCACCAAATTTTAATCCTAATTTGGCTCAGAAGGACCAAATGTTGAGACCGTTCAAAGAGTATGAAAATTTCGTTCGATTTACCCGTTTTAAGTAAAACGACTGATTTTTGTCACGTTATAATATCAAATGATTTATTATATTTTATTTCCTTTTTATATAAATTTATATATAAATTTTACAGTATAATTGTTATTGTCAATTGTCAAAAGCAAATAAAACTGCGAATATGACGTTTCGCTTAAACTTGACCCATTCACAATTATAATTTAATTTGTGTATATTGTGTTTTAATTATTTAATGTCTCCAACAGCTGTATTGTCGGTACATATATGCAAAAATTTAGATTGATGCAATGGCCTTTTTTTCATTTGGTGGAATGCTTCTTTTATTTTTTTTCTCACAGTGTCAACCATTGTAATATCTTTTGACAAGAATTTTGGAAAGTTATTCATTGTTATGTAATGATCTTGCAAATCGTCAACGAGATCCAAAAAACACTCTCGCCTTGTCTTTTTGTCTCCAACCGATCTTTCCAAGTATGGTCTAATTTTCGGAACATAACATGTATAGAAAATATCAGCAACCAGAACTTTAATTCATATTTCACTTTTATTGACGAATATAAGTCATAGTTATAAACAACACTTTCTTCTGGCACAAATTCGTCATCGCTGTGCTTCCATTTCTTCAATTGTAAGATACATACATACATATGAATCTTGGTATAGACAAAGCTTCTATTATTATTATTATTATTACTTGTAATTTCACATTATATACGTACAATGTTCACTTGCGAAGAGACTAAATGCAAGTGACATTTTATATGAAAAGCACTAATTTTCCATATGTGTAGAAATCTACTCTCGAGGGTAGCCAACGAAATTTTCTGAATAACAACCGTTATAAATTTTTTTTATAGGGAACATTTTTTTTTCTTTGTAAAATACGGGTTTTAATAAAGTCAACAAATTTCAGAATTTATCAATTAGCGGCTTTTGAGAAAAATTAGAAAAGAGGTTGTATTTGTGTAACAATTAATTTGTAACTTAAATTGTCTAAAAATACTGGCAATTTAATCAATACCAGAACAAATTTATTTCAAATAAACTAACTAATTTGGGGTCACAATTGCCGACATTTTTCGATTTTTTGATATATGCGCAGAACGACACGAAAGTCATTGCAAGGAATATACTACCTTCATAACATCACTCGCTACGTTTATAGGCTGCGACGCTATGACCATGTTTCATCAAACGCTAAAAATATACTTGGATGCACAATAGACAAATATCTCGAGTATTTCATTATCACATTCATTTCATATCACGTCATTAAGTTATTATCAGCAAACAGCCTCCATATTTATTCGAAAAACTTCAACTATCACGTTCCTATCGATCCCTAAGTTTAGTTCAACCGCGCATCGTTTATCAAAGCTCAGAGCGACCGTTTTTCATTAATGCCATACGTCTTTGGAATTCACTTCCTCTCACTTCCAACTCTCTTTCGACATTTCGCAAGGTAAAATATATATAAACAAGTATATGTATACTTGCATTAAAGACAGATACAATTAAGGTTACTCTAAAGATAAATCAAAGGTATTTTAAATAAACTTTTCTTTTTCTTTTTAAATTTAAATAATTTCTAACTATATTTTTATGTATTTATTTCTATTATTTTATTTTTATTTTCACACTTTTTCTTTCTTTTTTTTTTAAAAAAAACCTTTGTTCATATTTAAATACTTTCCTTCGAATGTTTACAAATTTTTTCAAAATTAACTATGAATTCTAAAATTTTCCTTTGTATAAATATCTCATTTATAGCTTAAAAGATGATGTAAAGTCCATTATAAATGAAGTTACCTAATTAATAAATAAATAAATAAATACTGTCTTTGAACCTATGAACTGGACAGTCGTTTTTTAATGAATTTGCACACTAAAATTGGTTTTGGTTCCAACCTTTGCAGAGCATGGTCGTTAAGTATGATTTAGTTTCCTTCAACTAAAATACTTCTTCGCAGGCACAATATAATTTTTCGGTCAAAAAAACTAGTTTTCAGATAAATAATTTTTTGGTTTCGGTCAAAAGTCGGTTTGACCGGATTTTGAATTTTTCTCCGATCAAAGTAAAGAGATTTCGGTCAGATTTAACCGGAATTCGGTCAAAATGACATCGCTGCTCGTATCACGTCTTTCTGTTGCTATTTTGACTTCTTGATCAAGAACAAAAGCCAAGGTTAAATTTTCCTTTGCCAGTGACTTAATAGCAGATATTATTACATCATGTAATGCAGGAAGTGTTAGCAGTAAGTGCGACACTTTATTCATCTCTTTTAATTTTGCACCCGCTGCTAGTAGCTCCGTTATAAGATCGTGGAAGATGGTAAAATATTTGGTGAAGAATGGATCGCCTTGCAATTTCAGTCCCAGTAATTTTTTTCTGAGTGCCAATTTAATGGCGAGACTTTTTCTCTCATAGATGGCATCCAAATTTTTTTATATTTCCTTCGCAGTAATGTCTCCTTTTGGGAACTCATGGAACGAGTCAGATAAATATTCCATTATAATACTTTTTTAATTACATCGAGTTAACAAAGCCCTTACACGGAATTTCCACACACTGTACCTATCACCATCAAACGCTTTTATATTTCTTGTTACATTTTTAATTTTTTTCACACGCACTTCTTATTACGTTCACTGTTTGTTGAGGAAAAAAAAATTAATTTCGGAACAACTGTGTTGTTTTTGTTTTGGATGGTGGTGGTTTTTTTGTTTTACTATTATAAGGGTAATGCATGAAAGGGAAAATGTTTCTTTTTTTTATTTTCTTTTCCGAGAGCACCACTTTTAAGATCACAATATGTGTGTATGTGCATGAAAATGTGTTTAGACGCCGAAAAATTTATTGGATTTGATCACAAAATATAAATTAAAAACTATTGCAATTTCTTTATAGAGAATTGTTTTTATGCACAGGGAATACTGAATGTTGTGAAAGAAAAAACACATTTTGTCTTATTATTTTATTTATTTTAATATGGACACAGAAGGCTTACTGCATTGGTTGAAGAATAACAAACGAATGAATATAATACAAGTACCACGTTTATATGGTGGATTGAATCCGGATTCAATTCGGACTGAGTGCCATATAAACGCAGATTGGATTGAAACTGGATTGACTCGATCCGATCACAAAATTTTCTGCGATCGGATTGAGTTTTAGTATATAAACGCGCATCGAAAGATTGAGTTTGACAGATAGAGAAAAAAGATAAGGGTGTTTTTCCACGAGAAGAGAGAAGAAGTGTCGAACTAAATCCTCTTTCGATTCGATTTCAACTCGATCCCTCAATCCGGTTACAGCGAAAACTTGGGTTGAAACTCAATCCATTTTCAATGCAATCTCTGAATCCGGTCATATAAACGTGGTAATGGATGAACAGAATGAGAGAGCATGAAATATACAGCCGCCTTCATTTATTCTTTTATGGGTAGTTTACATTGAACTATATGTTTGAATATATACTAGATTAGTTTTTGTATAAACCAACACATGATTGCGTTGTACGTTAGGTTAGGTAAGTGGGTTGATTAAGAAGATACTTCTCCTTCATTACAGTCAGGTCTATGTAGACTCATAGTGATATTCATTGAAGTTTATTCCAGTGATCTTGGTCTGGAGTACATTTTGCCTACACTTGTGCATCCCTTTTGAGTGCTCTAGAATGTTTTGGAGGTGGTAACTTCCTATAGTTCTATTCCTCAGGTAACAGATTCTTGGAAAGCAGCGAAGGTAATGCGTAGTATCCTCGTGGACCTCTTCGTCAGCACCCTCTGCACAGGCCTTTGCCATTCAGTTTCAATTGTATTCAGTATGACCAGTGACTACTCTTATCAGTAAGAAGGGGAATTCCCTCGCTTTGCAGAATTTTTCGGTTTTGCGTTTATTGTATCTTGGTTAAATTTTACAAGATATCTCACTTGCGGAAAGTTGTTACCATCTGATATTTTCTGGTGGCCGAGTGGAATAAAGATTGAATAATAAGTTCGTTCAGGTTCGAGCACAGAACCCTCTCTCACCAACTCGTCAGTCGTTTCGTTACCCGAGACACCCCTGTGGCCGGGGTCCACCATAAATTATGGTGTGCTGGGAGCCAGGAACCTTGAACTCTTCGCGACACCTCTTAACAAGTTTCGATTTTATTTCTCATGAATCGTACGTACTTGCACCTTTATGCTAAATTATTCTGGACTGACGTAAAGAGAACGTATCATTATACATTTTTGAGAGCGCTACCGTGATGACTTTTATCAGATGTTGTTTGTTATTTCATTAACAAAATCTTTTTTCCCAAAAAAAAAAATACGTGATTGATCGTGATATCTGCAAGATTCAAACAAATCACAATTTCAAATTTTATCGAATTTGCTAGAATCGATTTTGAAAAAATCTATTTTTATTGGCTTACTTATGGCATTGTATATCAAACTTATAGTACTATCATCAAGCGATATTTTTTCTTTTACGCCTAGATGGCGGGTTCTCATTTCTCGCAAGTAAAGAAATGTGTTATCGCTCTCTGAGAATGGAGTTATAATCACAGGATGATTGAGTAATGAGTGCAAACAAAATAAGAAAGACCGGTTTTGTGTTTCCATTCCCACTCTGAATTTTTGTCCACATGTTACACAACAGAGTGAATAACTTTGCCAAGAAAATGAGTAAAGAAACTGATTAAAACAAATTATAAGCATTGCGCAGGTTATTACTATTTCATTTTCCTCGCTCAATAAAAAGATGTAGGTTTTTCTAATTAGGTAATGGTTTGGTAGATGCATATAAAAGTGTTAAGTTAAGCATCCGGTTTTTAGTTCAAGTGGTGGTCTGGTTAGGGGATGAAAAAATTTTGTCCCAGTGGGGTGGTGGTGTGATTAAAAGTTTTCCATACAGAGAAGTTAAATTTCAGCATAAAGCAAAGAAACGGGCACAAGCATGAGAAAAACTTTGTAGTGGAGAGGTGAGGGAGTAATATGATCACCGAAGACCTTATGTACCTATACACTATGTATGTATTTATCTACAACCAATTCCAAGCGAAATTAACAAAAAATTATAAAAAAATATTCGGAATTCCTGATTTCGTGCCATCATTACTTGCTGCATTAGTAATGATCACATAAAGTGTGTACATCAATAGTCCTTCTCCATTTGGTTTTGTGCAGAAAGTGCAGTTACAAGTGCATTCTCATGGAAGTTGATAAGATAGTGACGACAATGAAGTCATGTGTACCTTCATTGAGATTTATAAAGTCGGTCAGGAATTGTTGAAGGACATTGGTGTATTTCAGTATTTTCCAACGATTGTTGCTTTATTGAGAATAGTAATCCTTCCGCTTAATTATAGAATATTATTTCATTCAAATGACTGCCTCGGTTTGCTTGGCAATAGGCCATCCTGTCAATCCAATTTTCAATACATTTTCGATGGTTTCGGCCCTTCACGAATATCTTGACCAATATTGTTCTTGAGTGCCTCAATTGTCTCTGTATTGTTTGCATTACATCGATCTTTAATGGCACCACACAAAAAAATGTCTATGGGTTTATGGCGGTGACAGACATATGTGTGTATGTACATACGTAGCTAAGGTAAACTTGAGATTTTCAAAGCTTCTCCATGCAACTAGGTAATGTCAACATCTTATGTACAGATAAACTTTCCCTCATGATGGGAGCATTTAACAACGTCGAGCTAGAGGCAATTACAGGTGCACTGTCGAACCTTGGAATTGAGATGCCGATTGGCGCAATGGTGAATCAGTTTCTTACCAACAGGTTCATCAACTCAAAGCCGGTCGAGGTCTCAGTTCGGAGGTTCGTCAGTAGGAGTACACCATAGGGAGGTGTGATCTCTCCTTTTCTTTGGAAGTTAGTGGTGAATGAACTGCTAATAATCCTGGAAGGGGAAGGGTGCAAGGTCAATTACTTAGGCCTAATCCTAGATAGTAAATTAATCTAGAATACCAACATCCTGGAGCGAGTCAAGAAAGCAAAAAAAAAACACGGCTCTGTGCTGTAGACTTAAGTAAATTGAGACTTCAGCCTCGAATTACGTATTGACTCTATGTATCTCTTATCCCAAGCTTTCCAATAGTCTAATAAGACTTAATAGATCACCTGTCATTATGGGACACTGCGACTTATATAAGTATTAAAAACAACTTTACTCTCTCAATGTTCAAACCAAACTGAACTTTATTATTATCAAAATATAATTTCAAAATATAATATAATTTCATTAGTGCGTGGGGGTAACTTCCCCACCATGGAAAAAAATAATAGTTACGAAACAACCAACCGCCTCGGATAAGGATGATTCAACTGTTGACGACCCAAGCAAACGTGTTAAGGACAACGACTTTCGGTTCTGCACGTGGAATGTTAGGTCCCTTAACAGACCACGTGCGGCCGAACAACTAGCGGATGCCCTGGACTGCTATAAGGCAGACATTACCGCCATCCAAGAAGTGCAATGGAACGGGCCGGGCAAAAGAAGGATGAAAAACTGCGATATCTACTACGGCGATTGCTACCGAGAACAGAAGCATCGCCTATTTAGATGCGGGTTTGCTATTGGAGACAGACTTAGGCAAGAAGTCTTGAGTTTCAGGCATGTGAACGAACGTCTCGTAACAATTCGCATCAAGGCTAAATTCGCTAACATTAGCCTGATATGCGCTCATGCTCCCACTGAGGAGAAAGATGACGATGCCAAAGACAGCTTCTACGAGCTCTTAGACAAAACATACGAGCAGTGCCCTAGCTATGATGTTAAAATTGTCCTCGGTGATTTTAACGCAAAGCTAAGAAGAGAGACCATCTTTGGTAGTACTGTTGGAAAACATAGCCTGCAAGACACCACCTCCGATAACGGTTTCAGGCTAATCGACTTTGCAGTGGGGCAAAATCTTGTAGTAGCTAGCACGCGATTCCCACATCTCAATATTCATAAAGGAACATGGAGATCTCCGGATCAGTCAACCGTCAACCAGATTGATCACATTGCGATCGACGCAAGGCACTCTTCCAGTATGATGGATGTCCGAACGTTCCGAGGAGCGAGCATCGACTCGGACCACTACCTTGTTGTAGCCAAGGCACGGATGCGGATATCAAGAACATCGCGAAGACAAGGAAATACTGTGAGAAAGTTTGACGTCGGAAAGCTACAATCGCAAGAGATCGCCAGAACCTTTTCCGATCGAGTGTCCCTTAATCTCTCAAGAGGTCGTATGCCGCCAGCATCAAATACTGAAGACCAGTGGCTACATTGCCAAAAAGCCATTAGGGATGCCGCATCTGATGTGTTGGCTTTCTCCCGACCCCCACAACGAAACCCCTGGTTCGATGAAGAATCTCGGTAAGCAAATGCGGAAAAACAGATGGCATACAAAGCGGCGCTGCACAGTAGGACCAGAGCTGCTCGTGAGCTCTACGAGCAGAAGAGAAGGGATGAGCACCGGCTTCTCAGAAGGAAAAAGAAGGAGCATGAGAAGCGCGCGATTGAGGAAATAGAGAGATGCTATTGCAGGAATGAAGTTCGGAAGTTTTACCAGAAGGTAAAAAGAACATGTCACGTCTACAAACCCAGAACCGAAGCCTGCAGGGACGAACAAGGAAACCTAATAGTAGAATCGCAGTCAATGTTGAGGATATGGAAAGATCACTTCTGCAGACTGTATAACGGCGACGATGACCAAAATTCCGCTGTCAGGCAGAATGAGCCAATCAAGTCCACCCTACCTGGATGAAGTTAAGATAGCGATATCTAAGCTGAAATCCAATAAAGCTGCTGGAGCTGATGGCCTAACAGCCGAGCAATTCAAAGCAGCGGTGGATGACTTACCTCCTTCGCGATCGAAAATAAAAAGAAAGCTTAACGCGAAACGACATTTTTCTATGGTCTCTTACATAGTAAATAAGAATGAAAGTGCATACAAAAAAAATATGTGTACATGATTTCGATAATTGTATCCGTTAGAGATACCAAAAAATCATTAGAAAAAAAAAACAATATTAGAACAAACATAAAAAGCTACATTAGAAAATAGGGTAAGTTATTCGAGTTTGTATGAGTATCAAAAGAATAAAAAATTAATATTGAATGATGCAAAAAATATCAAAACAAGAAATTGAGGTCATTTGTATCTCAAACATCCCGCCCCCCTTGAACGAGTTTCAGGATAGTGGTAAGGGCGCCAACTTCGATATGGGGCGAACAAAGGTCCCAGCACTTGTTTTAATTTTAGCTACTCGAATAAGCTTGTCCGATCCTGGGGTAACATCTTCGACTCTGCCTAAAATCCATTTGGTGGGTGGTAGACTGGGCTCCTTGATGACCACAACATCTCCTGGCTTAAGGTTTGGTTTTCGTTGTTGCCATTTGGGTCGCTCTTGAAGTGTCGTCAGATATTCGGCATGCCACCTCTTCCAGAAACCTTGGACCATATTCAGAAGATGATTCCAGCGCGTAAAACGATTCATTGGCGTACTTAAATAGTTCGGCTCGGGAACGGCTGTCAGTGGTTCACCTATGAGAAAATGAGATGGGGTTAGAGGGTTTAAGTCGCTATCAGACAAATAAAATAAAGGTCGTGAGTTCAACACTGCTTCTATTTGAGTAGTTACAGTGGTTAACTCTTCGAATGTTAAAATTGAAACTCCAATGACACGGCGTAGATGAAGCTTAACAGACTTAACTCCAGCCTCCCACAGCCCACCAAAGTGAGGAGCGGATGGAGGGATGAAATGCCAAGCAGTTCCATCTTTGGCGAGGGATTCGGAGATAATTTCGTTGTGCGATTGCGACATGATTAGCTGATGCATCTCCGTAAGGCAATGACGTGCACCATGGAAATTTGTGCCGTTGTCACTATATATGTTTTCGCAGATCCCACGACGTGACACAAATCGGCGTAATGCAGCCAAGAACGTATCGGTGGTTAGATCACTCACGACTTCAAGATGGATAGCCTTCGTGGACATACAAATAAATAGGGCTATGTAAGCCTTCGAATGCCTTGGGTTCCGGCCACGCGACAGCCTAATGGTCAAAGGTCCAGCTTAATCAATCCCAGTGTTAGCAAATGGACGACTAGGTTGAGTGCGTTGAGGTGGTAGATCCCCCATTAGTTGCTGACAGGTCAATTTTCGCTGCATAAAGCATGGTTTGCAAGTGTGAATCACCTTCCGAATCAAATTACGAATTCCCATTGTCCAATATTGTTGACGAACAAATGTGAATGTTTCAGATACCCCCGCATGTAGGTACCTCTGATGAATATCCTTTACTATAAGAAGAGAAATGGTATTATTTTTGGGGAGAATGACAGGATGTTTTATATTATAAGAAATTGTTGCATGTTTTATACGTCCTCCAACACGTAGAAGTCCATCGTTGTCCAAAAAACTCAGTAAAGATTTCGATGAAAGCTGTTTTGTATCTCGTAAGACTTTGATATCGGTAGAGAACGATTGAGATTGTACCAACTTAAGAATGAGGATTTTTGCAGCACGAAGCTCGGTGAATTTCAAACCGTGATTTATACGAACGAAGGAGTTTGGACGACAATTTGAACCGAACCGAATACAGTATGCAACTATTCTTACTAGCCGGTACCAATCCGAAATTTTATTGCATAGGTTTAGGATACTATTACTCTCGTTCAACATTACAAGAACCTGCTTCGGGTGAGGCCTTGTTTCACTTATGACCGATTCACTGTTCGCTACTTGAGGAGAAATAGACCAGGATGAGTGAGGCCAATGTTCCTTCACTTTCGACAACCAGGGTGGACCGTTCCACCAAAGAGGGTGATTAACTAGTTTCGAGGGTGAAATCCCGCGCGCAGCACAGTCAGCAGGATTCGAATCAGATGCAATGTAGTGCCATGAGTGTCTTGGAATCGTGTCGAGTATTGCAGCGGTACGATTGGCCACAAAGGTTGTCCACCGACGATGTGGTGCCGAAAGCCAATGTAGAACTATTTCTGAATCACACCACGCTGATACAGTCACTGTTTTTACACTAAAGGAAAATTTTACGATTTTTAATAGTCTTGATAGAAGTAAAGCACCACAAAGTTCTAATCGTGGAATGGAGATAGGTTTCAATTGTGCCACCTTTGTCTTCGCTGCAACTATGGTAACCTTGAATCCACCTGTGTTTAGTTTTGATCAAGCGTAGATTACGGCCGCGTAAGCTAAAGATGATGCATCCGAAAACCCGTGAAGTTCGACGTCTATTTCCGATGAAAATACATTTCGCGGAACACGAATCTGTTCAAAACAAAGCAGCGCCTGCCGATACTGCATCAATCGAATAGCTAATTCAAGCGGAACAGGGTCATCCCACCCAAGCTTCCACTCCGATGACCAGAGTTCCTGGAACATCATTTTAAAGAGTACCACCGATGGTGCTAAGAGTCCTAATGGGTCAAAAATTCGAGCTATCTCCGACAGTAGGGTACGTCTAGTTGTTTTAGAGATTTTTTTTGGTTGAGATAGTCGAAACGAGAAGGCATCATGCGATTCCAATACATTCCCAAAATTTTGATAAGCGAATGTGAATGTTCGTGGCCCACCAATGAACACTCGCAGTCCTCCGATGGTAAGCTAGCAAGAAGACTCCAGTAGTTAGAGCTCCATTTTCGAAGTCTAATATTGGCGACCGATAAAAGGTTTACTAGCTCAGACTGTAATTCTAACAATGTTTCGATTGAATTTGCTCCCGTTATGATATCGTCAACGTAAACGTCGTTAAGGAGGATTCGAGCTGCGTTTGGGTATTTATCAGCATAGTCATCAGCGAGCTATTTTAGGACACGTACTGCAAGAAAGGGTGCCGAAGCAGTTCCGTACGTCACCGTTTTTAAACGATAATGTTTGATTGGTTCACTCAGAGTTTGACGCCAAAGAATACGCTGAAAATCAGTTTCTTCATTGGATATCGATATTTGGCGGAACATTTTTACAATGTCAGTCGTGAAAACATACTTATGCTGCCTAAATCGTAAAGAGACACCAATTAGATCACGTTGGATAGGAGGACCAATGTATAGTTGGCTGTTTAGGGATTGTCCCAGGGAATCGCGAACGGAACCGTCAAACACTACACGTAGTTTAGTCGATGAGCTATCTGGCTTCAGGACCGCATGGTGTGGGAGATAAAAGTGTTTTCCTTGGGCCGTTTCTATCTCAGGAGGTGGAATAAGTTCCATATGCCCGAGTTCTATATACTCTTGCATAAACTGAGAGTACGACTGTTGCAATTTTGCGTTAGCACGAAATTTACGTTCCATTGAATGCAACCGTGAAATGGCAGCACTCAATGTATTTCCGAATGTTGGTGAAGGGTTTTTAAATAGAAGCGACACGACGTATCTTCCATCATCGGAACGATAAAAGGTTTTGCGAAATTGTATTTCCGCTGGATCATCTGCGGATTGATCTGGTAGAGGGGAAACTTCCTCCAACTCCCAGAAGCGTTGCAATAGAGTATCGGTATCAACAGTCGAGTGAAGAGTAGACAAAGCGATGCAGGAAACGTTGTTATCGATCAATTCATCGGTTATGACCCAACCAAATAATGTATTTTGAGCCAAAGGTTTGCCTTCTGGACCATGTACTCTCTCGGGTTTTAATATTGTCCAGACTCTATCAGCTCCTAGTAACACATCCACTGAATTACACTGAATATGTTTCCAGGAGGATACGTCGAAAGATTGACTTGGTAGATTAGAAGTCAACGTTCCTAAAATAAGCACATCGAGACACAAATGCGATGTATTAAATCGAGAAACTAGATGAATCGACAGAGACCCTTTTGTATGACCTGCTTCTTTCGAAGAAAGCCCTAAAATAGGAATACGTGAATGTTTTCGCGGTAGTCCCAATCTTTGAGCCAATGATTCTGTGATAAATGATGATTGCGACCCGATTGTGACCCCAATTATCCTGAATCTTAGCTAGAATTGTGGGAAGAATAGTTTGTTTTCGAAGGCTAAGTTCAAGCGAGTAATTTGTAATTAATGGGGATGAAGAGCCACTTGAGTTATTTTTAGGTTCAGATGAATAGGATACTGGCGAATTTAGTGATGAAGCACAGAACGGTTTACTAATTAAAGATGAAGACGGAACGTTTTCTGAGTCGTTTAAATGAACAAGTGTGTGGTGGCAAGATTTGCAGATACGACACCGAAATGTGCTTCGACATTTGTTAGAAGAATGTCCAACGCGAAGGCAATTAAAACACAGCGATTTTTCCTTCACGAATGTTCGACGCGATTGCACACTTAGTCCACTAAAACCCGAACACTGCGACAATAGATGGTCACCCTTACACTTAGGACACTGTGAATTGTTTTCCCTATTATTTTCCCGAGCTTCAGCTACGTGGGTTCGAATTGGAATTGATTGTTTCCCACGCGAAGAAGTTAAACGATTTGGGAGTCGACACGATTCATAAGCGTCACACCGTAATTCGAGAAATTCAATCAGTTCATAAACAGAGCAGTCGTCTCGTGAACTGACTTCCTTAGCCCAAGCATGTCGCGTGTCTTCGTCGAGCTTATTAAGAAGAATATAAATCAACCATGGATTCCTGTCAATTTTCTCGGCTGCCTGGAGTCCACGAAGGACTTCATCAGCACCGTCCGTGATCTTACGAAGAGTGTGTGCATGTGGTGTATTCATAGAAGGCAACGTCATGAAAGAACGAATAAATGAATGAACAAGTAAATGCACCCGATTATACCGCTTATCAAGTCTTTCCCAAGCTTCAATGTAGGTTGATTCTGACACTGGGATATGCTTTATGAGTTCGGCTGCCTCATCTTTCAAAAACGATTTTAAATAATAAAACTTTTGTGTCGTGGTCAGATTCGACTTATTGTCCACAGAACCCGTAAATATGTCTCGAAAAGATGGCCAGTCTTTATAATCACCGGAAAACGATGGCACTGTAATTTTAGGGAGGTTAACACTAGAATTCAGATTCTCCAAAAAAATGGATTGCTGATTCGCAAGTTGCTCTAACGCCACACTTTGCCTATTAGCAGTTTGTCTTTCGCGAATAGCCTTGGTAAGTTTAGAATGAGTTGCGAAATACTTATTTTCGTACTCCGCAAACTCCCTCTCAAATTCATCGATCTGCTTGTCTTCCATCCCTTCTAAACACGTGGTATGATAAGACGAAAATTCCGACCATGATTCCTCTAATTTTTGCAATCGAATTTCTAGCATCTCCAAGTCAACATGATTATCAATGGAATCGCTAAACAACGCCGCCCGAGTGATTCGAGATTTTGCATTGCCACGCAACTGTACCGAGGTCATAGTAGACGAACGTATATGTATGTATGCACGAACAAAAAAACCGAAAAACCAGGTGAAAGGTTTACTTAACTAACGAAATATGCCCTTGATTAACTATAGTGTCTTATAATTATAAGGGCAATTATCGCGAGGGATATTGGATATTTTGCGAGAACACCATAAGTAAATACATGTATTATTATTTTTTATTTTAGACATACGCGATTTTTCGATCGATTAATTTCTGTTTGTCTCAGGTTCAGTAAATTAGGAAAAAATCCGGCTCGAAGGACCAATGTTTCTGAATTCGACGAATTAGAATACTTGTCCAACGTTATAAGTATATTTATAATTGCATTACCTTCACAAAATTACCTCTTGTGCAATGCACAACTTAACTCCTTGGCGATCGAAAATAAAAAGAAAGCTTAACGCGAAACAACATTTTTGTATGGTCTCTTACATAGTAAATAAGAATGAAAGTGCATACAAAAAAAATATGTGTACATGATTTCAATAATTGTATCCGATAGAGATACCAAAAAATCATTAGAAAAAAAAACAATATTAGAACAAACACAAAAAGCTACATTAGAAAATAGGGTAAGTTATTCGATGTTTGTATGAATATCAAAAGAATAAAAAATTAATATTGAATGATGCAAAAAATATCAAAACAAGAAATTGAGGTCATTTGTATCTCAAACACTTGGTAAGGAGCATGCACCAACACATTTGCAAAATATGGTCGGACGAAAGCATGCCCGATGAATGGAACCTCGGCATTGTTTGCCCGATCCTCAAGAAAGGAGACCCTCTAAACTGCGCCAACTATAGAGGAATAAGTCTCCTCAACGTCGCCTCAAAATGGTCCAGCATAATCAATGTGGATGCATTCCCAGGGCTCCTTAGTATCTGGCCATGTGCTTAATTGTTTTATTGGGTTTGCGCCAAGAACTTGATAGATTAGACATGAAGATGTCCTGGCTTCAATATATTGGTTAATGAATGGCCACCAACAATATCTTCAGGTCCTTCGGCACTATTACACGCAAATGATTCGTTTGCTGGAGGACGATGTTTTGGTGTAAGCTCACCATTTAAGCTTTATCCATTCCTATGAGTTTGTTGAGATCTTGGCATTTTAGTGGGAAATTATTTACCTGATGTTCATAAAAAGTAGTCGCGTTGTTTTCTATCGAACTCCAAGTGTGGACACGGTGGGAGGCGTTACAATCCGTCGGCAATACCATGTGAATGGGTGGATTTGCAGCGAATACTATTTATGTAGCCCATCAGATGCTTTTACTCGGACTAAACAGCGAAATTAACGGCTTGTCATCCGTGTGAAGAATGATTTCTCAGCCAAATAAAGACCGATGAAATTTCGTAACTCCTTCCTTTTCGATTTGGCTGTATTTTTGCTGATGTTTATTAAGCGTTTTTGAGGTGAATGCGATGGGTCTCTCTATACCGTCCGAAAGCTTGTGGAAAATGACTACTCCTATCCCGTATGAAGATGCATCTGTTGCTAAAATAATTGGTAGCTTGGGAGTAAAGTGCAAAAGGTGTGTTGCTTTAATTATTTGTTGTTTGAGTCCTTTAAATGCCTGCTCTTGCTCATTCGTCCATTTAAATCTTACATTTTTCCGGTGTAGCGAGGTGTAGCGGTGCTGAAAGTTTCGAAAAGTTGTTTACAAATTTGTTGTAATAATTTGCCTTGCCCATAAACGCTTGCAACCTTATATTCTCATGACGTGAGAGGTTTTAATAGATTCCACACCAGAATCGGACGGCCGTATGCCTTCCGCACTCCCGACGTGTCCCACTCTCTGCGAGTCGTTTAAACATTGCTTTCAAATTTTGTAAGTGTACGGACCGGACCGCAATCCACAAGGAAGACCGCAAAAAATCTTTTCCAGAGTTTTCTGATACATTGCTGGAGCACTAGATATACCAAAAGAAAGGCGGCGCCATTTGAAGAGCCCTAAGGGTATCTTAACCACTACTAACATCTGAGATTCCTCATCCAATTCTAGCTGCAAATACGCAAGCGACATGTGAATTTTTGAAAATTGCTCACCTCCTTCAAGTTGATGAAAAAGGTCTCCTGGACGAGGAATTCGGTGTTGATCTACCTCTAAGAACCCATTTACTGTCACCTTGTTGCCTGTTGTGTTGCCCATTAACTCCCAAATACCTGCATCTACCAACCGTTTAACCTCTGTTTTGAAAACTTTCAGTTGAGAATACGGTAAGGGTCTTGCTTTACAAAATTTTGGCTTGAGCTGCGTTTTAAATACAAGTGCACTTTGGTTACTGTGCATTGCACACACATATGTATATCATCGATGTTGCAAGCGGTTATCGTCGAGATGCTTAAGATTGTATCAGTATTTTTCAACCGAAGCTCCACACCAAAAGCATCCAACCAGTTAAGACCGAAAACATTTTCCTGTCGCCACATTAACAAGTAGCGTAGCACTTTTGTTTCGCTGTTGAAACGTACTACTACATCCCACAAAATTTGAACTTCCTCATCTCAATAGGCAGTAAGATCTCTATTTGATTTTGTGAGTTTCAGATGCTGAAAAATTCCATTTGCGTCCATTCACTATTGGCTCTATATAATACTTTCCTCTTACTTTGCCAAAATCTGATTGTTCTAGTGATTGTACCTCTTCAGCATGTCGTTGCCTTTGACTATGATATCCTCGACCTGACTTTTAGTCTATTAAGACACACGGGAGCTATGAACGAAACCCCGAGGTTTCGCCAAATTCATCCAAATGTCTGAGGATTTCCCATACATATTCGGGGTTTCGAAATCTCATTATTTCAGTGAAACCTAGTTGAAATCCCTTTAAGTTCATCCACCTGTGAAAGGTTGTCAAAGGGCGTTTTTCTTTTTTAGTTCAGAACAGAGCTCTGAACAGATCCTGAACATGTCGAGTGCGCTCTGAACGCTCTGATATATTTAAGAAACACAATTGAGCAGTACCTCTCATACGCAGAGTTGCCGTTTCAAAATTATCCTTCCAGTCAGATTTGACTGAAAAAAAAACAGTCAAAAAACTAAAACCAGTCAAAAAAAACGGTCAAAAATTTTTAAACACAAATCCAGCTACAAATCCAGTCAAGATAAAAAAAATACAATTTATTCGATATAAATGTAATATAGAATTAATTTTCTTTCACATTTTTTTATTTATTTATTTGCACATATGTATGTATGCATGTACTCGTATACACTTGTACATTAAATTTAGTTTGAGAAATAAAAATCGTTTTAAAGTATTTTATAAAAAAAAATAACAATACGAATATCGAATAGCGTCTAAAAATTCATTCTAATAGTACATTGCATAAAAATCATAAATAAACTTCCTTTGAAATAAAAATAACACGGCATCCATTTGCATTCACGTATACATACCTCTGTTGAAAATGTCAATGACCTTGAGTCTATTTTCACAGTTTTTCAGGAGAACAAGAAAACTGAAGACAATTATTTTATTTTTATATGAATTTTCGGACTTAGATGAAAAACTTTTTGCATAAATCGGGATACAAATTTGATACAAACATGTGGATAGGATATAACTATGCGTATTGAAATAGCAATCACCGTGCAATAAAATGTAACGAATGCACTTAAGTCGACTTAAGATAGTTTACCTTTTCAGCAGAGTCATATATGTACATTATAGTGAAGTTTAATTTAAGAACTAAATAACTTCCCACTTCTGCATTAGATAAAGGGAGCACTAATATCGTACTGAAATGGTTAATTTTGCTAGATCAGAGTACGGGTTCTCATTCGCAGCACTTTGTAGTTGAAAACTTTACACCAGAATGAAGTAGTGCTACAAATATTCTCACAGCTCGAGAGCATTAGGTTATCCCATTACGAAAATTGTTTTCAAGTTCAGATCAAAAATAGTAAATTCACGGCAAATTTTTTTCTTCTATTTTTGTTTTCAATGGTTACTTTGAATTTTAAAAAGTACTGATTGGAATAAAATGTCATTTCAAAACTTGCAAAAGCAGTAAAAAAAAAATTAGATCCAGCTAAAAAACCAACCGTCTGGATTTTAAAAAAATCTTCCAGCTACTTAAATTCATATCAATCCAGTCAGATCTGACTGGAAAACAGTCAAAACGGCATCAGTGCTCATATGACTGCAAAATTAATCAAAGATTCATGCTTTTTATCTTCTTAAACACTGAAATAGCGTTTATACGCAAATAATTTATTATTTGTACTGAATATCCCATTTGATTAGGTCTTTCCGTAAGCCCACAGAAGTTGACGAAACCGAGCATAATCCCATAATTAGGAGTTTTTCTTTTTTATCCCGAATTGTTAAAAAAAAATGTTTGTGTTTCTTTTTTAGTTCAGAGTGATCAGAGCACTAAATTCGTGTTTTATTTTACGTTCAGCGCTCTATCAACTCAGCATGAATTATCTGAGTATCCTGAGCTCTGCTCACAGATTAATAAGTATATAATCTGACATTTATAGCTTCAATTAATCTGTGAGCTTGAAGTTCAACACCACACAACTTCACGATACAGATTAACGATTAACGTTTGTTTGTTTGTACGAATTATTTCGACTTTATTTATTTTACTGTTTGTAATGAAATCAGGATTAGCTATTTATTTATTTTAGTGTGATTTTCTATTCGGAACGAATGCAAAAATTTTATTAAGGATTCGCTATGGAATTTGGCCAATCTAAATTATAAAAATGGGAAGGAAAAAATGCGTATATATAACAGTCATTGAGCAACTTGCTGTCTATTCAGCCCTTAACAAACACATATGTACCTATATATTTTTATATATAGTACAGAGGGTGGTTACTGTCTCCACAAGAATTTTTTATGTCAGACTTGGGTGGTGTGAATACGAATTGAGTGCGAGAGTTCACTCAAGTTCTTAGAGGAAACACTCCATTTGGTGTGAATAGAAATTAGTTTCGTAAAGTTTAACAAAAACACTCCACTCAAACAATTTGACATTTGAGGGTTTTCTCCATTGCGGTGTGAATAAAAGTGGATTTCATTGAGGGAACACTCTAAGAAGTTGAGGGTGTGTAGAAAGTACCTCGATAATGTAAAAACTGGATTATTATTTCTTGGAAGAAGAATATCTGGATGAAGTTGAGGAAATGCGAGTGAAGCGGAAGAGATATGGTATGGAGGAAGAAGATTTCATAAAAATAATAAAATTTTTCTCTGCTCTTCGGAAAACACTTCCATCAAGAGGGTTTACTCAGACTGTTCGCTCAATTTTTATTCACACCACCCCCTTATGTTAGAAATTTTTCTTTCTTTACTGGGTAGGCAAATTATGTCCAGACATTTAATTTTCAACTATGTCGCGTAAGAGTAAGCAATAACTAATTCTTGCCATAAGGGCTTTGAATTAAGTCCAAAAATTAGAAAAATATGTAGAAAAAGAAGGCACTGTTTTTGGATAAAGCAATTTCTAGAAAAAAGACATTCGCGTGATTTAGAATCCCGTTTGCTGCACAATGTTTAACTTGTAGTAAAACTCACATTGACAGTCAATGTTAAATTTATTTCCCTCTCTATGGACCCCCTCTTTTTTTACCCCTTCGGGTAGGGGTTAGAATATACCCGATGTAGGTCTGCCTGTCGTAGGAGGCGACTAAAATCCACGTCTTTTACTATGACGTAAAATTTGTCAAAAGTATGTCGGACAAACCTAAGGATTTAATTACTCCAGGTGGTACACGCGAAAGCCAAAATCCATTCGTAGTCTTTTCAACTGCGGTCGGGGCAAGGATTCTGGAGGCCCCAACCAACATACATAATAGCTTCGTTTATTTAGGCAATGGCACAGGTCCGGGCACAGTGCCCGCTTCTGAAGATTCTTGCAGTTCACTCTCCGACTCGTTCGTGAGAATGAACTGGAAGGAGGGAGTAAGTGGCGGAAAGGTTTTACCCGGTACGCTTAATTTCTCTCAGCATAGCCAGGCAGCTGATCGTAGTGCTGTCGTTGATCGTTTGACTCGGGAAGCCTTTGCTGAACGAGCACCGGAAGCGGCGCACTTAGATGGGCTCCTGACTAAGAGCCAAAGGAAGAGGAGAAGGAAGAAGGCTTCGTTAGTGCGGCCCAAAGATGCTCAACCAGCTGAAGGCGCTAGTGCTAAACGTAGTCCGCTTCTGGTTGCGAAGGGGAAGAGAATGAGATCGGCAGAAGGTACTCCAACTGGAACCGAACAACTTCTTGGACCCAACGCTGCCTCCTGTTTCTTAACCTCGAACAGGATAAAGCGGAGGAAGCGGACCCTGTGTCATGCACCCACTGTGGGAAGCGTGTGCGCAACTGATGCGCGCCCTTCTGCACAGGGCTCTTCTGCGGGTGGAATTATCTGCGCACAAAATCTGGATGAAGCCGGTGCTGGGACTTCTAAAGTTTCTGGCACCAGTGGACAGATATTGTCTGAAGCAGACAAAGCAGCTGCGCTCCTAGCGGAAGCGTGTGTGCACCTATTGCGCGCCCTTCTAACAAACAAACTGTCCTAACGATATGTATAGGGAAAGCTGGCGATGATCACAAGATCACCGATGCAGATTGTGAACAATGCAAAAGTCATCTCTGGGAGCTAGCAGTGGCAGCAGATGCTTGCATTCAAGTGGAGGGCTGTGAGCTGAAACACGGAATCCTTGTGGTGAAGTGCGCCTCGCAGCAAACCATTTAATGGCTGGGCAAATTGGCGCCAAAAATTCCACCCATAGGGGCCACTTCCTTTGTGGTCTTTATGCCTCCGAAGAGGACGCGTGCCTTCTGCTGGATTCCGGGGGAACTGAGTAAGACAAAAGAAGTGTTGGCGCGCCTCCACACGCAGAATCCTGGCCTCGACACGAGCGAATGGGTAGTCTATTCCCACAAAAAGAGTAAGAAAAGGAAAAATAAGGAAGGTTCTTCTCTTATTGTGCGTATGGATAAAAGCTCTGTCGATGTCATGAAATCTGTTTATGACATGCGTCCTTTCCTGCACCTTGGAAGGATTAATTTCCGCTTTATTTCCAAATGAGTGCAGAAAACGGACGAAACCTTGAGTTTATGTCAATGACATTTACTCAGATAAATTTGCATCAAGGCTGCTACCGCTCTTCTAAGTAGCAGACTCTCCGTGGTGCGTACAAGAACCCATATAACAGCTATACAAGAACCGTGGGTGCGGAACAAACGTATCTGTGGTTTGGGAGGTGTTCGGGGTACTGTGACGAGCGATCTGAAAGACCGAGAGCTTGTCTAATTGTACCAAACTTTCTCTCAGTGACCAAGCTTGGACAATTCTCTGGGCAGGATTTGGTTGCTGTCGTTATAAGCTACGAAACAAATGGCGAGTGGAACACCTTCGTCATTGCGTCAGCTTATTTTCCCTATGATTCGGTAACACCTCCGCCTCCGAAGGCTGATATCGAACTCATAGAGTATTGTGATTCTCGGGAAATGGAATTACTCATCTGTGTGGATGCTAATGCTCAGAATACAGTCTGGAGCAGGAGCAAATGCAATGTACGAGGAAACCATCTCCTACATTTCTTACTATCCTCTGACATGGTCATTAACAATGTTGGTTCTCAACCAACCTTTGCTACGGCAAGAAGAAAGGAGGTGATTGGCTTGACACTATCTAACCGATACTTCAAGTCGATTACAAGCTGGAGAGTCCTGCCGGAAGTGTCCCTGTCGGATCATAGGTACATCGCCTTCCTAATCAAATACGAAGCTATTACTTTGCAGCAGAGGAGGAATCCGCGAAAAAATTACTGAATACGCTTTAGAGAAGAGCTAGACAAGTCTGTCAAAACTCTTCCTAAGCTCAAAATGAGACGCAAGGTCGAGGATGCTGCTCAAAATCTGACTAGTATCATCACCAGATGTTTCGAACTGACGTGCCCGGTTATGAAAACCTCCTGTAGATCGCCAGTTCTCTGGTGGAACCCAGAGCTGTAGAGACTAAGAAAGGAAACAAGAAAACTTCGGAATCGGTCACTTAAGACAAATTTAGATGGAGATTGGGACCTTTTCCGATCCAAACAAAAAGAATATAAGAAGTTAATTCGCTTGTCGAAAAGTGCTTCCTATCAAGCTTTTTGTGAAAATATCGAGACGCTAGGTGAAACCAGTATGTTAAAGTAGTTAAAGTTCTCAAGTTCTTCTCACTACTTAAAGTTCTCAAAAGAGGCAAACCAATCAGACCGGATTCACTTAGAAAATCTGACGGTACCTACACTGAGACGAAAGCGGAGACTTTTAGTCTTCTGCTGGCTACTCACTTTCAAGGTAACCAGATAACGATTGGGTCACAGCTTAGCCCGCCATTGCAGGTTGAGCTCGATCTAAGTCGCAAAACTCGGCGTAGCTGGTATACTGCATCGGCCGTGGTGACAGATGAAGCTATCAAATATGCTGTAGCATCTTTTGATGGCTTCAAATCGCCTGGCACCGATGGAGTGTATCCAGCCTTGCTGCAACAGGGTATAAACCAGTTGCTGCCAACTTTGAAGAAAATCTTCACTGCGTGTCTGGCACTGGCATATATTCCTGCACCTTGGCGTACGGTTCGAGTGGCTTTTATACCAAAACGTGGTAGAGATGACTACTCCCTCGCTAAGAGTTTCAGACCTATAAGTCTGCCTTCCTTCTTGCTGAAAAGCTTGGAGAGACTAGTCGAGATTCACGTGCGCAAGTCTGCACTGAGGATGCACCCTCTATCGGAGATGCAACATGCATACCAGAGTGGAAGATCCTGCGAGACTGCGCTTCGAAATCTAGTTGCATGCGCGCACGATAGGAAAGAATACGCAATGGGCATTTTCATCGACATAGAAGGCGACAATGCGACTTTTGACTGCATGTGTGACTCTGCTAAACAACACGCGGTAGATGAGACATTGGTATTGTGGGTAAGGGCAATGCTGATGAATAGAACTTTGGTTGTAGATGCGGACTGTGGCCGCCTTGATATGGCAGGTGTAAACAGAGGGTGCCCTCAAGGTGGCGTTCTGTCTCCACTGGCTCTGCTTGATTTACCTCCCCTTGATACTTTTATCATGGGCTGTACTATCAAAGCAATCTATCGTCTTAGACGGGGTGGCTTTTGGTATCATCCGCACTGGAGTTTCGATAACCTTGCGCGACACTTATCCCACGACCCTAGTTCCATGGATATGCCGTCTGATGCAATGACACCGGAACTTCGGCTGCTGTGTAAATTTCGAGTCGACTTTCCTTGCGTTCAAGACTGACTTCGGCCAGAGTCTGAGCCTGGACTGGGCTGTAGTCGAATCTTCACGGATGGCTCTTAAACTAGTTAAGGGGCCGGTGCTGGTGTCTTCGTGGATACCGACAACACTAGACTTCACTATTCGTTAGGCAAGCATAGCTCTGTTTTCCAAGCGGACATCTATGCTATCCTAATGGCTGCCGACTCTATTGTTAAGAATAGGTGGCGGAGTCGGAGTATCCGCGTCTGAAGTGACAGTCAGGCTGCGCTTAAGACCTTGCTCAACCCTGTAACCCGTTCCAAAATAGTTCGAGAATGCAAGAATTCTTTGAATTTGGTCGCAAGGTTGAACTCATTGACTATTTTCTGGGTCCCAGGTCACACTGGGATTGCGGGAAATGAGATCTCCGATGAGATTGCTAAGCAAGGCTCAGGGGATGATTTCTCAGGACCTGAACCTACGTTGGGTCTTCTCGCGTCCTCGGTCAGGGCTTCCATTGACGATTGGGTCTCCTACGAGCACAATTGTGTGTGGCATGGCTCTCCAGGATGCAGGCAGACTAAACGTATGCTCCCGAACGTCTCTCAGAAGAAAAGACTGCAGACAACTTATTGGCGTTCTCCGAAAGTCGAAGAAATTCCAGTAAAATGGGTAATACTGGATATTGCTTCCTGGTAGTACAATCGACCAGTTGTGTCTGAGTGCTACAGTGGAGTGTTTCCTAACCCGACAAAAAAAAAGAAAAATGGACCCCTCTAAGTTCACTATCTGTATCGTCAAAAAAATTCAGTCCCTCAGTCCTGTGTGAACAGGGTCTATAATCTGACCTGATGACACTTATGTAATCTTTTATCTGTTAGATATCTGAGAGTTTACTTGTCAGAAAATTTCTGAAAAGTAAAAATTATAAATTGAGTTGTAGTGTTAATAAAAAAAGAAATAGGCAAGAAAGAAGAAATCTTATTCATTATAATTGTAATATGCGTATGTCATTTGTTAATCAAATTAATAGAGGGTAGAGGGTTATACCGCATACAAAGTCCTATATGACATTCCATTTTGTATGAACAGCCACACATTTTTCGAAAAATGTTTTACCATAAATCTTTTTTACTTTTAATATAAAGTTGAAATAAATAACTAAAGATATAATTTTTTTCCTGAGTTTAATTCATGCGGTAGAGGGCTAAAAAGAAAAGATGGTGGGTCCGTCCGCTTGACCAGGGGCGTATAGACAGAGGATTCTTTCAAATCATTTTAAAAGAATGCGACGAAGAGGTAAATATGTGTTTATTAAAAGCTGAATCGACAGCAAGTTGCTCAATATCTGTTCCATAACACCTTCCAAATAAAAAAATATAAACATGATTTTAAATTTACTTTTTTTACTTTTGGTGAATCATATCCAACTTGACAAATGACTTTGACAGTTTTGCACACCTGGATTGAAACTTCAACTTGAGAGGAAGAACCTACTAGAGGAATTTTTTTATGCACTCCGAATTGAGGGTTAACTCTTCGGAAAACAATTCACTCAAGAGGGTTTACTCAGAGTGTTCACTCAATTTTTAATCAAATGGAAGCTCACGTACACATTCTTTGAGCAATGTGAATTTTAATGGGCGCAGCTATCTTCCTGATACAAATTCACAGTTGCCGATACTTTGCTTATGCGCATTATTTGGACTGTGAATTGCTGTTTGCAATGGATGCAGACAAATTTATTGAAGCCTTGCGCAATCAGGAATCACTATGTTTACACGTAGACTCTTGAGGCTGGACTCAAAAAGAGAAAGAAATTCGAAAAGTTGAGAAGAAAAATATTTTGCTCTGTGAGGGTAAACTTTTCATCGAGTCATTTTGACGTTGCTTCATATATTTCTGTTGATTGTAGAGTCGGTTTTGTTACGTATTTCTGTTTGGTTGCTGGTGTGTTTTTTTTTTGTCATTTCTCCGCAATCTAATATATTTGACAATAAATTGTCGCTCAATTTTAAAACTGAAAATAAATACAAAATTTAGTTGCTTCGTATCAAAAATAAAAAAAATACCCACCTGGTCAACTGCAAAATAAAAGAGGAATTTTAAGTTAAATTTAAGTCAAGAAAAAAAGTCCCAAGTGTTAAAGCACGAGACTCGCGATAGAAAATAACAAAGAGCACTTTTACACGGTGGGTTTTTGTGCCTGCGACACACGAATGCTTAGGAAAGCGAAGTGAAAATTGCAGGGGTTAGTCGCATGGGTAGAGGATTTGTATGTTCTTTTTATCTTGTTCTTAGTATTATTCATTTTCTTTATTCTTGTATTCTCAGCGTTGAGTTCGTGTCAAAAATACCGTATGTCGGATCACAACAAAGTACAAAAGAGGGAGAGAGAAATATAAATAGTCCCCTACGAAAGAAAAAATGCGCATATGGAACTGATATAAGGCGTTTTTCTTTCAACTCGCTTAACATGTTCGGGCTCTGTTCTGAACTTAAAAAAGAAAAACACCAAATGTGCGTTACCATACTGTTCGATGTAGCCGCAAGGCGTGTATCTTCAGATTTACGTTCTGTTCAGCGTTTTACTGTTTCAGACGACACTGCACTACTATGAATATAACTTAACCTTCATTTTATTACTAAAACATATTAATGTATACATATCGATACAATGTTAAAAATATATTGCAAATAGCGCAAATTGGTACAATTCTTTTCTTTTTGACACATTTCACTTACAAAAAATGTTTGTTTGAGCATCAGTAGTCTGTAATGTTTGTTTTGTTCTGTCGTGTAATGTTCGGCCTACTAAAGTATTTGACTTTAAAACCTAGTATAGTAAAAGACGCTTATAAGAAACACGCTTATAAGAAAAGCACGTTTATAAGAAACCTGAACAAAACACAGCAATGTAAATGTGTTACATGCATTTCTGAACTCTCAAAGAAAAGTCATAAAGTCATAAATGTCAGTTCAGTTGTATTTGTGTTCATTTGCAATTAAAGTGCTGTGAATTTTCTTGTTGCAGCCTTACTCTTCTTCCTCTTCCTTTGCTGACATTTATCTGTTTTTCCTTTCGGCTATTCGCTTTGCGCGCAGACGTCTTAAAATTGGCGCATTCGCCATTTGTAAGTCGCTGGAAAGAAGGGAGTAAACCTGTGGTAAGAAATATATTTAATATTGTATTTTACAAACTGATCACCATTTTCCTTTTTTTATAGAAATAAACGTTTATGACTTTGACATTTGTCTTCGCCATTCATTTGGAGTTATTCGTTAAATTCGCAATACATTTTCGAGTTATTAAAACAAGTTTTTTGAAATTAACATATTTTAATAGATTAATTAAAATAACATTTACTAAAATCTGTCAATAGCATATGTTTTTTTTTGTCTCATCTATTCCCTGTATTAAAAATTGATCTGAAGTGTGGAGAAAAAAATGCAGACTTGGGTAGGTAAATTTTAGCGCGAGCAGGATACTAGGCTTAAACGTCAAACCCGAAAAGGTCTAACGTAAAGGAACAGCTATTGTTAACATAAATTCGAAGTTAATGTGAACACGGGGTAATTTCATTTTCCCAAACCTGTGTTTCTACATTTCAAATGCAGATGGCATTACTGCGTTGTCATTTTGTATTTGATTTGGCCCCTCTTAGATATTTTTCGTTCACAAACGTCGGAATTGAGAACAAAGTTTAGCAAATTAACAAAATATACAGTCCAACTTCAGAGAAGGTTAATATGTCTTTTTTTTACATACATATGTTTTAATGTGGATTTGTAGTTAAAAAGTTATATTCCTTTTGTGTCAATGAGAATTAATTGCATCATAAGTGCATACTTTGACGGCAAAATCGTTTCGCGTATTCAGTGTCTGTTTTCTTAAAAATTTTACATGATTTTGTACCTGTTATTATAAATCTATTGGTAGCAGGCAATTTAACTGCAAATTAGTAATTTATGTAGATACGTTCCTACGTATTTTGAAGAATTAGAATATAAAGTGTTTACACTATTGATTATATATAATACATAACCTAAATGTGTAATCGCTTTCAATGCGTTTTATTAGTACATGTAAGTAACCATCTAGCTCTAAAATCTTTATTTTTAGGATATGTCTGTACATTATAAGTTCAAGAGCTCATTGGATTTTGATACTATTACTTTTGATGGACTCCACATATCGGTAAATGATTTTCGAAAAGCAGTAGTTCAGCAAAAGCGCCTTGGAAAAACAAACGATTTTGAGTTGCAGATAACAAACGCTCAAACAAAAGAAGGTAAGTCTAATAGTAAATGGTAAACCACACACAAGAAAAGCCGCAAACAATTATCTTCCAATTTATTTTCTAAAAACGTCGGTGCAATTTTACTGGCTGTAAGTTTTTAAAATCGGATTTATTCCTTAATTCCTTTAAAATATTTAGGGCAAATTTTTACTGGAACACCTTTACACATTTTTTTAATTTCATTTTGTTATATTATTTTGCAATGATCAGCAATCTGCAAATAAAATTTGGCGCTCGTATTCCTAATAGACTTAACCCACCCCATAGTTTCAACAAACTCATATGCAATGGTACCAAAATCTGAGATATGTTACAGTTGGTCCACTATTTTTTTAAAAGTATAAATAATTTTCTTTATATCGCTTCATGTCCTATCAGGTCATCGGTTTAGAGGTCTTGATACGGACGCACTAATCGAACCTATGTAAGTTCTCCTCAACTAACCCCAGATTTATTGTGATATGTATGTAGATATCTTTGAGGTAGTAAGGGACTTTGTCTACCTCAGCTGTGCTGTAAATTCTGATAATAACATCTCAGCAGAAATTACATGAAGAATAACTCTTGCCAATAGCTGTTTCTTAGGGCTGAAAAGGCAATTGAGTAGTAGAGTCCTACCCTGAGCAACTAAGGAGATTCTGTATAAGACCTTCATCATGCCAGTCCTGCTTTTAATCGGGCCCAGCTGCTCGCAACAAATTACAAAAAGACGCTCGCTCTTCACTTACAAACTCCTCATCAACAAAGCATATTAACAACGACAAAGGATTCGTATAATAAGTAAACGAAAGCTGGGCTCAACGCTTTGACAGCATCAACAATTCAATCTCCAACATAATCGCTCGCATTGATAAAGTCGAAGAAAACTCTTCAGTAGGGGCTCAATTAAATAATGCTGAGATTATCGCTCTTCGACAAGAAGTCAATCTCATGGAGATGAAAGAAGTCGCTAGCAACAAGTTACAAAAAGACGCTCGCTCTTCACTTACAAACTCTTCATCAACAAAGCATATTAACAACGAGAAATGATTCATATCTATCAAGGTCTTAGAAGAACAATTGGCTAAGCATTCCACATCTTTACGGCGCAGCTTTGTTGAGGAAATAAGTAAGATGTGAAGTGAATTTTTTAATAAAATTGAAGAAGTAAGGGAAAGCTGGGCGCAACTCTTTGACAGCATCAACAATTCAATCTCCAACATAATCGCTTGCATTGATAAAGTCGAAGAAAACTCTTCAGTAGTGGCTCAATTAAATAATGCTGAGATTATCGCTCTTTGACAACAAGTTAATGTCATGGAGATGAAAGAAGTCGCTAGCGACATAAACTATGTCACACTATCAACCCGCCTCTCTTAGCTGCCGCTTTCGTGCACAAAATCGAAACAACACCAATAACAATTCCTCACACACCGCCCCACCATCTATAATATTGAAATTCAACAACTCATTGGAAAGAAATGCTGTTCTCAAAGCCGCAGCCAACTACCGGAAAGCCAACAACAAAGTATTAAAACTCAATGATTTGGGCATCGATTTGAATGACAGCTGTTACTTGAATGAGCCTAACCAAGTATAAATAAAAAGAAAATAATATACCAACGATACTAGCTATTTATAAAGCTAAAAAGGATCAGAGAATGAGGCAGAGGTTAAAAGTTATGTTGTGGGCCAAAATGTATTATGCAAAGAAAACAATACCAAATGACTTTTGGTAGATAACTTGCGTTGTTAGTCTAGATAACGTTTATGCCGGTGCCACAACCAAAAAATAGTTGCGCCAATAAATAACAGCGCTATTCTGTCGACTCCAGAATTGTGGCAGCTCCAAAGTGAGTTAGAGTTTATACCGTAACTATTTCGGAAAAAACCATCAGACTTGCACGGCACAAACGCGGCCTATGGCAACCATTTAAGAGGGCTTCACCAAAAAGTTCGAACTAAAAGTCAAACATTCACGTAGTTTAGAGAACAAGCAGTGGGTTAAAACATAAGCTAGACAATTTTTTTTCGAAATTAAAATGAAAATTTTCTATTCAAAAATATTTTTCAGTATTTGCTCTGGTGGCAAACTAACTGGTTATAGAGGGGTATAGCTCTAAGTTTAATTTTTGTTTATATCTGCGTTGCTGGTCAACAATTTAAATAAAGTAGTATTGTATTGCTAGTATTGCTAGTATTACGGCGAGCTTTAACTGTGTATGGGGTTTTAATTTTTCCTCTTAGCAAAACGCGAAAAATTAAATGTTCGTATTTTTATGAATAATTTCATATTATAGCTATAGCTTTTGACCGTTAAACAACTGTAACATACTACAGTAGTAACGTTTTCTGTTTGTAACGATTTTTTTGTTCTTCAAACAATTTGTAAATATAAGTACAATAAAAGCCTTTTAATTCGAAAAAAAAATTTCCGAATAAAAGAGATTTTTTCTGAATAAATGAGAGTCGGTTTTCAATTTTTATACCCTATCCTAAGGGTATATTAAGTTTGACACATAGTTTGTAACATAGAGAAATAATCGAGATAGACCATATAAAGTATATATATTCGTGATCAGCATCAATAGCGAAATCGATTGAGCGATGACCGTCCGTCCGTCCGTCCGTCCGTCCGTCCGTATGTCACCGCTTTTTGGGCCTTAAATTTTGAGCTAGGACGATGAAATTTCATATCTGGGCTTCTGAGAAAAAGATACAGTACAAGTGTAAAAATTTTTGAAATCCGCCCACTGCCACGCCCACTTTTTCATAACTTCACTAAATTATATGAAACCGAAAAATTTTGTTAAGACCAAATATTTAGGCATTCAGATTCCCTACAATCCACCCATACAAACGTTTTGGCCACGCCCACTTTTTGGGGGCGTTTTTATCACAAAACCGATTTTTGGGCCTTAAATTTTTAACTAGGACGCTGAAATTTCATATCTGGGCTTTCAAGAAAAATATTCAATGCAAGTGTAAAATTTTTTTACATCCGCCCACTGCCACGCCTACTTTTTTATAACTTCACTAAATTATATGAAACCGAAAAATTTTGTTAAGACCAAATATTTGGGTATTTAGATTCCCTACAATTCACCCATAGAACAGTTTTGGCCACGCCCACTTTTTGGGGGCGTTATCATCAAAAAACCTATTTTGATAAAATTCCTCAAACGTTCGACATTATAGCTATATTTGAGTACAATATGCAATTTGGTCACGCCCATTTTATAGAGAGGAGGATAGGGTATCATACGATCCGTTCCAGACGGATTGTAGCTTTTCTGTATGTTTTTATTTAAAAATTAAATTAAATTAGCAAAAATTAAATAACGCAATGATTGAACACGTATACATAGTTAGCAAATAGATCTCAAATATGTAGAAGACGGAACAAATCTTCTATTAGGTATCCCGGTAATCCACATTTGGATGTTGTTTGGGAACACCAGTACAGTTTAAGTTGGCGATAAATGTAAGTCGTAGTCCTTAAACACAAAGTTGATACATATTTTCATCAATAGCATTTTTTCATCAATAGGAACGCGTTATAATGCATAAAAAAAATCTCTCATTAATTCGGAAAATTCGTTTATTCGGACTGTCTTTCCCTCCAACCATTCCGAATTAACAAGCTTTTACTGTAATAAGCTTTAACTTGCTTTTAATGCAGTTGATGCATCGCTGTTATCAAAAGAGACTCATGCAAGGGATTAGTTTGGTTTTGCTCTTTTTTCTTACATGAAATTACCTTTTTACCGATCATAGGAAAAGTGTTGATAAGTAATTTTCTGAAATGTGTCAAAAGCAAGTAAAAAATAAATATATGTAAGTCTCTTCGTAAGGAAAAGCAGAATATGTGTACAAATTTTTGAAATCCGTCCACACCCACACTTATTTTTTCAAATCTTCACTATTTTACATGAAAATTTTATTGAGACAAACTATTTAGATATTTGATTTGTCTATAATTCACACACACATCACTTATGGCTTTTTTGGGGCATTTTCATTAAAAACCGATTTTGATGATGTATTGCATGTAACATACTCAAACGTTCGACATTATCGTAGAAATTAATAAAAAACTACCTACTACCACGCCTACTTTAGCAAGTCATTTCAATAAGAATACCTTTGTTAATAAGACCATCGGGAGAGACTCCCAGAAAATAAGTATTCTGTCCTGATCTGTGAAGATACCACAACTTGAAATAGTTTTGCCCAGCTGATCTTGAAGCTGCTCTCTTGCAACATCAGCGTTCATCTTTCGTGAATTATGGTAGTCGAAAAACTTTCAGTCCGATGGATGACATGGTACATATATTCTATAATCACCTTTATATTATAGCTTCCGGTTCTAATAAATGTCCATGTCTTCTGAACTCAATAGCGTTTAATATATCCTTCCTAATCCGTTCTAAATTTACATTTAAAGTGCCTCTTATCGCTGCTTGCAGTCATTAGTCACAGATTCCAATTTGTGCCGAAAATTTAGCATCAACTGATTGCAGCACCCAATTTTTACTATTAGCTTTCCGTCATATGGACTGTTTTAATCATGTATGGTAAGAGCTGCAATCTCTATCGTTGTCAGATACCAAAGTCTATTTGCTTTGACACTCATTTTGAAACACTGAAGAAGCAAATTGGATTCCATTTATGGTGAAGGTCCGCTGTAGTTTATGTCACATATGTTATCTGAGCTTTTATGTTTCGAAGACCCAAGGAAATCACTTTCCTCGTATGCAAACCTTGACGATGCTGAAATTGTCTCTTAACCAGTTTCGGTGTTAGGTACTTACTCGTATATGGAAATATATACATTAAATGACTATGTTTCCTTTTGGAGATCTGAACACAATTTCGCCGAATATATAAAGTTATATACAGTACACTCGCGGTAACGTGACTATACGAGAACGCGAACTATCCACTAACGTGAACACAACAATTTTTATATTAGCGATCCAGTAACGTGAATACGAACCTTTCGATAACGTGTCCTAACAAGAAAAAATGGTTACTGTAACTGTTTAGCCAATGGTTTACATTGTGTATATTGTGTAAGTGGGTTGTTCTGCCTAAGAATATTCATTTTTCAAGTGATTTTATTTTAGTTTTTTTACATTTGTGTTAATTTTTGTGTTTTTTTTCTATTTTTATAAATAAAATGAATAAAACAACTTTTTGTAATTTATTTTTAATGCAAATATATTCAGTACATATAAACTCTCACCACTAATCGTTATTTTACATTAAAAAACTCCTATTCGATAACGTGAATTTTTCGATAACGTGAACGGTCTATGTTTTAATTAGTTCACGTTACCGCGAGTGTACTGTATGTGATAAAATAGAATACAGTTACATTACAGATAGAATGATTGACTGAAAGCACTATTTGAAAGGGTTTAGTACTGATTTGCAACCTACATACATAAACATATTAACTAATATTTAGAATATTAGAAATCAATGTCTTTATTAGGTATTGGGGTCTGATTGTGTCCATTTTAGAGGAAACACACTTCTTACCAACATTCCCTTAACTTGACAACTCTCTCATATTGTAATTAATTCATTAGAAATATTGTATCAAGTTTATATCCAATATTCATATGAAAAAAACACATTTCTTAAAGAGTTAAAAAAAAATTTTCAATGAATACATGTAGACACATGATACATATGTATGTACTTTCGCAACACACAACGAATCATTGACATACTATACATGGACTGCTAGTAGCCAACTTCGCACCGGTTCCGACATTAGCACCAGCGGTCCGAGTTCGGAGCGGAAACATTTTGAAGCTCACAGTTTGTTTGAGGTTGGACGTGAAAACGAGTATACATTTAATTATTGTGATTATTGCGCTAAAATTAAAAAATCGGAGAAAACTTGAAGTAAAAATGAAAATTAATTGCTGCATAATTAATTGCAATTTGCAATGCAATTTATTCATCCTTAAAGCAATTAAACACATAAATTACAACTCATTATTCAAATTTTTTTGGCGACATCTGTTCGAAGGGATGACAGCAATAATTTGAATTTCAACGGTTGTACTCAGTAAATCACTTCAGCGCCAATAGGTGCCTCTAGTGTTCTATGAAGAATTGCAAGGTTACGGGCATTTTTGCTTCGCATTTTTGCCGATCCGAACTCCGACCGCTAGTTATGTTGGCGACACTTTATTCGCAGAGGTTGTATGAAAATGACATTTCACTAGCAGTCCATATATAGTATGTCAATGCAACGAAGAATAGGAACCTCAAATAAATTTACATCATGGCACACCGACACCGTACTCATATTTTTCACAATCAACCAAACCGTAATAAAATATTTTCGAAATCGAAACTTATATTTTTCTAAAATAAACGCTCTAGCGACAAAAATTTTAATTAAAAACGGAATTGTACTCGCTAAAAATGGAATTTGCTATAAAATGGAGTCATATGAAATGCAGTGGTTCTCAGTAGCTATTTATTTTTCCTTTATCGGCTAGATGGAATGTCCCTTTACCATTTTAAGTTTGAAAATATTGAAAATAGTACATGAAAATCATTCTTTAATTTGACTAAATTTACCAATTTTCAAACACTAATATCTAGAAAAAGAAGGGAAATTTCAAAATTCTAGTCGATCACATTGGATATCTAATTATTACATTTCCAAAAAGCCCAATATCATATTATGTCAATAACTTTTTCTTATTAAACTGTAAACCAATTTACAATTTTATGCAAAAAAGCGAAAGTTGTGTCCGGAATTTTAAAATATTACAGCAACAAAACGTTTTTCAAATATCTGGTCGATCACATTGCAGATTGAACTCTGTTCTTTAATATGTGATAACTACCATTTAAATCGGTTACCGATTCGATGAATGGCATTGTAAACCGATTGCTCATTTTTCGTTTTTTTTATATTTTTTGGGTGGAGGCCTCTTAAATGTTGCAGTAGCAAGAACCAAACAAAAAAAAAAATCATATCAAGGGTATTCACGCATCGTTGTATCAGGCCTTGTATAATTGTAAAAGTGTATGTTTTTACACCGAAGAGTGATCGCCCTTTTTCGTATTTGTAGCAATTTCAAAACTCATGTCAGCTGAATTTTTTAATTTTTTTGTTTATTTATTCTTTTTGTTATTTTTCGCTTTTTCGTTATCCATTTTTTGGCAATCAAAATAAAATTAGTGAAATGAGCCAAAATGACAATGATAGCTGCCTAAATCTTACACTTCAACGTCACAATTTTACACTCGTAAGTTACAAGTATTGCTAAAGTGTAAAACTGTAAAGATATGACAGCCAGTGTATTTTGTTGTTTTAGTGTAAGAAAAATTTACACTTTTACACTTTTACACCGATACAAGACCAGATACAACGAAGCGTGAATACCCCTATCGTTTTAAAGCATTAACTACTATAATTTATTAACAAAAAACAAAAATAAGAAAAGTTAATTAAACAAAAATGTTCATACATACGAAAGAAAGCAAAACCATTTGCAAATGATGTAACATATACACAAAAGTATAAAAACTCTTAAAATTTTATGGCATAATGCTTTTTTTTTAAAACTGCAGTACATCTTTTGGGCATGGACGCAATTAAATTATCAATAAGCCGTCGACTATCCTCTGAACTAGTAGCATCGTTTTCCTTGCTCATTCGGTTCTTTTCGTTAGTGATATCCCGCTATTTTCATAGTTACTCAGTTTTTTCCCTTTCCATCCATCTCTTTCTTCACCCCGTTAGTTAAAAACATACAAAAGCTACAATTCGTCTGGAACGGATCGTATGATACCCTATCCTCCATCCTATCGAGCCCCTATAAAGTGGGCGTGGCCGTGTTGCATTTTCTTTACTGAATTACGATGATAACTTCGAACGTTTGAGGGACAGACATGGCTCAATCGTTTTCGCTATTGATACTGATCATGAATATATATACTTTATATGGTGTATCTCGATTATTTGTCTATGTATCAAACTTAATATACCCTTAGGATAGGGTATATAAAAATAATTGAAAAGAGTAACAAGTCAATGGGTAGTGATGCGGAACATATGGGAACACAAGCGTTCTCGCTTTAGCCTCTCACTATCAACTCCTACTCTACACCTCCACGATGGTGGCTGCTGGGTGCCTAGTACCTCAACTGGAGATTGGGTAACCAACCCCTTTGGAAGGTTGTTGGTGGCAGCGAACGAGAGAGGGGGGAGGAGTGTCTTCTCACTAAGGCACCTTCTCTTGCTTCAGGCGGCGGCGTACGAACTCCCTAGATGGAATCAACGGTGGCGTCCAGTTCCAGTTCCAGTTAGGTCCAGTTAGGTCGAACTATTAGTGTTATCCCTATATGAGCTGCTTCGACATATTCGAATTCCAGGTCTATAGGGATTTTCAATACTGAGTCAATGTGTTGGAATAGAGTTGGTGGCGGATGAACCCTTAATGGGGCAACGGCACCGCTCACACCCCCGAAGCGGGGTACTGACTCTGGAATATCCGGCCCCTTGTCCTAGGGGTAAAAAAAGGAACTGGTCCTCCGGGTTGGGGGTTGTGCGTCGGGGTAACTTCCCTACCACGTAAAAAACCAGTAGTTACGACACTACGACAAGCCTAGGATAAGGATGATCCCACTGTTGACGACCCCAGCAAACGAAATAAGGACAACGATCTTCGGATCTGCACGTGGAATGTTCGGACCCTTAACAGGCCGCGTGCAGCCGAACAATTAGCAGAGGCCCTAGACTGCTACAATGCAGATATCACCGCCATCCAGGAAGTGCGATGGGATGGCCCGGGCAAAAAGAGAATGAAAAACTGTGACGTATACTACGGTGATTGCTATAGGGAACAGAAACAACGCTTATTTAGATGTGGGTTCGTCATACGCGGCAGACTTAGGCAAGAAGTCTTGAGCTTTCGACACATGAGCGAGCGTCTTATGACAATCCGCATCAAGGCTAAATTCGCGAACATAAGCCTAATATGCGCTCATGCCCCCACAGAGGACAAGGACGACGCCACCAAAGAAAGTTTCTACGAGCTCCTCGACAAAACATATGAGCAATGTCCTAAGTATGACGTTAAAATCGTCCTAGGCGATTTTAACGCCAAGATAGGAAAGGAGGACATCTTTGGTAGGACGATTGGAAAGCACAGCTTACACGACACCACGTCTGGCAACGGACTTAGGCTTATTGACTTTGCGGCGGGGCGAAATGTCAGTATAGCAAGCACACGGTTTCCTCATCTCAATATCCACAAGGGGACATGGCGATCTCCTGATCATCAAACGGTCAATCAAATTGACCACATTGCGATCGACGCAAGGCATGCTGGAGGTATTCTGGATGTCCGAACCTTCCGAGCAGCCAACATGGACTCGGATCATTTCCTTGTTGCAGCCAAGGTACGAATGCGGATATCCCAAACGCCACAACTAAGAAGAACTACTGTGAGAAGATTTGACGTCGAAAAGCTGCAATCGCAAGAGATCGCCAGAACCTTCGCCGAACGCGTATCCCGAAATCTCTCAACTACTCCTATGCCGCCAGCATCAAGTGCCGAAGACCAGTGGCAACGCTGCCAACAAGCCGTCAGAAGTGCCGCAACTGATGTGCTGGGTTTCACCCGACCACCACCTAGAAACCCCTGGTTTGAGGATAAACAGCAAGCATACAAAGCGGTGCTGCAAAAAAGGACGAGAGCTGCTCGTGAGCTCTACGAGCAGAAGAGACGGGAAGAACATCGGCTTCTCCGAAAGAAGAAAAAAGAGCACGAGAAGCGCGCGATCGAAGATATTGAGAGATTATACTCCAGGAATAATGTACGGAAGTTTTACCAACAGGTAAAAAGAACGTGTCAGGCCAACAAGACCCGTACAGAAGCCTGTAGAGATGAAGAAGGAAACCTCGTAGTAGAGTCACAGTCGGTGCTGAGAATATGGAAAAACTTATTCTGCAGACTGTATAACGGCGACGAAGACCAACATCCCGCTGTCAGGCAGAATGAACCATTCAACATAGACGATGATAGTCAAAACTTCCGTCCACCTGACCAAAACGAAGTAAGGATAGCAATATCCAAACTTAAGTCCAACAAGGCTGCTGGACCTGACGGGTTACCAGCCGAGCTATTCAAAGCAGCTGGAAATGACCTGGTAAAGAGCATACACCAACTCATTTCTAAAATTTGGTCAGATGAGTGTATGCCTGATGAATGGAATCCCAGCACCGTTTGCCCGATCCACAAGAAAGGAGATCCCCTCAATTGCGCCAATTACAGAGGTATCAGTCTCCTCAACATCGCGTATAAGATCCTATCTGCCATATTGTGTGAACGTCTGAAACCCTTCGTCAACAACCTGATTGGGCCCTATCAGTGTGGTTTCAGACCAGAAAAGTCCACAATCGATCAAATCTTCACACTTCGGCAGATCCTGGAAAAAACCCAAGAAGTCCAAATCGATACCCACCATCTTTTTATCGATTTCAAGGCCGCATATGACAGCATTTATAGAGACGAGTTATACAGAGCCATGTCTAGTTTTGGCATCCCTGCCAAACTCGTCAGATTGTGCAGAATGACGATGGAGAATTCTCGCTGCTCCATCAAGGTCGGTAACGATCTCACCGAGACCTTTGATGTCAAAAAAGGATTTAACAAGGTGATGCGCTGTCATGTGATTTTTTTAACATCGTTCTTGGAAGAATTGTGCGAAACTCACAAGCCAACACCGGAGGCACAATCTTTCAAAAGTCTGTGCAACTATACTAGCGTACGCCGACGATATCGACAAGAACACAGTGGGCTGTCACCGGTGTGTTCGCTAGTATTGAAACAGAAGCTGCCAAAATGAGTTTAGCGGTAAACGAGGGCAAAACCAAGAATATGCTGTCAACAAGAAGGGACACGCAACATCGACAAATTGGACAGAACGTCACAATCGACAGGTATAACTTTGAGGTAGTAAGGGACTTTGTCTACCTCGGCTCTGCTATCAATTCTGAAAATAACACCTCAGCAGAAATAAAACGAAGAATAACTCTTGCCAATCACTGTTTCTTTGGGCTGAGAAGGCAATTGAGTAGTAAGGCCCTATCCCGAACAACTAAGGAGACTCTATATAAGACCTTGATCATCCCAGTCCTGCTTTATGGCGCTGAAGCTTGGACTTTATCAAAAGCGGATGAAGATATCCTCGGTCGTTTCGAGAGAAAAATTCTTCGCAAAATATTCGGTCCCGTTTGCGTTGACGGGCTTTGGAGGAGAAGATTCAACGACGAACTATACGAGCTGTACAGCGACATCGACCTAGTTAAAAAACTGCGCATTAGTCGTTTGAGATGGCTAGGACATGTAGAGCGAATGGACACCAGTGCTCCGGCCCGAAGAGTCTTCGAATCACACCCGGAGGGACAACGCAGCAGAGGAAGACCTCGCCTTAGGTGGCGCGCACAAGTTGAAGGGGACCTGAACAAGCTTGGAGTGCGCAACTGCAGAGCTAACTGGAGAGGCTTGTTAGTTGAGGCCCAGGTTCACCCCGACCTGTAGTGCCACCTAAGTAAGTAAGTAACAAGTGAATTTCTTCCATGGGCTCTGGGCCACGTGCTCCCCCAGGCAATCGGTTTAGCGGTCTCGAAGTAGTCGCGCTGCCCGAGCCCATAAACAAAAAAAAAGGAAAAATCACAGTATTTTCCCAACCAATCTAAACAACACGCTCGCAATAAACGATCCTAAATATATTATCCTCACCTCGGCATCCGAGGATAAGCCTCTCTCCTTCTTCAGTGTCTTTATGTTTAATAAAGCTATCGACAGTATTAGTACTTCATACGAATCAATTTCTCAGCTACGCGATGGTATCCTTCTTATCTTGGTTAAATCTCGAAAAATTGCTGAGTTATTTCTTAATGAAAAACAGCTCTCGAACCCATGTCTTATCAACGTTCACGAAACTGAAATCATCGAGGAAATGAAAAACCAAGGAGTCACCGATGTTTTTAAGTTTAAGAAGATGGCTGACAACAACCCTCGTGCAACTGGTCTCGTCCTATTCACATTCAACCGCTTCCGACCACCAACTTCATATAGGCTAGTACAACGTTAAGGAATATTTTCCGAATCCAATGCGCTGTCGTAACTGCCAGTTGCTAGGTCGCACAGCTAAAAGATGCAAGAGATACTCTTCTTGTGAATATTGTAATCTAGCACCCCACAACCCTGTGTAAACGCACGTCTTGCGCCAACTATCTTGAGGAGAACCCATCTTTATCGAAATCGTGCAAAAGGTACCTACAAGTTACGGAGATTCTAAAAATATTATTATTATTATTAATATTATTATTTATTAACATAAAAATAAATTGTTATGCTAATACAAAGATGAGCACTAGCTACAGAGGCTTTCAGCTCTAAATATATAAGTTAACAAATGATTAAGAAACTAGCATAATGTAAGTGTTAGGTTGATAGAGATACTATGTATTAATAAGGAAAAAAAAGAAAAATTTATATGACTAAATCAACACTGGAGGAAATTGTTGACTTTTTGTATATTATCATGGCTGATGGTATTAAGTAAAGAGTAGATTGATGTATTTTCGGGCAAGACTGCATTGAATGATTTGGAAATATGGCAAGGGATTAGTCCGAGAATATGTGATATGTCAATGATGTTGTTGCAGGCTGGGCATCTTGGTGGGTTGTCCTTCCTTAGGATGTGTTGATGCGTTTGAACCGTGTGTCCCAAGCGAAGTCGGACGAAGTTGGTGATCAATGCTTTGGAGGTAGGAGTAGGGTAGACCTGCATGGAATGGTTGGTGTTAATTTTTGCTTAGTGATTTTGATAACTCCTCCAGTTCAAGAGTCGGGACCTTTTTAACTTTCCGGTAATCTCTTTTTGTAGATCGAGTTTCGAAAATATGTTAAAGGAGAAAACAGGTGAATTGTTGTAAATTTTGCGGCCATATCAGCAAAATCATTTCCTTGTATCCCCAAGTGGCCTGAAACCCACATTAGTTTTATTTTATTGGGGTATTTTGCGAGGATATCCCTAATGTGATTTATAAGTCTGGTGTTGTGGTTTGGGTTGAGTGTGGCGTTCAGAACTGACAGTCTGTCCACGGACTGTTACCACGGAGTTTTATCGATAGTTTTGCTGCTTCGAGTACAGCGAATGCTTCTGCAGTAAAACCTTATGCGATAGTAAGTAACAGTGAAGGAGGTGGAGTGTGTTGATTTGGACCTGTCTGTGAAAATAGGTTTCCATCCTTTGGATTTAAGGTCGGTCACAGTTTCGAGGAAAAGTGCGTGGTATATCCCGCTGTCTGTGTTGGTTTTTTTATGTTCGGAAAGCGTCAGTACAAACGAGGATTGTGTAATACACCACGGTGGATAGGACGGGGAGTAATGATTAAATTGTGCAATGGGAAGACCAAGTTCTTTCGCGGTACATATTGTTCTAGCTATGGTTGATGGAAGTCGGTTTTTTGACTTTGTCCTGATAGCGGAAGAGATGTCCTTGTCGATGATGGAATTGTAGGAGAAGGAGAATTTGGCGAGAAGTTTGGTAAAACTTTCTGCTTGTCGTTCTTCCAAAGTAGGGAGTCCAGCTTCTGCCATAATATTTTCGATTCTTGAGGTTCGAAATGCATTGATGCTCCTTCTGGCGGCTTGATGGTATGTTGATTTTAGTATATTAAGTGTGGTTTTAGGACATTTGCCATATATGAAAAACCTATAGTCAATTTTACTTAGAACTAAAGATCTGGTGATGTTACAAAGAGTATTTATATGTACATTTAATTTTTTACAAGCTAAATAATTAATAATGTTACCTCTTTTAGCTAGGCTCTTCTTAAGATCTATACAATGTGGTTTCCAATTGTATCTATTGTTAAATGTAACACTTAAATTTTTAAATTGTTTACATTTTAAACATTAATATTATTTAAATTCAAGTTAAATTGCGGGCAAGATAGCTTACGACAAACATGTAGTGTCTTACATTTTTCTAATGAAAATTTGGCCCCGGAAGTGATTGCCCAGTCTTATATTTCTTTGAGTACTTCATATAGGATGGCTTTGGCTTTTTCTAGATCATTGAGTTTGTACATGATGATAATATCATCTGCATAACTGCAAAGATCTAGAAGTCTGTATTTTGCTATTATATTACTTCTTTCATCAAAAGCTATGATGAAAAGCACCACCGACAAAGGGGATCCTTGAGGAACACCATTGTGTAGTGGGAGAGTGGAGGAGAAATAGTTGTCCACTTTAAATGAAATTCTTCTATTGGAAAGAAAGGGATTTTATATAAACGAACATTTTAGATGCCCCATGTTTTTAATTTGTTCAAAATTAAATGAATACCTATTTTGTCAAAGGCCTTTTCGAAATCTAGTGAAAGTAGAGTGACGTGATTTCTCGACGACAAGGCATTCGAGATGAAAAAGTCGATGTGCAGTAAGGCATCGGCACAACCCCGATTTGGTTTGAAAGCAACTTGATTTGTGCTGATAAGTTTTTTGGAATCGATGAGAAGGCGCCTTGCAACTATTTTTTTTTTGTTGTGTTGAAGCTGTTAGAAAAATTCTCATCTTTTGACAGGTTGGACCAAGTTAGGGCCAGAAAATTGCAAATCTCTGAAGGGCACGAGATAGGGTCAGTTGGTGTTTCCATGCATTTAATGGATCGTGGAATAGAGTTCCCGGATAGGCAGCGGATTTTATGCCAAATTTCAGCGGGGGAGGAGTTTGGGTTTATTGTAGAAGTGAAATCGTGTATGATTTTAGCTTTGCTAGTTTTTATTTCTCTCCGGAATAAAGCATTGACTTTTTTGTAGGCTATTAGATTGGGATTAGTTTGATGTTTCTTGAAGAATCTCCAAGCTTTAACTTTTTCGGATCTCAATGTATTTAAAGTGGGGTTCCACCACTTAACATATTGTTTTTTGTGGGTGGGGGGCCGTTTGAGGGATAGAGATGTTAGAGGCAAAGCGTATAGCTTTTTGGAAAACAGCCGCCTCTTTATTGATGTTGAACGATGGCATCACTTTTGAGAGAAAATCAATAACGTTAATTTGGAATTTGTCCCAGTTGGTTAAGCCAGTTTTGTATTTGGGGATAGGCGGTGTGTCGGATTTAACTGGATTAATTGCAATATTTGTAATAATTGGGAAGTGATCAATGTTGTGCAGATCCAGAATAGACCAAGATGTTCAAGGGAGAAGTTCTGGTGAACAGCAGGTAATATCGATATGTGTGAATGTACTGTGTGTGGAGAAGTGCGTAGCTGATCCGTCATTTAAAACAATAAGATTTGCGTTGAGCAAGAATCCTCTAAGATGGCACCCCTAGAGTTTGTAGATGGGGAGCCTCAGAGAACGCTCCAGGAATTAATGTTCCCAACAAACAAGACAGGCGTGGAAACTTGATTCAGAATGTTTTCAAGGTCGTGTCGTGAAAATCGCTGATTAGGTAGGATGTAAAGAGAAACCACCGTGAATTTCAGAGATAAATTTATTTGGAAGGCTAATGTTAAAATATTCGAGTTAATATTCATTTTATTGTGAGGGATATTTTTTTTTATTAAAAGCCCAATACCTTGCTTTGCCGTGGTATTTTCAGGGAAATTGTAAAAAATACCCTTTGTATGATTTGGGAACAAGGGGAGAAGACCCGAACGAACAATGCGTCTCTTGAAGAGATATAACACAAGGGGCGAATTCTTTTATCAAAATATTAAGCTCATCATAGTTGTTAATATAACCATTTATATTACACTGGAGAGCTTTAAATATATTATGCCTTTTAGATAAAATTGGGACAGTTGAGTTGTGGTGTGGATTGTTTCTGTGACTCCGCTGCACAGATGTTGAAGCATCCAAGCTCCCTAAAGAGTTTGGAAGCTTCAACCTCCGAACAGCAGAGTCTGAGTTTTGGGCATGTGTACTATGACAATTATATGTCGTCATAATCTGATATTGGAGAAGGAGAAATTGTTTGGGTTTCCATAGGGATGCCGGTTTGGTGCGATGATTTACGTTGGTTGGAGTTTGTTGTGGGAGATGAGTGGAGAGTGAAAGAGCAGATGTTTGGGATTTATTTGAGATAAGAGCTAGGAGTGAAGAAGTGGTAGGGTTAGGTTGTGGGAGATCGGCCGAGAGATTGGATAGAGAGATGTTGGTTGGATGTGTAGAGTTGAGAGTTGGAGAGTTTTGATTAGTGCCGTTTTGTTGCTGTGGGACAATTTTATTATTGGATTCGATTACTATTGCGTTATCAGATGTACATGTTGCAGGGGTAGGTGTAGTGGGTGGGGGGAGGGGGGTGTTTGCTTGTTTATGGGACTGGGCCGAGTGAGATGAGTTGTTACTTTGAGTGAGAATTCTATTTTTAATAATTTCGGCCATGGAGGGTCTGGCTCCGGGATATTTTGTTGGAGCGGGAAGCTGATGAAGGACAGGATTATCATAGTATATTAGCCAAGCTTCACGGATTGTACAGCGCCGGTTGATCTTGATTTTGTTGATGGACTTATATCGCACAAAAGATGGGCATGTTGGATCGTAAGATGGGTGGGAATCGTCTTTGCAATTGATGCAGTAGACGCGTGAACATTCCTTGTGTGGTGGCGGGAAGCAGCAATCTTTACAGGTTGGTGCATTGTTGCAGCGATTTTTAGTGTGGCCCAGTTTTTGGCAGGAAACGCACCTCATCGGATTCGGGATGTACTCATCAACCTTGCAGTTTACCCAACCAATTTTTATGTCACTGGGACGTCGAATGAGATCAAAGGTAACGATTGCGGCACCGGTCGGGACTAGATCGGTGTTAACTTTTTTTAGGATTTTTTTTATATCAATTATTTTATATTTTTTTAATTCCTTCAATAACTCGTCTTCTGGTCAATTATGTGTCGGGAGAAGATTCTACCTTGGACTGAGTTAAGTCCAACGTGCGATATTATTTTCACAAATTTGGCCCTGATGAACTTTTCTGCCGTATGTAGGTTGGAGACTTTGACTAGAAGGTCGCCGGATCGCCTATTTTTTCTAGTCCTGATACCACTAGGAGTGGAGGGAAGTAGTCGTCAGTGCATTTTCGCTTCGATTTTATATTCCGATTTAAAGGTTCGTCCGGAGGGAGATCTTTAAATCGGTTTTTATTGGGGGTGTCCTCACCCCCTTTCATTGTTTGTGTATGTTTATACGAAAAGTTGGGAAAAAAAAACTCACTAATGGGAAGATAAACTTGGTGATCTAGTATAACGCCACTTGGGCGGGAAAAAAATGACACTTCAAATGTAAACAAAAGAGAAAAAGAAAACTTTGTGAACGAAGGCTGCGCACTTCACACAGGTCTATACACGGCGATTGCCTGACTAAGACTGGATTCTAAAAATAAAAACAGTAAAATAAAGTACTATGGCCTAAGCCAAACAAATATGTAGCGAAATCCTACCCAAATATTTTCATTAACATATTCCTCAATAGTGAAAACGTCCGCTCAGGCGAAACCTACTCTCCACTGATCCATTGATCTCAAACCCGCTACACCCTCGAGCCTCCACACATATGTACATTCACCTCAACTTCTTCTTCCACTAACACAAAATTATTAAACTCACCTACTTCTATAATATATGTATAACTCAATGTCCATCTTAAAAAGCAATCATTACCAATTTAATACACCTGAAATTGATAACATACACTCATAACCTCACTCATAATTGATAACATACACCTCATAACATACAATCATAACCAAGACCCCGATTCTGTGGTCCAGGAATTTAATCAACCGATTGCCAATCTTTGGATGAACAAACAAACTGCTTGGAAATCATTCAGAAAACATCCATCAGACTCGAATCTCATAAAATACCACAAGACTAACGCCATGTTCAGAAACAAGGCTAAAGAATCAAAAAACGAATGCTTCCAAAAATTTACAGCCAATATAAACCCATATCCTTACTCTCATGTACAGTATGTGGCCATTGAATTATGACCGATGAGAAATATATGCAATTTTTCGCTTTGACCGCAAATAAAGACAAAATTAATTTGATTATTTAAAATCTTGTTGCACATATTTATTGTTACATGGCTTAACAGTGATTACAAAGTAAAAAATTATTACATCTTAATACTTAGTACTACCGCCCTTTTGTGCGTACCTCCTTTATTTCGCGACCATTTGTTTCATAGCGGTCTCGTTTTTCCAGATATCTTCTACTATAAACGCGAGATTTTAGGTAGGCCAAGCAGTTTTTAATATGGTTCAAATCCGGAGAATTACCAGGCCATGGTAAGACTTCCAAGTTCATGGAACCCAAGCATTTCATGCTTGTTTTGGATGTGTGGCATGGAGCTCCATCTTGCCTAAAGACGTATTCTTCTCTGGGAGAGTCTAATGTGTTCAAATACGGCCGAATAACTTTCCTCAGGACAGGAATATACTGATTGGGGTCTATTGTTCCATCAATGTAATAAATTGACTCCATACTTTCGCATATTATGCAACTCCAAATCATCACAGAGGGTGGGTGTTTGTCCGTCTGAACTACGTAATGCTCTGAATATCTTCCATTGGACCTTCTGCAGACAAATTTGGCAGTCTCCGTCACGACTTCTAAGCGACACTCATCGCTAAAGACAACCTAAAATAAAATCGTGATTACGGGAAAATTGCTAAAACTGTTCATCTTTTATTGTGAAAAGAAATTTGAAGAACAAATTAACTTGCTTTGTTCCAATAGCCACTCTCGCTGTCTATGTGAAGTTGTGCCCAATATAATCGCCATTTTCACATGACATTGGTCAATTTGGGCTTCTTTGCTTGCCTCCTTTGCTTGTCTCCAATCGACGCCGCAGAGTTCCCAACGATATGTCGATTCCAGCTTCATTCAAAAAGTTCAAAATGCAGTGAGCTGGTGGATTACGTTCCTGTAGAGCTTTATGAATAATTTTCCGGTCAGTCCACGGTGTTATTTTTCTTTCTCTGCCACAGTTTTGCCGATTATTTGAAGTAACCAAGGTTGAACCGCCTGGTACGTCCACGTGTTTTGCTATGTTGAATACTGAAGACTGCGATTCCAATAATCCTGGCTATTTGAGCATAGCTGGACTTCTTCTCAGTCAACAAAGCAGCAACTTGTGATTTATTTTTTCAAAAGAAATGACGGCTTATTTACCAATATTGATAAGAATCAATTAAAATATAGTTTCCAACTTTCTATGAGGTATATATATTAATTTTCAAACAAATATGTAATGCCACTAACTGCATCTTTAATTTAAGTCCCAAATTAATTTTCCACTTATTAAAATACTTTTTACAACCGCACTATTGCCAACTGCGAGCTTAAAGAAAATGATAAGAAAACCACGTACCTATTTATGTGTTGCTGCACAATTATCGTACGTATGTACGTAGGTAAATCCTTTGGTGCCTGCTTTTGAAATTAAAGAAAGTATAGAGAAATCCGTAGCTAGCCGTATTCTTAAAAACAAATAAGGAAAAAATGCATTTCACAGTACACACACATCGAAATGAAAAAAAATCGTTGAAAACACGATCGGTCATAATTCATTGGGCACATATTGTACAAGCAAGCTATTAGAAAAATAAATATTTCCACGAGAATCCTTTGGTATTTAGAGAGAAATCAGTTCTTGAGTCAGTGAGTTGTGCGATGCCGAAAACAGCATCGGTTAAAAATTCTTTTTTTTCGATCATGTCACAACGATTACGCAGTTCCGAAATTTCGCCGCTGAGTGCTGCATTTACTTTTTTTTCAATTTCCGCGGTTCGTTGAGACAAATCAGTGATTGCTGAGTTTATGCTGTCGATCTTTTCGATTAGTGTTCTTTGAATGCTGAGCACCTTGAGCAATAATTCATTTCGGGTCTTATCCATCTCTTTAAACGTCGCGATAATGGATTCAGCATGTTGTTTAAGTTCTTGGCGAAGAATTTCGATGGAAAGACCGGAGCGTGCAGTGGGTGTTGGTGTGCATGTCGAGGTATTTGGCTCAGTAGGCGTGAGGAGGTGATTGTGCTTTTTGCCGTGTGCTTCACCTTCGATGGAATTGTTGGGTTTGTTTTTCGGCGAATTAGATATCGGAAACGTTGCATGTTGCTGTTGCGCTCGAGCTAAGTACCTACGAGTGCTAACTGTAGACATCGTGTGGTGTTTGAAGGTTTGATATACATACATATATGTAATCAGATACGGGAACAAAAAATGTAAATTTAGAAATAAATTTTTGTTTTTATGCGAATCGATAATTTTTTTTTCACTTAATCACACAGTCGTTCGCAAAATTATCGACGACAAAAATATAACATTTCCGCGACAAACGTCGTCATAAAACGTCTCAGACAATACCGACGATCGTCGCCGAAAAATACAATCCACATACTTTGACATTTCCGACGACTGTTGGCGATCGGCGCCGCGACAAATGTCGTTTATTTGTCATCGCCAATGCCGAACAGTAGCGTCGTTTTTTTTTAGAGTCGTAGACGACGACGACAATAAGGGTGATTGGGTCATATGCAAAACGCTTTTGCTCAGACTCAATTTTTACTTTTGTATGCAAAAAGAAAATGAGACAAATTTCAGAGACTAATATTTTGTTCGAGCAATGCCCTAAATATGACGTTAAAATCGTTCTAGGCGATTTTAACGCCAAGATAGGAAAGGAGGACATCTTTGGTAGGACGATTGGTAAGCACAGCCTCCACGACACCACGTCCGGAAACGGACTTAGGCTTATTGACTTCGCTGCGGGGCGAAACGTCACCATAGCAAGCACACGGTTTCCACATCTCAATATCCACAAGGGGACATGGCGATCTCCTGATCATCAAACGGTCAATCAAATTGACCACATTGCGATCGACGCAAGGCATGCCTCCAGTATTCTGGATGTCCGAACCTTCCGAGCAGCCAACATGGATTCGGATCACTACCTTGTTGCAGCCAAGGTACGAATGCGGATATCCCAAACGCCACAATTAAGAAGAACTACTGTGAGAAGATTTGACGTCGAAAAGCTGCAATCGCAAGAGATCGCCAGAACCTTCGCCGAACGCGTATCCCGAAACCTCTCAACTACTCCTATGCCGCCAGCATCAAGTGCCGAAGACCAGTGGCAACGCTGCCAACAAGCCATCAGAAGTGCCGCAACTGATGTGCTGGGTTTCACCCGACCACCACCTAGAAACCCCTGGTTTGACGATGAGTGCCGGCAAGCACATGCAGCTAAACAGCAAGCATACAAAGCGGCGCTGCAAAAAAGGACGAGAGCTGCTCGTGAGCTCTACGAGCAGAAGAGACGGGAAGAACACCGGCTTCTCCGAAAGAAGAAAAAAGAGCACGAGAAGCGCGCGATCGAAAATATTGAGAGATTATACTCCAGGAATAATGTACGGAAGTTTTACCAACAGGTAAAAAGAACGTGTCAGGCCAACAAGACCCGTACAGAAGCCTGTAGAGATGAAGAAGGAAACCTCGTAGTAGAGTCACAGTCGGTGCTGAGAATATGGAAAAATTTCTTCTGCAGACTGTATAACGGCGACGAAGACCAACATCCCGCTGTCAGGCAGAATGTACCATTCAATCTAGACGATGATAGCCAAAACTTCCGTCCACCTGACCAAAACGAAGTAAGGATAGCAATATCCAAACTTAAGTCCAACAAGGCTGCTGGACCTGACGGCTTACCAGCCGAGCTGTTCAAAGCAGCTGGAAATGACCTGGTAGAGAGCATACACCAACTCATTTCTAAAATTTGGTCAGATGAGTGTATGCCTGATGAATGGAATCTCAGCACCGTTTGCCCAATCCACAAGAAAGGAGATCCCCTCAATTGCGCCAATTACAGAGGTATCAGTCTCCTCAACATCGCGTACAAGATCCTATCTGCCATATTGTGTGAACGTCTGAAACCCTTCGTCAACAACCTGATTGGGCCCTATCAGTGTGGTTTCAGGCCAGGAAAGTCCACAATCGATCAAATCTTCACACTTCGGCAGATCCTGGAAAAAACCCAAGAAGTCCAAATCGATACCCACCATCTTTTTATCGATTTCAAGGCCGCATATGACAGCATTTATAGAGACGAGCTATACAGAGCCATGTCTAGTTTTGGCATCCCTGCCAAACTCGTCAGATTGTGCAGAATGACGATGGAGAATTCTCGCTGCTCCATCAAGGTCGGTAACGATCTCACCGAGACCTTTGATGTCAAAAAAGGATTTAGACAAGGTGACGCGCTGTCATGTGATTTTTTTAACATCGTTCTTGAGAGAATTGTGCGAAACTCACAAGCCAACACCGGAGGCACAATCTTTCAAAAGTCTGTGCAACTACTAGCGTATGCTGACGATATCGACATTATTGGAAGAACACAGCGGGCTGTCACCGGTGCGTTCGCTAGTATTGAAACAGAAGCGGCCAAAATGGGTTTAACGGTAAACGAGGGCAAAACCAAGTATATGCTGTCAACCAGAAGGGACACACAACATCGACGAATTGGACAGAACGTCACAATCGACAGCTATAACTTTGAGGTAGTAAGGGACTTTGTCTACCTCGGCTCTGCTATCAATTCTGAAAATAACACCTCAGCAGAAATAAGACGAAGAATAACTCTTGCCAATCGCTGTTTCTTTGGGCTCAGAAGGCAATTGAGTAGTAAGGCCCTATCCCGAACAACTAAGGAGACTCTATATAAAACCTTGATCATCCCAGTCCTGCTTTATGGCGCTGAAGCTTGGACTTTATCAAAAGCGGATGAAGATATCCTCGGTCGTTTCGAGAGAAAAATTCTTCGCAAAATATTCGGTCCCGTTTGCGTTGACGGGCTTTGGAGGAGAAGATTCAACGACGAACTATACGAGCTGTACAGCGACATCGACCTAGTCAAAAAACTGCGCATTAGTCGTTTGAGATGGCTAGGACATGTAGAGCGAATGGACACCAGTGCTCCGGCCCGAAGAGTCTTCGAATCACACCCGGAGGGACAACGCAGCAGAGGAAGACCTCGCCTTAGGTGGCGCGCACAAGTTGAAGGGGACCTGAACAAGCTTGGAGTGCGCAACTGGAGGCAGTTAGCTAAGGACCGAGCTAACTGGAGAGGCTTGTTAGTTGAGGCCCAGGTTCACCCCGAACTGTAGCGCCACCTAAGTAAGTAAGTAATATTTTGTTAAAAGTAAGACAGATCTTATGTTTTGATTTCTCTTATGCAAAACATAGCAATGTCTCAGAACAATGAGATAAATAATGTGACAGCGAAGTAAAAGTAAATGGTGTCAATATTAACAACTTAAGATCAGTGTTGCCACTAAAAAAACGTGAATCCGGTCAAATCTAACCGTAATTCGGTCAATATATCCGGTTAAACGAATTTATTATTTAAATTCGGTCGAAAAATCCGGTCAGTCTCAAATCTATTAAAAAAAAACAACAGTTTATTAAAATATCTCAGATTTATAGCGCAAAGTTATATTTAAAAAAAAAGTTAATAAATTAGTTTAAATCTAATTAGTTTAAAAAAGAAACCGATATTTCATTCAATCAAATTTATCCAGAGCTCATCTTTGTTCCCACAACAACCAAGCGACGATTTCAACATGCATTCAGAAATAAATAAAGGACAGGATCATCATCTTCATCGGTCTCTGAATAGCTTGGATCCTAAGCGTATATAGTATGTATTAATTTAGACATAAATGTACATACATAATTTGTACAATAGAGAAATAATCGGGATAGACCCTATAAAGCATATATGTATGTACATACATACATATGTATGTAGGCGCAGGGACATAAGTCCCATTTTTTTCTTTTGGGACCTATGTCCCACTTAACTGGGACATAAGACCCAAATTGAATTAGGGAGTTATGTCCCACCTCATCGGGTCACTTATGTCCCGATGGAGTGGGACATAAGTCCCGAAAAAAAAAGTTTGGGACTTATGTCCCGGGGACTTATGTCACTGCGCCATGTATGTACATATATTTCTAATCAGTATCAATAGCGAAATCGACTGAGTCATATCGGTCTGTATGCCACTACTTTTTGGGTGTAAACATTTAAAGTCCTTCATAACTTCAATAGTTTACATGAAATCGCTCAAATATTTAGACACTCAGACTGGCTACAATTCATCAGTTTTGGCCACGCTCACTTTTTGGGGATGTTATCATCAAAAAAACGCTTTTGACATGTTACATCCTTAAACAATCGACGTTATCGTCGGCACATATACGACCACGCCCACTTTATAAGGGCTGTAGAGGTAAAAGGATAGAGTATCATACGATTTGGTCTAGGCGGATTGTAGCTTCCCTGTATGTTTATATTCAATCCGTAAAGAGTTCTTAATGTCAAAATTTTAATTAATAATTTCGTTTTCATGGTCTGCTGTTACTGTCTGTAAACCTATGAACTGGGGCGCAATTCCGCAAGAGTGAGTTTTTTGTCCGTTTTTTTACACTTAACAAAACTCACATTCACCTTGTACACCAATTACAGTTTATGCGATTCTGCAACATGCTGTGAGTGAATATTTTTTTTCAGCCGAGGGAGCTGAATTCAGTTTGACGTTTGGGTTTTCATTTTTATTCAACCGTGAAAATTGCAAATAACTATTCGAAGAATTTCGGTTTGTATTTTTATTGAAAAATTGTTTATTAAAAGTGATAATGAGCTCTACGTATGTATAAACGTCATTGCATGGAGACACATTAGAAGGCAAAATCAATATACTCAATTAATTTTATTGAAGTTGTTTTATATCTTATCATTTATGTTTCCACAGAAGTAAATTATTAATTATTATCAGAAGACATCTCAGAAACTCTCGTGATCCATTTGAGGAATCTATGCATCTATGTATTATATAAAAATAAATCTGTCTTTAAAATAGATCTATTATATTATACATTTCTTGGATAAATTAAACATCGTTTTTATAAAAATATACTACAATTGCTAAAAAACATTTGCCATTTAGTGGCTTTTAAATCTGTGCCATCCGATAATTCAAATCTGCATTAAAAAAGAAAATTAAATATGTACATATGTAAAAAAATTATATATTAAAATTAATATTATATATTAATTAAAAATAATTATACATAAAAAATGTATAATATTGGTTAAATAAACAAATCTATGGTGAGCAAACTCTATATTCTCTTCCATATAGGTTAACAAATACTCCTGCTCATCACTGACTTTTTTCATATTTTTCGGTTCGCCCATATTTTTTATTCACTACTCACCACCTTAACTCACAGTCAAAAATAGAGTGAATAAATTTCTTCAATTGTGTACACGACAACTGCCAGAAAAACTCACTCTCACGCTTGCAGAATCGGAACAAACCTGTGTACAAATTTTTTATGTACACATTAAAACTCACCCTTGCGGAATCAGGCCCCTAGACTTAGTTTTTTAATGAATTTGCACACTAGAATTGGTCTTGGTTCCAACCTTTGCAGAGCATGTTCGTTAAGTATGATTTAGTTTCCTTCAACTGAAGAAATATTTTTTTGTAGGCACAATATAATTTTTCGGTCAAAAAACAAGTTTCCGGTTAAATAATTTTTTTGTTTCGATCAAAAGTCGGTTTGATCGGATTTTGAATTTTTCTCCGGTCAAAGTAAAGAGATTTCGGTCAGATTTGACGGAATTCGGTCAAAATGGCATCACTGCTTAAAATACGCGGATGGTGCCTCTGCGTATCATTCAAAAAATTATTGTATATGATATAGTATATCGAAGAATTTTGCGTATAGGACCATATAGGACGGACAGAATATTATTATTATTATTATAAATTAATACTAAATTATAAGTAGAAAAGAAACTGGAATACCTTGGAGACGTCTAACGTAGCAATGAGTATAAACTTCTTCAACTTATTCTACAAGGAAAGATAAAAGGACGAAGAGGGGTCGGGAGACAAAGGCTGTCATGGCCAAATATGCGGTAGTTCCTCAATCTCTCGACTTCAGAGATAATAAGAGGTGTCGCAAATAAACAAACTTTAAAATTAAAAACGATGATTTCCAACCTCCGCGCAGTGTGGTGAATTGCCAATCTAGCTGGACAAAATTAAAAAAATTAAAGTTTGGCCAGTTGACTTTAAATTATGTAGTAAGCTTTTCAATACAATAGGCAACTGTAATTCATGTTTTGTTTTTTTGTTTTTATCTCTGATTAGGAAAATCTAAGTTTGAAAGTTAGCTGTTGTCAACAGGTGCAAAGAGATAACACTGAATAGATAATTTTTTGTGTGAGTTGTGTTGATGATTTAAAACGCTATGGTGATTTTATTGTTATAATTTTTTTTATTATTATTAAGCGTTATTTTAAGTTAAAATATAAAAGTTTTTATTTAATAATTTTCATTGCAACTATTTAAAAAAATCGGTGGGAAGGTCAAAAAGTTCCAAAAATAAAATATTGTTGTTTTTCAAGTAGAGTTAAAGTTAATTATTCCGCATAATTTCGGTCTGAAACTACATTTATATCATACTGTAGAGTGTTCTCATTAAGGCAAACTAAAAATATCTTGCGCGTTTTTGCGACCGCCATACAATTTTTTTCAATTTTCCAGAATGACTCCTCTGAATGACTCATGACTCATTTTTGAAAAGTAAGAATAAACGGCCAAAATATATTGCTAAGACGTGGTTTTGCCATTAATAATGTACAGATATGATCTTCACGATATACCTAAAAATTTAAAAAAAAAATTTTAAATCTTAAAAATGTCTTTTTTAACCATGTAAACTGAATTTTTTGTCACTTTTTTATAAAAATTTCAAACTCAAAAAAAAATTTTATGAATTGTAAAATCAAAGCCTTAAATTGCTGAAGAATTAACCCATTCTCCAGAATGGTGTTAAACACAACAACTACAATTTCCAATTTTTTTGACGCGACAGGTCTATGGGACCCAGGGACTAGCTTCTCACAACGTTGTGTTGTGCGTGTTATATTCTTTACACGAATGGAAGCATCTACTGTTTAATGACATCCGAAGGGCAATTTTAGTTTTGAGAAGCTGCGGCATACTGAAAGGGACATGTATTAGATGTTTGACTCTGAGCTTGAGGTTGGTAATGTACTTTCTTCCCCTTAGTCTCGCTAACAATTTCCAAAAGTCCTGAGCATTAGTACATCGCGCCTCTTCAAAGTAAATTAATTTTTTTACGTTTACATAGCGCTTTAGTATTGTTAATTTGGATGAAGTGTTTTAGTATTATAAGCTGCTGTATGAATCCGTTAGAGTTCCATGCTAGTATTTCATTTTGTTAACACACTCTTTTAACAAATGAAGTATTTTGATTAGTTTACCAATTGCTTACTGTACTGTACTGTACTGTACCATTATACAGAAGATAAGCTCATCAAAAATATTAATTTGGAACTTTCTCTTCACATGAGATGAAAACAGAGTTTCAAAAAACCTTTTATGCCACTTATCAGTTATGTTAAACAAAAAGAATCTAAAAGATTTTGTTTACATGCTTCCTCAAAACTTTTTTTAAATCACAAATTAGAAAATAACTTACATATAGTCAATTTATTTACCTTAACTTAAGAAGCTTGGCTTCTGAGGTTAATAGTGCAGTTTATTTAATAATAATTTTCACTCTGAATTTCTTACAGAATATGAAAACGACAATGATCTTATACCAAAAAATACATCTCTGATCATATCGAGAATTCCTCAAACATCAAAAAAACCAAGAGATTCTCAAAATCAAAATACTCCTAGTGTATGTCATGTTGCCAAATTTGACAGCAATACTTTAGATCTATCGCAAATGAATGCAAGTGAAGAGGACAAAATACAGGCAATGATGGCCCAAAGTACAGTGGATTATGATCCTAGAGGGTAAGATATATTGCTGCTTATGTATAATTGTATGATTGTTACTTATTTCCTTATTTAAAATCACAATGCAATCTATATTTGGACATGAATATAAGTTTTCATCATTGGTAAAAGCATTTTTGTTACGCATGCTAAAATTGTATAATGAATATAGGATTTTGTTTTTCTATTAGGTATCAAAAAATACGCGGCCCAGGCCAAACGGGTGAAGTTCCACCAACATATCGCTGTTATAAGTGTCATCAAACTGGACATTGGATAAAAAATTGTCCATTGCCACATACCAGTTCAAAAAAGTCTGAGATACGACGTAATACAGGAATACCAAAATCTTTTCTTCAAGAGAAGGGCGTCGAGAAGTACGTACGCATTTTATAAGAATAAATTTACGATGTCGAAACAGTGAATCCCAGAACAGCACAATAGATTTATTTTAAATAAATGTAAAAGGCTGTACATAGTAATACGACAAGAGAGAAACAGTCTTGAACTGCTTTTTATGGGTTTGGGTTAAGCTTAGTTGATAGGTTAACATTGTGCCTAAGATCATTTTAGTACTCCGCGATTAAATTTTATTTCGATTGAAAATATTCTCTCTTGCTTGCGAAACATTGTGCAAAGAAGAAAACTATTACATCCATTCAACAATTAATAAACTTTAACAACAGGCTAAAGGGCTTAATTTAAAATATGTACAGGCATAGGCATGATCAGATTATCATGTCATATAGTGAATAGCTTCAATAGTCTGAAATGAATAATGAATAAACACAAATGTATTTTATATTTTTAAATTGTTTTGTTCTGGTTTTGGTAAATCAAATACAATATACTTGATTTCAAATTATTATCAATTAATCTGTGTGAAAGGTACTATAATCATATAGTAGAGCCTGGTTAATCTCTAAGATAGGGTAAATTAGATCGAATAACAGTAGTTTAATATTTATTTAGTTTTTTTTTTCACATTATGGACTAATGAAGTTACACTTTTTGAGTTAAATTAAAAAAAAAAAGAAGAAACAAAATTACATAGGTCACCAGTTCAAGTTAGAGTTGTACACCGATGTACACTGGTGACCAAATAATGTGTCCGCGGCTTATGTATAAAGTAAATTACCTTGATATAACAGAAAAGCAATAAATCTGAGTTATATTTATCCCAGTTTTAAATGCACTACTGTTCTTGCAACTGTACTCCATAAGGGTGCATCAGTTAGTTTGCAGACTATTAGCCACAAGTGTCTTTGTTTGCCTTATAATACAGGTTGTGGATGGACGAAGGCTTGCATTACTCAAAAGTTTCGAGCTCCCGCCTGAGATTTGCAAAAGTTTATCAAAATAGGACTCAGGCCAATTGGAAAACCGTATTTTTTATGGATAGGTCCAAGATAAACAACACCAGTTAGATGGTATCTCCTATGTACGCCGCAGAGTAAATTAAGACTTAAAGTAACACTGGGTTGTTTCTCGGAAAAAGTTCACACTTAGTTTTAAGGGCTGGGAGAGTAATTTTCACGAATTCATTGATTGATTGATTATATAAATATAAATTTAGATTTTTCTTATAGAATAATTTTAAATTCATTGAATTAAATTTTTAATTTTTATCTAGGGATTATAACCTTCTGACTTTATTGCATCCCTACTGGTCCACCTGTGAGGTTCTTAATAAATAAGTCCAGCGGCAGAATACCTAGAATACCTTCCATTGCGCATGCCAGACATGCCAGACATTGGGCTCTATCTAACTGCTTCTTTACAGTTGTCTGGGTGGCTTTTCCTCGTCATACAATTGACGCATATGGATTAATCGTTCTACATAACTATCATCGTGTATATCCAGTATGCTGACCTCGGCGAGATTCCCCACCTTAGTTCACATACCCGTTTGGACTGGTGAAGCACCCTTTTCGCCTTTCTGATCTTCTCTTCCACATGGAAGTTCCAAGTTAGTCCAGCATCTAGGTTTACACCCAGATACTTAACCTTCCTGGTCACATGTAGTTCCGATCCGAAAAGTGTCAAGGGCAGAAATTCCAGATCTCCTCTTCCTTGTGAAGATGATTAGATCTGTTTTTTCCCGCATTAATGGAGAGCCCTTGTTCCTGATACCACCGCTCCACCACTCTGAGAGCATTTCTCATGGTATCTGCTGTGATGTTCATGAATTTATCTCTTGCCATTATAGCTATATCATCGGCATATCCCACAGTGTGGATGCCAATTTCTTCAAGTCTTCTCAGGAGAGAGTCCACAGTTATATTCCACAGAGTAGGTGACAAAACTACTCCTTGCGGGCAACCTCTCCTAATCCTTCCTCTAAGTTTTGAAGTTCCGTCTGAATATTTATCGCCCTATTTTTCAGCATATTGTCCACGCATCTCACCACCAATGGGTTAACCCTGCGTTCTTCTAAGGCAACTCTCAGACGTCCGAAGAATATCTTATCGAAGGCACCTTCAATGTCCATTATTATGCCTCTGGTATTCATCTCTTCCGCAACGCGTACCACATGGTGTAACGCTGTTTCCGTAGACCTGCGAGTTGTCTACTATTCAAAGGATACGCTTTCAGCTCCCGTACTCTCCAAGTGATCCACCACAATTCTTTCCATTGTTTTCAACAGAAATGTTGTTAGGCTGACCGGTCTGAAGGACTTCCCTTCGATGTAGTCCTTTTTTCCCAGTTTTGGAAGAAACACCACATTTGTTTCTCTCCATGTTACCGGTATGTAGCCTATCGCTAGGCATGTAACGTACATATATATCCCTAAGCCTTGGTACAATGAGATCTGCACCCCATTGCATTAAAGCTGGGAATATACCCTCCGGTCCTGCGGTCTTGTAACGGGAAAACATTCTCAGTAATTCTTCTTTGCTGTGGCGTTTCGGATATCCGCATTCGTACCTTGGTTTCAACAAGGTAGTGATCCGAGTTCATGTTAGCTGCTCGGAAGGTTTGGACGTTTAGAATACTGGAGGAATGCCTTGCGTTAATCGCAATGTGATGAATTTAATTGACCGTTGCATGATCAGGAGACTGCTACATATATCCCTTTGTGGATATTAAGATGAGAAAACCGGGTGCTTGCTATAGTGAAGATTCGCCCCTCCGCAAAGTCCTGAGTCCGTTGCCAAACGTGGAAGACGACGTGGAGACGTAGAAACATTCTTTGGTGGCGTCGTCGTTGTCCTCTGTGGGGACATGAGCGTATAGTAAGCGAATTAAGCCTTGATGCGGATTGTCATAAGACGTTCGTTCACATGTCGCAAGCTCAAGACATCTTTCCTAAGTCTGCCGCGTATGACAAATCCTCATCCGAATAAGAGCTGCTTCTGTTCTCTATAATAATCATCATAGTATATTATAGTAGTCTAGGGCCGCTGCGAGTTGTTCGGCTGCACGCCGTCTGTTAAGGTTGTTTCGCAACTATTTGTTTCTTCTGTGGTAGAGAAGTTAACCCGACGCACAACCCCCAATCTGGAGGACCAGTTTCCTTTTATACCCCTAGGACAATGGGCCGGATTCTACGGAGTTATTAACCAGCTACGGGGATATGAGCGCTGCCGTTGACCCATTAAGAGTTCATCCGCCACCAACTCTTTTTCAATACTTTAACTCAGTATTGGAGATCTCTATACACCTGGAATTCAAATAAGTTGAAGCAACTCATATAGGGATAACACTGATAGTTCAACCTAACTAGAACTATAGACGCTACCGTTAATTCCAGCTAGAGAATTTGTCCGCTGCCACCTTTTCATAACTTCACTATTTTACATGAAATCGAAAAATTTTGTTAAGACAAAATATTAAGATATTTAGATTGTCTACAATTCACCCATACATTGTCTTTAGCCAGGCCCACTTTTTAGGGCGTTCTCATTAAAAAACCGATTTCGATGAAATTTTTATTTATTTATTTATTTATACATATAAACTAAAAAAGTAATCTTAAATTACTAGATAGTACATATTTTTTTTTAAGAGCACTAGCTGCATAGGCTTTCAGCTCAATGGTGCAAATTTGATATGGTTGAAATTATTTATAAATTAATTTTAAGTTTAGAGATTAGACTTTGGATAGTAGCTAGATTTCTTACATTAATATCTTTCAGCAGTTCGAGGACATTTTGGTTGTTGTTAGGTAGAAGAGAGTTCATATGGGTTAGAAGATGGTCGATATTCAGAGTATGGGAGCAGCTGGTACAGGATGGGGGGCTTTCTTTTTTCAAAAGGTATTGATGGGTTAAACATGTGTGGCCTAGACGAAGACGTACAAAATTGGCGATGGTATTCTTTGAAATTTCAGTTGGATATGTGGGTTGAATTTTGTAGACATTTATTTTGGAATAATGATGAATATATCTCGCCCAATTTAACGCCTGGCTGGTTTTAAGCTTCATTTTGATCGTTTTTAAAAGATCCAACTCACTGTACATGAAAATTCGTTACCAGCGATACCTATGTGGGCTGGTATCCACATAATTTTTGCTTTTGGTGTTTTGATAACGACGTCCCTAAGGATCGTCACTGCTGGAGAGCTGTTGTTCAGGTTCATGATAGCATTGATGACTGAAAGGCTGTCTGTACATATGACCCATTTTCCTCTTGTATTACATGTATATTTTAGCGCTTCGTATACTGCTAGAGCTTCAGAGGAGAAAATAGATGCGTGTTTAGGCATGATACCTAGTCGTAATAATGCACCACTGTTGGTTGTTACGGCAAAACCTGTGTGATTTTTTGTTTTTGATCTGTCGGAAAAGATAAAATTCCAGTTATTGGATTTGTACTCGTTTTCTATGGATTTGAAGATAGACCGATATTGCTGTACGATCTTGTGGGTGGTCAGACAGTTTTAATTCGAAGGAGTTAGGTCTACACAACCAAGACGGGTACACTGAGGTTGGGATAGAGTTGATCTTTTTAGGTAGGTTGATTTTTTTGATGCTGCTCCATACGCGTGTAATAGCTGATTTAATTCTCTTCTGTTGTGTGGAATGGAGAACAGCAATGCTATCTTTGTTTATGATTGATCTCGAGGGGAACAGGAGCTTTGAAGCGAGTTTCAGAATATTTTCTTCGTACCTATCCTCCAGTGATTGTAGCCCAACCTCAGCGAATATGTTTTTAATCGGCGTAGTTGGAAAGGCGTTGAGTGAGCTTCGTGCCGCTTGTTGGTAAAGTGATTTTTCCATCTAAATTTGTTGTCAAAATTTAATCCTAATGTACTTAAATTATTAACTTGTAATTCAACGTTATTAGTAGTTAGTTTTAAATTAGGGCACGATTTTTTTCTACAAATGTGAAGTGATTTACACTTCTGTAGAGATAAATTAGCTCTCGAAGATTTGGACCATTGTTCAATGTCTCGTTTGAAAAAGTAGATTTCGTTAATTCTAGGTCATTGTTTTTACACAATATATATATTATATGTCATCCGCATAGCAACAATGATCTAGGATTTTGTATGTAGATATGACTCTGCTAACTTCATCAAATGCTATTGAGAAAAGCATCACCGAGAGAGGTGATCCCTGAGGGATGCCGTTATTTAAAGGAACGGTCGATGAAAAAGCATTATTTACCCTAACACAAAATTTTCTGTTCGAAAGGAAAGCTTTGATGTACCCAAAGATTTTCGGACCAACGCACCATTCTCTTAGCTTTTTTAGAACTAGGTAAATTCCTATTCTATCAAAAGCCTTTTCGAAATCAAGTGAGAGTATTGAAACGTGATTTCTGGCAGAAATAGCATTAGCCACATAAGAGTCGATGTGAAGTAGAGCGTCGATACAGCCCCGTTTCGGCTAGAATGTTACTTGAGTTGGAGCGATACATTTTTTACACTCGGTGTACCACTCGGTGTGGGCGCCGTGGCTCAAGTGGTTAGTGCGTTGGACTACGGAGCGAGGGGTTCCAGGTTCAATCCCCAAACAACACCTAAAATTTCTTTCACGGCCCCACCTCTCGCGAGCGTCTGACAAACATCCGAGAGTAAAACTGTCATGAAAAAGCTTCTCAAAACTGCCGTTCGGATCCGGCATTAAACTGTAGGCCCCTTCCATTCGTGTGAAGAATATAACACGCACAACACGAATGGTTGTGAGAAGCTAGGCCCTGGGTCCCATCGACCTGTTGCGCCAAAAATTTGTTTTTTTTTTTTTTATTTGTACCAGAGAAAACGATTAACTATATTTTTTTCGAGGATTTTTGAAATGCACGGTAGCAGCGAGATCGGCCTATATCCTTCTACTTTATTAATCTCCTTTTTTGGTTTGGGGATGGGGATGATTGTGGCTGTTTTCCACCTTTGAGGGATCACTCCTTTATTGAAAATGCTATTGTAAAGTTTTATAAGGTTGTTTTTTACCTGGGGCGGAAGATTCTTAAACATCGGGTACGAAAGTCTATCTCTTTTTGGGGTCTTACCTTTCAGATTGCTGAGGCATGATTCTAATTCTGATAGAGAGATAGGTTTTTTAAGATGTTTGCTTGCCGAATTGGTAGCTAGAAGAGCTGTGTTGCGAATACTTTCGTATTTTTGTAGTCTAAAATTGATGTGGAAATTTGTGTCATTGGAATAGTCAGAAGAGCTATGCTTATATCTGGTGATCGATTGATCTAATCTAGTGCGGTATTGATGGACCATTCAGACGCTTGATATTATTCCAGATATTGGTAATGGAAGAGCTAGGGTTTATGGACGAGGTGAAGTCGTTAAAGCTTTTTATTTTATTAGCTTTTAATGTTCTTCTGAAGACAGCATTGGCTTTTTTGAATGGGATGAGGTTCTCGACAGTAGGATTCTTTTTGTATTTTTTCCAGGCTTCAATTTTTTTATTTCTTAAGATATTAAGCTCTTGGTTTCACCAGGGAACCACATGCTTGGGTCTTTTGGAAGAAGATTGTGGTATTATTTTGTTAGCAGCTGATTGTAGACATTTCTAAAAAATTGCAGTAGATCTGTTGATGTTTGCATCAGTCGTGAAATCAGGTAAGGTTTTGAGAGTACATTTTCGAAATGCGGCCCAGTTTGCTTGATCGGTTTTAAATTTTGGCATGGGGGGTGTATGGTTTTCCAACCTACTCAAAATAAGGGTGGTTAGTATAGGGAAATGGTCGCTATTGTGCAGGTCATCGAGAACTCTCCACTGGATTATTGGGTATAGGCTGGGAGAGCAGCAGGTGATGTCAATGTGCGTGATAGTTTTGTGTGTAGAGAAATGTGTAGGAGTGTCATCGTTCAATATTATAAAGTTAGAGTTTATAAAAAAAGTTTTCTAAGAGAGCTCCTTTTTTGTTTGTGCTAGGCGAACCCCAAAGAGTACTCCATGCGTTTATATCTCCTCCAATTCTTATAGGGTGATTGACTTGTGCTAGGATGTTGTCCAGATCGGGTCTAGAGGCAATGTTTTTCTTTATTATTATTCCGATGCCTTGTTTGGATGTTGAGTTATTGGGAAGGTTTGAAAAGTAGCCCGTAAATGATTTATGAATAATTGGGTTGGACTTGTACGGACAGTGAGTTTCTTGGAGGGAAACAATGCATGGGTTGTATTGTTTAATTAGAATATTAAGCTCGTCGTAGTTATTTGCTAGACCTTTAACATTCCATTGCAAAATTCTGAGAGCTATATTTTTATAGTTAGGATTCCACATTTTTTTTATTGCCAAGCGACAATGAAGTTGTGGAATATAATTTGTTTGGTGCATTAGAGCGTGTTGGAAGTGAGTTACTTTGTGCAGAATTTGAGTTAGGCATATTTGGGAGGTACTGTTTCCGACTCTGTTGCCCTGATGTTGAACCAATCGAGTTCATTGAGGAGCTGGAGGATTCAATTCCTGAGCGACAGAGCTGGTGTTGTTGGGGTTAATAGTGTTAGTGTTATGGGCTATCATCATCGTCTATCGGAGTGTTTAGAAAGTATTGATTGTTGTTGATCATGGATTGGGTAGCTTTAGATTAAGGTGAAAGGTTTGAGTGAGATGAACTCAAATGAGTAGCAATCGAATTGGAGTTTGATACAGTAGGGTGGGAGGGGGGTTCATTTGTATCTATTTGTTTCGTGGGATTAGGCTGTGCAGTAGGCGTTGAAACATTATTTTTGTTGCTGTGTACATTAGAACCATGTGATTAGTACTGCTGCGACTGCTTGGGTAGATAATTGGAGAGGTTGTGAGTTGAGTGATAGGGTCGGCAATTGTGTAGATGAGACAAAGAGAGTTTTATATGTATATTCACTCTGAGTAGAATGTGGTTGTATAGTGATAGCGGAAAGATTATCTGTTGTCATTGCTGTGTGTTGTTTCGTTGTTTGAGACGGTGTTGGTGTCTTTCTGCTACGGGGTGGGGGGGAGTGTGGGTAGCGTTACCTTGTTTTGCCTTGTTGGCGAATGAGTCGTGATTACTAATCATTTGAGAGGAACACTGTTCTTTGTAGATGCGTTTGGCATCACATATGCTACACTTTTTTTGAGTTTTAATTTTTAAGATCCCTTTCATTTGGATGAACTTGGGGCAATCCTTAGATGACAATGGATGTGGGGCGGCGCAATTGGCGCACAAGGTTCTGCAGCACTCTAAGTTTGTATGTGGTGGTAAATTACAAACATGACACATTGGTGTTGTGGTATTTTTTGGTAGTATGGCCAATTATCTGGCAGTTCCGACATCGCATGGGATTCGGAATGTATTCAGTGACTTTGGTGTTATACCAACCAATTTCGACAGTACTTGGGGGTTGGAAAGTGTCGAAAGTGATGAGCATTAAGCCGGTTGGGCGTTGGCTTCCTTCGATTTGTTTGGTAAATTTATAGACTTCGGTTACTTTTTGCGGTTTCATTTCTGAAACAATTTCTACCTCAGGAACATTGATCAGGCAAGGGGTGTACACAATGCCTTTGGACGAATTAAGTTGGTGGTGTAAAGTAATCGTGACAGGGCAAAGGTTAGACAGATTTTTAGTTGCGATAAATCTATTGGCGATAGTTTGGTTTTTGGTTAGAATCAGAATTTTTCCATCTCGGAGTTGTGAGATCTGCTCGTACTCAGTGCTTATTGCATCTATAGCTTTTCTCAAGGCAAAAATACTTGTCGATGAAAGGGGCTTAGTTTCACTAAGGGACAATAACAACAAATTTTGGGTTTTTATAACTCGTGTTTTGAGGGAGAAGGGGGAATTCTTCAAAGGTATTAAATGTTGTTTTATTTTTTTTGTGCCCGGGGTTCGGAAAGCAGCCCTTCAGAAAGCGCACTAAACCTTTTTCCCGGTTTCATCTTTGACCCTGAGGCCATATCTAAGGAAAAAAACACAATCACTCGCGGGGAATACGACAATTGGTTTCTGTAGGAGCGAAGGAGAAGAAGCACAAAGTAACTTTGTTTAGTAACGGGTTTTTTTTTCTAAGTACTGTACTTGCGCACAATGGAAAGCCGCCGGTAAACACGATGCGTGTAGCACAAAGTCTAGTCGGTGACTGTATCGATGAAATTTTACATGTAACATCCTCAAACGCTTCAAAGTTATCGCAATAATTCTATAAAAATGTGCAGTATGCCACGTCCCCTTTATTATAAATATGGAATCAGGCGGATTATAGCTTTTCTGTAAGGCTTTTAGTTAGACTTAGTATGCACTAGCCAGACAATTATTCAAGCAAAAGAATTTATTTTACGATAAACAGAATTTTCAACAAACTATATACAGATTACGGATGATAAAATCTTGGGGGGCAATTATGGGCAGAATTTTTGTTGGTAAAATGTTTCTTCACATTTTTACAGATTAAGCAGTCTTCGGAAATTCACGTTTGCAAAAGTATTATACTTTTCTTTGGGTGGGATATTTTTCAAGTGTTTATCAGGCTATCATTTTTTCCTTCCAAAGGGATGACAGTTTGAGGTTCCACCAAACCACATACTTGTTTACGCTGCCTTGGGTGTGTTTGGGGAATGGATATGTTTGCGGCAATCCTAATTGCTTTTAGCAGTAGTACGGTTTCCTGATTGATGTTGTTTCATTAAAATATTTAGCTCATCGAAGTTATTTACAAAACCTTTGATATTCCATTACAAAAATCTGAGAGCTATATTGGAATGGCACTGATATCACTAATTTTTATTGCGTAAGGCAATTAAAATGTGTTTTGCAGTGCTTGGGGTGGTGTTTTTTGGAAATTGTGTAGTTTTATCTAGGCCTTGTTGAAAAAAAGTTGTGTGGGCGGAGTTGCGATGTCTGTGGTTTCGACTGCGATAGAGATGTTGACCCACCTTCGTTCGTTAAAGAGCCTGGATGATTCAATCTCCGAACAACAGAGTCGAGGTTTTGAGCTTAAATTTTATTATTAAACGTCGTCATTGTCTGAAGTGTTTAAATAGTAATCATTATTCTTCAGAAGGGCTTGTGTTATTGTTATATGGCTGAGTTAGTATGTATTTGGGCACAATTTATATCATTTGTAGTTGAAGTGTATGTAGGGGCAGTGCTATTTGAGAGGTCGGTGACATGTTTGAGTTTGTTGAAGAGGGGTATGTGAAGGGCATGTTTACGTTTGAAGACACAGTTTGGGGGTTGATATATTATTTGGTTGTTTGTGTTGTGTTGTAAGAGTGGTTTTCTGAAGTTGTGTTGTTGTGTTCTATGAGAACATGATTCTTTGTTGGGTTCCTTACTATTGATGGTGCAGATGTAATAGTAGTTATGGTCACCCCTATCGTGGAACCCGACGGATCTGAGATTCACTTCACCCATTCTATTCACGTGAATCTCTCATAGCTATCGTGGAACCCGCTTTCTTACCAACTGGTATTGTTGATTAGGAAATACTTGTTTGACAGCTTGTTTGAAAGGAATTTGTGGTTAATGATGACTGTGGTGATAATTTAAGAATTCAATTTTTGTTGACGGGAAGAAGGAATAAATAAATAAATAAATAAATAATACTGAATAAATAAATATGGACAAATTACTTTTCTCTTCTCTTCATGAAATGAGAATGATGACACTTTCACCTCCCTTAATCCACATTTCCCTTGAAGATCGCTTTTAACGAGTTAAAAATCTCCGAGGACTTCTGAATTTCTGAACGAATTATCTCATCAGGCAGTTTGATTATTATTATTATTATTATTGTTTATTAAAACATAAATTAAATTTATGTCTTAAATTTATAAGGTACAGCATTTACTACCAGGGCTATCGGCTAGAGTTAAAGTAATTATTCATTAAATGTAATTTTCAAGTTTAAGTTTCTGTAATAGTTTGTATACGTCTTTAATATTATTTAAAGGGGGGGTTAGTAAAAGATCTATGAATGTTTTGTTAAATAATTTGTTACAATATTGTTTTACTATTGGGCATTCGAGTACGAATACGAGTACTGTGCGTAATTTGTGTATGCCCAACCCTCAGTCTCAAAAAACACCTGTTCATTTTGAAGGAAGTGTTTGTTGGGTATGAAAAAGATACACCAGTTGGATTAATCCTGGAGTAGTGGTGTATGTATTGACTCCAAGACATTTTTTTTCGATCCCAGTATGCATTAAGTCGTATGGTAAAGTCTGTTTTAGATGGTGGATGCAGTGTGATGTTTGGTTGTGCGGTGATATTTCGGGCTGCGCTGTCTGCTAATTCATTATATCGGCTGCCTGAATGCCCTGGGATCCAGAGTATAAGTAGATGTTGTCCCGAATTTTTGTGATGATTGTGGCACGGTTGTTGATGTTTTGGATTGTGTTAACCGTAGATAGACTGTCGGTGCAAATTAGAGTGTTTCTACCGGAGGTTTTTGCAGTTTCCGTTGCTTTGAGAATCGCTAAAGCTTCTGCGGACAATATTAAAAAGTAGTCTGGGAGTTTCTCGTGGAAAGAATGTTGCCATTTGAGCCAACTACTGCAAATCCAGTGCCAATTTCGCTTTAGAACCGTATGTGTATAATATGTCCCACGAGTTATTACTGTAGCTTTTGATTATTTCTTGGAAGAGTTGGATATATGTTTCTTTGGGCGTTGATTCCTTTTTTAATTTGGACAGACTTATGTTGATGACTTCAAGCGGAAGATGCCATGGCGGAAAAGCTTGATTCCTGATGTTTTAAGAACAGGATGTGGATCTGCTTTATTCACTGAGTCCAATGCATTGAATGCGCTCGAAGGACATGAAGGAATTTTCTTGCGTTTTAAGATTTTTCTAGCGTCCTCAGTTTGTGAGATTCGCTGATTTTTGCTGCGAGGTGGGATGTTAGAATATCTCGACGATCCTCGATGGATGGGAGTCCAGACTCGGCAAGCATATTTAATATGGGTGTAGTTCTAAAGGTATGTAGGCTAGATCGGACAGCAGTATGGTAGGTGGGTTTAATCAGTGTTGAATTTGAACATTTTCCGTAGATTGCCAATCCGTAGTTGATTTTTGATAAAACGATTGATTTTGTTACTTGGACTAGAGTATTTATATGGATGAAACTATCTTTGGAGGTTAAAAATCTGATAATGTTAAATCTGGTAGCTAGTTTATTACTTGCACCTATACCTATAGGGCAAGTATTGGTTTCGTGAAAAATTTCGAACTCGAGATTTTAATCAAACTTGACATTACTATGATGGAGAAGTCCAAAAAAGTGGGTCCGCCAATTCCGTCTGTCTGTCTGTCTCTCTGTCTGTCTGTCTGTCCGTCTGTCTGTCTGTCTGTCTGTCTGTCTGTCTGTCTGTCTGTCTGTCTGTCTGTATATTCGACTGCAGCCCAAACGGCTGGACGGATTTGCTTCAAACTTCATATCTGGGGTCTGTGGGATGATCTCTAGAGGCGAAATTGGAATTTTCATTCTAACCTCAAAATTAAGGGGAGTTTACTTAAGGCCGATTTCACTAAAAATGGATTTTCTCGAAAACGGCTCTAACGATTTTGATAAAATTTCATATGTGAGTTAGTTTGGGCATTTGCTATTAGATGGCATACCACGTTTTGCGCGAAAAAAGCGTATAACGGTAATTTTACAAATTGACTGTTTCTCGTCTATTTCTACAGCGATTGGGCTTAAAATCAATATCAGAGGTGGATATGCTAAATGCAAAATTATAATATACCAAGTTTTGGAACTGCCACGCCTACTTTTAAAAAATTTTACTTTTTCAAAATTTTTACTAGAAATCGAAAAAAATTGTTAAAACATAATTCATAGGCTTGAAAATTTCTATAATTTACCTTAACATCATATATAGCCACGCCCACTTTTACAAAAAAAACTTGAATTTCAGTGCTTATACGATTATAAACTAATAGTATTAAGGTGCAAGTACGTACGACCCAGTCGTGCATTTTATTTTTTAAATCTAAATAATGTTTCTTAAAGTTAAACTTATCGTCAAATATTATTCCTAGAATGTTTAAGCATTTACATTGGGTATTTTTAGATTTATGTAATTAACTACGAAACTATTGCAACTTGTTTTTCTACAAATATGTAGATGTTTACTTTTGCTTGGAAATATTACGGACCCAGAATAGGTACACCAGGTATTAAGCTCCGTAAGGATGTTTTGAAATTTATTTTGGGTGCGGGTGATGTCGTTGCAGTTTAAAAATAAAACAAGGTCGTCTGTTGGTTTTTGTAATAATTTCGTTTATATCATTGTATGATAAACAACGTCACTGATAAAGGTGAACCTTGGGGTATACCATTGTATTAATTGTGTACATTGGAGTAACAGTTATTTACTTTGACTCTAAAGTTCCTGAAAGCTTTTATGTACGAATACATTTTATGTCCGACCCTCCACTTAAGTAGTTTATTTAGGACTACATGGATGTGTATGCGGTCAAAGGCCTTCTCGAAATCCAGTTAAAAAATAAAAACATGGTTTTTTGCAGAGAGTGCAGGTGCAACGAATTCATCTATGTGAAGTAAAGAATCCATTGTGCTTCGCCCGTGTTTAAACGCCATTTGATTTCGATTAATGAGATTCAATTTTTTTACGTACCACAGAAGTCTCCTGGATATAATTTTTTCCAATACTTTACTTACGCATAGTAGCAGGGATATAGATCTATAACCGTTTGTATCTGTTGGTTGTTTCTTAGATTTTGGGATCGGGACGATGTTAGCAGTTTTCCAACTTTGTGGAAATATACCTTCGTCAAAGATTAGGTTGAATAATCATAAGATTCTTTGTTTTGCGATCAATGGAGCGTTTCTTAACATTGGGTAGGAGACCCGATCGTGGCCAGCGGTTTTCCTTTCACACCGTAGCTGCTATTTATTGTGGAAAGTTTAGGTTCAAGGAAGTCGGGGGAAAAATTTAAATCGCTGGAGTAGTTCGACCAGGTTTTAGGAAGATGCTCACAAATTTTATGTGGGTCGGTGATAGTTTCAGAGTCGGTGCACAGGGTTTTGATTAGATAAGGTGTATAATGTCGTATCAATGTTTTAACATCATACCACATTCGTTTACTGGTTTATTCTGGTTTTATGTTTGCAGTAAATTAATGAAAGCTCTCTCTTTTAGATATTTTCGCTGTTTTCTGAAACTATGCATTTGCTTTGCGGTAACTAACTAGGTTGGCTTCAGTAGGGAAGTTTTTAAGAAGCTTCCAAAGGTTTTGTTTGTCAGTGTGTTTCGCAGTGTGTTTAATTCAGAATTCCATCATAGAACAAATAATTTGTGAGTTTTTTGATTGAGATATTGAAAGGTTAGTAGCAAAACGAAAAGCTTTGGTTATTGTGGCGGCTTCTTTATTGACGTTTCGACTTTGTTTGTTATTGTTTAAAAACATAGATGTATTGCGTTGGAAGATATTCCATTTTGCGCGATCAGTGATGAATTTAGCGATTGGCTTATACACATGTGAATTATTCCCAAGCACATAGTTGTGAGTATTGGGAAGTGATCGCTACCATGAAGTTTTCCCTAATGGACCATGAGGCGTGGGGTATTAGCTGAGGGGATATTATTGTAAGGTCTGGATGTGTGAATGTTCTGTGCGTTGAAAAGTGTGTTGGTCTGCCGTCATTCATAACCGCAAGGTTCGTTGGTTAGAAATTTCTCAATTTCTTTGCCTGTGTGTAACAAGGTGATCCCCAGAGTGGGTTTCAGGCGTTAAAATCGCCTGTTAGTAATATGGGTGTGTGGAATGAGTTAACTTTATTTTGAATGTCTGAGGCAGTAAATGGTTGGGAGGGGTGGATGTAGAGAGATACAACACTAATTTTGTATTTAAGAAATATTCCACAAAAAAAATATACGGAAATAAATGCGGAAATATAAAAAAAAATACAAATTTTTGGCGCGACAGGTCCATGGCACCAGGGCCTAGCTTCTCACAACCACTCGTGCTGTGCGTGTTATATTCTTCACATGAATGGAAGGGGCCTACTCTTTAATGCCGGATCCGAACGGCAGTTTCTTGTTTTGAGAAGCTTTTTCATGACAGTTTTACTCTCGGATGTTTGTCGTACGCTCGCGAGAGGTGGGGCCGTGAAATAAATTTTGTTTGTTGTTTGGGGTTTGAACCTGGAACTCTTCGCTCCGTAGTCCAACGCACTAACCACTTGAGCCACGGTGGGGATATTGGAGTTTATTATTAGCGGTTTATGTGGCACAGATTTGTGAATCAGTAATCTGGTTCCTTGCTTGGCTGAATTGTTTGTATTCAGGTTATGGAAGTAGGCAGCATAATGTTTAGGAGGATTCGGAATGATATTGGCTTGCAGGTGAGTTGTCTGTAGGGATATAATTGATGGGTTGTGATCCTTAATTAATAATTGGGGCTCGTGAAGGTTATTAAAATAACCTTTGAGATTCCATTGGAGAACCTTGAGAAGTGTTTTTTTTTTTTGGCATATTGCGCAAAATCAGGGGTGACACAAATGGAGGTGTAGGATGCGTGACTCTGCCGCTTCAATGCTGAGTTAGCGTCTGATTGTCATCATTGTGGTTAGTTGCTATCATCATCCGGTTCGAATGATTTTAAGAAGTATTGATCGGAGTTTATAAGAGATTGGGTTTGAGTTTATGAAATATTGTTCGTTCGACTTGTGATTAAATGGTTGCCTTGCGCTGGTAATGCTAGGGTTAGAAGTTGATTTTGTGTTGGTATGCTCGTTGATGGGGTAGGTGTTAGTGTTTTTATTTGACTTTGATGTTGTGGGGTTACTGCATTGAGTAAGATTGGAGTGCAAGTGGTGATGGGATTTGCAGAATTGTGTACAGTTGTGTTATTGTTTTGTCGGAGGCTTGGTAAATTTAGTTCGGGCGTATTTATCGGAAGTGCGGGGAAAGCTGTGGTGTCACTAACAACAAATGTTTTATGTGTTGATTGTGCTTGCGTTGCTTTTTTTGTAACTACAGAATACGAAAAGGTAGAAGTGGATTATGGGTTCTGTTCTTTATAGAGTTTTATTGCTTCAGCCATGCTGCATTTCTTTACAGTTTTTATTTTTAAGATTTTTTTGGCTTGGAGATGTTTTAGAGGAAGAAGGGTGTTCGCCAAAGCAGTTTGCACATGACACGCGTGATCAATTGCTAGGAGCATGGGGTGGCAAATTGCACGTTTCGCATGAAGCATTGCCGTATCATTTTTTGGTGGTGTGGCCTAGTAATTGGCAATTTCGACAGCTCATTGGGTTGGGGAAATATTGCTCAACTTTGAAATTATACCAGCCACTACTAACAGAGTTTGGGGGTGGAAGAGGTCGAATGTAAAAAGTACAAGACCGGTGGGGCGTAGTATGCCTTCAGAAGTTTTTTTTTTTTTAAATTTAAAGACTTCCGTGACGCCTTGAGACCTCATATCTTATACAATTTCACTTTCTGGAACGTTGATGAGGAAGGGGGCATATACTATTCCTTTGGATGCGTTCAAGTTCGTGTGAAGTGCTACATTGATAGAGCAGAGATTGGAGAGGGATTTTTTTAATAGAAAAAGATCAGCAATTTTTGGTGATTTTACCAAGATGAGATTTCCATCACGCAATTGGGTTATGTAGTCAATGATTCCGTCAATTGCTTTTTTAAGCAAAAATACACTGAAAGATGAAAGTGGTAACTCTTTGTTGACTCGGGAACTCACTATGAATTTAGGATTACTTGGGTTCGAGCTGTAGGCTCGGAGTTCTATTGTGGTATGGGTAGGGGTGGTAGGTTTTTTTTTTTTATGTTTGGGTTCGATTAGTGGCTCCGCGTCGAGCCTGCTAAATCGATTCCCCGAAAGAACACATGTACAGTGTTTTTTATTTGCACTCTATTTACTTTGTATTGCACTCACTATAGGGTAGAAAGAGAAATGTAGACCGTGGATATGGCCATATAGAAATAGCGAGAAAACGCACCAAAGAAAAGAGCGTGCAAAGCGAACTCGGATATATGTACGTAAGAACACGATGTTGCCGGCTTGAAGGTTAGTCGGTGACGCACGCAGTTTGAATCAGTATAATCTTAAGGATTTTCATTTCTGATATGATTTCTTTTTTTATTTGTGTGCTTGTGATGATAGATAAAGTGCAACTTTGCAACAACTGGGAAATAGCATATCCAAAATCTGTGAAAGACACTGCTCACTGGATGATTTCTTAGGGGTTTTCATCAGTCATTCATGTGATTTGAGCATTTATCTGTAGGTCTTCCAAACCTGTGAGCTGCTTAAATGCAGCGTTCTAGTGTGTAGTGCGAAAATGGAGTTTTTAAACGGATGTTTTATTTAGGCCAATAAATCTTACTAGTACTACAAAAAACAACGTATTTTTTTTTTTTTTTTTTGTAGATTCTCCCTATATTCTCGACTGTTCTCCGTCGGTTTTTTAAATTATCCTGTGTTCTTTTGGGGTAAACCTTCAGAAAACTACAACACAACAACCAAATCCGCAATGAAATAATTGCAGATGTCAAATGTATGGGCAGATTTGATCCGTGCGTTTTCCACGATACAGTGAATCTCACTCACATTGCCGACATGTGAATCCTTCCCTTCAGCGGATTGCACGATGCAAATTTTTCATTTTTAGTGAATCATTCCCCCGACGGGTTCCACGATAGGGGTGGGTATTTCTTATTAGTGGAGGCGGAAGATGTGTCGGACCAGGTTGAGGGTTGGGTACATTTTGGTGGGTGTGGCTATTGCGCTCAACTGTTTCGGCGAATGTTTCTGTGGTGGGTAGATTTTGCGACGGACATACTATATTTAGTTTTGTTTTTATTGTTATTTTCTCTTTCGTCTGTTTGTAACTAGGACATGCTTTCGAGAATGATGGGTGGGGAAGAGATCAGGTGGCGCACATGGTGCGAGTGCATCTGTCCGGCGTATGCAGATTGCACGACTCCCATTTTGGGTCCCTGTTACAGCGCTGAATGGTGTTGTGTTGTGTTGGTCAAAGGTTAAAAGCATCAAACCAGTTGCTCTTTGTTTACCATTATCATTTCGAGTAAATGTACTTCGGTAATTTTCTGATGTTTCATTTCTGCAAGATCTCTGTTTCGGACACGTTAATTAAGCACAGGGCATAAACGGTACCTTTTGATGGATTTAAACAATCATTAAGTTACCTTAAAAAAGCTTTTAATAATTGTCGGTGACTTCACCAAGATCAGTAAATTTTCGACATGTAGTTAAGATATTTTAATTTTAATATTAAGTTTCTTAATCATGAAAGGGCGCCATGGTTCAAATGGTTAGTGCGTTGAACTACGGAGCGACGGCTTCTAGATTTGATCCCCAGACAATACCTAAAATTTCTTTCACGGCCCCACCTGTCGCGAGCTTCTGATAAACATCCGGATACGTTATTAACCTTTAGGACCCTTCCATTTGTGTAAAGAACATAACACGCACAACACAAATGATGGTTGGGAGAAGCTAGGCTCAAGGTCCCATGGACCTGTCGTGCCAAAAATTTGTATTTTTGTAATAATGAAAGAACTAAGGAACGAGATGGGGTTTTCAATAGTTTTTAGAGAGATAAGAATAAATCTGGGATTTTTCGCATTGGTTTTTGTATTTTGCTTGGAATAATTGTATGAAGGTGTTAGGCTTTTTTTTTTGTTTATTGTTAGATTGTGTTTCGGGAACAGGGTCTTCGTTTTCAATAGTTTTTAGAGAGATAAGAATAAATCTGGGATTTTTCGCATTGGTTTTTGTATTTTGCTTGGAATAATTGTATGAAGGTGTTAGGATTTTTTTTTTGTTTATTGTTAGATTGTGTTTCGGGAACAGGGTCTTCGCCAAGAACCCTGAAATCATTTCCGTAGGCTACTTTACTCATGAGAGACATGCGCTGGAAAACCGATAAGAAAAAACCGCACTAAACAAGTTGAAAATGAAGAAAACAATGTATAACAGAAAGTACCGTTATGTGCACTAGGAACCAGAAAAGTAAACACCACAATAGACTGAGAGCGATGCTTTCGGCTTGAAGGTCAGTCAGTGACTCGAAGTTTATAAAAAAAAGCAAGATATCTAATTAAATTCTTGGATTAAATTATATTAAAAAATCGCAGTTGTATTTTAAGTTAATTTCTCCCAATCGGTAGTTTTTACGTCTATATATTCGTGATCAGTATCAATGGCGAAATCGATTGCGACATTTAAGGTAGGAGAATGACATTTCATATGTGGGTGTTTGGGAAGGGGTAGCAGTACAACGGTAAACATTTTTGAAATGTTTACTTTCCACTTTTTCATAACCACTATTTTACATGAAATCGAAAAATTTTATAAAGACAATTTTATTGTTCTCTCTAACACCCTTGTTTTGCAACAAAAATGTACATTTCCACCACATCAGCTATTTTTTACTTGCATCTATACCTATAGGGCAAGTATTGGTTTCGTGAAAAATTTCGAACTCCAGATTTTAATCAGACTTGACATTACTATGATGGAGAAGTCCAAAAATGTGGTTCCGCCGATTCCGTCTGTCTGTCTGTCTGTCTGTCTGTCGGTCTGTCTGTCTATTCGACTGCAGCCTAAACGGTTAAACGGATTTATTTCAAACTATCTATCCTATCTGGGGTCTGTGGGATGATCCCTAGAGGCGAAATTGGAATTTTCATTCTAACCTCAAAATTAAGAGTTCTTTACTTAAGGTCGATTTCACTAAAAATGGATTTTCTCGAAAACGGCTCTAACGATTTTGATAAAATTTCATATGTAAGTTAGTTTGGATATATGCTATTAGGTGGCATACCACGTTTTGCGCGAAAAATGCGTATAACGGTAATTTTTAGAAATTTACTGTTTCTCGGCTATTTCCACTTTTCAAAAATGTACCTTTTTCAAAATTTTTACTAGAAATCGAAAAATTTGTTAAAACGAGATTCATAGTCCATGAAGTTTTCTATAATTCAGTTGATATATAACATATAAATACATAAACTTTAAATTTCAGTGCCTATAAAATAAGGTGCAAGTACGTACGACCCAGTCGTGCACTTTATTTACTTTAGTTTTACAGAATTCACGTAAATTGCCAAGAGTACGACAACTTTGGCGCCAAAAATTGATAACGGTTTTTTGTAGAGGGGTTAAAAACAAGCATTTTTTACTATGGGAGGGGGGGTCTATCTCGCCCCGTTTAGGAGGTAGGGGGAATTTAAAAAAAAATTACTTAAAATGAAAAAAACAATTATTAGAAAACAACGGCAACACTTACAATGAAGTACTACACCGGATTTGAAAGCCAGAAACATGTTCTTTAATCCTAAATTTAAAGTAAATTATTTATGTTAATAATTTTTGAAAAATTCGCGTGCAAGCTCAAAATTTTGATAAAAAAAATGAAAAAAAAAAGTTTAGACCAATTTTTTTCAAAATTTTGAAATGAAGTGCTAAATTGGCTTTTTGTGGTCAATACTTATATCAATTCTGAATCGAACATAAAAAACCGAATGGTTTTATGTCTTCTAGTTTTTGAGAAAATTGAAAATTATTAAAACTACTTTCTTATGAGATTTTTGTTTTTTGGTATTTACGGTGATATCACTTTGATTACATTTTAAGTAATTTTTTTCTATAATACCCCCTACCTCCTAAACGGGGCGAGATAGACCCCCCTCCCATAGTAAAAAATACTTGTTTTTGACCCCTCTACAAAAGCCGTTATCAATTTTTGGCGCCAAAGTTATCATACTCTCCCCCGTAAATTTACTTGCTCTGTTCGCAATTTGTATGTTACTAGTCCCAGGCAACGCTTTAAACTATTTTTGAGTATACGAATAAATAAATGTATATACATACATATGTATGTATATGTAAAGTTCTTGATCGTAATATTTTAGAAGCTTCGTAATATGTTAGGTTTGGCAAATGAGTGCACTTAACAAAAAGAGAAATTGTGCCCAATAATAAGACCCTGAAAACCTAAACCATCCAGATAAGTGTAAGAACCTAAGAAGTTTGTTCAGCTCAATGTTTCTTAGATCGTCCAGTTTCACAAGGAAGTATCTACCAAGATTGTCTTTCCTTTTGGTGGTTAATGCTGAACATAGCATAACAGGTTTTCTGGATTATATTTCCTCTTCGTCTCTGGAGTTCTCACAGAAGTCGTTATGGGGTAATCCTAACCGTGCGGCATGATTGCATATCACGCAGTGTCCTGTTACAACACCCAATAGCTGTCCGAATATCCTTGCGATTAAGTTTCATGAGATCTGCAGATCTCTTTTTGTATTTCATTATATGTAAATGTTATACAAACATAAATTGTTTCTATATCTACTTTGGTTTGACCCAAGGCCGTCTACCAGATTGGCGTTTAGTTAAATATGATTTACTAAGATATGTTTTTATATTAAATTATGTGAATGGTTTAGAAGTTTCCCCCGATGATGCATTTTCTATAACGAAGTGCGTTTACAGTATAATTGTAAATACAAAAGATCTCAGCTCTAACGGTTTTGATAAAATTTCATAAGTGAGTTAGTATGGGCATATTGTATTAGATGGCATACCACGTTTTTCGCGCACAATACGTATAGCCGTTCTTTTACAGATTGGCTGTTGCGTGACTATTTCTTAACCGATTGGGCTTAAAATTAATATCTGAGGTGGGTCTGACAAATGCAAAGATATGATGTGCCCAGTTTTGGAACTGTCACGCCCACTTTCCAAAACTTTTACTAGAAATCGAAAAAAATTGTTAATCAAATTTAATAGGTCTTGAAGTTGTCTATAATTCACCTGAACGTTATATATGACCACGCCCACTTTTTGAGTGTGTTTAAAAAATAATAATTTGTGAAATATTCCAGATAGCATCAGTTCAATGCTGTCAATTGCATCAAAAATGCAGAATGCCAGGCCCTCTTTATTAGGTCTCATGTGTTCAGTGCTTATAAGATTGTAAATTCATAGTATTTATAATTCGAGAAAAAATGCAGTATACCCGTCCATTTTATTTGGGCTGCATAGAAAGGGGGATAGGTTATCAAAAGATCAGTTCCGAACATATTGTAGCTTTTCCAATCATCCGCTTATAAAAGCGCATGGTTGAGTCTTTCGCTGAAAACGGGGAGGAACTTTTTTGATACCAGAGTGGCAACATGTCATGATCAGCATTTCAAGGACATTTAGTTCTCGAGATGAAAGATTGGAGCCATGTGAGAGTGTGTCCGTCTTCACAGGTCATGATCTTGAATCCTTTAATTGTGTTGAGGGTACCACAAAGTGGGAGAGGTCAGTTATGACCTTTTGACGATGATGTCGTTTACCTCGTCTAGGATTCTAATTTCAATTAGCCGCCATTGATCGTCAGTACTTTCCGTTCAGTATTGCCGTAATCTACTACCGCTACTTGTTGGCCGGTTACAGTTAGCATTGAAAACCTGGGTTTTTTCCAGATATTTGAAGCCGGAAAGGTAAAGGGTGTCGTTAAGACTTGCTCTTTTGGACGTTGGACGTCCACACTCGGGTCGATTACCGGGAGGTTGTCTGTCCGTGATTCGGGTGGAGCAGGGCATTGTATTAGTCCTTTCCTTTGTAGTGCGTTTGTTTGTGGTGCTTGTTCCTAGTATCGTCCCGAGTCTATGTTCGGCCTTGGCGAAATTTTCTCTCTCCTTTTCAGTGAAGGAATTATGATTTCTTCTATTCAGTCGTTGGACGATCCTAACTACGTTCCATCTTTGTCTCCGCCGAATTTCGTGTTTGCTTAGAGGTGCCTTGTGTCTTTCAGCAGCTTTAGAGTCAGGGACTCTTTGCACTTCCGTCTTTGTCTCCGCCGAATTTCGTGTTCGATGCGGTTTAAATGCCTTGCGTCTTTCAGCAGCTTAAAATTCAGGGTCTCTTTGCACTTGCTACTTGGAAACGCTTGGCATAACCTCCACTACCGTTCTATGACTGTCGATGGTCGAGTCCGTGATATCCTGACTGCTATCACCAGGTTTAAGAGAGGTGTCTGCATCCAAATTGCATCAGGACCTAAGGCTCTGGATGTTCTTCAGATGCATATTCCTATCTTCTGCCTTACTAGGAGTTATCTTCTCACCTTCCAGGCCCTTACGGCCATCTCGATGCAACGAGACCCTTTGGCGTGTCAGTTGATGAAGTCGGCCTTGCACTCAAATGGACTTTGCCGATCTGGGGGTAGGTGGCCCCATCAATTTCGTAGCACTAATGTTGTCTGCAGAAACAACGCTTGCTAGTGTACTAGCTTTAGGCTTGTTCTTCATTAGGCGTTGTTCCTGCAGGGTGCACATGCTACTTTACAGCCGTTTCACTTCCGTATCCGTCAGTTCGTTTCATCTCTTAATGCCTAGTCTTCTTATTGTTGTCCTGCAGTTGGAGATTTTACTCCGTCTAGACGAGGTTGACAATCTGGAGATGTTTTGCGCTAGAGCTAGCAACGGAGCAGCTATCGCTTATGTCGGTAATCCCCATACCCATACTCCTAGATTGGCGAAAGGGTTGAGGAAAAGATCTTTTTCTTCCTCTGTAAGTTCTTCTGTCTGGGGATCGATATTTATGGATTTTGAGGTTCGCGCTAGCGACTGAGCATTCTTCTAGTCATGCAGATCTTAGCGCGTACCTACTTATTTGAGATTGATGCCTTTTGGTTTTCCAACCCCTCCCTGTCAATTAATGACAAATCGGGGAGTTCTTAAGCCCCACCACTACGGCAAGGTATGCAATCTGCGGAGGGGACAGTTTTCTATATTGAAGACCATCTTATGGAGAGCGGTATCTACTAATTTACCTTTTACATATGTACACGTTATAAGATTTCGGCAAATTGCTATATAAATATTGAGACTAGAGTGTTTAATTTGAGCCGATTTTGGTATAAAAACCACCCTAATTTCTCGTCAAGATTTTGGAACAAACTTCATTCTGAGACACCACCCATAAATGTGCTTGAGCCATGGAATGATAGATTTCCCCGATTCTTGATTTCCCCGATTTGATTCCCCACACAATTTTCTGATTGTCAATTATCTGGTCGAGTATTTGGTCCCTCGCATAGGTGCATCTACACAGCCAGGGAAGTTATATTTCAGGAGGGTATCTAACGTATTCTAATAAGAGTCTGTCAGGGTGCAATCTGAGTTCTTGATAGAAGAAACTTGAAGCGGAACCTTGGCAGGACCTTTTTCAAACGAGCAGCATCTGTGGTACAATCAATGGAGCCGCAAAAGACTTTCTTTTTTTAAGAAGCTTGATGTTTTTTTTTATCACGTGCCGTGATATAAGGTCATGTGACATATGTCAAAATATGGCCTTATGTCGCTTTGTGAAAAAGTAATAAGGCTACATTTAAAAGTATGACCTAATGTTGCTTTAGGATAGCGACATAAGGCCATTATAGCTTTATGTCACTCTCAAATGGATTTTTTTCTTACCTGATTAGATTTCAAGCATAAAAAATCCACATTACAGGCCGCACTGTGAAAAATGTGTTTATAAAACCACAAAGCGATATATGATCACACTACAGTGGATTCCATAACTTTTGGAAAGATAATTAATTACTTCCCCTTCGATGCTCCTTAACGATCGGCTTATGAATTTGGTAAGCGTGCGGCGCAGGGGTAGGCGCAGGGACATAAGTCCCAAACTTTTTTTTCGGGACTTATGTCCCACTCCTTCGGTACATAAGTCCCAAATCGAATTAGGGACTTATGTCCCACCGCATCGGGACATAAGTCCCATCAAAAAATGTTGGGTCTTATATCCCACCTAACATATTTGTTTTTAAATAAGCTTAGAGAATTCAAATACCCAGAAGCGCATGGAACAAGTAAATACATGGCAAAGCTACATTAGGCAAATTTTGCTTTATGTCACTTACATATGTATATGCATAAACAGTGGAATATCTATGTAGGGGCATGCTGCCCCCCTGCAACCCCCCTGCTTGGGGTCACTGTTGGATTTGGGGTAAGTGCGAGGTTGAGGATCCATGCGAAATATGGATATAAAGAAAGTTTGCATATACCCAACCTCGCACCTACCCCAAATCCAATAGTGACACCAAGCAGGGGGTTGCATATTCCACTGTTTATGCATATACAGAAGTGACATAAAGCAAAATTTGCCTAATGTCGCCTTATCAAAGTGTGATAAGGCCAATTGCTAGAATTTGGGACTTATGTCCCATTTTCGGCGAAAAAATTTTGGACTTATGTCCGGATGAGGTGGGACATAAGTCCCTAATTCAATTTGGGTCTTATGTCCCAGTTAAGTGGGACATAGGTCCCAAAAGAAAAAAATGGGACTTATGTCCCTGCACCGCAGGGATAACCTATGTACGTAAGCGCCGGCCTACCATTTCGAGCGGTGAAGTAATTTTGCTTGAATATCTTCTCAAAAATTCAGGACTTATGTCTCGTCTTCGACAAAAAAAATTCTCTGCGCCATAATTAGCAGTAGTCCCTCTTATAGCAGGTTTTTGTTATTGCCGAAATAAGAACGCATGTGGTCTTATGTCTCACAATGATATGGTTTAATGACGCTGTCGTAAAGCTGTTGTAAAGCGTCGGTACTGTTGTAAAGTAACAGTGCATTATGTCACGGCACCGTTAACCACTCGATAGCTCCCTCCTTAGCGAGGTTCTGGAATTTTCTGGTTCCACCAAATTGGATGGTTTGTGTTGCTGTTGCGTCTGACAGTCAGCGTTGGAGCTTACTGGTAAGATCATGTACCATCTTATCGATGCCTTCCGTGGAACTGAGCATTCTTCAGGTGGAAGTGATCTTCCTAGTTCTGCGTTGACTCTTTTCCAGCTAGCACCACGTGGGTTTACTGTTTACCTGAGTGCAAATCGAAGAGTATCCAGCAATGATAGATAGTGATGCCTTGTCCGACACTCTCCAGTCCGAAATTTTGGCGCTTTTGTTACCAGATAAGAGTGTAATATCAAGAACTTCCCTTTTATTGGTAGTAATAAATTTTGGTGATTTGCCACGATTACAAATAGTAAGGTTAGTACTTAAGATATAGTCGAACTAAGTCTCGCTTCTGCTGTTAGTATCTGCGTTACCCCAAATAAGTAGTGTGATGGGCGTCATAAGTAGTGTGATGGACCTAAGATTAAGTTCCTCTTACCATGAAGAGGCATTAGGTGAATTCCCAAACGTCAACAAAATAAGCATCGTGAATGCACACTGCTTTTGTGATGCAAAATCTTGATGCTTTGACAGTATAACTTTTAACTGGAATGTTTTACTGGTCTATGCCCAGGTCTCCCTTGAACTCTACCATTGAATGAACACAGTTTGAATTATTTATCGTTGAATGTAAGGGCTTAATTTGAATATTTTCAGAAAAAAAAACATTTAATTCGCTGAGTTTTGCATGAATAAGAAAATGCTTCAAGTTTTCGAAAGACACTGGCGGTTTAGGATGCCCAGAGTAGTGTGGGACTCTATCCGTACTAAAAACGCATCTTAAATCAAGACCAATCAAAAAAAGGTCGACAAATCTTTGTTATTTCATATTGTAAAGGCGGTGAAGTAAATTTCTTAAAATTTACACATCATAAGTTGGTGACGTTAGGTCCTTCTCAGTCTAGATCATAAATTCAAAACGTCTCTTACCTCAGGACCTCAGAACCTCAGGATTAATATGCATCTTCTGCAGGCAATGATTGTGACAAAATACAACGAGTTATAAATATTTGACGCGACTTGACGGGACCCAAGGTCTAGCTCCTCGCAACCATTCTTGTTGTGGGAGTTGTGTGAATACCGTGTCTGAAAGGCGATTTTTATTTAAAAAAGCTTTTTCATGTCAGTTATACTCTTGGATGTTTCTCAAACTTCCACGAGAGGTGGAACCGTGAATACATTTTAGTGTTGTCTGTGAATCGAGTCTCGACCTGAGCCACAGAGCCACAGTTGAGCCGAATTGAGCCGAATAATCACTTCTGCTACCAGGTTAATCTGCAAATGACGATGATGCAAGACTTTGTTCCTAATATACCGTGGTGCAATCGTTTTTATACCCTATTCTAAGAGGATATTAATAAATAAAATAATCGAGATAGACCCTGTAAAGTATATACCCACATTCCTGACAAGTATCAATAGCGAAGACATATCCGTCTCTTCGTCTGTGTGCATATCGTCACTTTTTAGGCCTTAAATTTCATATCTGGGCGTTTAAGAAGGAAAGGCAATGCAAGTGTAAACATTTTTGAAATCTGCCGACTGCCACGCCCACTTTTTTTAACTTAGCTATTTTAGAGGAAGTCGAAAATGTTTATTTTATATACAGTCGAAACTCGATGCCTGGGACCGAGCGCATCACGGATAATCGAAAATCCCGGTTAATAGATTTTTCTCCATATTTAGAATAAAAAACTCTTAATTTTTTAATTCGATTCCTTTTTTATTCTTTTATTTAATACAACACAAATAAACATAAAATCCATCAAGAAACAATAATTTGTTCAATAATAGAATTTCTATAAAAATAATTTTCAATTTCCTGAGAATTGAAAAATATAAACGTTTTTATTTCTATTACGGATAATAGAGTTAAGCTGGCTTTACACTTTCGTTCTTCATTCAGTGAACGTTGTTCGTTGTTCCTTCCTTGATGTACGTACACCGAACAACGAATAACGAAGAAGCATTCACATTTAATTCTATCAAAAAGGATAACAAAACATTATTGGCAGTGGCGGCATTTTGGTTTTTCAAAAAAAAAAAAAAAAGAAAAAAATAAGAGACTGTTGGATCAAACGCTGGTTGTTAGAAAGAAAGCCGTTAGGGCCGTTCACACTATCAAATTTTTCGTCAAATTTGTATGATGACTCCAAATTTGATGTGTGTGAACGCTAGAAACGATTTTCCATCCATCTGTTTGATGGATTTCAGACCATTTTTCATGTTTTTTTTACCCAAATTCGACCTTTTTTTAATTTTTACTTGCACCTATACCTATAGGGCAAGTATTGGCTTCGTGAAAAATTTCGGACTCGAGATTTTAATCAAACTTGACATTACTATGTTGGAGAAGTCCAAAAAAGTGGTTCCGCCAATTCCGTCTGTCTGTCTGTATATTCGACTGCAGCCTAAACGGCTGAACGGTTACTTTAAACTTCATATCTGGGGTCTGTGGGATGATCCCTAGAGGCGAAATTGGAATTTTCATTCTAACCTCAAAATTAAGAGTTCTTTACTTAAGGTCGATTTTACTAAAAATGGATTTTCTCGAAAATGGCTCTAACGATTTTGATAAAATTTCATATGTGAGTTAGTTTGGACATTTGTTATTAGATGGCATACCACGTTTTGCGCGAAAAAAGCGTATAACGGTAATTTTACAAATTGACTGTTTCTCGTCTATTTCTTCAGCGATTGGGCTTAAAATCAATATCTAAGGTGGATATGATGGCCACGCCCACTTTTTGATGGCGTTTTTACAAAAAACTTGAATTTCAATGCTTATACGATTATAAACTAATAGCATTAAGGTGCAAGTACGTACGACCCAGTCGTGCACTTTATTTCTTCTAAAATTCTGCCTGCTAGGAAGGCTACTGTCGGCCGACCAATTTCGAGGAACATTTTTATGATGTTTACTCAAGAAACCGAAGGCCATCAAGCTGTTGGATGGATTTCAAAATATTTTGAAATTTGGGTGGTGGGATGGGTTTTATGGCCTTTTTATGACCGAAATTCGAATCTTTTTTTCTTCTGCAATTCTAGCTACTGCGAGTGCTAGTAATTTGACTACCTACGAGTATACGAGTACGTCCACCAAGAAACATATCTCATAGATGTTTTCAAGTTTTTATTGATATTTGTCTATCCGGTCACATTTAATTTCCGAAAAGTAATTAGATGTGTGTGATTTCGTTTATAATATCGCTGGGAGTTAAAATCGCCATGTACATATTGTACTGAATCTCAAATCAGATGGACATACATATGTACCAGTATCCAGAAATCGCAATATATCAGACAACCGTTCATTGGGTGAGATGGAACTTCTTATATTCGTATTTTAGTCTTTGTAAGATTTAACTTTCGGTAACAAGTTTTCATATGTTTCTGCGCTAATCCTCAGAAAATTCTGCTGGCAAGTTTAACAGAAGGTAACTTCGTACGCTTTTGCATCCAATTATCCATTGATCGTCTAAAATTGTATCTACGATGATTGCTGGTGCCAGTCCGTCTACCATATTTAAAATACATACATACATATCTACTGTCCGACCTTTTTTCCTTCTTCTAAAATTTTACCAACAACAAGTGATCTCAGCACGAGTACGTTCACCAGATGTTCCATTTATTTTGATACTTTGAGGGTCGGATGAGTTTTATGACTTTGCTCACCCTTTTTCTAAAATTCGACCTACTTCGAGTGTATTCATCCACTTGTGCTGCTGGTTTGACAAACGATTTGCTGAACATTTTGATAGTGTGAACGCAATTGACTTTAGCTGGATGGTTTTCGTCAATCCGCTCATCATACAAATTTGACGAAAAATTTGATAGTGTGAACGGCCCTATTATCACATATAAATATGCTTAATGAATTGAGACTACTTTAAGGATGTCAGATGAGATATACATTGAACTTCTTTATTTGGTCTGCAAAACTGCAAAAGAACCTATGATTAACCGTACACCGAAAATTCCAACCAGCTTTGAATTTCTTGCGTACGTGTTCGTTGTACCATTCGTTCTTCGATCGTTGTCGGTTTTGTCATTTACACTTTCGTTGTTCCGTGTACCTCTAACAACGAACACCGGATAAAAGAACGAAAGTGTAAATCCACACTTAATGGCGGTAGATAGAGTTATTAATGGAGAATAAATTACTTCAAAAAATAACGGTTAATAGAGTGTCCCGGTTAATCGAGCTTCGACTGTATGTACATATATTTTATGTACACACATACATATTTAATGTTTTTATACACTTTCCAAGGGTATATTAAATTTGACACATACATATGTAGTTTGTTACATAGAGAAACAATCCAGGTAGACCCTGTAAAGTATATGTATTTGTGATCAGCATCAATAGCGAAGTCGTCCGTCCGTCTGTATGACACCGCTATTTGGTCCTAAAATTTTTTGCTAGGAGGATGAAATTTTATTTTTACAAGAGTAAAAAGTTTTTAAATTCGCCAAATGCCACTTTCACTTTTTCATCACTTCACAATTTTGCACGAAATCGAAAAATGTTACCATTTTGATTTAGATTTTGATGAAATCTTACATGCAACATCCTCAAACGTTCGAAGTTATCGTCGTAGTTATGGTTTTGCCTAATGCGAAGGCGAACCTTTTGGTGAGAGAGTTGACAAGGCGTTGGTGGTCGATTTTGGTGTATGTATTGAAAGTTCGTATTGGTGTTCGTATGCATTTTTTTGCTGTGGCATTTTTTTGAAGTGACTCACATTATGTGACCCACATTAGGTTAATATTTGGATATTGTTTATTAACCAAATCTGTTACATGTTGTGCTAGTTTATTATTATCATAATTCGGGGTGCTACCTTGTATCGTTGAACGGTTATCTGAACATATGACATATTTTCCATGTGGATGGATTATGCTTCCAGTATAGCAAAAGGTTCGACTGAAAAGTTGGGTGTCTAGTCTGTTAATAGTCCTTGATTGACTACCCATAGAGCAGTTTTGGCCACGCCCAGTTTTGGGGGCGTTATCAAAACACCTATTTTGATAAAATTTTACATGTTTTTTATTTCAGAAGCTTTTTCATGACTGTTATAGTCTCGGATGTTTGTCAGACGCTCGCGAGCAGTGGGGCTGTCAAAGAAATTTTAGGTGTTGTCTGGGGATCCTCTAACCCCGAACCCCAAGCTCCGTAGTCCAACGCATTAACCAGTTGAGCTACAGCGCCTATAACCGACAGTTTAGGCAAGCGTTTATTTGTATAGCCAAAGTTATAATGTAGAAGCGTACATTAAGTCTATTGTGAAGAATTTTTTTATTAAATATGTAATGATGTAATGATACCAATGCCTTGTTTGGATGTTGTGAGGCCGTGAGGGTCGTTGTAAAAGTGCGCTGCTTAGTGGGTTTCTTGTACTGCGATTACATCTGTTAAATATTTTTTTATTATTAAAGTTAGCTCATCGTAGTTGTTTATTGGATTAAGAGAGTCCTTGTCTGAGATCTTAAAGTTTGCTGAAGGATTTGGAAGGGAATAATTATTACTTTTGTAAGTAATAAGATATTTCGTCTTATTTGTAGGTTCATTAAGTGCTGTTGTGGCTATATGTATGTTCGTTTTGTTTTAGGCGTGGATAAGTTGAAGATGGATACCGCGTATTAATGTTTTTAGATGTAATAGGGGTTTTGATTTATTTGTTGTGGCTAGAGTTTCATTTATATGGTTTAAAGGAAGGGAATCAGAAGGAGAGTTAGATAATATTTGTTGTGTTGTATTTTTGTGTTGTAATTTGTGGTGTTGACAGGAAAATTTGACACTTTCACTTTATGCTATCCAATGTTAAGTGAAGTGAAAGTGAAAAAGATCGAACGTAAATAGTATGATGCCATCGTTCTAGGTTATTTGTTTAATTTTTTTGAATTTATAAACATCGATTACTCTGTGTGATCTCATTTCCTTAATGATTACATCCTCCGGGATTAAACAAAGGTGCATAAACCATAACATGTTTAATAGTCTATTTGATTACTTAATGGAAACTAACCTCGTTATTTGTAATAAGGGATCAGATCCCACATTTATTACTACCAATAGGCAGGAAGTCATAGACGTAACCTTTGTCACGGATTTACCTAATATTAGCGTACAGTTATTGAGTTCAGTACTCGCTCAAAATCTGTCTTTAGGAACCCAAGGAGAACGGATTGGGATATTTATAACACGAAGTTGAAAAGTCATCTCAACAGGAGAACAGATTGGGATAATTATAATTCTACGCCCACTTTCTTAGTCCTCATGTGAAAAAAGAACAAGAATTGAATTTCAATGCTTATAAGATTGTAAATTTATAACATTAAGATGCAAGTACGTACGACCAAGTCGTGCACTTTATTTAGTAGACAAAATTAGAAAAAAAAATGTAGTTTTTTCGTGTAGGTATATGTAATTCAGCTTAACAGCAGAAATTTGACGTAGGAAAACAGTGTTCGGTATAGGAAACGCGGTTGAATCTCCGATTTGGGAAACTGCATTTTTTTTCGAACTACAACAAAAACTTCGAACGTTTGAGGATATTACATGAAAAGTTTCATCAAATTGGGTTTTGTAATGTGGACGTGGCTCAAGACGATGTATGGGTGAATTGTAGAGAATCTGAATAGCTAAATGTTTGGTCCTAACACCATTTTTCGATTTCAAGTAAAATAGTGAAGTAATTTGAAAAAGTGGGCGTGGCACGGGGCCCAAAAAGCGGTGATGTACGGACGTACAGACAGACAGGTTTTTGGCTAGGTCAATGTCGCTGTATAGTTTGCATACTTCGTTGTTGAATCTCCTCCTCCACAGTCCGCCAAAAGAAACGAAACAAAATATTTCACGAAGAATTTTGCTCTTGAGAAGACGGAGGGTATTTTCAGCACTGTGAAGTAGGACTGGGATGGTTCTAGGTCGTATATAGTATCTCCTTAATTGTTCGGGATAGGCATTTATTACACTGTTGTCTTCTCAGTCCAAAGAATCACGATTGGCAAGATTTATTTTTTGTTTTACTTCTACTGAAGTGTTGTCGGAATTGATAGCAGCTTCGATGTTCACAAAATCCCTTACTACCTAAAAGTTGGAGCTGTCGACTGCGACATTCTGACCAATTCGTCGATGTTGTCCTTTCTTGCTGACAACATATACTTGGTTTTGCCCTCATTTGCCGCTATTATGGCAGCTTCCGTTTCAATAGAAGCAAACGCACTCGTAACAGCCCGCTGAGTTCCACTTCTTATGTAGCGTTCGGGTGTGCTAGTAGTTGTACAGATTGTGCCTCCGCTACTGGTTTGTGAGCTTCGCACTATTCTTTCAAGTATGAAGTTAAAGAAGTCACATTACAGCGCGTCACCTTGCTCATATCGTTTTTAACATCAAAGATCTCGATAAGGTCTTCTCCGACCTTGATAGAGCAGCGTAAATCCTGCATATCGTCATCCTGCACAATCGGACGGGTTTGGTAAGGATGTGTAAACTAATCTTGGCTCTGCGTAGTTCATCTCTATAAATGGTGTCATATGCGCCCTTAAAATCGATAACAGATGCTGGTTATAGATTTGCAATTCCTATTTTTTTTTCCAAGATTTGCCGAAATGATGTGGACTAATCAGGTTGTTGAAAAGGTTTTAAGCGGTCGCAGAATACAAAATAATATCTTGTAGGTGACGCTTTCAACCTCCATAGTTGGTTTTGGTTAGAGGGCCTCATTTATTTCTTACTTATGTTTTTATTTACATATTTCAATATAAAACAAATTTGTGTTTTAAAAAAACGCAAACTGTCTGAACAGTGAAACATGTATTGCAAATATATAGGTGAAGCATTTGGTATGCTTTCTTCACTTTTTAGAGATTTCTTTCAAACCTGTTATTATTCTCCTACTTTTAATTTTTTTAAGGTTGGGCGTACATTGTGTGTTAATTGCATTTTACTAATCTATTCATATTCATATTACCACATTTACGTATTACGTTTATATTTTTCATAAACAAGAGAGAAATAGACGACAAAATTGTGAAATAAAAGAAATTAGAACGTTAAGTACCGTTACGAGAGATTTTGATTAAATTTAGTAAATGACATTTGAAATAGAAGTTTCATTGGCAACAAAAAATACATTTACGTTCACTTTCTTTGTACTGATTTAAAAAACAGGAATAGTGTGTTACATGATCTATTACAGATGGAATCACCGATAAGTATGTAAGTCTGCCCAGCTGTTAACGGTGCAGTCCAATCTACATGCGGACGAACAAATAGATTTTCTTTACCTACTTAAGTTGTATAGGTACGTAATCCACATGTAGTCCCTGGCCATATGTTTGGGTTGGGTGGTTGTCCCCGCTCAGCAGGAACACACTTAGACCAACAAGTTGGTCCATTGTGATACCAATATGAAAAAACCGGAGTATTAGCACCGGACACCTACATGGAGACTTCCCAAATGGGGAAATAGTCAGGGCAACAAGTTTGGGTGTGAACTCATGTTGAAAAAAGTTTCGCTGTTTAGGTATTAAACCAGTTTGACTCGGTGACGAAGCTTTTTATTTAGCTTAAGTCAACTCTAGCTAGATCGTTACAATCTTCAAAGAAGTACTCGCCTAGGGTTTTCTTCTGAAAACCGATAGTGCAGGTCAGGTACAGACAAGATGTGTCATAATTTTCTCCTTTTCCTCGTCAACTTCTACAGAAATCGTTGAAGGGAGCACGGAGCCTACTGGCATGTTTGTCTACCATACAGTGCCCTGTGGTGGCGTCAACTATGTATGTATGTATGTATGTATATTTCTTAGATTTGTTCTATTGACTAAAAAAATAAGTCTGCTGGTGTTCCCACAATCTAACTCAGGCCAAATTTGTTTAGAAAAAGGACATGTCCTGATATTGTTCCACCTAATGTTTGCCATTCTAATAGCTGCCATATGACCATTTAAAAAATTTTTGAGGAATACACATAAGTTTTTTCGTGAATTCCTTTACTTTCGTACATACATACTAAGCACTCTCATAATCATAAACAACATTGTGGCTCTGAAAATTAATCAATACGAATAAAATATTTTTTTTGTTGACTGTACATGTTCATTAGTGGCGTCTTCGAATGATAAAATCGATTATAATCGATTCTTGTAATATCTCTATATTTACGATTTACTATAACCTGCTTCTGTCGAAGTAGCGAGTACGAGAACCAAGTACGAGAGCAAAGAGCACACACAAATACTCGTCTCATATCTCATGTCTCGGTTCTCAGTTCTCGAATTCGTGAATCAAGAACGTTTTTACTTGATAATACAAACATATCTCATATGTGTACGAGTGGAATCCAGAACTTTATTGTTCGTGAATTCAACCTCTTAGGGAGTATGTTCTCATGTACATTCATATAAATGTATCCACTTGTATCTCCAATACAATCGAGAATTTTTATTGTTGTGTCTATATAAACACATGGGCGATGTATTGTCGTGTGTTTATTTTTTCTGTTCGCGTCTTCGTTTTGCATATCTCGAATGATCATTCGATTCTACGGATCACTCGAATACTAATGTCTGGATTTTTTAAATCATTCGATTATGCTCAGCACTAATATACATACATATGTAGGTATGTACATATGTATGGATTAACTATATGTTGCAATGTACAGTGCAGTGGTGGCCAGAACTTTACATATGTACATTTGTACCTACATACAGAAATGTTTTTTTTTTTTTTTTCATTTTTATATATTTTTTACATATTTGTACATATGTACATACACGTTTAAAAAATAAAAGTTATTATTATTTTTTTTTTTAATTAATATTTTTAATTGAACATAGTCTTCCATTATTAACAGATCTATTACAATGTTTTAATTTTTTTATGCGCAGAATATCAACAAATGATGAAATAGTGGTAGTTGAAAAACAGGCAGAAGTCCCGGATGAACTTTTATGCAGTATTTGCAAGGACATTTTTCGTGATGCCGTTATGATACCGTGCTGTGGAAGTTCATTTTGTGACGATTGTAAGAATTCTTATACACATTATAAAATAATTGCTGTTATTATTATTCATTTAGGCGTTAGAACCGCTTTGTTAGAATCCGAGGAAAATGAATGCCCAGATTGTAAGGAAAAGGGAACGTCACCTGGATCACTAATTCCCAACAGATTTTTACGAAGTTCTGTAAACACTTTTAAAAATGAAACGGGGTATGAAAGGAAGAGGAAAAATAACGGTGAGATATGAGATAAATATATTTTATTTTAGTTTGGTTTTAAAATATCTTCGTATGCATGTAGATAACATACAAGTAAAGTTGTTTTTTTATAAAGCACATATCGATTCCATATACCATTTCATATATAAATTTCAGCAACCCTTTGTTCTCCCTCATGTTTGAGTACTGATTACTAATTTGCAAAATCCCCTAAATAGTAAAAAACCAAAGTTATTCAAAAACGATACAGAAAAACTTCAATCCGTCGAGAACGGCATGCCTATTCTTCTTCCCATCTAGCCCTTATAAAGCGGGCGTGGCAGCATTGGACTTTTTTATTGAACTACGACAATAACCGAACGTTTGAGGATGTTGCATGTAAAATTTTATCGAAATTGTTTTTTTTTTATGAAAACGCCCCAAAGAAATGGGCGTGGTCCAAACTTACGTATGGGTGAATTGTAGACAACATGAAAGTATTAATATTTTGATATTTATTTTTCGATTTCATGTACATACATAAAAGAGTGAAGTTATGAAAGTTATGATTTCAAAAAGGTCCGTCCATCAGTCAATATGCCACTGCTTTTTGGGCCTTAAATTTTAAGGGATGAAATTTCATATGTGGGTGTTTGAAAAAGAGAAGCAGTACAAATGTAAATTTGAAATTTGATATTACGTCCACGTTCAGGTTCACTTTTCATAACCACTATTTTACATGAAATCGAACAATTTTATTAAGACCTCCACAGTCTCCGTTTCGCTCTTGATGAGTAAACATCTGCTAGCAATTTTGACAGTGACTTAGGAATTCGATAAGTAGTGTTCTATCTATCCTTTTCTCCCCCAAGTGTTTACTTACCCGTGATATTTTTCATCTCGTCTCTCAGCGTGTTCGTGTTAAAGAAAGCCATCGACGCAGTAAGTACCAAATACGAGAATGTAACCCAACTACGTGACGGCAGCATCCTTATCTTAGCAAAAATACTAAAATTGCCGAAAAATTTATGAAAATAACAAAAAATGACAAAAAATGAAAATGACAAAAATAATTCGTGCGAACACTGCCAAATCAATAACAGGACTCTCAATATTCTGCAGTGGAATATAAAAGATTTCCTTAATAACCTTGACGAGTTAAATGTTTTATTAAAAGAACACAACCCAAATCTTGTATCACTTCAAGAAACACACGTACCCTTCGGCTCATCAGCAATAGTACCAAGAAACTACAAAGTTTATTTTACAAATATAGAGAGTAATACTACTTGCAAGCAAGGAATAGGTTTACACACAAAGAAAAACATTCCGCATAAAATTCTATCAATTAATTCAAATTTACAAATCATCTGCCTAGAACTCCAGCTTCAAACCAAACTTACCTACATAAATATTTACATTCCCACCCAACAAATTATTCAAACAAACGATCTAAACAATATAATTTTCCAAGTTGATTCTCCAATTATAATTGATGGTGACGTTAATGCGTGGAGTACCCTTTGGGGTTCTCTTACCACTAATATCAACACACCTATCAACACATAACACATTCACTCATATAGATATAACATGTTGTTCTCCAGAGCTATTCCCGGCAATGTCGTGGAAAACTACAGCTGATCTTTATAACAGTGACCACTACCCCATTATAACTTCCTTTAATACTGGCAATACTTCGGAAAAATACCTCCCAAACCTAAAATTCAAAACCGACTTAGCAGATTGGTCGAAATATCAAATCAAAATTCAGAACTACTTGTCAAAAAAGCAACCGAGTCTCAACAACAACAAAGAAGCAGCTATACTCCAAAAAGCCATTTGATCAGCTGCCAACGCCTCTATCCCCCAAACCAATTCTACACACAGTCCAAAAATTAAGAGTGTCGTCCCTTGGTGGAATTCTGAGCTCACAGAACTTCGAAAAGTAAAAATGTCATCTCTGAAAGAATTCCAGAAAAGACCCTCACAACAAATTTTATTCTTTATAAAAAATCTAACGCTAAATTCAGAAAGGCTTTAAAAGATAGCAAAGCTAAAAAAATCATTAAACCCATTATTAAAAATCTCCCAAAATTAAGAGAGTCGTCCCTTGGTGGAATTCTGACCTCACAGAACTTCAAAAAGTAAAAATGTCATCTCTGAAAGAATTCCAGAAAAGACCCACACAAACAAATTTTATTCTTTATAAAAAATCTAACGCTAAATTCAGAAAGGCTTTAAAAGATAGCAAAGCTGAAAAAAAATCATTAAACCCATTATTAAAAATCTCCCTTTAGCAGGTAAGTTAAGATTAATTCAATTCTATAAATTATTGCGAAGCGCCTTTTTTGGTTTGCAGAAAAGAAAAAATGCATATCTCCTAAACAGGTAGCTTTTAAACCAAACAAAGGTTAGGTAAGGATCACTACATTTCAAAAGCCATTTCATCTAAAAATCACGTATCCGTACTTGCACCTGTCTTCGAACGTGCATTTGAAAGAATCGGAAAACATGTTATTCTAAACAAACTTAAAAATTGGGATATTGGTTTAAAAATCTTCAAATATGTTGAGTCATTTCTATCAAATACAAAATTCTCCTCAAGAATAAACCATTTTTTTTCCAAAATATATCCACTAGATAATGGTATACCACAGGGATCACCCCTCTCGGTAATACTTTTCACAAAAGCGTTCGATGACATTAGCTATATACTTAATAGTCATAATCTTTTAGACCACTGCCTCTATGCTGACGATGTCTATATCTTAAGTAAAATGTCCGACTTAACTAAATGCAAATACCTTCTTTTAAATGCTGTTAACTATATTTTAGCTTGGTCTTCCGATTCCGGAGCTAAATTATCATTGACTAAATGTAAACTACTTCACATTTGTCGTAAACTTAAATGTCCGAATCTAAATTTTTCCGTAAATAATGTCCCTATTAGAAATGTTAATAACTTAAGTATTTTAGGATTAATCTTCAGTAATAGGTATTACTGGAAAGAACACTGTAGTATTAAGCAAAGCCTTAGCTGCCAGAGCCAACATTGTTAAATATTTGAGCAGTAACAAAAGTAATGTCCACATCAATACACTGTCACATATAACAAAAATGTTAATGTTAAGCAAAATCGACTTTGGAATTTATATTTACGACAGGTGCCCAAAATCAACTCTCAAGATTATTAAACCACCATACCATCAAGCAGTAAGAAAATGCCTTAACGCTTTTCCAACAACACCGATAAAAAACTTGCTAACCGAAGCTGGATTTCCATCAGTAGAACAGCGAATAGAAGAACTAACTCTAAAATTAACTGCGAAGCTAGTTGATGAGGACATCACACACGCAATAAACCAAAGATCGGGAAAAAGAATCCCTTCAGCTCTGAAACTAATTTTAGTTAAAATACATTCTCTTTAGCTACGTTCACTTTTTGTGGGCGTCTTCATTGAAAAATCGATTTGGATGAAATTTTTTATGTAACATCTTCAGGCAATCGAGGTTATCGTTGTAATTTGAGAAAAACATGCAGTGTGTGAAGCCCACTTTATTAGAGCTGCATAGAAAGGAGGATAGGGTATCATACGAACGTATCAAAAAACGGATTGTTGCTTTTCTGTATGTTGTAAATTTAATTGCGCTTAAGTTTTTTATAGTGTGGGAAATGTAAACTTTGCGAGAATTATGCAAAGCATAGCATTCGGAAATGAATATACGATAAAGCAAACAATTCTAAAACGTAATTACGCAAATATAATAATCGTTTGTCTTTTTAAGTTTCACAATAGACACAAGAGAAAATATTGGCACTTCTTCTGCGACTCGATTTGGATTGACTCTTGTCCGATATAGAAAATTCTATGTTTTTTTTAGAGAACATTCATACCCCCATCCCACGCTAATCGTCACCATGAACCTACGCACGCACCAAATGCGTACGCTGATGTTGTTGGTAGATCTTGTGTGCAAAGAATAGATTACGGAAATCTACCTTTAACTTGAGAACACATAGTCGGTTGGAGAAACGTCCGGAAGGACCAATGACCACGACGACCATGACCTTGACCAGGAAGAAAGCACATCCGAAGATTCATCTGAGAGTTAGAAGAACAGCGGGACATCAATTCCTAACTAACCATGGTCGACACCGGATCGTTAAACTAAAATGTCATTATATTTGAATTGGTTCTTGCGTTTCCTTTTTCTTAGTGTTCTCGCACATGATTTTTCTTTACTTTTGTTTGAAGTTGGTTTCCTTTTCGTATTAGTGATTTTAGTCCTACTGTTAATGCCGTGTCCGATGGGCGATTTATGTTTGAGAATCTTTGTCTTGACAGTGATAGTCTCGGATGTTTGTCAAACATTCGCGGAATGTTAGGATCGTGACTTCTGGGATCGAATCTCGAACGTTCCTTTAAATCGCACTTACCACTGAGTCACGGCGCCCACTCATATTCCATTACTCAAAGATATCGTATCGTTGAGACACTAATAGAATTATCTTTAAGCTTTCGTCGAATAAAGGGCTTTTACAGATGCGGTAATCGTATATGTATTACCCCACGTACGACGATATAACACAGAAACCGGTCAGCGCTGCATGCAATAGAATTTATTCTCTAACAAAATTTATAGCATTTCAAAAGAAAAATGTTTATTATTTTACTTCAACTTAATTATTCTTGATAATTCTTTTATTCAAAATTAATTGTTCTGTTCTGAGAATGCCGCGTTAAAAATGAGAATCTGTACTTTTACAGAACACCGCGTTTTATCACTCTCGCTCTGTTCGACATCGACTAGTCGTATAGGCGGTCATACAAATAATAAAAAAAATAATAATATTAGTGATGGGAAAATACCTGATAAATACCCTCGTACGGTATTTATCCAAATGGGTAAATACATATGTGGGTATTTATTTTATTTTTAATCATTAATTGTTTAAAATATTGATTGATTGGTGATGATTAAATCGACCACGTGCTAATAGATGCGAGGCACGCATCCAACATTCACAATGTGCAAACTTTCAGAGGGGCAAACGTTGACTCTGACCATTTTCTTGTTGCAGCTAAATTCAGAGTCGAGCTCTGAATCCAACGAGTAGAAGCTGCAAGCCGCCCACAAAAAGAAATTGAACGTTGGAAGCCTTAACACGACTGGAGTTGCCAGAGCCTACAGAGAGTACCTGAGCTAGAGACTCTGCTGTGCATTCACTATCGCGACATCATCAAAGGGGTAGCAGAGACCACCATAGGCATAGATGAATGCGTGCGTCGGAAAAAGGTGACAGAAAATGCACATGCAAGCGCTGCAGCGCAAAACAAGGGCAGCGAGAGTAGAGTATCGAGCCAGAAGAAGGGAGGAAAAAAAGATCCTACGTAAGAAGAAAAGGGCCCACGCAATGTAGGATATCGAAAATTCCCGCGATAGGAACAACATCCGGATGTTTTTTTTAGGAAAGCCAAGCAACTGGCAGCTGGCTTGAAGCCCGAAACGGTGGCTCTGCGAAACAGTGAAAGAAACCTCGTCACCGAAGTACAAGGAATAATAGATGTGTTTAAGCAGCATTTCGAGCAGCTACTTAATGGGCATCAGATAGAGAGAGTGATAGGCCAATCAGAGAACCCGCATCCAGTAAATGAAGAATCCATCCCTCCTCCCAGTTTTGAAGAGGTCGGCTCAGCTATCAGAAAGCTGAAGAACAACAAGGCCGCCGGTTCAGCAGGGTTTTTCAAACATGGTGGTAATGTTTTGGTAGGGTGCATTGACTAAATCACTAAACTCTACAAGGCGATGGCCGAATTCGGGATCCCGGCTAAACTGATCCAGCTCTGCCGCGTGACGCTGGAAAACAAGCGGTGCAACATGCAAATCGAAAACAGTTCCTCCGAACTATTCCAAACATGCACCGGATTTCGGCATGGAGATGCGCTATCATGTGACTTCTTCAATCTAGTGCTGGAACAGAAAGTGCGCAGGGCAGTTGTGAACTCTGTAGGAGTTTACCTACCTCGGAGTAAGTATCAACTCCACGAATGACACCTTAGTGGAGATTCGACGAAGACTTACCCTATGAAACCGCTGCTACTTCGGTTTGGCGTAGGAGTTTACCTACCTCGGAGTAAATATCAACTCCACGAATGACACCTTAGTGGAGATTCGACGAAGACTTACCCTAGGAAACCGCTGCTACTTCGGTTTGGCGAAACAAATGGGGTCAAAACTTCTAACTCAGAAGTCGAAATGTGTGCTCTACAAAACTTTGAACCTGGCAGTTCTGCTGTATGGAGCAGAGTGTTGGACGATAAGCAGGAACGCAGAGCAGATATTGGAACACTTTCGAGAGAAAAATTCTTCATCGGATATTCGGTCCCGTATGCGACGAGAGCGAATGGAGGAGAAGATATAGCCGCGAACTCTATGAGCTGTACCAAGATGTGGATGTAGTCCAAAAAGCCAAACACGTCGACTACACTGGCTCGGCCACATCGAGCGAATGGATAATAATGCTTCAGCAAATAGGATCTTCGAATCACAGCAACCAGGTTCAAGACGACAAGGAAGACCGAACCTCCGTTATAAGGATCGAGCGCTTGGTCTTGACAACTGGAAGCAGCATGCCCGGAGTGGAAGACGGAAGCCCGTTAAGTAAGTAAGTAAAGTAAGTAAGTAAAGTAAGTAATTGATTGATTGGGTACATTTCTTTTATTTAATGAGTAATATAACATAAATAAACTAAAATATAAATAAAATATTTTTTGAGTTTTAACTACTCTGAGTCGCTGGAATGATATGCAATTATACATAGATGTAAAGTGAGGTAAACTTGGAGATAAAAAAAAAAACATTTTATTAGGACTGATGCCAAAAAATACAGAGTAAAATATTTGCACATCTGCACAGCATTTACTAACCCTATTTTCTTCATTTTCCTTAAAATCAAATTATATATACAATATTTGAATTAAATTCAACTGCACACATTTTCATTGCAACATTTGTATTACCTAACATATCTAAATGCAACTACATGTATTCGAGCCAAAAAACGCCGCACTAGGAAAATTTTATGATTTTATGACTTCTAGATGCATTTCTCTCATATTTTTAACACATACGTAGGTACAATTGCACAATTTCGTTGACCTGCTTAGTCTTTGTCATGTATAAAAGATAGAGGATTAGTGTTCTAGGATTTTTCAAAGTGTTTTGTGAAAACTAAAGAATTTCGCGATGGTTTTAAGCGAAGCAGATGAAGGTCGTATTCGTGCTCTTTACGGCGAAAGTTTATCCAACAGGCGAATCGCACAAGTTGTGGGTTGTCACGAAAGCACTGTGACGCGGCTTTAAAAAAATTGAGCTCGACGGGCAAAACGGAGAGGTAATCTGGAAGCGGAATACCGAAAAAGACGACAGCACGGCAAGATAGGATTTTGGAGCGCATATCACTTAAGAATCGCTTTGCAACATCCAAGGAATTGAGAAAGGAGCTGAACGAGACATGTGCTACTGATATCATCACGCAAAGTGTTCAGCGCCGGCTAAACGAAGTGGGTCTTCATGCCCGTCAACCTGCAAAGAAGCCACTTCTATCAGCAAAGATGAAGAAAAAAAGGTTGGCATGTGCTAAAGAGCACTGGGAATGGACCGCTGACTATTGGAGAAGAGATATATTTTCTGACGAATCCAAGTTTAACCTCATCGGATCTGATGGAAAGCAGACAGTGCGAAGTGCTTACTTTCGACCGTAAAGCATTCACCATATGTCATGGTATGGGGATGCATGACAAATTGGGGTCTTGGACGTATTTTGCTTTTGTATGGTTCTGTAAATGCAGAAAAATATAAACAAATCATTGCTGATGGTTTTGTTCCTACAATAGAGGAGTTATGCTGCTACGTCCCAAATCCCATCTTTCAGGACGATTCCGCTCCCTGTCGTCGTGCTAGTTCGGTAAGTAAAACCAAAATTTGACTTAAAATCTGCACTCCTAACCTTGTCTAATTATTGTTTTCTTTCAACAGATAATAACAATTCAACAGATATGCAAAGATGATATTGGACTGAAATCCCTAAATTGGCAAGGAAATATAATTCGCGCGCGCTCAAGGATTTAGTACTACCCTTTAAATGTTAATACACAGCGCGGGCGTTAGGGAAATTAGGAAGAGAAGATAAGAGATACCGATGAACGTTGGTTTTAAATGTTGTGGATTATTATGTGAGGGAAAAATAGAGCTTGGTAGAGCATTCCACATTCGCGTTGTACGGTTTATGAAAGAATGTCTATACTTGAGGGTTCGTTCGAAAATAGGCTTGAGGGTATACTGATGAGCATTCAAAGCGTGACGGGTATTGCGAGAAAATTGTTGAAGGGGCGGAATGCAACTGGCTATTTCGCTGAAGCACTGTTTATGAAACAAGCGATAGAATAAGGAAAGGCAAGAGACATTTCTGCGATGTTGGAGCGAGTCAATAGACTCCGCTACACTTCTGTTCCCTATTAGTTTCAACGCTCGATTTTGAATTCTATCCAGCAGGTGCAAATAGGTCTTAGGAGCACCAGACCAGACATGGGCATTGTACTCGAGCTTTGGGTGGATGTATGCCTTATATTGTCGCCAGATCAGAGGGGGTAAAGAACTTCTTGCACCGTTTGAGGAATCCTAGACATTTCGCAGCGTTCTTGGCGGATTTGAATATGATAATGGCAAAGGGTTAAGGTTACGCTTGAGCGACAGCTGACAGCATTGGGTTTTCGAAGCATTAAATCCACTCTGTTATTTATACCCCATTTAATTATACTGTCAAAATCGGAATTTAATGAGCTTAACATACGCTGACGTTCCAGTTCTACGGCCGAAGAGCAGGGACATGAGTCTGGGAACGAATATGAGAAGCTGAGGGTACTGTCGTCAGCGAAGGAATGTATTGGATTAGAAGTAGCAGACAAGAGATCATTTATGAATATAAAACGGTGCCTTGAGGAACACCAGCATTTATATGGTGGATAGCAGACTTGAAACCGTCCAAAACCACTTGAATTGAACGTTCCAAAAGGTTGTTTCTAAGCCATTGAAGAAGAGATTCATCGATGCCAAACGTACACATTTTCGACAAAAGAGCTTGATGACAAACTATGTCAAATGCCTTTGAAATATCAAGCGCAGCAATACATTTACTAGAATGATGTAGAGTCTGCTGCAAGCAAATTGGCCTTGTCTAAAGAGCTGGCAGCTGGAATGTCATTGTGAACATTCGTGATGGAAGATGAAGCACGATTTTTTAGGTTTTTGACGAACGAGCAAAAATTTCTACTACCTTTGTTACAATGTAGGATTTTTTGCGTCAATTTTTGGTCACAGCAGAACTTGACACGGTGAATCAGAGCATTGCAGTCGTTACTGGGTAGTTTAAATTTTTTTCGATTTTCCTCAGAGGGGTCGGCCTTGTAAGACCGAAAACTTAACTCCCTCAACCTGATAGCCTCTTTACAGCTCGAGTATGCCATGCATTTTCCTTCGGCTTGATACCCTTTATTCGGTTAGGAATAAAGGATTTCATGCCAAGGTAAATGGTATTAGTGATTATATCGGCGGCGGCATCCACGTCGCTATCGAGGAAACATAGCGACCAATTAAAACTCCTAAAGAAGCTGTTCAAGCCGTCCCAATTGGCTTTCTCGTATTGCCACACTATTCTTTTAGAAGTTTTTTCTTTAGCTGAGTGGTTGAGGTACGAGAAATTAGCCGATACAACACAGTGGTCTGACGAACCTAGAGGCGACAATATGTTTATAATCCGGGTGGGAGCTGAGAAACTCGTTCACAAGCTGGGTCAAATTATTTACCTTAGCAAAGATCTCAACATATCTTCCTTCGGGAAGATTGACTTGAACAGAATAGAAAACTTTTGGTCAATTATGGGTAATAAAAGAGGTATGGACTGAAGACATAACCGCAGAGGAAATCAAACAACTTTATGACTCGAGGCCACGAAGGGTTCAAGCGGTCATCAAGGGTGGTGGCTAAGGGTGGTGCTACGAAGTATTAGGGAAAAACTAAAACCGTTTTTCGTGTAAAAATGACTAATTATCTTAATTCAATGTTCCTTTAATTAGTTTAATAAAAAAAAAGTGGAAAAACTACCGTAATATATTTTTGTTTATTTTTCTTTATTGCTGAGTAATACGATAAATATTCCTATTAGCCTACCTACTTTCGCACTTTTGCCTCGTTTGTGGGAAATTTGGCCACAAATATGTAGACGATATTAACTTTATATGCCCTGTTCTTAGCGGGCATTATTCTAAAGAAACTTGTATACTGTTTATTTGTGTGCAGTTATATTATACTAGCTGACCCGGCGAACTTTGTTCCTCCTCAAATATTATGATTAAATTATGTATGTCTCTTCCGAAAGTCGAGCCTCTCTATTGAAAGAATGAAACTCTTTTGGAATTAAATCGAATTTAATACGTTTGTTTTATTTACACGAAAAATGGATTTCACACATTTCAGGTCAATGCAACGCTTTGTGATAAACAAACGTTGCTTGTTTTGCTCTCGGGTGCTTAAACAAACAATGCAGACGGCTGTCCGACACGAACTCGTCCGTGCGAAAAACAAGGAAACACTTGCAACTATTGGCCTTGCGATTTGTTGACTGTCATAGCGAATGCGAGTCGAACGCGAAACTGAATGCGCCATCTGTTGGCGATCCCATTTTCTTGAGGGAAAAAATTAGTCGATTGTCAATTCCGGAGTGTTGTCATTCCTTAGAATCAATATTTTCTCCTTCCCATACAAAATTAAATTTTCAGATATCGCCACCATCCACCCCTGAAAGTATGCAATTTCGGGTTTTCACGATTTTTCGACTTTTCCGGTCGAAATTTCCAATTTTCGGCTCTGTTGTGTGTTTACCTGGTTCAATACGAATCCAAAAAAAAATATCCCCAAATAAATCGAATTATGCTCAGCTAAGTTATGCGCGTACGAACCGACACCAATTCATTTTTATATATTTAGATTATATTTATGTATCAAATCTTCCAGTTATATTATAAAGCTAAATGGAAAATAAAACTGCGATTTATCTGCATTTTTACGTTAAAAATTTCATAGGTCTTATAATTGCTTTGCGCGCTGCAATCCCAATCTTCTCCCAAAGGCTCTCTTACAGACATAAATAACATTTATTTCTTTCTTTCATTAAAAATTTATTTTACAAATTAACTTGGAGTCTAGAATGATGCCGAGATATTTCGAATCAGATAAGAGATCTATTGTGGTTCCATCTAGCTTTGCCAGCGCGAACTTATCTTTCTCCTTCTAGTGAACAAAACGAGCTCAGTTTTCTGAGGATTAACATCCAAACCCATCTATGTTGCCCACACAGAGAGCTCCTTAAGAGCAGATTTCCTTAGTTCACTGATTGTTGGCAAGAATTTGCTAAGCAACTAATTCGTCTGCATGAGCTACTATTTTGAGTCTCTTATCTCTGAAGATTCTTAGGATTTTGTGGACGGTAAGAAACCAAAGCAGTGGGGAGAATACTCCTTCGTGTGACGTACCTCTTGTTGTAATTTTTCTTACAGAACTAGACCTCTTTACTATCAAATCTTCCAGAGATTTCATTATTAAGTCCCAAACGACGAGAGACTAACATAATATAATCTTCAGCGATCAACGAACTATTAAACGATTTTTGCAGAGTATTTACCAAGTTGTCTACCCCCTTCTCAATCGTGTTTGAAGTAGTTGTGCACCTCGGCAGGGCTAGCTTCTTAACGAATGGGTTTGAAAATGTTTTCCAAGTTGAGTTGGGTTCCGCAAGGGTTGGAAGGGTAAAGTCAAATCGATAACCTCTTCCCTTACCCGGTTATGAAACATTGGTGTGTTGCCTTTGATTTGTATAGTAAGGTTAGAAAAAAGAATAAACTCGGAAATTGACTCACCTCTTTTAATGACGCCCTTTCGTTCGGGTGATTTGGCTTGGTTGCTGGCTTGGTTAGTTAAAACCAGCCTTTCTGAGGCTGAGGAGGTGACTGATGGCCTTCTCTTCCTCTTCATCCCTATAGCTTCTACAAAAGTCGTTGTAGGGGATGCCCAATCTTTGGGCATGTCTTGCTATAACACAGTGTCCAGTAAGGATATTATCTATCTTGGAGAGGGTTCCTCTCTTATGTTCTAGGAGCCTGATGGACCTAGTTTTGTTTAAAGTCGGCCAAAGCAGCCTAGCGATATGATATTGGTCGACTTGATGTCATCGATGATTGGCCTCATTCACCGCGTCTGCGTTAATAGTTCCCTAGTAAGTCACATTGACCTGGTACCCAGCAAAGAGTGAGGTTGTACTGTCCAACTATCTCGTTAAGAGATAAGCGGCAGTTTTTCACTGCCGTGGATCTCGTTGTGCTGGATGTAATTCACTTGGCTTACGTCGGTAGTTTGCGAACGATATGCCTTGCCCCGTTGCTTGCAAGATACCACAACTAGATCGTTGTTGCCTCAATGTGTACAATTTATAGATCTTAGACCTTAGTGATTGAATTTTACCATATCTCGGGTAGGGTTTTTGGACTAAGGCTATATCCATGTCTCCCTCAACCATGAAAATCAACAAGTAGCTGCTTTACAGTGGTGTAGGTTAATGTTGTCTTCATTTTCATAGGGTAGCTTCGCTTTCAAGAAACCTATTCCTAATTTGATGCTGCCCCAGTTGCGTTAAGACCGCCAAAAGACCATCAATAGCGACCAGATGGTTCTTTCCGATATCTCTTATGCATTTGGAAACATATTGTGCCAGTTTCATTATTTACATTATATAGATTTAAAACATGCAGTATTCGATATTAACCTTCATCTATTCAATTTTATGAATTTAATTTTTTAGGTATTCACGAGGTCGTTACTAGTCTAACTGAAAATGTTTCAGAAATAACTTCAGATAGAGACGCTACAGCGACGGAAGTACCAGAAGGAAATACCGTAGTTGAAAACATTGTTACAACAAACTTAGATGCTGATTCAACCCCACCAAAACTTTCTCCAGAAATAGATGATTGCATATCTCTTAAAAAGGAAGATATCGAATCCATAAAATCAGAAGACAAAGAAGAACGTCAACAGAAGTCATCAGTCGAACCAAATTCTCCTAAACGACGTGTTGAAGTAGTAAGTTATTATAATGGAATATTGTTCATATTGGTATATCTAGCTTTAAGATTTGAAAATTAAAAAAAAACTGAGTATTAAATTTGAAATAGTTAATAATTCATAACCCAATCGTGATCAACAATATTTTAGGATTTAATTTTTGTGATTACTGAATTTTAAAAGGGTTTGTACATATAAATATATGTATGTACATGCAATTCATATGTGTAAAAAAAAAAGTTAATTATATTGGCGCAAATTCATAGTCAACTTATAATAAGTGGATATCATTTAACAGCATGTTTACCATCCTCTAGGTAATTGGGCTTTCTTTATGAGGCTACAGACACACTTAAAGCAGAAGATGCGCCTTTTGATACAGTGGATCTATATCCATTTGTTTTGTTTTTGTTTATTTTTTTATATCCCAGTCGTATTGCCTAAAAGAATCGAAGTGTGTAAAATGTGCCGGTAACCACCTATCAGAAAGGTGAAGCAGACTCCGGCGAGCTCCATAAACTGCAAAGACAAGCACCCAGCAAACTATCGAGGTTACGAAATGGCTTTAGAGCTCAAAAAAAGACGCGATACATTTAACAATACCTTATACGAGAACGCAAAAACGGTTAAAAAAGACATGAAACCGTTAAGGGAAAAGTTACGAAGGAATTTAAACCCGCCAAAGTAAAGACGAAAGGGGACCAAAGGAAAGACTTCTGTCAAAAATTAAAGAAAAGCCGGAATTTTCAGGACCGCACACATACATATGTATGCTCAAGCCGTATCACAAGTAAACACACATAGCGGTGGTACGGCAAATCGAATTTCCCAAGTTTTATCTAGAATTCTCGAATCCTCGAAACTTGAGGAGCAAACCAAAATAAACAACGTTATATTTGACAAATTGAGCAAGTTTGAGATAAAACCTAGCAGAAAAGTACTCCCAAATGAATATAAAACGATTAAAAATTTTGACATGGAACGCAAACTGCCTCCATCAAAAAATCACCGAACTAGAGGTATTCTTGCGGAACGACAACATTGACATATGGATGCTTGATCTCCGAAACACATTTGACAAAGGAATCTCAAATAAAAGTAAGAGCATTTTGTGTGTACCACGCATACCATTCTTCCGGAAAAGACAGAGTCGGATCCTCCTTATTCATCAAAGACTGCATTAGCACTCCACGAATACAAAGACTGAACTTGATACAATGCAAACAACTACAGTTCGTGTTAAAACAAGAAATCATATTTCAACATCGCGTCCATTTATTGTCCAAAACTGCAAAAAAACGCTAATTAAACTTCTCAATCTAATAAACGCTTCGCTTAGACTGATATACGTTGCAGATCCGTGGCAAGTGTTACAAGTGATAATGGTTCCAAAACCGGAAAAATCTTCTACCGACAAAAAACCGTACAGACTGATATCGCTCCTACCTATAAAATCAAAGGAATTTGAAAGGCTCCTATTGAAACTTATAAGAAAGACGCCTTATACAACCAATTCGAATTCCGAATCAAGGATTCCATAATTGACTAGGTTTAGAGAATAGCCGTTGAAATTGAAATAACCCATGACTTTCCGGGAGGTGAAGTTTCACTGGATGATATTAATGTTAGGGACCTGATATATGCTGATAATATCATAATACTAGCAGAAAATATAGAAGTACTACAATGATAAGGAAGCTGGTAAAGAATTGCATTTTTTGAACTTCAAAAAATTGACTGGCGAAGCATGGGAGAGGGTACAGGAATCGGATGGATGGATCAACAATTTACTGAAGATACTTGGAGTAGCAGTGCAGATAAAATGCTCGAGAGCCTAAGAAATAGCCAAATCGAAGATAATCTGCAAGATGTACAAATATGTATGTTCACATTGAACAAATAAAAAACCTAATTTTTCAATAAACTACTCATATTTTGATGATGACAAACAGCTAATAATGTGCCTTATTAGGATTAAATGGAAATAGATATCGGCAAGGTGAACGCAGAGATTGCACCCTTTGCAATCTACGTTAGGAGGAAGATATCTCTCATTTCATAGGAAGATGTCCAATCTTGAAATGTATATGGCTTAAGAAAGCAGATACTGCAGAAGGATGAAATTATCGGCCTACTCAACGGAGAAATGGAAAGATCCAGGGGAACATACATAAATATATAAAAACAAGTTTTTATTACCGAAGAAGCCTAATAGATGATTACAACTCTTAAGTTAACATTATCTCATTAAGTATTAAGTTCTTTTTATATCTCTACCTCGTCAACAGACGACATTTATCAAGTTTTATTTAATCTTTTATAAAAAATTACTTTTTTACAATTTACTACTACTATTACTTACTACTACTAAATCATTACAAAATAAAGTGATAAGAGCAATCGTTATTTCTCTCTGGTATATTAGAAATAATGATATACAAAAAAACTTTGGGAACGTAATCGTGAACGACGAAATAACAAACTTCGCTCGTAAGCTACGTATTCGCTTTCATGGTCATTGCAACCATACCATACTCCAAACATTAGACGTAAGAAACCTTGTGCTCCGACTTCGAAGAACGAAACCGTTTGATTTAGCGCAATGAGATCAACAGGTTATTTTCCCGAAAATCTACATGTCTCACGCGGATATTCCTAGGAGCAGACTTCAAGTATCCCGTTGAAGAAATCGAGAGGGGTCAAAGTTCTACAGTATGTGGCCATTGAATTATGACCGATGAGAAATATGTGCCATTTTTCGCTTTGACCGCAAATAAAGACAAAATAAATTTGATTATTTAAAATCTTGTTGCACATATTTATTGTTACATGGCATAACAGTGATTACAAAGTAAAAAAAAATTATTAAATCTTAATGCTTAGTACTACCGCTCTTTTGTTTTAGTACCTCCTTTATTTGTTTGGGCATGCTTTCAATGCATTTCGCGACCATTTGTTTCATAGCGGGCTCGTTTTTACAGATATCTTCAATGTTCTGCTTGAGCTCTTGTATGGTATTGTTTCTTTCACTATAATCGCGAGATTTAGATAGGCCAAGCAGTTTTTAATGAGTTTTAAATCTAGAGAATTACCAGGCCACGGTAAGACTTCCAAGTTCATGGAACCCAAGCATTTCATGCTTGCTTTGGATGTGTGCCATGGAGTTCCATCTTGCCTAAAGACGTATTCTTCTCTGGGAGAGTCTAATGTGTTCAAATACGGCCGAATAACTTTCCTCAGGACGTGAATATACTGATTGGAGTCTACTGTTCCATCAACGTAATAAATTGACCCCGTACTTTCTCATATTATGCAACTCCAAATCATCACAGAGGGTGGGTATTTGACCGTCCGAATTACGCAATGCTCTGAATATCTTTCATTTGGGCCTTCTGCAGACGAATTTGGCAGTCTCCGTCACGACTTCTAATCGACACTCATCGCTAAAGACGTGATTACGGTAAAATTGCTAAAAAATGTTTCGTCTTTTATTGAAGAACAAATTAACTTGCTTTATGCCAATAGCCACTCTCGCGGTATATGTGAAGTTGTGCCCAATATAATCGACATTTTCACATGACATTGGTCAATTTGGGTTTCTTTGCTTGTATCCTATGCTTGTCTCCTTAATCGGCGCTACAGGGTTCGCACCGATATGTCGATTCCAGCTTCGTTCAAAACCTTCAAAATGCAGTGTTCTGGTGGATTACGTTACTGTAGAGCTTTATGAATGTCAGTCCATGGTGTTATTTTTTTTTTGCCGATTATTTGGAGTAACCAAGGTTGAACCGCCGACCTCTTAAAAACTGGGAGGTGAAATGGATTCTTCATTGGCTGGATGCGAGTTCTCTTCTTGCCCTATCACTCTCTCTACCTGATGCTCATTAAGTAGCTGCTGGAAGGGCTGCTTAAACACACCTACTATTCCCTGCTTCGCCGACTAGGTTTCCTTCACTGTTTCGAAGAGCCTGCGTTCCGTGCTTCAAGCCAGCTGCCAGTCGCTTGGTTTTCCTAAAAAACATCCGGATGTTGTTCCTATCGCAGGACTCTTCGATATCCTTGAGCTGGGGAACTGCGTGGGCCCTTTTCTTCTCTCGCTGCCCTTGTTTTGCGCTGCAGCGCTTGGATGTGTGCATTTTCTGTCACCTTCTTCCGACGCACGCATTCATCATCATACCAAGGGCTCTTTTTGGGTGGTGGCTGGTAGCCTATGGTAGTCTCTGCTACCCCTTTGATGATGTCGTGATTCTGGTTCCACAGATTGTTGGCGTTTGTGGATGGTTTTCTTTTTGTGGGCGGCTTGCAGCTTCTACTCGTTGGATTCAGAGCTCGACTCTGAATTTAGATGCAACAAGAAAATGGTCAGAGTCGACGTTTGCCCCTCTGAATGTCTGCACATTCAGAATTTTGGATGCGTGCCTCGCATCTATTAGCACGTGGTCGATTTGGCTGGCGGCCGATATCTGGAGAGCGCCAGGTTGCTGTATGGACTCGCAGTCTTGGAAACCTAGTGCTACTTAGCACCGTATTACGAGCTGCTGCAAAATCGATTAGACGGAAGCTGTTGTCTGTTGGCGTTTCGTGGAGGTTGGGGCTTCCAACTAAACCGCCGAATATGTTTTCCTTACCGATTTTGGCACTGAAGTCCCCGAGTATGATTTTGGTATCATACTCCGGACAGGCTCCGTAGGCTCCGTCCAGGAGGTCATAAAACTCCTCTTTGATAGAGTCTTCAGCTTCGTTGGTAGGGGCATGTGCGTATATTATGCTAATGTTTTGCAATGTTGCCTTGATGCGGATCACAGCCAGACGATTGCTGATCGGGTTAAAGTCAATTTTCATTGAGTGACAGCTGTAATAAATGTCGCAATTTTTTCGTTTGCATACCTGATCCTACCATCGTATCTCCTGGATCGCGATAATATCTCCCTTGTACCGCGTGAGGACAGATTCAAGTTTTTGAATAGCACCTGGAGTGTACAGTGTGCGTACGTTCAACGTGCATACTCTTAAGTCGTAGTCCGTGCACATTCCGGGTCGGTGTATTAATTGAGGGGGTCGATAATTCGAGGCTTGTGTCTCTCTCATAACTAATGTTTTTTTACGTGGTAAGGAGGTTACCCCTTCGGCACAACCCCCAACCTGGAGAGTCAGTTCTATTTTTTGAAACCTCTTAGACGACAACCGGTTTTAAACCGATGTCAGTAACCCGCTTCGGGGGTGTGAGCGCTGTCGTTTGGCCAGTAAGGGCTCATCCGCCACCATCTCTTTTCCAAAAACCTAACTTATTCTTGGAATATGTGTTAAGATAAAGTGTTGTGTTTATGCTGTGACGCCACCGTTGACTCCATCGAGAGAGATCGTCCGCGTTGCTAAATTCTCTTGTTCAACACTCGCGCTTATAAGTTCAGCAAGTCAGGTCCGGATAGACACCAACCAGTATCCGATGGCTACCACTAGGAGGTGAAATAAGCACAATTGCTGCGGAGTAACAGTTACTACACTGGACGTCGCCAGTACCCTATTCCTACAGCATCCAGCCATCGGCCCCAAAATATATTCATATATGACTATCCAATAGGAAGTTTAGAATTAAAACCAATTACATTTATTCCAATGTATACAATCTATACAACGGAATACCCCAAGGCTCACCATTGTTAGTGACACTATTTATAATAGCATACAATGACAAAAGCGAAATAGTAGCTGAATCTAAAAAATTGACCATTTTTGTACGCCGACGATTATCTATCTATTATTATACTGCTATTATCCAAATGCAACCAAGTTCCGGATACTAAACAAACGCTTGAAAACAGTCTTATGGATTTAAACAAATGGTACATTCAATTCGGGTCTGTTATACCCCCAAACAAAAGCAAACATCTGCATATGTGTCAAAAAACCAACTGTAATAACTTTGATATAAATTTCAATGGCCTTCAAATAACAAATGTAATTAATTTCAGTATCTTGGGCCTAGTATTGTTAAGACTCATTGTCTAGAGTTAAGGAATAAACTAGTTACCAGGCTAAATGTAATAAAATTTCTGTCATAAAAAAAAAGTTTAGTGTACATAAACCCTCTTATTAATGTAGTCAAATCAATAGTTTTATCTAAAATCGATTACTGCTTGGCAATCTATGGAAGTGCAGCAAATGCACATTGCAAATAATAAAAGCACCCTATCATGCAGCTCACTCAGATATTTCTTACAAGCTTTTAGAACTACGCCGATCAAAAATATATTCACTGATGCCGAACTTCCGTTCATTGAAGACCGTAAAGAACTATTAACTGCGCGTCTCGCTCCCAAAATCTGTGAATCATATAAATCCCCCATCATAGATGACGCCGTTAAAATTCTAAGTCGAAAAAAATGCCCAAATGCCCGTCAACAATATTTATTGCGCTAAGCTATGCTAAAAGTGCAGGTTTATTAACTAAGATAAGACCAACTATCGAACTATAATTATCGAACGTCATCCTCCTTGGTTACTTCCTGCAGACGCTATAAACACCAAGCTCTCCAATACAAGAAAGGATGCAATACCCAAAGAATCTAGCTTTGAATCTAACTTTTTACAGAAATTATCAGCAAACCTTGTGGGGTACATTATTCACAGATGATTCAAAAAGCGGAAGTGGCACTGGCTACGCGGTTGTCTAGTCAAACTGCGAGTTACTATGTAGTGAGAGAATACCAAACAAAGAATCTCATTCCCAACTTTTTACAGAAATCATCAGCAAACCTTGTAGGGTACATTATTCACAGATGGTTCAAAAAGCGAAAGTGGCACTGGCTACGCGGTTGTCTCGGCAAACGGCGAGGTACTATGTAGTGAGAGAATACCAAACTATTTGTCTATATTCTCGATAGAAGCCTTAGCTATTTAGGTACAGATCGGGCAAAAACATCACGTAAGAATTTAATCCTTTGTACCGAAAGCCTCTCCACATTTAATGCTATTCGAAACATTAGAAACCGCTCAACAATCATCAACAAATTCAGGGACATCATCAAGAGAACCACTAAATTGATAATCCTCTGGATCCCAGGCTATTCTGGTATCAGAGGAAACGAACTTGCAGATAGTGTAGCCCGCAGCGTTTCAACAGAGTCATGCATCACACCCTACCCACCAACCAAAAATGATTCCAGCAGACTCATAAACCCACACTGGGAACAAAAAAAAGAAAACAATCATGGATGCAACGCACCCATCTTCTGAGACTCCGCCTAGGACACACACAAATGACTCACAGCTATATTCTACAAAAGCATAATCCACCAACATGCCATCTCTGCCAATCCGTTCGTATCTTAACTATTACGAATGCCCAAAAGTAGAAAATTTATGCAATAATGTATTTGAACAAAATTTGTCTGATCTCCTAGTTGTACCTTCCGTACCCAATATTAATACAGTTTTCGATATTTTATTACTCAATTGCCTTCTCAGCCCAAAGAAACAGCAATTGGCAAGAGTTATTCTTTGTTTTATTTCTGCCGAGCTGTTATTGTCAGAATTGATAGCTGAGCCGAGGTAGACAAAGTCCCTTACTACCTCAAAGTTATACCTGTCGATTGTGACGTTCTGTCCAATTCGTCGATGTTGCGTGTCCCTTCTTGTTGACAGCATATACTTGGTTTTGCCCTCGTTTACCGCTAAACCCATTTTGGCAGCTTCTGTTTCAATACCAGCGAACACACCGGTGACAGCCCGCTGTGTTCTTGTCGATATCGTCGGCGTACGCTAGTATAGTTGCACAGATTTTTGAAAGATTGTGCCTCCGGTGTTGAATTGTGAGTTTCGCACAATTCTTTCAAGAACGATGTTAAAAAAATCACATGACAGCGCGTCATCTTGTCTAAATCCTTTTTTGACATCAAAGGTCTCGGTGAGATCGTTACCGACCTTGATGGAGCACCGAGAATTCTCCATCGTCATTCTGCACAATCTGACAAGTGGACTTTCCTGGTCTGAAACCACACTGATAGGGCCCAATCAGGTTGTTGACGAAGGGTTTCAGACGTTCACACAATATGGCAGATAGGATCTTGTACGCGATGTTAAGGAGACTGATACCTCTGTAATTGTCGCATTTGAGGGGATCTCCTTTCTTGTGGAGCGGGAAAACGGTGCTGAGATTCCATTCATCATGCATACACTCATCTGACCAAATTTTAGAAACGAGTTGGTGTATGCTCTCTACCAGGTCATTTCCAGCTGCTTTGAACAGCTCGGCTGGTAAGCCGTCAGGTCCAGCAGCCTCGTTGGACTTAAGTTTGGATATTGCTATCCTTACTTCGTTTTAGTCAGGTGGACGGAAGTTTTGGCTATCATCGTCTAGATTGAAGGGTGCATTCTGCCTGACAGCCATTATACAGTCTGCAGAAGAAGTTTTTCCAAATTCTCAGCACTGACTGTGACTCTACTACGAGGTTTCCTTCCTCATCTCTACAGGCTTCTGTAGGGGTCTTGTTGGCCTGACACGTTCGTTTCACCTGTTGGTAAAACTTCCAACAGGTGAAGTATTTAAATAGATTATACTTAATCCCCGTAATGGGACGGTCAGGAGCTGGCAGGTTCACGTAAGCCTTTCGGTTCTTTGTGTCTGCTAGCTCTAGACCCCCACATATCTTATCTCTTGTATTTTCTCAAGTAATTTAAAAAAAAAAAGAACAGTTGAAAGCCCTGGTAGCTAGGGCTGTACATTGTAATTAAATTGTAAATTTATTTTACCTTTTAACAAAGTAATAATAATAATAATAATAATAATAATAGTAATAATAATAATAATAATAATAATAATAATAATAATAATATTTTTTTTTTTTTTGAGGTATGAATATAGAATGTAGGGAACAGAAGTGACATTTTGTATGTATGTAAACAGTTCCCACGCAGAACAACAACAAGATTTAGATTTTACATTTAATCCAGCCCACTAATTTAGATGATGTTAAAGAGAATTCATAAATATTCTCCTCCCTCGATATATTAGCTTACTTACTTACTTAACGGGCTCCCGACCCGTGAAGAGTCTCTGCCTGAGACACAGCAGCCTTCCACTCTCTTCGATCCCGGGCACGCTGCTTCCAGTTATCTAGACCAAGCGCTCTGGCATCCGCGATAGCTTGATCCTTAAAACGGAGGTTCGGTCTTCCTTGTCTTCTCGAACCTGGGGGCTGTGATTCGAAGATCCTCTTTGCTGGAGCATTATTGTCCATTCGCTCGATGTGGCCGAGCCAGTGTAGTCGACGTGTTTTGGCTTTTTGGACTACATCCACATCCTGGTACAGCTCATAGAGTTCGCGGTTATATCTTCTCCTCCATTCGCCCTCCTCGCATATGGGACCGAATATCCGACGAAGAATTTTTCTTTCGAAAGTGTTCAATATCTGCTCTGCTTTCCTGCTTATCGTCCAGCACTCGGCTCCATACAGCAGAACTGGCAGGATCAAAGTTTTGTAGAGCATACATTTCGTCTTTCGAGTTAGGAGTTTTGACCCCATTTGTTTCGCCAAACCGAAGTAGCAGCGGTTTCCTAGGGTAAGTCTTCGTCGAATCTCCACTAAGTTGTCATTCGTGGAGTTGATATTTACTCCGAGGTAGGTAAACTCCTTAACCACTTCGAAGTTACTGTTGCCAACAGTGACGTTTTGTCCTAGGCGGTGGACAGATGCTTCTTTGTTTGTTGACAACATGTATTTGGTTTTGTCCTCATTCACTTCAAGGCCAACACGTTTCGCCTCTTCTTCAATTGCCGTAAAAGCCTCTAACACGGCGCGCTGGGAGCGACCGATGATGTCGATGTCGTCTGCGTATCCCAGCAACTGGACAGATTTGTTGAAGATAGTGCCTTCCGTGTTTACACCTGCCCTGCGCACTATCTGTTCCAGCACAAGATTGAAGAAGTCACATGATAGCGCATCCCCTTGCCGAAATCCGGTGCATGTTTGGAATAGTTCAGAGGAACTGTTGCCGAATTGCACGTTGCACCGCGTGTTATCCAGCGTCACGCGGCACAGCTGGATCAGTTTAGCCGGGATCCCGAATTCGGCCATCGCCTTGTAGAGCTCAAGACGATGAATGCTATCATATGCGGCTTTAAAGTCGATGAAGAGATGGTGAGTCTCGACTTGAAATTCGTTGGTCTTTTCCAGGATTTGCCTTAGTGTGAAAATTTGGTCGATCGTCGATCTGCCGGGCCGGAAGCCACACTGGTACGTGCCGATTAGTGTGCTGCAGAAAGGCTTCAGACGTTCACACAGTACGTTGGATAGGATCTTATATGCGACATTAAGCAGGGATATGCCTCGGTAGTTCTTACAAGACATAGGATCGCCTTTCTTGAAGATGGGGCATATAGAGCTGATAGTCCAGTCATCGGGCATGACTTCATCCACCCATACTTGGTTGATGACTTGGTGCATGCACCCCACCAAAGCATCACCACCATGTTTGAAAAGCTCTGCTGGTAGACCATCAGAGCCGGCGGCCTTGTTGTTCTTCAGCTTTTTGATAGCTGAGCCGACCTCTTCAAAACTAGGAGGGGGAATGGATTCTTCATTGACTGGATGCGGGTTCTCTTCTTGCCCTATCACTCTCTCTACCTGCCCATTAAGTAGCTGCTGGAAATGCTGCTTAAATACATCTACTATTCCCTGTGCTTCGGTGACTAGGTTTCCTTCACTGTTTCGAAGAGCCTGCGTTCCGGGCTTGAAGCCAGCTGCCAGTTGCTTGGCTTTCCTGAAAAACATCCGGATGTTGTTCCTATCGCGGGACTCTTCGATATCCTTGAGCTGGGAGGCTGCGTGGGCCCTTTTCTTCTTACGCAGTATCTTCTTCTCCTCCCTTCTTCTGGTACGATACTCTTCTCTCGCTGCCCTTGTTTTGCGTTGCAGCGCTTGCAAGTGTGCATTTTCTGTCACCTTTTTCCGGCGTACGCATTCATCATCATACCAAGGGCTCTTTTTGGGTGGTGGCTGGTAGCCTATGGTGGTCTCTGCTACCCCTTTGATGATGTCGCGATACTGGTTCCACAGATTGTTGGCGTTTGTGGATGGTGAATGCACAGCGGAGAGTCTCTCACTCAGGCGCTCCCTGTAGGCTCTGGCTACTCCAGACGTGCTAAGGCTTCCAACGTTGAATTTCTTTTTCTGGGCGGTCTGCAGCTTCTTCTCATTGGATAGTCGAGCTCTGAACTTAGCTGCAACAAGAAAATGGTCAGAGTCGACGTTTGCCCCTCTGAACGTTTGCACATTCAGAATGTTGGATGCGTGCCTCGCATCTATTAGCACGTGGTCGATTTGGTTGGCGGTTCGACCATCTGGAGAGCGCCAGGTTGCTGTGTGGATTCGTAGTCTTGGAAACCTAGTGCTACTTATCACCGTATTACGAGCTGCTGCAAAATCGATTAGCCGGAAGCCGTTGTCTGTTGTCGTGTCGTGGAGGCTGTGCTTTCCAACTAATCCGCCGAAGATGTTTTCCTTACCGATTTTGGCATTGAAGTCCCCGAGTATGATTTTGACATCATACTCCGGACAGGCTCCGTAGGCTCCGTCCAGGAGGTCATAAAACTCCTCCTTGATAGAGTCTTCAGCTTCGTCGGTAGGGGCGTGTGCACATATTATGCTGATGTTTTGAAATGTAGCCTTGATGCGGATCACAGCCAGGCGATCGCTGATCGGCTTAAAGTCAATTATCATTGAGCGTAGCCGATTTCCCACGACGAATCCGCATCCTAACATGTGCAGTCTTTTGTGGCAGCTGTAATAAATGTCGCAATTTTTCCGTTTTTGCATACCTGATCCTATCCATCGTATCTCCTGGATCGCGGTAATATCTGCCTTGTACCGCGTGAGGACAGATTCAAGTTTTTGAATAGCACCAGGAGTGTACAGTGTACGTACATTCCAGGTGCATACTCTTATATCATAGTCCGTGTACGTTCCGGGTCGTGGTATTAAATGAGGGGGTCCATTATCCGAGGCTTGTGTCTCTCTCATAACTAAATTTTTTTTACGTGGTAAGGAAGTTACCCCGACGGCACAACCCCCAACCTGGAGGGCCAGTTCCATTTTTTGAAACCCCTAGGACGAGGGGCCGGTTTTAAACCGAAGTCAGTATCCCGCTTCGGGGATATGAGCGCTGCCGTTGGCCCAATAAGGGCTCATCCGCCACCATCTCTTTTCCAAAAACCTGACTTATTCTTGGAAATCTTTATCGGCCTGAGCTCCGAATATGTCGAAGTAGCCCAGATAAAGTGTTGTGCTTCCGTTTGAAGCTTTAACGCCACCGTTGACTCCATCGAGAGAGTTCGTCCGCTGTCGTATTTATAGTGCTGCAATTTTCTCTTGGTCAACACTCGCGCTTATAAGTTTAGCAAGTCGGGTCCGGATGGACACCAACCAGTACCCGATGGCTACCACTAGGAGGTAAAATAAGCACAATTGATGCGCAGTAACAGTTACAACACTGGACGTCGCCAGGTTGACGCCAGTCAGTGCCTACCCTATTTCTACAGCATCCAGCCATATATATTAGCATATTATACAATAACACAACTATGTACATACATACAGTGACAGACAAAACAATAGGACCACCGAGTATTGATTTAAATTTGATTGGAAAAAATCGGATATTTAATAATTTTTGAATTTTTTTTTTCATTTTCTTATTTTTTACATAAAGAAGAACAAAAGTGATTCATAAAAAAATTAAGAAAAAATCAATTTAAAAAAAAAAACAAGAAATTAATCAAAAGGCTGTTATATAAAGGCGACAAAACTATAAGACCACATTACTTGTATTAGTGTTTTTTTATTGCAGATAAATAGATTTAATTTTTTTTTTCAAATATACTACTGTAAGTATAAAAATAAAATAAATCTGTGCATTAGATGAATAAAATTATTTACGAAAATAGCTAATATGGGTCGCGAATTGCACTGCTCTACAATAGAACGAAATTTGATCCTAAAGCTCACGCAGGAATTAAAGTTGCAGCGGGAGGTGTCCGCGCTCATTGGCATATTAAAAACTTAAATTCCACTTACAGACAGGTAGACCACGAAAAACATTGGTAAAAGATGACGCCCACATCACACGCCTGGCCACAAAAGACCCGTTTAAGTCAGCTGCAGAGATTAGACGTAAAGTGGACTTGCCAGTCTGCTCTAGAATAGTGCGAAGGAGACTGGAAGAACAGCATCTCTTCGGAAGAAGTCCCAGGGAAGTAACCCTTCTTACCAAAAGGCACCGAAAGAATCGCATTCAAATCGCCAAAGAACACCTGGAATGGATAGGCCTAGAAAACGAAAAAAAAGTGACTAACCATTCTTTGATCCGACGAAACTAAGATAAATTTGGTGGGTTCGGATGGCAAAATATGGGTCAGACGTCTAGAGAATGCAACATACCAGCCACAGCACAGCAGTAAAAGCGTCATGCATGGAGGCGGAAGTATCATGGTTTTGAGATGTTTTTCGGGGTATGGTGTAGGTCCAATATTTTGGATAAAGGATAGCATGGACCAGCATTTATACGCTAAGATATTGGATGAGATCATGACCGGGAAATGCCACTAAGGGCAGTTTATGCTCGACAATGATCCGAAGCATATTGCGGACAAAGTAAAAAGGTGACTGGAAGAGCACAATATCGATCTGTTGCGTTGGCCCTCCCAATCTTAAGATGTCAATCAACTGAAAAATTTATGGGCACTAGTAAAACAGTCTCCTGGTACCGTAAAACCAAAAAATAAAGAAGAGTTGTGGAGCAGAATTCAAGAAGCTTGGTACGGCCACACCGACGAGCACTAGTCAAGTCCTTGCCAAGAAGAGTACGTGAAGTGATAAAAAATAAAGGGTATTCCACGAAGTATTAAGTTTATTTAAAGAAAACAACAAATTAATACAGGATTCCTAACATTTTGTATAGTGGTCCTATTGTTTTGTCGCCTTTATGTAACTGTCTTTTGACTAATTTCTTGTTTTTTTTTTTTAAATTGATTTTTTCTTAATTTTTTTATGAACAATTTTTAATATTATCGAATAAAATTCCTAGTATCTTAACAGAGTTAACATTGTTTAATAATTTATCTTCTAAGTGCACTGAAATACATTTTTGGCAACTGTTTTTTTTTGCATATGTTTAGTATGTTACATTTTTCTGTGGAGATTTTAGCTCCTGAATAATAGCCCCACTCTAGGATGTTGTGTAGAATGTTTGAAAAAACGGTTGATAAAAATGTTAAATCATTGCATTTTGAGTACAGAATTAAGTCGTCTGCGTAAAGGACGTGATTGATTCTGATTTTTAATTATTGAACTAATTTTATTAAATGCAATTTTAAACAGCACGACAGATAGGGGCGATCCTTGTGGGATGCCGTTTTCCAGCTTATAAATAGCTGATATAAATAGTATTATTTGCTTTTATTCGGAACATCTTCATCAAAAAAAGAAGAGATGTATTTGCAAATTTTAGGACCAATCTTCCAATGGAAGAGTTGTTCAAGGATGACGTGAATACCAATCCTATCAAACGCTTTCTCAAAATCAACAGACAAAATCGAAACGTGATTTCTTACGGACAGGGTTGCAGAAGTGAACTCATCTAGATGCAAGAGAGCATCGCTTGTGCTTCGACCTTTTCCAAAAGCAACTTGGTTAATATCTATAAGTTGTTCTTTGTCGAGGAACCAGGAGAGACGTCGATCGATAATGTTTTCTAGGACTTCGCCTAGGCATGGTAGAAGAGATAAGCGTCTGTATCCGGATATTGTCGTTGTTTCTTTTCCCGGTTTAGGTATTTGGACAATGCTCGCAATTTCCCATGCTTGTGGATGGAGTTGAAGATGTTGTTGTACTATGTTAGGAGTCTGTTTTTTAGAGATGGGGGTCCGTTTTTTAGCATTATGTACGAAATGCGGTCGAAACCAGAATTTAAATAACTTTCTAGCTCTATTTTTTTGATGGGTAATTCAATGAGAGCAACAGAAGGACCGGTTTGGTAAGATTGTGTTTCGGGAATTACAAAACTTTTTTTCTTTTCGACAAATAATCGGTTAAACTCTAGCAGAGTTTTGCCAACACTCTCCAAAGTAGTTGACAATTTTTAAAGGACATGTGAGGGTCTTGTTGTCGGTTATAATTGTTTTTATTGAATATGGAACATAGTTTTCCACACTTTGCAGCTCTCCGAAATTTGGCGTTTGCTTTGCGATATTGAATAAGGTTGGGATCCATCGGATATCTCTTAAAGATGTGCCAAGCGTTTTGTTTTTCTTGTCGAAGTGCGCTTATCTCCTTATTCCACCATGGAACCGTTTTCTTGATTGGGGAATTGATGAGTGGGCTGCGGTGCGTATCGATTTTAGTATGATGGCAGCTTCTTTATTTATATTAGGGGAAATTTCTCTGCTGTGAAGTTCACTGCTGAGTTTAGATTGAAATAAATTCCAATCTGCTTTATGAAGTAGGAATCTAAGTGGAAGAATTTTGTGGTTGCAGTTGTGGCTGAGCGTCACAGTTGTTATGATAGGGAAGTGATCGCTACCGTAAAGGTCACCAGCAACAGTCCATTTAGAAAGGGGGATGAGAGATGGTGAAAGTATTGTAAGGTCTATGTTTGTAAATGTTCTTTTGGTAGAAAAGTGCGTAGGCCGACCATCGTTTAAGATTGCTAACCCTGAGTTAGCTATGAAGCGTTCTACTAATTTCCCGCGGGTATTTAGGAATTTGGAGCCCCAAGAAAGACTCCATGAATTGTAATCCCGTGTCAGGATAATGGGAGTAGTGATACCATTTGTGATACCATTGTTTTATCCGTCACTATATGTGCGTGTGTTATCTCTTATACTTTTCTACTATCTTTCTTCTGTATTCATGTTATATTTAGTAAGTCCTAATAAAGATCAAAAACCGATCGGACGTGGTTTTTATGCGAACCTCAACAGGTTATGGGCCCAGTCGCACAGTGCACTGTAGTTTTTTTTTTGGAAATTATAATTGCGAACGAATCGCGGAAATTAAAATTTCAGATCGAAAAAAGGTGGTTTTTCGGAAGTGATCGGTTTTTGTATAATTAAACATGGACTCTGAATACAAAATTGAAAAGTTTCAAACGGCGGAGCAGTGGGTAACTTGGAAATTCCAAGTCAAAATAATTTTGCAAGCTAGTGATCTCTATAGTGTTGTAAGTGGAGTATTAAAAAGGATGAAACCAAGCAAGACTTTAAAGATTTCTTAAAATCAGACGTAAAGGCACAAAAGGTTATCGTGACAGCCGTTGGTCAGCAATCACTCGCACACATAGTGAACTGTAACTCCTTTCGTGAAATGTGGATTAAATTAGAATCTGTCTATGAACAAAAAACTCAAACGAACATACATATGCTCCAGCAGAAATTTTATGCTTTTGTAAAAGACGAGGCGGATGATATTGCTACGCATATCTTAAAACTGGAGTCCATCGCTCAACACTTACGTGACTTGGGTGAAACGGTATCGGAAAGCATGTTAATCACGAAAATTCTGATGACGCTACCAGACAAATCCGTGCATTTCCATACAGCGTCGCTCCATCCAGCGACAGACCAACAAAATACATTCATGGCAGAAAAGGCAAAAAGGTTCACACAAAACTTTCCTCACACGATCAGAAGTAACAGAAGTGGCAATAGTGGTAGTGGTAATTGTTTTCTCTGTAAGAGACCAGGGCAATGGAAGAGAAGACTGTCCAAAGAGAAAGCATGCAAACAAGACAAAGGATGCGTTTATATCCACTCTGCTTTTTTGTGAAAGAGATGTTGATTCTTAAAGTTGGTTCAACGGATCATATGAAATTTAACAAAAAACTTTTTTCATCATACAGTGAGTTTGATCAACCCCAGAATGTACGCGTTGGTAACGGGGAGTTAATAAAATAATTCGGTCGTGGCGATGTACAGATTTTTTCGTTTAACGGTTCAACTTGGTTGGAAAAAAAATACTTAAAAGATGTGTTGTTTGTGCCGGACATACAGGTGAATTTATTTTCATCTAACTCTGCTTTGGAGTCTTTGATTAGTGTCCAGTCGCGAGAGATGTCAACTGCTGGAAGGCAACAACATTGTGACAGTGGGAGTGTGCGAGAGATCCTTGTTTCGAATGATTTTTAAATTCAAATTTATGTGCTAATATAGCGGCGACCAAAGTAGAAAGTTTAAAAATTTGCCACGAGCAATTAGCCCACCAAAACGAGAGAGTGATTTCAAACTTTTTAATCAAAAAAAATATACCATTTGCTGATTCTGACTTTTTTTTTTTGTGAATCGTGTGTTTTCGATAAACATTCAAAATTAAAGTTCTGCACAAGTGAAAGTAAAGCAAGTTTACCAGGTAAACTCGTTCACGCTGATTTGCGCTGGCCAATGCAACAACCATCGCTGTCAGATTCTCGGTATTTCCTACTTCTCAAGGATGATTTCTCTAATTATCGCACGGTATATTTTCTAAAACGTAAAAATGAGGTCTATCCCTGTTTTGAGGAATATATTAATAAATTAAAAACGGAGACGGGCTACGATTTAAAAACAATAAGAAGTGATAATGAAACAGAATTTTTAAATCGGGATTTCAAGGATCTACTCCAAAATTACAAAATTTCTGATCAAACATCGGTGCCCTATTGCCCGCAACCAAATGGTAAGGCAGAACGAAAAATAAGAACTCTAGTGGAAGCTGGTAGGACGATGGTACATGCTAAGAGATTGCCACTCAAATTTTGGGCTGAGGCAGTCAGTACTGCAGCTTTTATTATAAATCGGACGTCTTTAAATAAGAATGGAAAGTCAGCTTTTGAGCTGTGATCCGGTAAACGTTTGTCGAATTGCGTCGATTGGAAAGTTTTCGAAGAGGTATGTTACATTCACATTCCTGAACCAAAAAGCAAAAATGGGATGTGAAGTCAGAGAAAGGTGTATTTGTTGGATACGTGGAAGGAATTAAAGGATACACAGAGTATGGATCCCAGACACCAACAAGATAAAGGTTAGTCGTAACGTGATTTTTACAAGAGCTGCTCCAGTTTCCTTTGGTGGAGTAGTCGATCCTGGTATTCTTGACGGTGTTGTGGAACAAAAAGAAAACTGTGTCGTTTTCGATTTTCTTAATGATCCGCTTAAAGATCGTTTGAGAAACTCAGCAAAGGCTAGCAATAGTTCTGCTTCAGCCATGTTAGCAGGCTTTGCTTTTATAGCCGAATCCGTGGAGCCCAGACCTTTAGAAGAAGCATTGCAGTCCGAGGATTCAGTCAAGTGGGAGTAGGCGATGGAGGCAGAAATGGAAGCTCTTAAAGAAAATAAGACTTGGGAACTAGTACAACCACCTAATGATCGAAAGGTTATCGATAATAAATGGGTGTATAAAATTAAAAGTTCTAGTACAAATGTGCCAGCGCGTTTCAAAGCCAGACTAGTGATTAGAGGTTTCTCTCAGGTGAAAGGCGTCGACTATGAAGAAACATTCAGTCCAGTAGCCAGATTTTCATCAATTCGAACAGTTCTTCGTTTGGCAGCCTTAAAACGATACAAAATCAAAGTGTTCGACATTACAACAGCGTTCTTAAATGGTCACCTCAAGGAAAATATTTTTATGAAGCAGCCAAAAGGTTTCGACGATGGAATAGGGCGTGTTTGCAAACTTCTCAAGAGCCTGTATGGACTTAAACAGGCATCATGGGTTTGGATCGAAAAATTTTCATCATTTCTTCGATTTTTCCAACTAGAAATGTCAAGAGATGATCCGTGTGTCTTCGTTGGAATAGGATATTGTTTTGCCCATCTGCATTGACGACGGTATAATCACGGGGGTTGATGAAGACAAGATCTCAGAGGTTATAAACTTTCTGATGAAGGATTTTGCCGTTAAAGTCTATGAGGCAAAATACTTTCTTGGATTAGAGATTAATCAGAAAATTGATATTACTAAATTCATCAATCAGGCAAGCTTTGCGAATAAACTAATTTCAAAATTTGGCATGGAGAACGCGAATGCTGTTTCAACACCTGAAGACTCAACGAGTTTTGAAAATGTTGATGACCACGGCTCAAGTGACAGCAATTTTCCATACAGAGCAGCAGTTGGCAGGATAATGTATTTGGCTGTTGGTACCAGGCCGAATATATCTATTGCGCTGGGCGTAGTTAGTCGATACATGGAAAATCGAACAGGTGTTCACGTCAAGCCTACCATACGACACGTAAAGGGGACACAAAACTATGGTATCGTTTTTAGTTCAATATCTAATTTTAGATTTGATTCTTACAGTGACGCAGATTATGCTGGGGATTGAATAACCAGGCGATCTACCAGTGGATTTATTTGTTTCTTTGGTGATGGTCGTATCTCTTGGGGCTCTCAGCAACAGCGCTGTGTAGCTCTTTCGACGACAGAGTCGGAGCACATCGCGGCAGCTGAAGTGGTGAAAGAGATTTCTTGGTTAAAGCTTCTGCTTGAAGATCTTCATGTTCATTACGAGAATTTAAAACTTTATCTGGACAACGAAAGTGCTATCAGGCTGGTGAAGAACCCCGAGTTCCACAAGAGAACAAAGCATGGTGATGTCAGATACCACTTCATAAGGGACAAGTATGCTGCAAACGTTTTTGATATTGAACATGTTCCATCCCAGTTGCAGAAAGCCGACATTTTTACCAAAGCTCTATTTAAAGAGCGTTTTCAAACATTGCGGAAAATAATTGGTGTTCTACCAATGGCATCATTTTTGAATTGTTTAATGATTTTTGTAGTTTTTTTTTTTTTGAAATGTTTTCTTGAAGTTTTTGAAGTTTCTTTGAAATTTGAAATAGTGGTCTTAATTTGAAAATTCTGAAGTAAAAGATTAAACTCATATAATTCTGTAGCGCAGTCATCGACTAACACTCGACCCGATCACATCGTTCAACCAACCGTGTTCTGATTTTCCTTTGTGCGATCCCGTTACCCAAACTTCTTCTTTAAACCGTTCATTTCCTTATCTCCTTCTCACACGTATGTGCAAACTAAAATCCACAACTAGTTTAATTAATTAAACAACAGTGCCATGGCCTCAGTGCCACGTGTGCCTTCGGGCAATCGGTTTAGTGTTCTTGATCCTGATCCTCCACCCGATCCAAAAACCAAGAGAAGAAAAAAGAACAATCTTTCCCCTTCGCCAATGGATATTTTCTCAACAAAGTCCCATTCAGATGACCCTAAATTTATTGTAATTTCGTCGACTGATAAAAATAAACCTCTCACCAACTTAAGCGTTTTCTTGCTCAAAAAGGCTATTGATAGAATTAGGTCCCAATACGATCAAATAACGCAACTTCGAGACGGAAGTCTACTGGTTCTCGTTAGGTCAAAGAAAATTGCCGATCTATTTTTATATAAAAAATCACTTTCGAACTTATGCCCTATTGCTCTGTCGTTACACAGTCAACTAAACGCATCAAAAGGTACAGCGTATCTTAATAACGTCCCCGAAAGTGAAATATTAGCCAAAATGAAGTCACAAGGGGTGACGGACGTATTTAAATTTAAGAGTACTGTGAATGAGAATCAACTCCCTACCGGCTTAGTGTTGTTCACATTCGACCTCTTCCGACCTCCTCCTTACACTCTCAACATTGGTTGGTATAACGTTGAAGTTAGGGAATACTTCCCAAACCCAATGCGTTGCCAGAAATGTCAACTTTTAGGGCACACAGCGAAAAGATGCGTCAGCGAACCTTTATGTGTTAATTGCAACCTAAAATCACACGCATCTCAGGAATGCACCCGCACATACTGCGCCAATTGCGCTGAGAATCATCCAGCTACTTCTAAGTCATGCCGACGATACCAACAAGCCAAAGAAACACTTAAAATTAAAACTATTCGCAAATGTAGTATGGCTGAAGTCAAACTAATTTACATATAACAAAACCTCCAACTTTCTTCCACTGACCTTTTCAACCGTAGCAAACAATTCTCATTCTAAACAAAAACCGATCCCATCCCAGGTAAATAATATATCGAATCAATCACTCTCCGCAAACTCTTCGTCGAAAGACACCCCAATGATAACTCCCAATCCAACCAAGAATAACCCACAAGTTCATCACGAACATACAAAAATAATAACTTCATCAACACACCTCACTACTCCTATAAATTCATTAACAACCACTGGCAACGCAGTTCCATCATCAAACACAACCACTTCCAACCTAATCACACCTACAGCAGCCACTTCCACGTCTTACCCACTTTACTCTTCTAAAACTACTCCAGTTTCTTCCAGTAATAATTTTAATATGAATTCGATACCACAAACCACACTATCAGATAACAACACATTACAATCTCCAATATCAAGCTTCACTCAATCTCTACTAAAACAAAATTCATATTTTATTAAACCATCAGAATCTAATAATCATGGCCTCCAGCAATAAACATGATTATTATTCCTCAACCAATCCCGCTGATCGGGAACCGAGCATTCCGGGTTCCTCTCGTAACTCGGATGGCTTGACTTTCGATCAGCGGACATACACCGAAACCGATCTTTTGACCAACCGGCACACTCCAATAAACAAATGTCAAACAATCTCTTAAGGTTCTCCAATGAAACCTGAATGGGTTTTTTAATAATTATCATGAACTACAACTCCTTATCAATGATATCAAACCATGTATTATATCTCTACAAGAAACACATATCGAACACAATTTTCAACCTTACTGTCCAAAATAATATTCCTCTTGCTTCCATAACTTAACCTCCAATACTTCCTCCAAGGAGTTTCTCTGCTTGAACATAGATCCATCCCCCACAATTTTATCCCAATCGACTCAAATATAGCAGCGATAGGAGTACAAATAGAATTGAACATTAAACTCACTGTTATCTCCATCTATATCCCACCAGAACAACAATTCTCTCGTAATGACCTCGATTGTATTTTAAACGGTATCAATACCCCCATCCTCCTTGCCGGTGATTTTAACTCATGGAGCCACTCATGGGGCTCGAGCACAAGTAATCGTCGAGGTAAAATAGTCGAACACTTTGTCACCAATATCGGTCTTGCTATCTTAAATGATGGTCGGCCGACACATTTCTCGACATATAAAACGTTCACACACGTTGACCTTACCCTCGCTACACCATCTCTTGTCCCAAAATCCACATGGTCCATCTCCGACCACCTACATGGAAGTGATCATTTTCCGATCACCACGACCATTTCTCTACGCAAGAATATAACACCCATAAAATTGCAAAAAAGATTTCTCTTGGATAAAGCAAATTGGGGAATATTTTAATCAACTCTCTAAAGAGAAGTTTCACAAAGGAAAACCTCTTGCAATATTAATCAAGAAGCTGCCATTCTACAAAAATGTATTAGATCCGCAGCAAACATTGCTATCCCACAGTCAACAAACAAGACTTACAAAAACCGAAAAACTTTCCATTCTCGGTATGTGTGTTAACGACCATCTGCGTTGGAATGACCACATATTCGAATCCACTAAAAATGCTGCGGAATGTCTACGATTCCTCAAACGAAGCAAGAAGTTATTTATTACCCCCTCTGATCTGACTACAATATATAAGGCATACATCCCCCCCAAGCTCGAGTACAATGCTCATGTCCGGTCAGGTGCTCCTAAGACCTCTTTGCACCTGCTGGATAGAATTCAAAATCGCGCGTTAAAACTAATAGGGAACAACAGCATAGCGGAGTCTATTGACTCGCTCCAACATAAATGTCATAAATGTCATGGCATAAATGTCTCTTGCCTTTCCTTATTTTATCGCTTTTTCTACAAACAGTGCTCCAGTGAAATAGCCAGTTGCATTCCGCCTCTTCAACAATTTTCTCGCAATACCCGTCACGCTTTGAATGCTCATCAGTATACCCTCAAGCCTATCTCCGGCCGTACCGTCAAGTATAGAGATTCTTTCATAAACCGTACTACACGAATGTGGAATGCTCTACCAAGCTCTATTTTCCCCTCACATTATAATCCACAAACATTTAAAACAAACGTTGATCGGTATCTCCTATCTTCTCCTCCTAATTTCCCTAACGTCCGCGCTGTGTCTTAACATTAAAAGGGTAGTAGTAAATCGTTGAGCGCGCGTGAATTATAAAAAAAAAGGTTGTTCCCTGGTGGAACAAAGAACTAGGTGACCTCCGACAATCTAAACAAAGAGCCTGGAGATTCTTTAAGAAACATCCTACTGACAATAACCTCGTATCATACCGTAAATTAAACGCAAAGTTTCGTAAGGCTGTAAAAGCAGCAAAAATTTCAAGTTTCGAAAAATTCACCTCAAACATTAATCCAAACTCCACGTCGAAAAAGCTTTGGACTGATATAAAAACCCTCACTGGAAACTATGTGCTTCACTCAATCAAAGTCATCAAGAATGAAACAAAGAATATTACGTGTTCACGGGAAATCGTCGAGTTATTTGCGAAAGCATGGGAACACTCCAGTGATGACTTAAACTTCCATTCCACTTTTATAAGAGAAAAGCAATTAGTAATGAACCAAGTAACTCCATCTTACCCAATCGATACTTCCGCAGCTCTAATTGAATGTCCTTAAATATGACAGAATTAGAAAGCTGTTTACACTTAGTTAAAGGCACAACACCTGAATTTGATCGTATATCCTATGCCATGCTTAAGCATAGCCCCACAATCTTTAAACAAAGGTTATTGGATTTATACAACCAAATATTTAACCTTGGTATAATTCCTCATGCATGGAAAGTGGCCAATATTGTGCCCATACCCAAACCGAACAAAAACCCTTTTGATATTGCCGGGTATCGAGCAATATCTCTCCTCCCGTGTACAGGTAAAGTTTTAGAGAAAATAATATCCAAGCGATTGTTCTGGTTCCTTGAAAAAAATAATCTTATAGACCCCCGCCAAGTGGCTTTCAAAAAAGAACGTGGAACCATCGACGCACTTCTCCATTTGGACGAAACCATTACCTCATCTCTCTCAGCAAAAAAACACGTCTCAGTCCTTCTAATCGATTTCGAGAAAGCCTTTGATCGTATCGGCATACATGTAGTAATGAAGCAACTGATTAACTGGAAAATTGGGCCCAAAATTTTGAATTACATCAAATCCTTTTTATGTAAAAGATTCTTTCGCGTCAAGGCGAACGGTAACTACTCTATGACTCATAAACTGGAAAACGGCATTCCACAAGGATCGCCCTTATCCGTCGTCCTTTTTATAATTGCATTTAACCAAATCAGCTCTATAGTCAACCGTCACAATATACTAGGTCACACACTTTATGCTGACGATCTTATAGTCTTCTCCAGTTGCAAAGACTTTACATCTATTGCTACCACATTCACCAATATTCTTCAACACCTTTCAGCATGGGGGCAATACTCAGGCTCGAAACTTTCAATACAAAAATGTGAAATTCTACACATATGTAAAAAATATAATCTCAGTATTATTTAATAACACAAATATAATCAATGTGAATTTTGCTAAAATACTTGGAGTTATATTCGATTCCAAATTTACATTTAAATCCCATTGTATCAACTTGAAAAAGAACCTTAACACTAGAGTTAACCTTATAAAATACCTTTCCTCTAAGAACAGCAATTGCAACATTAATACTATCATAAACGTAATAAAATCTGTAATTTTATCTAAGATCGACTATGGTTTAGCAATATATGGTAAATGTTCAAAATCAACAACTGAACTCATCACAACACCTTACCACGCAGCCATCAGAAGCGGTATGAGGAAAAAAAGCCCAAGACTTCAATCGACATTATTATCTGCTCTTACGTCCGCAAAACACCTTGATATTCCAATTGTCACTCAAAACATTAAATCAACATCCCGTCCGCCGTGGAATTCACTAAAAGACTCTATACACACTGACCTCAGCAAACATTCAATCACATCAACAAGTAACGAAGTGTTCAAAACCATGTTTTTGGACGTGGCAGAAAGCCACAAAGAACAAGGATGGGAATTTATGTTTACAGATGCTTCGAAAACGCAAAACGAAACATCATTCGCTGTCATTGGAGAGGACCTATCAATAATTTGTAAAGGCCTTCTTCCAACCTTCACCTCAATATTTACAGCAGAAGCTTTTGCCATCCTCAGTGCAATTAACACATCCAAAAACAATAAGACTATCATTTTCACAGACAGCCTATCCTCTGTAACAGCCATTAAAAACATAGACAATGGCAGCGAAATCATCGAATCCATCCGTGACAAACTCATATCTAGGAGTGGAAAACTAAAAATCTGTGCGGGATTTGCACTTATGCAACGAAACCCAAACGCTTACCATAAGTCATCTCATCTCATGTAAACAAATATACCTAACTTGCAAAACTATTGCTCAAAAAATTTATCTGATCTTTTAACCGAAATCACATATGAAAATGTAAGCAATGTATATAGGCTGATGACATTTAACTTAGAAAACCTTATATAAAATTAAATCTTATATTCAACTAGCTGAAGGCCCTAGCTGCTCAAGCTAAATATACCATTATTGTCAATTTAATTTAGTTTTGTTGTCAATAAACTTATAATAATAATTCTTTAGCGATAAGTAACCAGTCAAATATTGATGAAAATGGGAGTGTTAAAGAGAATTCATAAATATTCTCTTCCCTCGATATAAGTATTAGCATATTATACAATTACAGAACTATGTACATACATATATGTGTGTGTTATCTCTTATACTTTTTTACTATCTTTCTTCTGTATTCATGTTATATTTAGTCAGTCCTAATAAAGATCAAAAACCGATTTTTTGCGAACCTCAACAGATGAGAACGTAAGTTCTCAAAGTGCTAACGTTTTCTATCTGCTCGCTTAAATTGTGTTCCTATAAATTACGTCTTTGAGAAATAATTTATTTGCAAAAAAAAAAAATGTTTGCAATATGCAGTACTAACTCGATATTGTGAACCTCGAAAATGCGAATTTTCTAAATTATTATTACATACTCTAAAACGTGAACTCAAAACCAATTGTTGATACTCGAATATGTAAACTTTTTTTTTACAAGAAAAATCACCCCCATTTGATTTAACTATACGTCCCGTTTGAGAAATTCATTTGTGCATTTCGCAGTATGCGGAAAAAAATGACTACAAATCAGGAAGATATTCAACCATTGTTAAGAAAGTGTCATGTAAACTTAAGAGAGCAATAAAAAATCCACGATGTAAACGTTTTGCACTATAGTGCCAATCAGTGCTCGAATGTTTTGTTAGACTGGGCCCAAGCAAATGGATTGGGTGCAGATATATTAACAGCAATTGCAAGTATTAAAACAGTTGCAATTTATTGATAAATCGTTTCAAAAACCATGTTTTAATTAGTTCACATTATCGAGGTAGTACTGTACTGAAAGACTTCAAGTGGCGCTAATTTCCTAAATAAATTGTTTTACAATGTTTTTCTTCTTATTCTACTAATAGGTTACCCCACAACGTGAAACCTCACACAATTCAGAAGTTCAAACAAGACCAGAAGATACATTTAAACAAACCAATCTATCCACGTTTTCTAATTACGGACCTTCGGTTCCAGATTTACCACATAGATCAAATACTACAGATTCATATCCTGTTAGATCAGATTCATTCATGCGACATACAAAGCAGAATCAGGGAATTGTTCCAGCCCATATGGGCTATTGCAACAATTATGGCAATCGAACTGAACGGTAGTACCATAAATTAGATGATCATTTACTCTCAAATTAACCTATTACTTCATTATAGCTACTATTATCCTAGAGATACTTATAACATAAATGCGGCACCGTATCCATTTTTAGCCAATACAAGATGTCGTCAAATGGCTCCTCATTCCAACATACAACCATATTATCAAGGAATGTCTGGGACAATTGAATCAGGGTATTTATTTGATTTATTATATGTTATACATAAATGAACACATTCGTTACAATCTTTCATTGAATGACTTTTTAAATTTATTAACAGTTTTTTTTAAATAAAAACGTGTTATAATGAGCAAAATTCAATCAAATGCAATTTTTTAATTACAAAATTAACTTTTAAGTAATAATTATTTGACATTTTAAAATTAAATTAACATTAAAATACATATAAAAAAATTTTAACTGAACCTAATGTTAGTAACAATTTCAACTAAAAGCTAAAGGCAAACTGTTATCTAATTAATTTGGTATTTAGTTTTTCTAGAAACAATAAATTAATAATGATTTGGTATTGGATTTAGGTCGAGAAACGAGCTGAAACCAAGCTAAAGTCGGATATTGTGAATGGGTGTATTGCCTGGCTGTTGTCTGAGTCTCCTGAGTTTCTCCAAATTCAAGGAATATAAGTTCATTCTTCTTATTTTGAAATAGTTCCGAATCGTAATAAAATTGCAATTGTAACGCATGCTACCACCATGGTACTCGTTTTCGTACAGAAATTTCCAATGCGTATAAATGTATCAACACCACGAAAAATCGGAAAACGTCTGCGACGAATATCTTTCGATATCTTGATGTTTTACATCATTCCTTTTCGAAGAATATCTCCGATAAGAGTTCCGGGACGGATAGCATGGTGTGAAATTCTCCAAAAAGCATGATAGGGCTGTGTACCACTGTACACATATTATGTAACACAGAGAAATAAATTGGGATAGACCCTCTAAGATATAAGCACATACATACATATGTATATAATAAATACAAAATACAAATAGCGAAGTCGATAAGCCATGTACGTCCATCCGTCTGTATGTTACCAATTGTTGGCCTTAAATTCTGGCCTTTAAAGACAAAGATGCAGTACAAATTTAATTTTCTTTTAAATCTGCGTACTTTCCGAAAACCACAAACTTGGCAAAATCAGACCACAGGAGCTAAGGCCTCAAAATGAAAAACTAAATAAGACCCGAAAATGTATACACAATGCAACAACAAAAAATAATTAGATATATTTGGGGTCCGTATACCCTATCCTAATGGTATATTAAGTTTAACACATAGTTTGTAACATAGAGAAATAATCGAGATGTATCCTCGGAAAAGTTTAAATGAATTTCACGAGGCACGCTATCCGTAAATTAAACATTTTTGACAAACTTTCTAATTATGATGAAAGATGCAAATTGATTGGATTGCAAACCTTAAGTTTCAGGCGAAAGGCAACTCCAGTCATGTTTATCCGGGACATAATTATCATATAAATTCACCAGAATTAGTTTAATTTAAAAATTGCTTTTATTCATTAATATTAAATTAATAATGTTATTGTTTATTGAAGCAGTCTATGAGATGCAAAATCGGTAGATGATCCTTAGTCGCACATCAAACATCTGTTGTGTAAAGCGATACTGAGAGTATGCACTAAGAGAAGGTAGTGTGCTCTGTGATGGAATTAAAAAAAGGATATATTGATCAGTATCAATAGCAAAATCAATTTGTCATGTCACTGCTTTTCGAGCCTTAAATTTTGAGTTATTAGGATGAAATTTAAAATTTTTGAAATCCGTACACTGCCACTTTTTCATGACTTTAATAAATCATATGAAACCGATAATTTTTATAAAGACCAAATATTAAGATATTCAGATTGATTACAATCTATACATCAGTTTTGGCCACGCCTTCAGTTTGGGGGCGTTTTTATAAAAAACCCGACAATGATGAAATTTTTTATGTACATATATAATTCCTCAAACTTTCGAAGTTATCGTCGTAGTTCAGTAAAAAATGCAATATCCACTTTATAAGGGTTACGTAGGAAGGAGGAGAGGGTATCATATGATCCGTTCTAGACGGTTTGTAGCTTTTCTGTATGTCTTTTTTTTACTTTTCATTATGAAATAATGCCCCATTCTTTAAAATAGAAGAATAGATAATGTAGGTATAGAGGTTAGGTTAAGCAATCCCAGTAGGATAATTAAAATATTTGCTGTTTACTTTCCCGGCAGAGCAGCGACGCACAGTGGTTCACGTTGTATGGAGAGGCGGTCATAAATCTATAAAATCTGAACTACTGTACCGAATTGAATGAGACTTATTAGCAGTGATATTGTAAATCCTCATGCTAAATTTCAAGTTAATCGAATGAACAGAAATGCAAAAAATAACTTTTTTATACTTTCGTCCATATATTGTTTTTATTTTGCTCTAACTTAAAAACTAGTTAAACCGATTGTGATAAAATTTTCACCAATTTTTTTGTTAAGATCTTTCCTTTCCCATCAACAGAAACTTTAAACGCTTAATAGTTCTTAAACATTTTTGGACATTGCATGTTTATTTCTTCGGGGTAACTTCCGAAGTCCTTTTATTAAAGAGTGGAAGCTAAGTAGGAATTTATGCAATAGGTTCGTATTTGCAGCTTTGCGTTATTATTTTTGTTTGTTGATTCAGCTGCCTCTTCAGAAAGCTCCCCTATTAATAAAAAAGCGTAGTCTATAACATCTGATCCATGCAAGAGCACTTTAAGGACTGAAGCAGGAAGATTGTACCACGGATACTCCTGGACTAACAGATGTGCGGTTTCTAACGGAAATTCAGTTTTTATTGATATTATATCCCGATGATAAACACTGAAGAACTGCGCAATAACGATCTATGAGGTCTTTTCTTAGACCTGTAATTTGAGCTGGAAAAAATTTTCTGGCAGTGTTACTATCGTTCGTCGTGCCACTTCCGTCACTTATCCACTACCAAACCTAGGTTTTCTCTAAACTGAGCCGGAATAAATTATTATTATTTATACGATTTTCTAAATTCTTAAGGTCCATATTTTCCCCATCAAGTAAATCTTTCATTAACACTTCTAAAACTTGGTGGCTCCTTACCATATTATTTCCACGGTTGGATTGCCAAATGTCAAATATCTGTAACAATACAATCCACATTGCATTAGAAGAGAGGAAGCGGCTAGAAGCAAATGAATTTTTGTATCTCAGCATCTTCAAGGATTGGGCAATACAGGCGTAAAAGTCATATGTATTGCAAATGATTGCAAGGTAATTAAAAGTTTACGTAAAGTTAATATACAATACAAAAGAAAAAAATGTGTGCAAAATGGGATCTCTTTACGAGGCTACATTTTTAAGAATATGAAGTTTTTTATTTTACGACATATAACGAAATGATAAGCATACCTAGTTATTATACATCCATTGCGAAAGAACAACAACAGAACACCAAATCTCGGGTAATGGATTAAGAACTCGAAAGTTTTACGTGCAATCTTACGGCGAACGGTAACTCCACTTCTTACATGTGCTCACTTCCGTTGCACTAAACTAAATGATATACTTGTGTTTTGGAGTAATTTGTTTATTGGTTAATTTAAATATGCAATAACTTTTTTCTTTGAGAATATTACTATTTTTGAATTTTGGCCTATGGGTGAACCACTGTGCGACGGTAGAAAAAAGACTTCGATTTACGAGTGATCTACGAAATATTATAAATCGCCTGGAGGACTATATCAGAGGTACTTTAGTGCAAATTTTTTCGGAACACATTTTAAGTTCTGTTGATGCGAGTGTTCCTAAAGTATTACATAAAAGCTTTCATTTGAGAATTCCGAGTTATGTTGTTCAACTCATTCGGTTGAGAAATTTTATTAATAGGCAATGGCAACGATATCGGTTACCTATACATATATCGTATGCAACAAACTGATTACTATTGAAATACAAAAATACAGGAATAGGGAATGAAATACTTTGGACAAAAATGCTAATCCATTTTGGAATATTGTCGAATAGTAAAAAACAAAAATAATCGCATTCCCAGTCTGCAGATGCTTAGTGAGACTCTTTACCTGGACAGCGATAAAGCCAATGTTTTTGCATCCACAAATCACACCGTATCTCAGCATCTTTGTGATGCGAACACCAACGTATTGGTAAATAGTATTACTAACACTTTTAGCACAGAAATTGTTGAAACACTTCGAAATTAGACATTGTAGATATCTTGGACAGTTTGAGGGTAAAGAAATCAGATGGTATTGATCGTATAAAGAATTTATATCTCAAGCATTTACCAAAATCAGGAATACGATTTCTAACGTTCCTGATGAATGCCTGCCTGAAAACGCAATACTTTCCTGATAGGTGGAAGCTGGCTAAAGTTGTGTCCATCCCAAAACCAGGGAAACCTGTGGGAGATCCTAATAGCTATAGGCCAATAAGTCTATTGAACAGCCTTAGTAAAATATATGAAAAAGTTCTGACACGAAAACTTATAGTATTTATTGAAAATCAGCATATATTTCCGGATGTACAATTTGGCTTTAGGAGTCAACCATAGTACGTTCCACCAAGTAGTGAGAATATGTCAGCACATTAAAAACAATCGTTCTGTTGGAAAGTCTACAGGTTTGGTGTTGCTTGATATAAAGCAACAAATAAAGTTTGGCGGTCTATTATTTAAAATCATAAGTTTTCGTTTCCTGCAGTACCTGAGTAAAGTTGTTAAAAGTTTTTTGTCCAATAGATGTTTTATGGTGGTTAGTGGCTCAAGTGGTTAGTGCGTTGGACTACGGAGCAAGGGGTTCCAGGTTCAATCCCCAGACAACACATAAAATTTCTTTCACGGCCCCACCTCTCGCGAGCGTCTGACAAACATCCGAGAGTAAAAATTGTCATGAAAAAGCTTCTTAAAATTGCCGTTTTGATCCAGCATTAAACAGTAGGCCCCTTCCATTCATGTGAAGAATATAACACGCACAACACGAATGGTTGTGAGAAGCTAGGCCCGGGGTCCCATGGACCTGTTGCGTCAAAAATTTGTATTTTTTAGATGTTTTATGATATATGTTAATAGCAGTGCTTCAGACACAAAGTATTTCCACTTTGGTGTACTCCAAAGTTCAGTCCTAGGACCCGTCCTTTATAACATTTAAACATCTGATTTTCCGGAACTTCCGTCTTGTGAATCAGCCGTTTATAGTGATGATACTTGTATATATTCATCGCATGAATTTGGTCTCAATATAGAGACGAAGTTACAAAATGCGTTAGAAATCTTGAGTTCATACTATAATAAATGGAAAATAAAGCTAAATACTGATAAGATGCAAGCTATCTTTTTTAGTCGAAAAAGAAAGAGTTGCTATTTTCCCAGTAACCAGTTAAATATTAATGGTATGCTAATAAACTGGAACAACAGTATAAGATACTTGGGGATATATCTAGACCAAAAATTAACTTTCAAGAAACATTTATCTAAAACAAAACAAACGGTAGATATTGCCATAAAAATGTTATACCCTTTTATAAATAGAAAGTCCTTGCAATACTTTTGTATGGATGCCAAGTATGGGGAAGCTGTACAAATTCCCATGTAAAAAAATTACAAGTGGTGCAAAATAAATTATTGAAAATGATGCTTAATCTTTCAAGATCTCTGATTTCTATTCGAATTCTTAAGTTGACTGAAAACTTTTTACGAAACTGTGATTTATCAGATAATGCGCTTATAAACCAATTAAATGTCTAATCATGTTTCGCTTTTGTTATGTAATTTATAAAGTTGTTTGATCTAATTGTAATTTATTTATTTTATTTTCAATATTTATTTATTTACCTACTTATTTATTTATTTGTTCATTCATACATTTCTAGTTATTTATTTACTTGTTTATTTTTTTATTTTGTTTATTTATTTATTACTTATTTGTTATTTATTTATTTATTTATTTATTCAATAGATATCTTTTATTTGTTTATGTTGATTTTGTAATTATTTATTTATTTATTTATTTATTTATATATTTATTTATTTATTTATTTATTTATTTACTTATTTATTTATTTATTTATTTATTTATTTATTTACTTATTTATTTATTTATTAATCGCTTTATCTATTTATCTATTTAGTTGATTATGAATTTTTAAATAAAGATTTGCACTTATGTATGTACTATATTATTATTTGTTTATTAAACTCTTATATTAATTTTGTTTTTTTTTTTGTTTCCTCAAATAGAAGGTTTTTTCGTACTTTCCTTCAAATTTACTTTTTAATAATTCTTCTCACTTACAAACCTATGGATAATACTTCAGTAGTAAAATAGTAACTAAATATCAAATCTCTGTATATGAAAATTGTGCGACAATGACCGTTATGTTTAATAAATACGAAAATAAATATCTATATCTACATATATGTACATATGTATGTATGTGTGTGTGAGTTCAAATTTTTGGGAAGATAATAACCAAGCCTTTTAAGAGACTATATATGTGCATACATATATGTAGCCGCTTTGCTGCTTCTTAGCAATCGTTGTGAGAATTTGAATGTTAACACAATTTTGAAAGTGCAATAATGTGCTAATTGACTTTTGGACTTTATTTCCATGCACTTTAAGAAAACACAAAAATAAAGGTCAATTGGTAAGGAAATTATTATTAACAAATTTAAAAATAAGTCCATAATTGGATTGTCCTACTGAACTGGGACATGAGTCTATTAATACCACCTTTTAAATGGGACCTTATTTCATTATGAAGAATTAATCCAGTTTTTGGGACTTTATTTTCATTTGGGCCTAATTTTTACTAGAAAATGAACGCCCACTTTTTGACTGCGTTCTAATAAAAAAATTTCAAACGTGCTAAGTTTTCATTATACAGTGAACGTTCGATAGAGTGAACATCGATATAGTGAATAATCCAATGTAGTGAACACGCAATATCTATTTGTTTTTGTTTTTTTCTTTTGGTATGTATTACAGTACTACCTCGATAATGTGAACTAATTAAAACATGGGCAGTTCACATTTTCACATTGCTGGATACGAACAAAATTGGTGTTTGAATTTCATGGTTTTCGAGCTGATTTATCAATTGCAACTGTTTTAAAACTCGCAATTGCTGTTAATATATGCATCTGCGCCCAATCCATTTACTTGGGGCCAGAGTAACAAAACATTGGCCAAATAGTGCATCATATATAATATATTGCTCCCTTAAGTGTGCACGACACTTTTTAACAATGGTTCAATATTTTCCTGATTCCCAGACATTTTTTTAAATTGATTTTGAAATTTAGCGACTCCTTAAATTCCTCATTGAAAAAATATAATTACTTCTCAGTAAATCAGTTGAAATGCGAATGTTCTTCTAAATGTGTTTTTTTAGCCATCGAAATAAAGCAGCTTCCATTTTGGGGCATTTCGGAGCATCTGACAGTTTTCCTTTTCCATTGCTAGACTCCGCATTACCACAGAAATCTCAAATCTTTTTCGAATTTTTCAACTGCAGTTATTATGGATTTAGAGACACCGTACTGCTCTGCTAAATGTAGACTATTCTTTTATTGTAAGAAACTTATCCGATTTTATTGCTAGACGTCATAGTCGCAACTTCTGAGTATAGAAGTAAGCAAATGCTCAAATGTCTAATTTCTCAAACGGGACGCATAGTTAAGACCCCCATTTGAATGACTTTTCTTGTGAAGAAAAAAAATTCACATATTCGAGTATCAGGAATTTGTTTTGAGTTCACATTTTAGAGTATGTAATGCAAACTTTTTCTGGTTCACATTTTTGGATAGGTCACATTTTCGAGGTTCACATTATCGAAGTTTTGATAAGTTTTTTTACGGGTGAATTGTTTTTCTTTCTAATAATTTATTTTGTTTTAATAAATATTGACTCGTTTTTTAGCAATCGCACAGAAAAAAATGTAATAATTTTCTAAATCGATATATTGTATGGAAAACATTCACATTTTAATAAAATTTGTTACATATATGGAATCCAATGGTTGCTACAATGAACAAACTCGCTACAGTGAACAGTCCCGGTTTTCATTAGTGCACTATATCGAGCGTCTACTGCAATGCAATAAAAAATATACAGAACGGATGAACGGATATATGGAACGGATGGTATAATTGTTCCTTTGTATAAGCACTAATAAAGTAAGCATGTTCTTGGATTGAAATACCATGATAACCTCGAACTTCTCCTACTCAATCAATCAGACAGAAATTTCATTCACCTAGCTCAAAATTTAAGACTCAAAAAGTGCTGACATACGGACATAATTCAATCGATTTTGCTATTGATACTGATTATAAATATGCATGTACATACATATACATATATGTATATACAGGGTGGGCCATCTATTGGATGGCCTTTTAAAAAGGCTTTAAAAAAGACTGTTAATATTTATTTATATTTTTTAACGATTGTTCGCATAGCATTGATCTTTAATGGTACCCCACAAAAAAAGTCCAACGGCGTCAAATTGTTGCTCCGTGCCGGCCGATTAATGTCACCAAAACGACTATTTACACGATTATTGAACTTAGTGTGCAACAAATCAATTGTTGGACGTCTTGTGTGGCACGTAGCCTCATCTTGCTGGAACCATAGCTCACGGGAATATGTTCGGTTATTATCAATCAGCAAACCAGTCTCATGAACTTTCATCACAAACTTGTGTACTTCAGCTGTAGTTGGTGGATTTCGACCGAAATTTCTTTTCAAAATTCGCAACTGTTTAGGCAACACAGCATCTTTGCAATACTTCCTAACGTTGTTCAAGCGTAAATCTATCCATTTCATATTGCGAAAATATAATACTGAGTTTCTGTCCATTTTTTTAGTGCATAACTCTTAGTCAGTGTCAAAATAACATATGATTCAAAAAGAAACCAACAGATGGCCCATCCTATATTTTATGGGACCCTTCTCAATCATTCACAAGACAAGATAATGTGCAGCCTTTCTCCGATCTCAACGGATTCATTGTGTTCCCCGGTGTGAGATACCTGAAATAAAAACAGTGACTTTTATACCCAAAACTTAATCCATGTCAGAAGTGGCCTTCCTGAACCATCCGGTTTTCATGATGAATTTTAGAGTGAATTATGGGTAAGGATTGGTTTCGTGAAAAATTTCGAAGTGGGTTCGTCGATTCTGCCTGTGCGCTCAAACTGAACGTATTTGCTTCAAGTTTCATATATTTGGAGCCTCGAAAAGTAAGACGAAATTGCAATTTTCATTCTAACCTCAAAATTAAGGGTGCTTTATTTAAGACTGATTTCAATACCGACCGAAAATTGAAAATTTGCTATTGCTTAGGTATTTCTTTTAAGATTGCGCAACAAATTAATATTTATTCATCTGAAGATTTAAAAAAAGAAACATGTTTTTGTTAAAATCTTGCACATAACATTAGATGAAAGTTACCGTGATAATTTCTTCAAAAATGCCACTCCACATTTATTACGGGTTATGCTTAGGAAGGGCGTTAGGTTTCATATATTCTGTTTCTGAATCATGAACTCTTTGTACTATTATAGAGGTTCAAGTACGAACGACCTAGTCATGCGCTTTATTCTTTCAACACATTTTAAAAAGGACTTTTAGAGAATTAATGAAATTTGGTTCTTGATTTTGCAGTTCCAAGTAATAAATATTTAAGATATATTTATTTATTTATATATAGGTAGTATAAAATATTTTTAACAAAATTAGCTACAATATTACATAAAAGCTCCATCCATTTGTAGCTTGTTCTTCGAGTTAAGCATTACACGCAAACTGTCTTTAATTGAATTTCGCACTCGTATTTAGTAGTAAAATCCATTTTTCTTATAGTTACTGCATTAACTAATAATAATACCTGCATGCGTTCTTATCAACTGGAACATATTTTGAAATAAACCCCCATATTCTTGGGAAATACCAAAATATTACCCCGTTTATATGACAACTCAATGCGCATAGGTTCAATTCGCTCATATAAACACCATTTCAAACCGCATTGAAATACTCAATGCGCAATCGTTCATTATTGTTAATAAACCGCATTGAAAATTTCAAAACGAATTGAAATATCATATAAACACAGTCAAATCGGATTGAAACATTTTACTCTCTCGCGCTCTCATCATTGTCTCATCTGTCATCTAGTTTACACGCACTTCGAGTTTACCAAACTGTTAGTTCAATCAGATGTTTGTTAAACTCTCTTAATTTTCTCTTGCTCATTTTGGATTCGGTTTTGGATAATTTCATATAAACACCACCCTTTCAATGCGGATTAAACCAATGCGTCATATAAACGGGGTATATTTTGCGTTTTATTCCATTTGAAAAGTGCTATGTATAAGCAGTTACTAAATATAAATTGTTTGTTTGTGTATTTATTTCAGAATTATTGAAGACCCACTCGAGGCATTTAACAGGATAATGAAAGAAAAAGAAAAGAGGAAGCAAATGAAACGATTGGACTCTGATCGGCATAGATCAGTTGTAGTAAAAAGAGGTCCAAGAGATCCGTCCCCTATTAATGAAAAAAGGAGTCGACATCGCGTGTCTCCGATCAATGAAAGACGAAATCGTTCTCCATTACGACAAGAAAAACTTTCTAGCCACAGAAATATTGAAAGAGACAAAAACATTAGGAGCCATAGAAGTCATTACGCAAGCAATAAAAGGTTTTATTTCTTATGCAACTTTTTCTTCTCTTATTTTATCTAATAATGATTTTTCTTTAGTGATTTCACAAATTTGTTTGATTTATAAAAGTAATATTAATTAAACCATTAATGCACGGGGCTCAATGGTTATTTAGGTCTTGACTTCTTGTGTGTCGTTGAACCACTCTCTTTAATCCAAGAAAAAAAGAAGCTCGGTCTTGCACTTCGCTCGACTCGGTCTTGGTTTTCGCTCTCCGTCTTCTCCCTTTTCGTTTGTTTGAGTTCAAACACGTAGGAGCTCAAACATGCCGCCCGCCTATGACAACTTCTGGCATACGATTCTATTGCTGATGATATTCGAGAATTCTGGTCGAGAGGCTTGATGATACAAATTTTGAAATGTAGCCGACGATTTACTAATAACTCCAGTGGTATTCCTTTAAGAACAAATAAATTTATTTGAAATTTAAGCATGAGGTGTAATATAGAGATAAAAGGTTAACTAGGCAAGTGTGTGATAGTGTGGTTTATTTGTCAGTGCTGGGAGTGTCTTCGATTGACAGTTTGCAAATCTTAGATATGCATCGCTTGTAATTGCCATTTTTTGTGCGAACGGTTGCAACACGAACCAATTTATCTTCGCCTGGATGGGTATCCACAATACTACCCATTATCCATTGATTCGGTGGCAATCTGTCGTTTTTAATGAGAACTATGTCGTTGGTTTGTAAGTTGTTATGTTCCCGAAAACCTTTTGGACGTGATTGCAAGTGGCTGAGCCAAACCGACGACCATCGAGACCAAAATTGTTGAATCATCTGTTGTATTTGTAGGTATTGGCGCTGCAATGGCAATTCAGAATGCGCTGGTTCCGGTGGTGCTAACATAGAGTCTCCTAGTAAGAAATGGCCCGGTGTGAGCACGGTCAAATCATCTACATTAGAATTAAGCGGGCACAAAGGGCGCGAATTCAGACACGATTCAATTCTCACAAGAACCGTAGACAAGTCTTCGAAGGCTAAAGGTGTTCCTGTAGTAATCCGCTTCAAATAGTACTTTATAGATTTAACATTGGCTTCCCATAAGCCCCCGAAATTGAGAGAACGCGGTGGACTAAAATGCCATTGAAACCCTTTTTCGGCCAACTTGGGAACAATGTCTCGATTTATTGATTCCCCAAACTTTTGGACATTTGTTTTGAGGACCTTGTCTGCGCCAATAAAATTTGTCCCGCAATCACTATAAATATCGTGACACAATCCACGCCTTCCAATAAAACGCTGAAGGGCACACAAAAATCGATCCGTTGACATCCCTGTAACAGCCTCCAAGTGGATGGCCTTAGTGGCTAAACAAATAAATATAGCAATGTAGCCTTTGTAAGTCGTATCGTGAAGCCTTCAGCTCGATCGCTCCTGTATAATCGATACCCGTTGATAGGCATGGTCGAATTATGGAGTAACACGAGGTGCCGGTAGGCTGCCCATTAACTGTTGGGTAACTTTTGGCCTTTCTTTAAAACATATAACCCAAGCTTTAAGTTTGGCTTGAATCACTTTTCTTGCATTTATTATCCAAAAATTCTTTCGAATAAAAGCTGAGGTAAGTCTGATACCTGATGGCTGGATGCTGTAGGAATAGGGTAGGCCCTGATTGGCGTCAACCTGGCGACGTTCTTGTTGCAGCTAAGTTCAGAGCTCGACTATCCAATGAGAAGAAGCTGCAGACCGCCCAGAAAAAGAAATTCAACGTTGGAAGCCTTAGCATGTCTAGAGTAGCCAGAGTCTACAGGGAACGCCTGAGTGAGAGACTCTCCGCTGTGCATTCACCATCCACAAACGCCAACAATCTGTGGAACCAGTATCGCGACATCATCAAAGGGGTAGCAGAGACCACCATAGGCTACCTGCCACCACCCAAAAAGAGCCCTTGGTATGATGATGAATGCGTACGCCGGAAAAGATGACAGAAAATGCACACTTGCAAGCGCTGCAACGCAAAACAAGGGCAGCGAGAGTAGAGTATCGAACCAGAAGAAGGGAGGAGGAGAAGATCCTCAGAAGAAAAGGGCCCACGCAGCCTCCCAGCTCAAGGATATCGAAGATTCCCGCGATAGGAGTCCCGGATGTTTTTCAGGAAAGCCAAGCAACTGGCAGCTGGCTTCAAGCCCGGAACGCAGGCTCTTCGAAACAGTGAAGGAAACCTAGTCACCGAAGCACAGGAATTAGTAGATTTATTTAAGCAGCATTTCCAGCAGCTGTTTAATGGGCAGGTAGAGAGAGTGATAGGGCAAGAAGAGAACCCGCATCCAGTCAATGAAGAATCCATCCCCCCTCCTAGTTTTGAAGATGTCGGCTCAGCTATCAAAAAGCTGAAGAACAACAAGGCCGCCGGCTCTGATGGTCTACCAGCAGAGCTTTTCAAACATGGTGGTGATGCTTTGGTAGGGTGCATGCACCAAGTCATCAACCAAGTATGGGTGGATAAAGTCATGCCCGATGACTGGACTATCAACTCTATATGCCCCATCTTCAAGAAAGGCAATCCTATGTCTTGTAAGAACTACCGAGGCATATCCCTGCTTAATGTCGCATATAAGATCCTATCCAACGTACTGTGTGAACGTCTGAAGCTTTTCTGCAGCACACTAATCGGCACGTACCAGTGTGACTTCCGGCCCGGCAGATCGACAATCGACCAAATTTTCACACTAAGGCAAATTCTGGAAAAGACCAACGAATTTCAAGTCGAGACTCACCATCTCTTTATCGACTTTAAAGCCGCATATGATAGCATTCATCGTCTTGAGCTCTACAAGGCGATGGCCGAATTCGGGATCCCGGCTAAACTGATCCAGCTGTGTCGCGTGACGCTGGATAACACGCGGTGCAACGTGCAATTCGGCAACAGTTCCTCTGAACTATTCCAAACATGCACCGGATTTCGGCAAGGGGATGCGCTATCATGTGACTTCTTCAATCTTGTGCTGGAACAGATAGTGCGCAGGGCAGGTGTGAACACGGAAGGCACTATCATCAACAAATCTGTCCAGTGGCTGGGATACGCAGACGACATCGACATCATCGGTCGCTCCCAGCGCGCCGTGTTAGAGGCTTTTACGGCAAGCAAGCAAAACGGCTGCTACTTCGGTTTGGCGAAACAAATGGGGTCAAAACTCCTAACTCGGAAAACGAAATGTTTGCTCTACAAAACTTTGATCCTGCCAGTTCTGCTGTATGGAGCCGAGTGTTGGACGATAAGCAGGAAAGCAGAGCAGATATTGAACACTTTCGAAAGAAAAATTCTTCGTCGGATATTCGGTCCCGTATGCGAGGAGGGCAAATGGAGGAAAAGAGGATCTTCGAATCACAGCCCCCAGGTTCGAGACGACAAGGAAGACCGAACCTCCGTTTTAAGGATCAAGCTATTGCGGATGCCAGAGCGCTTGGTCTAGATAACTGGAAGCAGCGTGCCCGGGATCGAAGAGAGTGGAAGGCTGCCGTGTCTCAGGCAGAGACTCTTCACGGGTCGGGAGCCCGTTAAGTAAGTAAGTAAGTCTGATAAATCCGTGAAGTGTATTTAAGTGGCCGAAGCTGACAACGAGATTAGTGAAATGATGATTTTTTGGTAAAATAGCAGGATGTTTTTCGTTGAAGGGAAGATTTGATCGTTGCAGCCGACCCCGACTCTCAGAATCTGATCGTTATCCAGAAACGGCGTCAAACTTTCTAGTTTGTTCTGGTTCGATACAGGCTCATTATACCCTATCCTAAGGGTATATTAAGTTTGACACATAGTTTGTAACATAGAGAAATAATCGAGATAGACCCTATAAAGTATATATATTCGTGATCAGCATCAATAGCGAAATCGATTGAGCGATGACCGTCCGTCCGTCTGTCCGTCCGTCCGTATGTCACCGCTTTTTGGGCCTTAAATTTTGAGCTAGGACGATAAAATTTCATATCTGGGCTTCTGAGAAAAAGATACAGTACAAGTGTAAAATTTTTTGAAATCCGCCCACTGCCACGCTCACTTTTTCATAACTTCACTAAATTATATGAAACCGAAAAATTTTGTTAAGACCAAATATTTAGGCATTCAGATTCCCTACAATCCACCCATACAAAAGTTTTGGCCACGCCCACTTTTTGGGGCCGTTTTCATCACAAAACCGATTTCCGGGCCTTAAATTTTTAACTAGGACGCTGAAATTTCATATCTGGGCTTCGAAGAAAAAGATGCAGAAAATTTTTTTACATCCGCCCACTGCCACGCTTACTTTTTTAGAACTTCACTAAATTATATGAAACCGAAAAATTTTGTTGAAACCAAATATTTGGGTATTTAGATTCCCTACAATTCACCCATAGAAGAGTTTTGGCCACGCCCACTTTTTGGGGGCGTTATCATCAAAAAACCTATTTTGATAAAATTTTACATGTAACATCCTCAAACGTTCGACATTATAGCTATATTTGAGTACAAAATGCAATTTGGCCACGCCCACTTAATAGAGAGGAGGATAGGGTATCATACGATCCGTTCCAGACGGATTGTAGCTTTTCTGTATGTTTTTTGGATAATTTGCGTATATCCAAAGGAAAACATTCTTGTTGAACAATTCGTACTAAAGTCATAAGACTTAAGTTCAGTTCATGCACCCGGAGCGTCCCAAATATACGTGGTTTATTTAATAGTCTACGACGGCAGTTTTGGTAAAATCGAAATAACCATGCTGTGATTCTGCGCAGGCGTGAAAGCGTTGAAAATTTTTGGATAAACGAGGTATGTTCTGGAGACTCAATAATAGTGTTGAAAGTCCATTCGCTGTTGTCTGTCTCTATAAAAGTCCAGTTTGACGTTGGCCAATTTTCACATGATTCGCTTAACCATTTAGGTCCATGCCAATATGTTTCGGAATTCATCAATTGAGTTGCTGTTGATCCACGTGAAGATAAATCGGCCGGATTTTCATGTGTGGATACATGATGCCATTGGTTGATGTTTGATGCCGCATGAATAATCCCAATCCGATTCGCCACAAAGACAGGCCACCGATTAATATCACCACGAATCCAAGAAAGAACGATGATTGAATCAGTCCAGTATGAAACAGTTATAGATTTTGTATCCAATTGTATGTGTCTTAATACCCATGTCAACAGTTTAATGCTTAAAACTAATTCAATTCGAGGAATGCAAATTTGTGGTTTCGGAGTAATCTTGCTTTTAGCGGTTATAATATTTGTGTGAAATTGGTTGTGTACATCTTGTATCCGCAAGTAGACTATAGACGCATACGCTTGAGATGACCCATCGCTAAATGCATGGAGTTCGACATGCCTTGTTGAACGTGGAGAAAAATTCAGCCAACGTGGAATAATGATTTGGTTGATTGTCTGTAAATCGACGAGGATCGATTGCCATTCATTACGTAGTTCCACAGAAAGTTGTTCATCCCACTCCAAATTAATTGACCAAAGACGTTTAAGGAAAAATTTTGCGGTTACGATAACTGGATTGATAAGACCTAAAGGGTCAAATAGTTTTGCTATTGTCGATAGTACGCTACGTTTCGTAATTGTGCCCTTAAGAAAATCAAAGTTTAGTTTATATCGAAACTGATCCATCTTTGGTTGCCAACACATACCCAGAGTCTTTATAGTTTCGTCACTGTTAAGTTCGAGAGCAGCAGCGCTGCTTTGTTGCGGGAGGGGTATCGAACTGAGAAGCTCAGGACAGTTTCCAGCCTATTTGTGCAGTTTTAAACCTGCTGAAATCAATGCATTTTGCGTTTAGTTTCTGATTTTAAGAACTTCGTCGATTGTGTCTCCACCAATGAAAATATCATCCACATACATTTCCTTTTTGAGCACTTGTGAAGCCAACGGATATCGATCGCGTTCATCGTCGGCTAACTGGTGCATCACCCTGATAGTGTAAGGGTGTAAGGGGCCGAAGCTGTCCCAAAGGTAACTGTCGTTAATCGATATTCTTGAATTTCATTATTTTCGCCACAGTACTCGTTGGTAGTGAGAATCCTCTTTAGTCATATCAATGCATCGGTACATCTGTGGTTATGACATACTTGTGCAAACGCCAGTTTAAGAGAACTGCAGATAAATCATTTTGTAGAACTGGACCATTGCACAATAGGTCATTGAGAGATTTACCGCTGGAAGTTCTAGCTGAAGCATCAAAGACCACACGGCACTTGGTTGTGAGACTGTCCATTTTCATTATTGCATGATGTGGTAATACGCAGCAAGTATAAGAAGGCTGATTGTTTGAGTTGAGTCTCCGATGTTGATTTTCTGTGGTTTCTGATGGAGATCAAAGTACTCTGATATCGCTTTAGTATATTGATCTTGTAAAAGATAATTGTCATTAAGTTTACGCTCTGTCGTGTGGAACCGATTTAAAGCCATCTGTTTAGATCTTCCCAAAATTAGACTTGGGTCGAATAACGATTTTAAAGGTAATCGAACCTCATACTTGCCGTTGGCCTGACGTTTTGTGGTCTGCTTAAAGAATTATTCTCACCATTGTTCTTCGGGAGTATATTGTTGTTCGACTGGTATACTTTCTGGTGCATAAAACTGCTTGACTAAACCATCTAGTTGGTCAAGATTAGTATGCGAACAATTAATTAAAGCTGTTGTATCAGCTTGTGTTGATGCCTCGAATGCTTCACCAGAGATAATCCACCCTAACCTGGTCTGTTGCGCGATTGGTTCATTAGCTTGACCTGTTCGTAAACCCTTCATCAAAACCTTAGCCAAAATGTCAGCACCGAGAAGTAAATCAATGGGCGCAGACCGATAAAAGTCTGGATCAGCGTATTCCAACCCGCGAATGTGAGACCATTTACAGTAGCTGACATCTTTTGATGGTAACTTATCGGTGACACTTTTGACAATGGAAGCGAAAACCTTAAGTTTGCATTGTTCATCTATGCGGGATTGAATCGTGATGTTGATTACAAATCTACCCGTTGTTCGCTGACCGTTGGGAAGCTTAATTGTTGAAATAATTGGAAGGCGTTCCAGATTTAATGATTGGGCAGCCCGCTCGCTGATAAGAGCACTGGTAGAGCCTTGATCCAGTAAGGTGCGAAGCAAAAATGTTTGACCGTCAGTTGTAAGAACTTTGATACAGGCTGTGGGAAGTAAAACTGCCGACCTCGGTGTGAATTTAGATGCGTGAGACACTACTGCAAAAACTTGGTCCCGTGTGACATGACTACAGTTCGTCACCCTGCTGTTATTCATTTGATGTGATTCTGAAATGCTTGGATGGTTTGTTTTATTAGCTTCAGCTAGCTTACTTACAAACGGAAAGTGTAAAAGAGTGTGGTGACGTTTACCACAATGTTGGCAATTTTTTTGACTAAGACATGCAAATGTAGAATGGTTAGCGCTCAAGCAATTCATGCAAAGATTTGCCTGATCAGCCAGGGTTTTGCGTCCGAAGGAATCCATTCCTAGAAATTTAGGGCAACGTTGAATAATGTGTGATGATTTGCATACAACACATGCAGTTGATTCGGCATTATTGTTTGTGGTGGCGATGTGATTGATCTTAGATTCACGACGAGAAATGGATTTAAAATTATTTTTATTAGAGGGTCTGAAATTATGTGGCGCAATAGATTGTGATTTTTCAGATTGATTGGGAAAATTTAAATTGTGTTGAAATTCAATAGCTTCTAGAATGCGATATCATCTCATATCCAGAAAGTCAGTAAATCGCTTAGAACTAGGAATATCAACTGTATTACCAAGGTCCTGCTCCCATAGTTGATGTGTGGAAGATAGCAACTTTACGACAAGAAAATGAACGACAATCTGATCACATTCATCAACTTTAACTTTTAAATTACGCTGCGCACTAACACAGGAGCGCGAAGTATCGAGTAGATGTTTGATGGCGGAAGCACTTTCTTTGTAAATGGTTGGTTGAGAAGACAAAAGGTTCATATAGTGAGAGAACAAAACGCGTGTGTTGTTATATCGATCTACCAAAGTCGACCATGCGATTGTGTAGTTCGCGGTGGTCAGTTCCAGTTCACGAATATCTCTATCAAAATGCTCTGGCAGCGATTGTTTAAGATAATGAAACATCTCAATGTCCGCAATCGACGAGTTTGATTGGATTAATCGAAGAAAAGAATCATAGAATGATGGTGAATCCGTGTATTTGCCCGAAAAGAACGGTACTGCAATTTTCGGTAGACGAACAGAAGTTGATATCAAAGGAGGTACAGGCGGAGGAACACTGGTTTGTGGAGTAAGAAATTTTTAATTATATGCTTCAGTAATGATGGATACCGCACTAATATATTCCTCCTCAAATTTATCTGCCGTATCCTTGGAGACGTATGGGTCATTTTTATCAAGCGTATCTGATTGGATTAGAAACTGGTGGTTAGTACTAAACTTGTTGTATATTGCTTGAAGGTTACTTAGTCGGACCTCGAAGTAGGATCTTGTATAATGTTCCGGACTATCCTTTTTGAAAATAATTAGAGCCTTCCCTACCTGTTTAAGTAACTCTAGCTGCAGTAAGACCACCTTCTGTGGGTCTTGGTCAAACTCTTCCGAATTTTAGATATATTTTTTAGATATATGTATATAAAAGCACTCACTGACTACCTAGCACTATACACACACTTACCTGTTTTCCCACTTTGGCGGTTGAGCTGATTGTTGGACTCTGATGAAGTGACTTTACAGTGCTTCTCTCGGTTATCCCAATAAATTAGGTAGTTTCGCCAAGGTGAAGTGGTGTAACATTGACGGCACGTTGTCAAAAAAAGAAAATTAAAAGCGGTCGTAGATGCTGGAACCCGTTCGATGTGTTGTAGAAAGAACCGCTGGTTGTGGTCTGAGTGATGCTCGTCGTACACTGTTCAAATGCATACACGTACATACATTAGTAGAGTATGCGGGTGTAAAGCGGAATAATATTGGTTTTTCCTGTTTGCGAGCAAGAAGTCAATCCTCACAGGAGCCACCAAATGTTTGTGCACGAAAGTGCATAGTATAATAGGTGAGGTTAATTAAGAAAAATATTTCTTCCACTGAACCAATATAATATATTTAATTACTTTACTTCATATATAGTACATTACGATCTTCAAGTTTAAGCTAATTTCTGTACAAATTCAAAATAATATTTATATGTATTTAGGTCTTGACTTCTTGTGTGTCGTTGAACCACTGACTCTTTAATCCAAGAAAAAAAGAAGCTCGGTCTTGAACTTCGCTCGACTCGGTCTTGGTTTTCGCACTCCGTCTTTTTCCTTTTCGTTTGTTCGAGTTCAAACACGTAGGAGCTCAAACAGTGTTATAAGGTCAATTGTTAGAATTTAGGACTTATGTCCCATTTTCAGCAAAAAATGTTTATACTTATGTCCCGATGGGGTGGGACAATTCAATTTGGGTCTTATGTCCAAATTAAGTGGGACACACATATTGGCGGTCGTATGCCAAAATCACGAATGTGCACTTTTCAAATAGTGCTCATTTTTAAAAAATAAAACAACCTAATAGACAATTTTTTTTTTTAACTTGTACAAACATAAGCAATTAAACTTACAACCTATTAAAGTATGTCAACATAATCCACAAAAAATTCTTAGTCGATTTATATTAAGCGTTTAAACATTAGAAATTAATTCTTTCAAAATTACGTTTATGCACATTCGCGGTTTTAGCATCAAGTCGACGATATGTCCCAAAAGAAAAAAATGGGACTCATGTTCCTGCGCCGAAAATACACTCTCACTGCATATAATTACCGAAAAAATTTGAAGAAGTGTTGAAGTTATGTGGTCATTTTGGAAGAATAAAGAGAACGACAGGAAAACATGAATGGAAGGCTAGAAAGAACCACATCAGCAGCAGACACAAGTCTTTCTATCGTAAGGTCATGGCTCAAACTTTAAAAAAAAAACATTCATATGCATAAATGAGTATGAGTACCGAATACAATATTTTTAGTAGTATTCGGTACCGATACTTATTTCGAGTAACGAATACTAAATACCGGATAATTACCTTTTGCACATGCCTAATCACTATTAATTTTGTTTTTCAAACTAGTACCCCGTATATATGCTGGATTGAAAGGTCGAGTCTAAACAGAGTTGAGATTTCGACCTGGGTAGTTCCACACACCGAGTCGAGGGGTTGATTCGAAATCGGATTGAAATGTAGTTGAACTGACAGATGGACATTAACGCCATTCATTCTGAAACTAAGACCGAAAAAGATCATTAATGACCTGCATCATCTATTAATGACCAACCATCCTACTACAAACTACAGCCATCTGTCAGTTCGACTCCTCGACACAGGTAGTTGCACATATTTTCGATTCGACTTAGCAAAAATAGTGGAGTCGAGTCCAGTAGACTCTGTTTCGACTCGACCCGCGTATATATGAATTTCAATCCAGGTTCAACCTAGGTTTAACTCTGCATATATACTTAGTACAGAAATAGCATCGTTGAGAAATTTAGTCTCATTTTCATATTCATTTCAGAAAATTCAATCCATTTTCTGTTTGTACATATATGTATACATACATACATACAGGGTCGGACTAAGAGGCAGTGGCACTCGGGGTGGTAAATCAAGCCCTTAAAAAATTTAAGAGAAAAACACGAACAAAGATTTTATTTAAAGGTGCTTTCGAGATTTATTGCACCGAATGTTTCGATTAAACCATTAAAATCTATATTTTTTTGTGTGCTCCTTTTTGATTGAAAGTATAGCCAGATTAGTCAACCTATTTTGGCTCATTGTTGATCTTAAATAAGTCTTAATTAATTTTAATTTTGAAAAGCTTCGTTCACACGATGCCACTTGGAAACAATTTTATTGTTTTATTTGTGTTTTTATTTTGTGTAATGTGTAAAATAGTTATTTTGCTGTTACTGATGGTACCCCTATTAGTCTTGAGGTTTTAATTAAACTTTACATTACTATGATATAAATAGTGGGTCTGCCAATTCTGTCCGTGTGTCGAATGTAGTCTAAACGGCTGGACAGATTTGATGCAAACTTTATATGCCTATCACGTAGTGTCCCGTGACATCACCAACAGCTGTCCGAATATTCCTGCGACTGAGTTTCATGAGATCTAAAGATCTCTTTCTGTCATTTGTTTGGTATTACATACCATAGCCTGTTAGCCTCCTCGTTTATTCGATGTTTTCCCTGTTCAAAGTGTTAAGCGGTGTACTAGCCTCAGGAAGGGTCTGAAAGTACCTGGAATATCCATGTGACCCGGAGTTTGGACCTTACCGATGCTGACTGTAACGCTTTAATGGCTGCTTAACTGTCAGCATAGATACTGATTATATTACTAGAAATTTTTACCAGCATCCCACTTCTCCCTGCTAGGAATGATACAGCGAATCTCCGACTACAGTTTGATAGTGGGACGATATAGTCTGTTTTCGTCCGACGTCTCGATATATTCCACATGTTCAGAATTAAGGCATGATCATAGGGTTTAAGTAACCATAATCAGGTGTCCCACAGTCCTAGCGCCGTTTTAGCTGTCGAGCAGCTCCATTAAATATCACATGGAAAAAGGTTCAGTATTGTTTCCAGTGCTGGTGTTGACATTGAACCCATTGATCCTGTTACCCCCCGACAGTATGGCCATTGAATCCTTGTCATAGTTTTAAGACGGGTTTTACCACCGCAGATTATAGCCAGTATACCACTTTAGGTTTAAATCCCCATATTTACCCGAACGTTCGCCTGCATGCGTATAATACCACGTAAAGCTTCTTAATTCTAGGTTTACGTGGTATTATACGCATGCAGGTTAGGAGGATGAAATTTAATATCTGGGCTTCTGAGAAAAAGATACAGTACAAGTGTAAAAATTTTTGAAATCCGCCCACTGCCACGCCCACTTTCTCATAACTTCACTAAATTATATGAAACTGAAAAATTTTGTTAAGACCAAATATTTGGATATTCAGATTCCCTACAATTCACCCATACAAGAGTTTTGGCCACGCCCACTTTTTGGGGGCGTTTTCATCAAAAAACCGATTTTGATGAAATTTTACATGTAACATCCTCAAACGTTCGAAGTTATCATCGTAATTCAGTAAAGAAAATGCAATACGGCCACGCCACTTTATAGGGGCTCGATAGGATGGAGGATAGGGTATCATACGATCCATTCTAGACAAATTGTAGTTTTTCTGTATGTTTTTTTCTTGTATAGTTAGCAATCCAATATGTATTATGCCGAGGTATTTTGTAGTTTTCTCAGGTACATACATATAAGATCAATTCCGTTCATGGGTGTGTATTTGTAATTCGGTATTGGTCTTTTCCTTGTAAAAAGCGCAACCTCGGTTTTTACTGGGCTTACTTCCAGACCCCGTTCTTTGACCCAGTCACTCACTAATAAAAGCACATGTTTGAGTCTTTCGCTACGTTTGAAGATATGTCTTTCTAGTATTTTAATCACTTCTTCCAATACTTAAACCTTGATTGGGGCGAAAAAAAGAAACAACTTTTTATACCCTATCCTAAGGGTATATTAAGTTTGATACATAGTTTGTAACATAGAGAAATAATCTAGATAGACCCTATAAAGTATACATATTCGTGATCAGTATCAATAGCGAAGACAATTTAGTGATGTCCGTCCGTCCATCCGTCACCACTTTTTGGGCCTTAAATTTTGAGCTAGTAGGATAAAATTTCATATCTGAGAAATTTCATATTTTGAGAAATCTGCTCACTGCCACGCCCATTTTTTTCATAACTTCACAAAATTACGTATATGAAACTGAAAAATGTTGTTAAGGCCAAATATTTAGGCATTTAGATTCCCTACAATTCACCCATACAACAGTTTTGGTCACGCCTACTTTTTGGGGGCGTTTTCATTAAAAAACCGATTTTCATGAAATTTTACATTTAATATCCTCAAACGTTCGACGTTATCGTCGTATTTCAGTACAATATGCAATATGGCTACGCCCGAAAGGAGGATAGGGTATCATACGATCCGTTCCAAACGGATTGTAGCTTTTCTGTATGTTTATACCCTATCCTAAGGGTATATTAAGTTTGACACATAGTTTGTAACATAGAGAAATAATCGAGATAGACCCTATAAAGTATATATATTCGTGATCAGCATCAATAGCGAAATCGATTGAGCGATGACCGTCCGTCCGTCCGTCCGTCCGTCCGTCCGTCCGTCCGTCCGTCCGTCCGTCCGTCCGTCCGTATGTCACCGCTTTTTGGGCCTTAAATTTTGAGCTAGGACGATGAAATTTCATATCTGGGCTTCTGAGAAAAAGATACAGTACAAGTGTAAAAATTTTTGAAATCCGCCCACTGCCACGCCCACTTTTTCATAACTTCACTAAATTATATGAAACCGAAAAATTTTGTTAAGACCAAATATTTAGGCATTCAGATTCCCTACAATCCACCAATACAAAAGTTTTGGCCACGCCCACTTTTTGGGGGCGTTTTCATCACAAAACCGATTTTTGGGCCTTACATTTTTAACTAGGACGCTGAAATTTCATATCTGGGCTTCTGACGAAAAGATACAGTACAAGTGTAAAATTTTTTTACATCCGCCCACTGCCACGCCTACTTTTTTATAACTTCACTAAATTATATGAAACCGAAAAATTTTGTTAAGACCAAATATTTGGGTATTTATATTCCCTACAATTCACCCATAGAACAGTTTTGGCCACGCCCACTTTTTGGGGGCGTTATCATCAAAAAACCTATTTTGATAAAATTTTACATGTAACATCCTCAAACGTTCGGCATTATAGCTATATTTGAGTACAAAATGCTATTTGGCCACGCCCACTTTATAGGGAGGAGGATAGGGTATCAGACGATCCGTTCCAGACGGATTGTAGCTTTTCTGTATGTTTTTTTTATAATCTTCTCTGTTCTGGTTTAGTTCACTAAACTTATTCTCTTTTTGTGTTTTTGTAAGCTTCACTAATGTCGCCATATCCGCGAACATTGCTTCTTCTGGTTTCATTTTCAGTGTGGAATGATATCTATTATGTTAGTTGCTTACTGTCCTATGTACCTTTTAATCACTGTGAAATCTAAATTCCTTATTGCTACTAATTTCTTACACGTAAGTGCGGCCGCGGCCCCACTGTGATGAAGATATACTTGTACGACCTTCATTGGTTCTCAAAGTATTCCTCACTATGTTAGTCATCTCGACCGGCTGCGATTGCTTCGTGACTTTCAAAGAGAACTTACCAGCTCCAAAGATGAGTCGCATCTGCCTTTTATTTTTAAGTTTCTCGGGAGGTTCCTCCATAATGAAGACTACATCTTTGGGGTCATTATACCCTATCCTATGGGTATATTAAGTTTGACACATAGTTTGTAACATAGAGAAATAATCGAGATAGACCCCATAAAGTATATATTCGTGATCAGCATCAATAGCGAAGACGATTTAGCCATGTCCGTCCGTCCGACCGTCCGTCTGTATGTCACCACTTTTTGGACCTTATATTTTGATCTAGGAGGATGAAATTTCATATCTGGGCTTCAAAGAAAAAGATTCAGTACAAGTGTAAAAATTTTTGAAATCCGCTCACTTTTTCATAACTTACTAAATTATATGAAACCGAAAAATTTTGTTAAGACCAAATATTTAGGCATTTAGATTTCCTATAATTCACTCATACAACACTTTTGGCCACGCCCATTTTTGGGGGCGTTTTCATCAAAAACTGATTTTGATGAAATTTTACATGTAACATCCTCAAACGTTCGACGTTATAGCCATATTTGAGTACAAAATGCAATTTGGCCACGCCCACTTTATAGAAAGGAGGATAGGGTATCATACGGATACTTTTCTGTATGTTTTTCGTTATCTTCGGCAACTTCCCTATCGGAATCCAAGTATCTCCTTTTTGCAACACCCATGTCAGGTGTGTTCATTTTAGCTCTAGGCCTCACCAGTACCTTATCCAGGGCGATTGCATTTAAGGCAGATCCCTCCGAGGGTTCAAAAGTGGCTGTGCGAAATTAGTCCCCAAATATGTACATATGTATGTATGTATGTACATATATACACTATAAAATAAAAATATTCTTTAAGAAGGCAAGAATAAAACTTGAATTTCAATCCTATAAAGTTTGATAACTTATAGCATACACAAATGGTGGACGAGCCAGAACCATGCAAAGATATGACGTACTAAGTTTTGGAACTACCGCCCACTTTTCATAAATTAAATTTTTTTAAAATTTTTACTGGAAATCGAGAAAACTTGTAAAAACAAATTGAATAGACCTTAAAGTTCTCTATAATTCACTTGAACGCCATATATGGTCACGCCCACTTTTTGAGAGCTGTTTTACAAAAAAAAAAAAAGAATTTGTGAAATATCTGGATAGCATCAGTTCAATGTTATTAGTTCCATCAAAAATGGAGAATCCCACACCCGCTTCATTAGGTCTCATGTGTAAGAAGAACAAGACTGAAATTCAAAGTGATACTAGTCTTTTTGGAGAAGTGGAATAAAACAACAATGTCTGCTTAAATTAATAATTATTTTTAGTGTCGTTGAATGAAATAATAACAATCTCAGTCACCGACTATCCGCCGAGCTGATTAGATCGTTATTCCCCTTTTCTTTCTACACGCTCTTGTTTTCCCGTTGGTGCGTTCCCCGCTACTTCGCTAGCCGTCACCCTTTAATTTTTCCTTTCTCTTTTGTTCGATAAGTGAGTGGTACAATCAAAACAAGTGCTAATCATCCCATGTGCTATGGCCTCCGGGCCACGTGTGCTATCGGGCAACCGCTTCAGTGAGCTTAGTGAAGACTCACCTGCGGAGCCCAATAATAAAAAACGAAAAAAAATTAATTACACTGCATGTGATATAGAAAAAGTTTTTCCAGAAACCAACTCCAAAAATCCCCAATTCATAATTATCACCTCAGCAACCGAAGATAAACCCCTCTCATCATTCAGCATTTTTCTCCTAAAAAAAGCTATTGATAGCATCAGTACGTCCTATGAGTCCATATCCCCACTCCGGGATGGAAATTTGCTTATTTTGGTGAAATCGCAGAAAATTGCCGACTTTCTTTCTTTCCAAGAAAATGTTATCCAATCTTTGTCTAATTGTAGTTAAATTGCACGAGAATCTTAACTCATCCAAAGGTACAATCTATGCGCCCTGTCTCATTAATGTTCTTGAAAAAGAAATTGTCGAAGAAATGTCCCCGCAAGGTGTTACAAGTGTATTTAAATTCACAAAATCAGTAGATGGTACACAGCGTCCTACAGGCTTAGTGTTGTTTACCTTCGATCGATTCAGACCCCCCAGCTCAGTCCAAGTAGGTTGGTACAACCTCAAAGTGGAAGAGTATTTTTCGAACCCAACGCGGTGTCGGAACTGTCAGCTTCTTGGCCACACTGCCAAGTGGTGTAAGGGCAATCTCTCCTGTGACACCTGTAACCTACCACCCCACTCTCCCAATGAGTGTACACGAGTTCTATGCGCAAACTGTAATGAACAGCATCCTTCTTCCTCCAAAAAATGCATGCGCTACTTACAAGCAAAGGAAATATTGAGAATTAAAACCATAAAGAAATGTAGCCTAGCAGAAGCCAAACAGGTATTTAAAGAAGCAAATCCAAACAAAATTATAAATCTTCCACGTATACTTCACTACCCTGTTCAACAAACAAACAAACAATTAGTCATGCACCTAAAGAGCGGAACAATTTCAATCCAACTCAAATCCAAACAATTTCAATCTTCACTCGCTAACAAAACATTTCAAACAACCAATTCAAAAAACGTCAATAATCGCCCCCCCTCTCCCAAATCGTCCAACGTGTGATCCAACGGCTGGACGGCGGGATCGCAACAGATCAACCACCAGACCGCCCAAATTCGACTTTTCACAATATAACCAAGATTATATTGTTCAAAAGTCTCCCTCCCTTAACAAAACAGTACTTACGGTTCTTCAATGGAACCTTAAAGGCTACTACAACAATTTGCACGAACTACAAATTATATTATATGATAAATCCCCCTTAGTAGTTTCCCTCCAAGAAACACATCTACCCCACACCACTGCTTCCCTCCCCCTCAAGAGGTACCAAACATATTTCCATAATATTGAAACGATCAACTCATCCAAACAAGGGACTGGTCTACTGGTACATAAATCAATACCCCACCAAATACGGCAAGTCAATGGCTCCTTCCCATTTTCATTTATTGCGGTGGAAATTCTAATGAAAATGAAACTTATAATTATATCGCTTTACATCCATCCCGAACAAAGTTTTACCGCAGACGACCTTCACAATATGGTTAATTCATTTGATGACCCCATTCTCCTCACGGGCGATTTCAACGCCTGGAGTCCCCTATGGGGCTCGCCATCTAATAATAAAAGAGGAAAAATAATAGAGGACTTTTTATTGAACTCCAATCTTATGATTTTAAATACCGGCCAACCTACGCACTTTTCCACGCACAAAACGTTAACACATATTGATCTAACTCTGTCATCCCCCCAAACTTGCGACCAGAACAACATGGTCAGTACTCCCAGATCTGCATGGGAGCGATCATTTTCCCATCATTAGTGCAATCACCTTTGATTCCCCTCGCCTAAACAAAAAACTCTTACCGAAATATATTACTGAAAGAGCCGATTGGGAACCACATAAACAACTATTTAAACCATAGAGCCTTTTCTGATAACGTCAACAAAGAAGCAGCAACAATCCAAAGAGCCATCCGTTTTGGAGCCAACTCGGCCATCCCAAAAACAGCGAGTTTACCAAGGCAACGCATAGTTCCCTGGTGGAGTAAGGACTTACAAATCCTGCGTACAACCAAGCAAAATTGTTGGAAGCAATTCAAAAGACACCCCAACGATAGTAACTTGATAGCCTACCGCAAAGCTAACGCTGTGTTCCGGAAAGCTGCAAAATCTGCCAAAAAAGAGTCATCAACCCCCAATCCTCATCCAAAAAACTTTGGTCGGATGTAAAGGCACTTACAGGGGACTACCGGCCTCTGCCTTTGCCTATCCTGCAGGGCACCCAAATTGTATCCAACGCTACCCAAATTGCGGATCTTTTCGCCAAAACATGGTCCAACTATGCAGACGACTCCAACGACCCCTTTGAGTTTCTACACAAAAAAAACTTACCAATGAAACTTAGCCCTTCTCCACAAAATCCTCTTCCATCAGCTATCCTCACCGATCACCCTATCACTAATAAAGAGTTTGATGACCCAACTCTCGACTGCTAAAGGCAAAACTCCAGGATATGATAGAATTACCTACACGATGCTAAAAAATAGTCCAAATAGTTGTAAAGCACGTCTACTGGCATTATACAACCAGATCTTCACCCAAGGCATAATCCCACAAAGTTGGAAAACGTCCTCGGTCCTCCCAATACACAAGCCCAACAAAAACACCACGGACGTAGGCGGGTACCGTCCTATATCCCTTCTTCCTTGTACAAGCAAAATCTTAGAAAAAATTGCTGCAAAACGATTTATCTGGTTTCTGGAATTCAATAACCTTATAGATAACAATCAGTCGGCCTTCCGACCTGGCGTATGTGCATTAGATGCTTTATTACACATCGTTCACTATATATTATCGGCCTTGGGGAGTAAAAATCACGTTACCATCCTTTCTATTGACTTTGAGAAGGCCTTCGATAGGATTGGGGCACATATTATACTCAGCAAATTAGTTAAATGGAACATCGGCCCCAAAATGTTCAACTTTATAAGAGCTTTCCTGATAGCTAGGAAATTCCGTGTAATGTATAACGGCTGCTATTCCTCCATCTACCCTCTGCATAATGGCACCCCCCAAGGTTCACCCCTCTCCGTAATTCTTTTCATTATTGCGTTTAACGACATAAGCAAAATCGTTCTAAAACACAAAAACATCAACCATTCTCTTTACACAGACGATCTTATAATCTTTTCTAAATGTAAAGACGTTAATTCAGTGAGTAGAATTTTTTCTGCACTCATAGCTGACATTAATTCCTGGGGTAAAATATCAGGTGCGAAAATTTCTATTGAAAAATGCAAAATTCTTCATATATGTAGGAAAACTAGTTGTACGAAAAATGTTAGTATTAATATAAATCATACTACTTTAGCAAACGTAGATAATCTACGCATCCTAGGTATTATTTTCGATAAAAGGTTTAATTTTAAGGAACATTGTACTTATCTTAAACACAAATTAGCTGCCAGGGTTAACATTATTAAATACTTAAGCTCTAAAAATAGTTTTACTTAGAAATAGCTTACTTAACATTACGCGTGCAATAATTCTATCTAAAATCGACTACGGGCGCAGCATCTATGGAAAGTGCTCCAAATCCTCACTTAACCTCATTCAACCACTCTACCATGCGGCAATACGAACCAGCCTAAAAGCCCTTAGATCCACTTCCCACGATCCATCAAAGAGTAGAGATAATGACTTCAATGGCGATATTAAACATCACTGCATCCCAAAACAAAGGAATCTACAAGGCCACTACAAACCTATATGGGAGATCTAAATCATCCAAACTACCTTCAACTATAGAAAAGACTGTAGCACTCGCCAATTCTATGGGAATGCCACCTCCGAGTCTTCGAAGCACCACCAAAACTTCGCCACCTTGGACACTAAACGATGAAGACATTATTATCACTTTTAGCTGTCTTAACAAAAAACCCACTCCCAACGAAGTCTACAAGCAAATGTTCCTGGAGTTATGGGAATCATATAAATCCAACAAATGGACTTTTATATACACCGACGGATCCAAGACTGTTTCCGGTGTGTCATTTGCTGTTGTTGATGAGAATGGCAATACCCTATCCAAAGGACTGCTTCCCGCTTTCGCTTCCGTGTTCTCAGCAGAAGCTACTGCTATTTCACGGGCCATTGCGTCTGCAGGAAAGCAAAAAACAATTATATGTACAGATAGCATCTCCACCCTGATGGCTATTATGAATACCAACAATAACACGCCAAAAAGGACATGAAAAAACATATTCGAGCCTACGCAGACAATAAACAAAAGGAATACTGGGGAACATACTCACATCACTACAAACTGATTAACCCTGACAGAAGGCCAGCCCTTTACCCAAAGGATGCTTCAAAAAATATGATCAAGGCCTTTATCCGACTGCGATTAGGCCACACCCTTCTAACCCATGGACATCTATTCAGCAAAGACAACCGCCCACAATGCCACCTCTGCAGTTCCAACCAATCACTCACCATACAACACCTAATCTTTGATTGCCCCACCGTTCAATAAATTATAGTTCTTCTTTTCTACAATATAGCCGTAAGCCCTGGTAGCTAGCGCTGTAAATTTGTTATTAGCATATAATTTATTATTTGTTAATACAGTTTAATAATAATAAGAATAATAATAACAATCAACACATAAAAATGGAATTCAAATAACCAAATAAAATAAGGTGCACGACTGAGTGGTACGTACTTGCACCTTGGTGCTATAAGTTTATAATCATATAAGCACTAAAATTCAAGTTTTTTTTGTAAAAACGCCATCAAAAACTGGGCGTGGCCATATATGATGTTAAGGTGAAATATAGAGATTTTCAAAGCCTATGAATTATGTTTTAACAATTTTTTCGATTTCTAGTAAACATTTTTAAAAAGAAAATTTTTTAAATTTTAAATAATATAAATTTTTTATCATACCCACCTCAGTTATTGATTTTAAGCCCAATCGCTGAAGAAAAAGACGATAAACAGCACATTTGTAAAATTACCGTTATACGCATTTTTCGCGCAAAACGTTGTACGCCATCTAATAGCATATGCCCAAACTAACTCACATACATACATATGAAATTTTATCAAAATCGTTAGAGCCGTTTTCGAAAAAATCCATTTTTAGTGAGATCGGCCTTCAGTAAAGTACCCTTAATTTTGAGGTTAGAATGAAAATTCCAATTTCGCCTCTAGGGATCATCCCACAGACCCCAGATATGAGTTTGAAGCAAATCCGTCCAGCCGTTTAGGCTACAGTTGAATATACAGACAGACAGACAGACGGAATTGGCGCACCCACTTTTTTGGACTTCTCCATCATAGTAATGTCAAGTTTGATTAAAATCTCGAGTTCGAAATTTTTCACGAAACCAATATTTGCCCTATAGGTATAGGTGAATGTAAAAAATCAACTTATAAAGAACTTCAACACATTTTGGGTGTGCAAAAAAATAAGCACACAAAGTAGAAAATTTGTATTTTTACATATGTAAGCAGTAGAAAATTCAAACAAATGCAAATTATTTGTAATTAGTCTAAATGCTCTGATTAATATTTGGTAGTTATGCCCTTATTTTTCAATACAGCTTTGCACCTGCGTGGCATTGAATTTAACAGTTTATAGTACAGTGAGTTGGGTATTTTTGTACCAATTTTTTTTGACATTTTGTCACAGCTTTAATTTATTATATATATGGGTTTGGAGCAGTGATTAGATCTTTCTCTACATGCGCCCAAGGAGTTTCAATAAGATTTAGGTCTGGGGACTGTGCTAGCCACTCAAGAACTTTTATATTTATATCCTGAAACCACCTATTAATTACTTGCGCAGTATGTTTAGGATCGCTGTCCTGTTGAATCTGCCAAAACAACGTTTTATTCTCTTCAGCATACGAAATCATATCAGTTTCTAAAATTACAACATACTTTTCCTTCGTTAGAGTGTCTTGTATCCCATGAATTAGCCGAACACCATAATAGATAAACATTTTTGATGTCACGTCAAAATAAATAGATATTGTTCTCATCTGGCCGAAATATGTAACGTCATTTCTCGGCTGGCTAATGCAAATAGTATTCGGTCTTTTATATATTTTGGATAACAGAGAGCCTTTTTTTGGCATGGTAAACTTTCAATTGACGTGATGATTGGATTTTTTTTGACAGAGCTTATTATACGAAGGGCGGTTTTAACAGAAGCCATGCCATTTCAACCTCGAGAATTTTTATCGTTTATGGTATTTATTACCAGTCCTAAAGAACACGAAACTGTTTTAGCATTAATTCTCAAAGATTTTCCACCATTTCTCATATTTTTTATAATTTCTCCTAGTTCTAATGAACGGTACTTATTTGGACCCATTATTTTCGAAAAATAAATTGATAAACCCTATTATTCAAATTAACATTTTAATTCTGGCACAAAAAAAAATTATCGACTTTGTTTCTGTGCCTATTAGTACACCAGAAAACGTGACTTTGTCATACAAAAGCGTATACTTCATTGAACTCAACATTATTGAGACTTTTGTTACCTCTAATTTGTACCTTTACTTTTAAGTCAGGAGTATAAATGCCAAACACAGAATTTCTATTATCCTTAAGAGTGTGAAACGCGAAAACGTTGACCTACAGTAAGTGTGCTTATTATTTTGCACAGCAATGTACGACCCAGTTGGGCACTTTATTTTGAAATCGCAAAGGTAACTTCTAACGTTTGAGGATGTTACATGAAAAATTTCATTAAAATCAATTTTTACTTGCACCTATAACATCGGACAAGTATTGGATTTGGACATTAACATAATAGAGAAGTCGATAAAAGTGCGTCTGCTAATGTCGTCTGTCTGCCCGTGGTCTGTAGGATGATCCCTAGAGGCGAAATTGAAATTTTCATTCTAACCTCAAAATTGAGGGTACTTTACTTAAGGCTAATTTCACTAAAAATCGATTTTCCCGATAACGGCTCCAATGATTTTGATAAAATTTCATACATATGTGGGTTAGTTTGGGCATATGCTATTAGATGGCATATCACGTTTTCCGCGAAAACTGCATACAATGTCAATTTGGAAAATTAGTTGTTTATCGGCTATTTCTTCAGTGATGGGGCTTAAAATTAATATATGAGGAATATAAGGCATATACATACAAAGGTATGGCAAACCAAAATTTGAAACGGTCGCCCACTTTTTAAAATTCAAATATTTGAATTGAAAAGGAAACAATTCATAGGCGGTACAATTCTCCTTATTCAACTCAGATAATATAGGGCTCCGCCCACTTTTTGGGACCGTTTTTTTTTTAAACATTAAACATTTTTTCAATGAAACTTCACAGACAACATCCCTTAAAAGTTATCGTGCTATTACCCTCAAAAATGCGGGGTGCCACGCCCACTGCACTAATGCTCATATATTGACTATTGACGTTAACTAATTTACTTGAACTTCAATCTTGAATAATTTATAATCGTTCAGCATAAAGGTACGGCAAGTACGTGCGACCCTGTCGTGCAATTTGTTTTTGTTCGGTACTGTATGTATATTCGTGATCTGCATCAATAGCAACTAGCATCTAAATAAGAATGTATGTTCGAGGTTATCATTGTATAGTATTGCCCAACGTTGATACTGTTCACGAATATCCATATATATGTTATTATGTACATACTTTATAAAGTCAAAAGGGTCATAATGTAATGTGTCCATATGACTCATAAGAAAAAACGTATAAAGAAGCTACAATCTGTCTGGAACGGATCGTATGATAATCTACCTTTCATCCTCTGTATCAGCCATATTACATCTTTCACGACACCACCTCTCTAGCCTGACAAACATCCAAGAGTAAAACTGCCATGAAAAGGGCTCTCTAGCGTCTGACAAACATCCAAGAGTAAAACTGTTATGAACAAACTTCTCAAAACAAAAAAAATTGCCCTTCGGATACGACAATAAACAGTAGGTCACTTCCATCCGTGTAAAGAATATAACACGCACAATAGGAATGGTTGTAAGAAACTAGGCCCTGGGCAGAAATCATTGAGTAAAGAGATATTAAACTTGTACCTCTCTTTCCTCTCAAAACCCATTTGTTTACATTATTTTTGTTGTAATTCGCTCCTCGTCTGTGAATACGTGTACATTGGCAACAACAATTCCTCTAGTGGTGGAATAAGTACATCAGCGGATGTGTTCGCAAAACGGAAGCATTTGCTATAAATATTGTGCATTGGAAACAATACTGGAAAATCAATGTGAAACTTACTTACTTACTTAACGCGCTCCCGACCCGTGAAGAGTCTCTGCCTGAGACACGGCAGCCTTCCACTCTCTTCGATCCCGGCACGCTGCTTCCAGTTACCTAGACCAAGCGCTCTGGCATCCGCAATAGCTTGATCCTTAAAACGGAGGTTCGGTCTTCCTTGTCGTCTCGAACCTGGGGGCTGTGATTATTGTCCTATCGCTCGATGTGGCCGAGCCAGTGTAGTCGACGTGTTTTGGCTTTTTGGACTACATCCACATCTTGGTACAGCTCATAGAGTTCGCGGTTGTATCTTCTCCTCCATTCGCCCTCCTCGCATACGGGACCGAATATCCGACGAAGAATTTTTCTTTCGAAAGTATTCAGTATTTGCTCTGCTTTCCTGCTTATCTTCCAGGACTCGGCTCCATACAGCAGAACTGCCAGGATCAAAATTTTGTAGAGCATACATACTTCCGAGTCTTCCGAGTTAGGAGTTTTGACCCCATTTGTTTCGCCAAACCGAAGGCGCAGTGGCTTCCAAAGGTAAGTCTTCGTCGAATTTCTACTAAGGTGTCATTCGTGGAGTTGATGTTTACTCCGAGGTAGGTAAACTCCTTAACCACTTCGAAGTTACTGTTGCCAACGTTGTTGTTGACGTTCTGTCCTAGGCGGTGGACAGATGCTTCTTTGTTTGTTGACAACATGTACTTGGTTTTGTAATCATTTACTTTAAGGCCAACTCGTTTCGCCTGTTCTTCAATTGCCGTAAAAGCCTCTAACACGGCGTGCTGGGAGCGACCGATGATGTCAATGTCGTCTGCGTATCCCAGCAGCTGGACAGATTTGTTGAAGATAGTGCCTTCCGTGTTTACACCTACCCTGCGCATCTCCTTGACGAAATCCGGTGCATGTTTGAAATCGCCTTGCAGAGCTCAAGACTCATATGCGGCTTTAAAGTCAACAGACACCAATTTCAATTGAGATTGTTATTAAAAAATCAAGTAATTGCTACAAAAATTATTGTTGCAGCGAAATTAGATGGTAAAAACATAGCAACCAAGTTAAGTTACGATAATTCTTGGTATACATAAGTAGAATGCCAGTAACAATTGTGTCTTGATTGATGAGGCTTTCTATTACAGATATTACGGCCGTTCCCGGATTTTGGCTTAACGAACTTTAATTACAATTATGTATAAACGTACAAAAATCATTAAATAATAAAATTAAGCATTATAATTAGTAATTGTGTTAATCTCGAAGAAGTAGCCTAGAGTTCTAAAGCATATGAAAATGCAATTTCCATTCCAATTCCTTTACATGAATACATATTACTACAATTGTAATACACAGCTGAAGTTACATTTATAATTAAAAGTTTTATAATATGTACTCGTAAAACAGCCTTCCTAAAGCTATCAATAAAACTACTTGAAGCAGAGTAAACGTTGTGTACATTTAGGTGCTTGAAAATATTTTTAATACAATATATGTATTTATGAAAATAGTATAAAAAATGTATTTGCAAAATTGTTGTTGAGCAACTGCTTATTTGTTTTTGATTTCAATGACGAATAGAAAACACTTGTTTACCGGAAATGTTTTTCTCATTTTCACTTACATTCCGATATAACGCTTGAATTGCAATATAAAACCATTTTTAAACATTTCAATGATGCAGCAAATAGTAACCACCCAAGGTTGATTATGTGGGTCATATCTTTCTCATATATATTTTTAAATATGTTTAAAATATTGAAATGTGTATGTATTTTGCCATAATGGATGTTACTAGCATCTGTAACTTTTGAAATGTCGCCGTTGTCTTAAATTCAAAACACCACACATTTCGAACCCTATGTTAGGCTTATAAATGAAAACAATATTAATCCATGAATGCATGCATTCATATGCACTAATTTATTCTTTTGTTAATTAAATTACAAAAATGTAAATTTTGCCCGGTACAAGCTATGTTATCCAAACAATGTCCATCGTAGAATTTTTTTTTATAAAAAACATCCACTTGAGAGCTAAGTAATTATAAACGGAAATGTGATTAAAGGCATTGCATAATAATTAACTGGTTTAAGGCCCATCGTTATTTCGTTTTTCTTCCTGTTTTTCTTCTTTAAAATATTACTGTTTACTTAATAATTTTCAACTTAAAAAAAAACAGAACTTCAATATATGTAATTTCTTAGTAATATTTCTCATTATACATACTAATTTTTCCAGATTGAATAAAATTTCAAAACTCAAACTAATGTTTCCCAACAACATAAATACAATTTTAAGTTTTTTTATCGTCAACCCAGAAGTAAAGATCAAAAGTGTGCATTTTACATTTATTTCTTATTTTCATATTGTAAAATGCAATCAGAAATTGTGAGTGCTTATATTTTTCTTAAAATAATATACGAAATTTAAATTTTGATGTTTTAAAGAAAAAATAATAATTTCAATATTGTTAATATCTAGTGAACATACCCAAAGCACTTTCCAGTTTCTGCCACGCGCACTTCCAAAGCACTTTCCAATTTCTTCATCAGTTGTTGTGATTTAGAGGTGAATTTACTGTGTTGTTGTTGTGATTTACGGGTGAATTGACCAAGTCAAACAAATGTGCGTGAAAATGTAACAATATGCGTGAAATAGCTTGTAGGCACCTGGAAAGTGCCGGGAAAGTTTAATATCTCTTTAGACAATAATTTCTGTCTCATGGACTTGTCGGGCCAAAAAATTGTATTTTTGTTTTTGTAAACATTCGGTTTTAACAACATTTTTCGATTTACCCTTCGTTCTTTGTTATACAGAGCACTTATTGGCTTTAGTAGCTTCATTAGTTTTGAGCCTTTTCTGGAGTTTTCAGGGTTACTTTTGGTGGTGAATGCTAATTAAATTTTTTCTGTTTCTTACCCCTACTAAAAAATAGCTCTGTCTCTGGGTAATTCGTTTTCATCCGTCTATTGCTCATCTGTTCTTTCAGCAGCTACAGCTCAAGTCTTAATTTATCAATTTCACTTGCCACATTTTTACTAGTAGCTTAAACTCATTTCTTTCTTCACAGACTTTACTGTATTTAGACTTTAGACCATTCTATTTTCTTTTGTTTCCGAACCTCCGAAGATGTTTAGCAGATATTTGTTTAATTTTTTATTAAAAATTTAACTTACGTAGTCGCTTCTTACGACAGGCATATCTACTTCGGGTAAATTCTATCCCGTAACCCTAAGGGTTTTTATTGATGGTACATACTAAAGGCATACATATGTTATGATAAGTATGATGATACCCATATGCATCTAAATTCGAAATTTGTATATTTAATACAAATCGTAAATTTGAATTATGCAATGATCTGATTGACGCCAGCGTGTATTTAATTGAGTATATATGCATGTGAAGTATGTTTTTATTTTTAAGGTATTTTCGTCGAAAATATAAAGTTATAGATTTGATGAATATATTTATTAATTTCTTAGGTCATTTTCTCGGTCTAACTCACCTCCTCAAAGAAGATATTCAAAATCTCCCAGAAGACGTTCTAGGAGCAGATCTCATGCACGGTAATAATTTTTTATGTAACTAAATTAATTTAAAATTATATATATTTTCTTTGGGTTTGTCTTTTTTGAAAGGAATATTCTTATTTCAAATGCTAAAAGTATTTAATTCTTACAAAACAAAATTTCACAGGCTTCATATTTATCCACATTTTAAGTAATTTTAATCGTTTATGAAACTGATTTTGGTATTCATTATTATTATTATTATAATTTATTAACATAAAAATCCAAAACATTAAGTATATGCTAATATTAAAGAGCTCTAGCTGCAAAGGCTTTCCACTTTCCGAAAGATGAATGTACTGACACTTAAATAACTAATTTGTTAACGTTAAGGTATTTATTGATTTTTAAAATGTTTTCGATATTGATAGTGTTTAAAAATGAAAAGATATCCTGATTTGAAGACAAGATGTGATTGATTTTTTTTAGAAATACTGCATGTTGAAAGGCCAAGTAAATGTGAAATGTTAAGCGTGTTGTTACAGAATGGTGGATTCTCTTTTCTTAAAATATGTTGGTGGGTTATATGCCCTAGACGAAGTCGGATGAAATTTGATAACGCTGCTCTGGATATGCATGGTGGGTATATGGGAGTGCGCAGATCGGTGTTTATTTTGGAGTAGTGGTTTTCGTAGCCGATCCATCTTAGAATTTTGTTCTTTTTAATAATTTGGTCGATGTGTTTTTCAAGGTCTTTCTTTGAAAATATGTCAAAGGTGAAAAATGTATTGCAAGACTTTGCGGCTTTGTCGGCGTACTCGTTGCCCGGTATACCAATGTGGCTTGGCACCCACATAACTTTAATTTTGGTAGGATTCCATATTAGAAGATCACGTATCTTGTTAATCAACCTGCTATTGTGGTTTGAGTTGGAGACGGCTCGGAGAACTGAGAGGCTGTCAGTGCAAATCACTATTTTGGTGTTGAACTGTGAAACCATTTTAGCAGCAACCAGAATGGCTAGCGCTTCAGCAATAAAAACTGATGAGAACTCCCATAAAATTCCTGCTTTAAGCAGAGTACCATTTTCTTCCGTTACAGCAAAGGAATCGGCACTGGTAAGTGCCGATTAGTGTGCTGCAGAAAAGCTTCAGACGTTCACACAGTACGTTGGATAGGATCTTATATGCGACATTAAGCAGGGATATGCCTCGGTAGTTCTTACAAGACATAGGATTGCCTTTCTTGAAGATGGGGCATATAGAGTTGATAGTCCAGTCATCGGGCATGACTTTATCCACCCATACTTGGTTGATGACTTGGTGCATGCACCCTACCAAAGCATCACCACCATGTTTGAAAAGCTCTGCTGGTAGACCATCAGAGCCGGCGGCCTTGTTGTTCTTCAGCTTTTTGATAGCTGAGCCGACATCTTCAAAACTAGGAGGGGGGATGGATTCTTCATTGACTGGATGCGGGTTCTCTTCTTGCCCTATCACTCTCTCTACCTGCCCATTAAACAGCTGCTGGAAATGCTGCTTAAATAAATCTACTAATTCCTGTGCTTCGGTGACTAGGTTTCCTTCACTGTTTCGAAGAGCCTGCGTTCCGGGCTTGAAGCCAGCTGCCAGTTGCTTGGCTTTCCTGAAAAACATCCGGGACTCCTATCGCGGGAATCTTCGATATCCTTGAGCTGGGAGGCTGCGTGGGCCCTTTTCTTCTGAGGATCTTCTCCTCCTCCCTTCTTCTGGTTCGATACTCTACTCTCGCTGCCCTTGTTTTGCGTTGCAGCGCTTGCAAGTGTGCATTTTCTGTCATCTTTTCCGGCGTACGCATTCATCATCATACCAAGGGCTCTTTTTGGGTGGTGGCAGGTAGCCTATGGTGGTCTCTGCTACCCCTTTGATGATGTCGCGATACTGGTTCCACAGATTGTTGGCGTTTGTGGATGGTGAATGCACAGCGGAGAGTCTCTCACTCAGGCGTTCCCTGTAGGCTCTGGCTACTCTAGACATGCTAAGGCTTCCAACGTTGAATATCTTTTTCTGGGCGGTTTGCAGCTTCTTCTCATTGGATAGTCGAGCTCTGAACTTAGCTGCAACAAGAAAATGGTCAGAGTCGACGTTTGCCCCTCTGAACGTCTGCACATTCAGAATGTTGGATGCGTGCCTCGCATCTATTAGCACGTGGTCGATTTGGTTGGCGGTTCGATCATCTGGAGAGCGCCAGGTTGCTGTGTGGATTCGTAGTCTAGGAAACCTAGTGCTACTTATCACTGTATTACGAGCTGCTGCAAAATCGATTAGCCGGAAGCCGTTGTCTGTTGTCGTTTCGTGGAGGCTGTACTTTCCAAATAATCCGCCGAAGATGTTTTCCTTACCGATTTTGGCATTGAAGTCCCCGAGTATGACTTTGACATCATACTCCGGACAGGCTCCGTAGGCTCCGTCCAGGAGGTCATAAAACTCCTCCTTGATAGAGTCTTCAGCATTGTCGGTAGGGGCGTGTGCACATATTATACTGATGTTTTGAAATGTAGCATTGATGCGGATCACACCCAGGCGATCGCTGATCGGCTTAAAGTCAATTATCATTGAGCGTAGCCGATTTCCCACGACGAATCCGCATCCTAACATGTGCAGTCTTTTGTGACAGCTGTAATAAACGTCGTAATTTTTTCGTTTTTGCATACTTGATCCTATCCATCGTATCTCCTGGATCGCGGTAATATTTGCCTTGTACCGCATATGCACATAACACGTTAAAGCTAGCTTGACTTCTTCAAGTGTGACATAGTTCTTGGTGAACTGCAATTGTCGTAGATCCTTCAGTATTGGGCATACTGCTAAGAAATTGTAAACATCCACCCCCATCGTAAAACCAGGCGGGGAGAATGATTTACCAAAAATAAAAAAAGATTGTATCGTGCAATCCGAAAAAGTTGATCATTCACATATCCACAATGCGAATGAAATTCACTGTATCGTGGAATACGCAGAGGTCTAATCTACCCACACATTATCCATCCTCAGCTATTTCATTACGGACTCTGTTGTTGTGTTTGGCTTATTAAATTTACTGATTAGTTTTATATTTCCAAAAAGCAAAAAATAAAAGAAACATAGAAAAATAACAATCCATCTGAAAATAACGAACTATTTATAAAGGTGCCGTAGCTGTTCCTGGACTTTGTATCCCATATCCTTGCTTATGTATATTCTGTAATTGTCAGACATTTCAAGCCGAATCGTTAAAGATATATATATATATATATATATACATATAGCCGAGAAATAGCTAATTTTCAAATTTATAGTTGTATGTATTTCTTGCGAAAGTTTGTATGTCACCTAAAAAACTAACTTAAATATAATTTTATTTCTTTAGAAATATTTATTGAAATAAATTCCCAGTTCCATTTCTAAGTACTCAATAAAACCACAGAACAACTTTTAGTATTCTTACCGTCTTTATCGCTCTTAATTGTCCGCATTAAAAAAATAAGCATTTTTATAACAGGTCGAAATTATAATTTGAGGTGCGACGTTTTCGTAATTAACCTCGGCTTCAACAGGTAAATTGGAATTTATGATACCGAAAAAAAAAAAACCCTATTAAAAAACACATTTAAGTAAATCAGAGTGTAGTAAGAGAATATACTTGATAAATATGATAGTGTTGTATTAATTTCAAATACCTCTAAAGGTTTTGGAATAAACTGGAATTTTTTAACCAAATAAGAATACTCTTTTGAATAAAACTATTTTGTAATTCTTTTGTAATTATTTTGCTACTAATTTTTTAATTGTTTCTACATTCTTTTCCAGGTCACATTCAAGAGAAATAGATTCAATTCGACATGATAGCAGGTCTTCAAAGTACGTTTTAGTGCAAAGTCATCGAACTGATTACGATAAGGATGGTCAACGTTACAGTAAAAAGCCTTCAGGACGATTCAGTGAAACTAGAAGTGTCTCCGAAACGGGTCCGAAAGAAAATAGGAGACATAATTCTAAAATAAAGGAAAACGGTAATCAAATTTTTGACAACTACACAACGACAGTCTCACGAAAAGCTTTTCTTGATACTGATAATGTACAAGAAAGTAGAGATATGCGATATGACTTGTCTGAGAAGAAAATTAGAGCATCCTTCAGTAAAAGCGATGATGGCCCAAAACTTGATAAAAGAAGTCGGGATAAAGAATGTGTGCAGCCCAATGAAATACCTCCGAAACAAGAGATTGAAAAAAAAAGTAAAGATCGAAAAAAGAAAAAAGAAAAAGACGAAAAAACGGACCGAAAATCAAAAAAAGAGAAAAAGGAAAAAAGAAAACGAGAACGGCATAAGGAGGAACAAAAAAAACATCCGGACCATAAGAAAACGCGAAAAGAACCTGATTCAACATCAAGCGTAAACATTAAAGAAAGCGACGAAAGTAGAAATAAAATCCGTGTTATTAGAAAAGATAATTACAAAAGTTCGTATGAAGAATCGTTAGACGATAAAAATGAGACTTTCACGCCTGACATAAATATTACGCGTAACCTAGAAATCGACCATATTATTGATGATATACAAAAAGAAGGCAGCAGCAGATTGATTGAAGTGAATAGTGTATTCAAAAGTGCTAAGTCACCTATTATATTCAAAGATGAAAGGTACAAACAATGTGTAGACAACAATTGTTCAGAGTTGAATACACCTACTTCTTTTGTTGATACCACACCAGAAAATTACGCTGGGAAATGGGATAATTTTGATTTTTCTATGCCTAATAGTGAAGATATGAAAGGTGATAATGACCGCGATGGTGAATATGATTCACATTTGTTTCAAAATTGTTCCCCCTCTTCGAGAAATGATCAATTTGGGGGTACAAGAAATATTAACAAAAAGAAAAATTCCTTTACCCAGTTGCATCAACTTGAAGAAAAAAAGCTTAAAAATGAGGATATTTTGAAAGAAAAGAGATCCGATCTGACCACGAAGGTGACATCTAGAAAACCTTCCCCAACGCCGAGTGAGGCAATGTCTTCATCCTCAAATAACTCAATTGTGGGTAAGGCTTCACAAAGTAAGAAGCGACGAAAGAAAAGCAAACATAAAAAAGAAAAACAGCACTATAAAGATAAACGCTCTTCTTCTGCAGAATCTTCAAAAAACTCACGAAAAAGTGCGAGTAAACACAAGAAAAGTAAGTCAGAAAAAAAGAAAAAAACCAGGCGGAATGAGTCACGTTAAATACGCTTTGTATTTACTTTTAAATAAAATATAAGTATATATAAATTGTATGACAATATACGAAATGCGTATTCAATTGTTGTATTTATAAAACTAGCTTACATTATGCGAAAATAAAAATTAAATTTGTCGTAAATAAATCTGATTATTCTTTTTACGGTTAGTGATTTTTCAACTGTGGGTATTCAATTTTTGTCAATTTGTTTGTATAGTTTGTAGACAATCCTTTATATAGCATTTTTTAAGTTTCTTATTCTTCAATACTAAGTCTTATTTTTTTCGAACTCGTAATTTTGCATTCTGAATTCGTATATGTATTCGCAAATTGAATTGAAAATTTTGCAATTTGATTTTATTTTCGCAATTCAAATTCGTTTAATGTTTTAACATTGGAATTTAATACGAAATCGGCTTGCCAAGCTCAAGTGCACATATAACGGATTCACACATGTTTCACTCCGCACTAGTGCCGCCCGATCACTTGGACAATCACAAAGACAAAATAGTGTGCGATAGGGGGTTTCTATTAATCGCAGATATATAGCTCATGAATTCATTGATCCAAAATGGCAAGTATGAAACCAAAGACCATATAATACAAAGCTGTCGCACGCTATACATCGAAAATGAAGCAGATATTTTTCGTGCTCAGCCAAAAATGTGCAACATTTTTCATTAACAAAATATCATCGGCTGTCTTACCTTCCCAGCGGAATTTGGTTTTAATTTTGCCTATTCTTCTTTACTCCCTAAATCAAAATGGCAAACAAATATTATGTCATTTCTACGGTAACATCTAATTGGATCCTGATCTACTTACATCATTTTTGGCATTCTGTTTTGGGATAGACTGTCTGGTTTTCTACGTTAGTAGTGAAGTATGATTTTTATTGTTGTATTTTCAGCTCAGATTATATACTATATACATAGAGTCAACCCAGAGGGGAACCTCTTTACACCTTTACACAAAGCTAATAACGACCACAAAACAGCTGATTTTGTTCATAACTCATTATATGCATGTGTAGGTGCTGCATATTCAAATCAAGGTGGTACACATATGAATAATGCATATACATATCTAGGTCGTGTGCTTAAGTAGACTACGGAACGAGGTATTCGAGATTCCCCAGACAACGCCTAAAATTTATTTCACGGCCTCACCTCTCGCGAGCGTCTGACAAACATCCGAGAGTAAAAAAATAGCCCTTCGAAAACGTCGTTAAACAGTAGGTCCTTTCTATTCGTGTACAGAATATGAATGGTTGTTAGAAGCGAGGCCCTGGGTCTGGTATTTGTATATACTGAGGTTTGACTGGAGGAACACAATCAGAATTTCTGACAGATATGATTAGAATAGTCGATAATTTACCAACAAATTAAGGACCCAGCCTTCTACAGTAGCTGGGGTTAAGAGCCTACCTAAAACTCAAGCCAAAAAATTTAATGACAAAAAAAATACATATCTTTTTTCTGGTAAAGTTTAGGCGCAATGCAGCACTGGTAGTATATAGTATCATTAGTCTTGAGCCTTTAGTGTTTATAGATAGATATTGTTGAGGAAGGAATCAAAGTAAAGATTAGATGAGGTGGCTCCACACGTTGGACACAACTACTAATTAACGTCATAGAAAGTCAAGGGTAATGGTAGAATATCATTACTAATTCACAACTCCATCCAGCATCCACCAATCAATCTAAAGAAAGACATTGAAGCAATAGTGATCAGTTCGCTTAAATATCAAATTTACAATAGTATCGGCTTTTAATTTTAAGAACCTGGAAAACGTTTTTAACCATTCATACCAACTATGCCCCATTACATGATACTTCAACAGCTGGAGCAGATTATGGGGGTCATCAAACAACAATCGCCAAGGTAACGTTATAGCCAAATTAATCAACTGAACATCAGAATATTATGCGATCTAAATACACCTCAAAAAATGCATCACATTCAACCACTACTTTCTCCTAACTTAAGCATAACGCAACCTAAACACCTAAACAAATAGCTGATGAGTTTACGAACCATTAGTCGAAAGAATAATATTACGGCTGATTTTTGACCAAGTTTGCCACCACAAAAGTATTTCAACCCCTACCCTGCCTTACACCGCTAGAAACTCTGCGTTACTCTTCGAAAAGGAAATAGCCAACCTAGAACTATCATCACCGGAGATTGCCTACCTTGTCGTGGTGGTGAGGCTTAAGTACTCCCCGAATTGTCAGTAACTGACAGGGAGAGGTTTGGAAAACCAAACGGCATCGATCCATGGTAAGGTACGACGCGCCGAGACCTGCATAGCTGGGGGAGTGCCCAGTCGCTAGCGCAAACTCTGGATACCTGGAGACCTCCAGTTTTAACTACAATTCCCCTTATTTTTATGCAGGGTGTGATTGCAGATGGACTCTCTTCCCCCATACTCGTGGGACCAAGATATGAATAATAAACAAAATAAAAGAGACTGAAGTGCAAGGATCGGGTACCTCAAACTCTATAAACAGCGATCCCCAGAAGGAACACGTGACGGATGAAGAAGAAAATCTTCTCCTGAACCCATTCGTCAATCTTGGAGTATGGGATAGTGAAAGCATCGGAACAGCTAAATCTAACATGGAGAGTACCGATATAAGCGATATGTAGCTGCTCCGTTGCTAGCTCTAGCTCCAACATCTCCAGATTATCAACCTCTTCAAGACGGAGTAAAATCTCCAACTGCAGGACGACAATTAAAAGACTAGGCACTAAAAGATGGGACGAACTAACGGAAACGAAACGACTGCATAGTGCACATGCTTATCTGCAGGAACAGCGCCTAAAGGAGAACAAGCATACTGCTCGTATACTAGCGGGTGCTGTTTCTGCAGACGACATTAGCGCTACGAAGTTGATGGGCCCACCTGCCCCCCAAATCGGCAAAGTCCATTTGAGGGAAGGGACGAGAAAGTTTCCGATCGATAGCTGGACTGATACAATTCAACTCGGGTCATCGCAGGCAGCTTCTTGTAATCCAGAGACAGACAACACAGTGATTGAGCGAATACTTGAACCAACCACTGAACTACCGAACTCACCAGTCAGACTTTGCATCGAGCCTATTGCTCGTACGGCCCTGGAAGATGAGAAGATAACTCCTGGTAAGGCAGAAGAGAGCGATATGCATCTGAAGAACATCCAGAGCCTTAGCTCCAAATGCTATTCGGATGCGGATACCTCTCAAGCCTGGTAATAGCAGTCAGGATATCACCGACTCGACCATGGACAGTCATACGACGGTAGTGGAGGTCATGCCGAGCGTCTCCAAGCAGCAAGTGCGTAGAGTCCTTGACTCTAAAGCTGCTGAAATACGCAAGATATCCAGACCTCTAAACGAACACGAAATCCTGCGGAGATAAAGACGGAACGTTGTTAGGATCGTCCGAAGACTGAGTAGGAAAGACCCCAATTCCTTCGCGGAAAAGGAAAGAGAAGCTTTCGCCAAGGCCGAAAACAGACTCCGGACGATTTCTCAAACATACGACTAATCAACCCAGTACTACCCGAATCGCGGACAGACTTAAGTTCCCCGCAACCGACCCGAGTGCGAACGTCTAATCCAAACTCGGGCCGATTTCAGGTACGTCCAAAAGAGCTAGGCTCAACGACAACCTTTCCCCGGCTTCATTTCAAGAACCAAAGCTCTTTGGCCAAACGCCGACATTCGTCTGATCGACAGGAAGGAAAACGTACACCTGACCAGACCCAAAGCTAAGCTTTTTGTACGAGGACCTCACATCCCTAAAGATCATATCGAAAGATACCTCAGATCCCTCAACAAGGATCAACTGAGTCACGATTGGGAAGTGATTGAAATGCGAGAATATAATGGATCAGGTACGGAAGTGGTAGTGCTGCCTAGCCACAAATCAATTCCGCTACTGAAAAAGATCGGATTGAAAGTTCGCGTCGGTATAAACCGATGTAAGCTAAGGTTTATTGCCAATTCGGCAAAGAAAGATAACAAGCAGGCGACGAGTAAAAACTGTGACGAAGATAGTGCAAATAAAACTACATCACAGTAAAGCGGCTAGCGCAAACCTTATCTACCTCATGTAGGCTAAACAAATTGATTTAGCACTAATTCAAGAACCCTGAATAGCAGGATTAAATTCTAAGGGAATTGTACTTTACCAAATGGCACAATTAGATATAAATAGTAAGAACAGAACCTGCATAGTAGCTAGGAAACATATTAACCTCTTTCTTCTATCTGCCTACAGTGATATAGACCACACGACGGTTCAATTCGAACCCGATGGGCTCCCTTCGCTGATTTTAACATCATGTAACTTGTCCTTTGATGCAACGGAATGACCACCAACAGAACTAATCAAACTGCTTACGCAACGTGCTAACCGGAAAAAATGGGACCTGGTAATCAGATGCGATGCTAACTCTCATCATATACAATGGGGCAGTACTAATATTAATACGAGAGGCGCGGCGCTCTTTGAATTTATTATTGTAAATAATTTACTAGTAGCGAATACAGGCACAGAACCAACTTTTGTAATAAGAAACAGGCTAGAAGTTATTGATGTTACTCTAGTAAGTAACTCAATTACAATCGAAATTGATCTGTGGAAGGTTCTGAAAGATGAATCATTCTCCGACCACAAGATCATCGAATTTCTGATACCACACGGAATTTCCCTCGCAAAACCATATAGAAATCATAGGATATTTTCAATATGGAAGTGGAGATTAAGACAAGTGGAGATATAGGCATGACAACCGATAATATCGCTAAAATTCTCGGAAAGGCTCTTGAAAAGGCATTTCCACTAAGAAAGTAGAGGAAAAGGAAGAAGTTTTCTCCATGGTGGACAAAGGAACTATACACCATTAAGAAAGAAACCAGAAGACTTTTCAATGTTGCAAAATATTCAAATACGGATAGCGACTGGAAGCAATACAAGTCCAGTCAAAAAAAATTCAAAACATACAGAAAAGCTACAATCCGTTTGGAACGGATCGTATGATACCCTATCTTCCTTTCTATAAATTGGGCGTGGCCAAATTGCATTTTTGAGTCCATATGACTATAACGTCGAACGTTTGAGGATGTTACATGTAAAATTTCATCAAAATCGGTTTTTTGATGAAAACGCCCCCAAAAAGTGGGCGTGACCAAAACTGTTGTATGGGTGAATTGTAGGAAATCTAAATGCCTTAATATTTGGTCAACATTTTTCGGTTTCATATAATGTAGTGAAGTTATGAAAAAGTGGGCGTAGCAGTGGGCGGACTTAAAACAAATTTACACTTGTACTGCTACTCATTCTCAAAAGCTCGTATATGAAATTTCATCGTCATAGCTCAATATTTAAGGCCCAAAAAGCGGTGACATACGGACGGACGGACGGACGAACGGTCATCGCTGAATCGATTTCGCTATTGATGCTGATCACGAATATATATACTTTATAGGGTCTATCTCGATTATTTCCTATGTTACAAACTATGTGTCAAACTTAATATACCCCTAGGAAAGGGGATAAAAAGAGACTCAACGAGCAAAACGTTGTTTATGGAGAACCTTCTGTAATGAGATTGAGAGCACTACTAAATCGGCTAGGCTTAGAAAAGTAAAAGGCCACTGGACAGAATCATGCAACGAAACGCTTGAGCTCTTAATGAACACTCACTTTTCGGGGAGCACCTCCAATGGAGTTACCGACCGAAATGAGTACTATATAGAACACACACCTCCAGCGGGAATGATAACTGAAGAAAGGATAAGATGGGCTATTAACTCCTTCTCATCGTATAAATCTCCTGGAACAGATGACATCTTCCCTATGAAAATGTGAAGAACTTATAACCCCACATCTTAAAAACATCTTTCTAAGCAGCCTAACTTGGGGATATATACCAAAATAATGGCGGAAAGTTAAAGTAGTATTTATACCCAAAGCTGCTAAACCCAGTCACACTGGGATTTTAGACCTATCAGCCTAACCTCATTCGTTCTGAAAATATTGGAAAGGTTAATTGACATTTACATTCTAAGCAAACTCAAGCCGGAAGTTATATCTTCGGCTCAACATGGTTATACCAAAGGGAAAAGTGTAGAAACAGCACACTTTGTCAGTATCATGGAGAAAACACTGAAGGACAAAGAATATACTCTAGCTGCTTTCTTAGATATCGAAGGGGCCTTCAATAATGTCCAAACCTATGCAATAAGGAGAGTTTTAGTAAACCTTAATGTGAACAACACCATTATCAACTGGATTATGTGCATGTTAAAAAACAGACAAATCAGTTCAGAACTGGTTGGTGCGCAAATCACGGTGTCAGCATCTAGAGGCACTCCTCAAGGTGGTGTATTATCACCCCTTCTCTGGGTCCTCGTTATAAACGAAGACCTAGTTAAGTTAAAATTTAGTGCGGTTAAAATTTAGTGCGGTTATGCAGACGACTTAGCACTGCCAGCGACAGGAAAATTTCTGTCCACTCTTAGTGATCAAATAGAAAATGCTTTATCCATTGTCAATACCTGGACCAAGAACTGCGGACTTATAGTCAATCCACAGAAGACAGAATTGATTATTTTTACCAACAAAAGGACAATACCAGAACTCAAAATGCCATCAATTGAGAGAACTCAGCAAAAAGCTTCTGACTACGTCAAATACCTGGGAGTCATCCTAGATAGGAAACTAAACTGGAGGCTCAACATAAAGGAAAGGGAAAAGAAAGCAATGATAGCATATCATGCCTGCAACAGGACATTCGGCAAACTCTGGGGTGCAAGTCCCAAAATCATCATGTGGCTTTATACGGAGGGAATAAGCCACCAACCTTAAGATTATAACAAAATACCAGAATGGCCTACATTGGCACCACTGGGGCAATGAGAACCACTCCTACAACGGGGCTGGAAAGGTGCCGTAAAATAACGCCGAGTGAAATAATAAAACCGAATTTCGTCCGTTCCATTTAGAATTTTAGAACATATATTCGGTGCCGTGACATAAGGCCAAATCTCGTATGACACTTTTATAAAGCAACATAAGGCAGTGGAATATGCAACCCCCCTGCTTGGGGTCGCTGTTGCATTTGGGGTAGGTGAGAGGTTAGGTATATGCAAAGTTTCGTTAAATCCATGCTATTTGCATGCCCCCCATACACATTCCACTGTTTATGCATATAAATGACATAAAGCCAACTTGGCCTAATGTCGCTTTATACATACACATGTATGTGTGAATACGTTTTCACGGTAAATTGTCTGGGGTGCAAATCTGAACACAGGGTACATACATATAAACATATATACATATATGTATGTAAATAAATGCGTGAATAAATTGAAAGCGTAATAAGACCGATTTTGACAAAGTTTTGAATTTTTCGCTTTCATAATGTGAAATAAGGCCAAATTTTGAAATTCGGTCTTATTTCACTCGGCGTTATTTCACGGCACCGGCTGGAAACAATACTCAACCTAAAACCCCTAGACCTTTTTGTACAAGAATCTGCTGCAAGTAGTGCTCTTCAAATAAGCCTAACTGGAAGCTGGAAACCCAGTCTGATAGGGTACGCACATATTTTACACAAATATGCGGGCAATATTGTATGCACAGACCCCGTCTTGACTTTACGAGACCATTTGTCACTTACTTTCCCAGTGGAGAAGAATGGCTAGAAATACTACCACCACTTAATGGATCAACGATACCCAACTACACGGATGGCTCCAAGAAGGACACCGGTGTTGGTGCAGGTTTCTTCTCCGAAATTCTCGGAATGTTCAGTTCGATCAGACTCCCTGACTATAGGAGTGTTTTTCAAGCTGAGGTCCTGGCAGTGACAACATCTGCTAAACAGGTTGCAGTGAGGGCATTACCACACGCTGATATTACCTTCTTCATTGACAGCCAAGCGGTAATAAAAGCGATTTCTGCCATTGAAATAAAATCTTGTAGGTCGCTGTCGCGAAGAGCTACGGGTTCTTGGCGCGCAGCACGACGTTAGATTTTGCTGCGTTCCCGGACATAAAGGTGTGTCTGGAAATGAAAGAGCTGATGAACTGGCAAGAAAATGATTATCACTTGAACTAAACGAGGCAGACACTACAGTTAAAATCCGACCCTGTAATCTTAGACAAGCGATTGGGAACAAAACACTTGTAGCAGCAAATAAGAAATGGAGCAAGCTCGACTCCTGTGTAACAACTAGGAAATTGTGGCCACTCTACAACAAACAAAAAACCGAGAGAATCTTACAAATGGGTAAAAAATCCTTGTCTTCTCTCGTGAGTGTAATTACCGGACATAACATGCTAAAATATCACACAAAGAAAATGAGACTTACCACGGACGACCTATGCAGAGACTGTGGTGACGAGGAGGTGCGTAAGGATACTCCACACTTCCTCTGTCACTGCCCAGCACTCTATGACAGAAACAAAATTCTGGGAAGAATTACCTCCTGTATGGGAGGTATAACCCCCAAGGGCATCACAATGGATCTACATTTATGTAAGTGTGACGGGTACAAGTTGCTCATCTCCCGTCAACCCATTAACCTAACCTAGAACTATCATCAACTTTAAGAAACATCATGAAAAAACCCCAACAAATCGAATCTCGTATTCTTTAATTAAAAGCCTATCTCTCTCAAATAAGAAAAAGCTCCTAAGGCTCTACAATAACATTCTCAAGCATCGTATACCACAATTATATAAAGTAATTGTGGTATATGAGTGATACCTATTCTAAAACCTAACTCAGATAAGACCTACATACATCCCTCAATCCTTGTTGTTCAAATGCGCTAGACAAGATCATTGCTAACAGACTCTGGTGGTTTGTTTCAGATAACAAACTCCTAAGCAGTCATCAAATGGGTTTTAAAACATACAGAAAAGCGACAATGCGTCTGGAGCGGATTCGTTTCCATCAGTCCTAACTAATTGGGTGTGGCGTAATGCATTTTTGTTTTTGTGTTACTACGATACCTTCGAACGTTTGAGGACATTACATGCATATATCATGACAATTGGTTTTTTGATACAAACGCACCCAAAAAGTGGGCACCCGATGAACAAACGTAGTTTCCAAGAAATATCACCAGAGTCATACCCGAAAAACAAAAGAACGCAGATTGCGGAAATGGCTATTGCAAATATGACCATAAAGACCTGCAAAATTCGAAAACCACCTACAGCATTTAGCTAGCAAGGCAGACATGGAGAAGCTGTCCCTAAAAATGGCGGATATCAGTGTCAAGCAAACTGACCTCGAACGGAAAGTTGCCGCTGCGGAAGAGCGTTGTATCCAATTGAAATCCCAAATCGAACGTCTCATGCATAAAAACAATGAAAGAAACTTAATACTGCATATTCCAAGTCCATTAAACGCCGATCCCGTGCAGCAAGCAAAAGATATTTGCACTAACCTCTTGGAAAACGAAAAGGATACTGCGGTCGAATCTGTACACCAAATGAACAGCAACAACACGAATGGAAATCCAAATAAAACCGGAAAAAATACCAAGAAAATGAACAACCTGGTAGCAACACTTAAGAACAGCGCAGATGCTTATCAGATCTTGAAATCATCGAGTAGACTGAAAGGAACGAAAATAAGTTTGCACAAGGATTATCCACCGACAGTAAGAAGTAAGAGGGTCAAGTTAATCGCACTGAAGAAAGCACTTGCCAAACAGGTCCGGAAGTAACGACGCAGCTAAAAGACGACAAATTGCGTATTGCTGGAAAGGAATTCGGATGGAACCTTGCATCATCGAATTTAACATGCGAAGAAAGAAATGGTTTTGATATTTTCCAAGAAATGTTTACAAATGTGAGAATAGACATCTTCACCTGCTGGTCAAAATTGTGACGTTTAAACTGTTGCGGACTTTTGGTGGCCACACAAATAGTGATTTCGTATGAGAAGTCTATAAAAAGTGCAAAGAATTATAAAATGTGCGATATTTGCAATTTATTTTTAAGTTTCTTGTATGCAAATTCATAGATACAAATGTTGTTAATCAGATAAAGCAATAAAATGCCGGTTAAGTTGTATTTATAGTACCATAGTATCGCGTGAAACATTAGCTCTCCGTGTGGTTTGTGAAACATTCACATAATTAAATTAAAATATGATGAATGAAATAAATAATCACTGATTTAGTCGAAATATTGATAGGGACTGTTGTCTTCATTAAATAATATTAATTTGTAGTACTTTGAAAATAAATTTCTACTTCACCTGTACCCGAATTGAGCCTAACTTTGGGTTGATCGTTGACACAAACAAGAAGAATAACCAACTTCAAGTTAGAGTCAGTTCGGCCATTCCAAAGTATTAATTTCCAAAGTGTAAAGAAGCCGCCGTGTAAAGAAGTAGGCGTACTAAAAGAATTATTGTAGATATAACCAATAAAATAAAGAAAATGAACGTACTAAATCATCAGGTGTGGGGTCACACACAGACTGACGAAAAAACATAATGTGGATGACCCAATATTCCATAGATAAAAGAGGATAAGCCGAACCACGTTGAAAATGAGCAACAAGCTCACAAAGTCACAATTGGTCGAGGCACTGCAGGCTGCCGGCATCGCAGCACCACCTTCTGCTTCTCTAGGGCAGTTGCGCTCACTGTATGAGCAAGAATTCCGTGCGCCCTTGCTGGAGAACATAACTTCCGAGGACAACGAAGTGGCCGCACCTTCTGCTCAGCCGCCGTCGGGAGTACACACTACTTCCGAAATTCCTTCAGATGCCGCGACTTCCGGATTCTGTGCTAGTGGAAAAACTTCTGCGGCGCCGGGCACACTAACGGCGTCTACGTCAACAATTTCTGCCAACGAACACGTGCGCGCTTCTGGTGGAATGGCAGCAACCAATTCTGATGCCGAGGAGGAACTGGAGTTAGCTCGTCTCGAAAGGCGCAAGCGCATTGCCGATCTGCGACGAGAACTCGCCGAGTTTGAGCCGAACACTTTTCCTGGGAAAAAAAATTACTTCACGGACATCGAAAATGCGGTCCCATCGTTTTCTGGCGACGACTCGTATGGGGTATGCAAGTGGATCGCGCACTTTGAAGATGTAGCGCAATTTTTAGGGTGTGACAACACATCCAAATACATCTGTGCACGCAGGCTGCTGCAGGGAACAGCGAAGATGCTGATACGGACCGTCAGAGTGGATGCTTGGAGCTCTTTGAAGCGTCTCCTCCTAGAAGAATTCAATCAAAGACTAACCCGACAGGAAGTATATCGGCAGTTCAACCTCCGAAAACGCCGTCGTGAAGAAACGCTCCTGCACTACGTTCTATCAATGCAGGAAATCGCCACACACGCAGATATCGACGAAGTCGATCTTATCGAATTCATCATTGATGGCCTCTCTGAAACTTCAGCCAACTTATCCATCTTATACGCCGCAAAGTCTCTTTCCGACCTTAAGAGTTTGTTGCCACGGAACGAGAAGAGATGTTTTTCGCCCATTGGCAGCCACAACTTCCGTGAAAAAAGCCTCCTCAGACACTACTCCTTCAGAAGGCCAAATAAGATGCTTCAACTGTTCTTCGTTTGGCCACATCGCCGCCAACTGCCCCAAAGAAAGAAGAAGAAGAAGAAAGAAGACCATGTTTATAAGCAGTTCCCAAAGGCACCGAAGAGACGAGTCGGCGCTATCACAATGGATCTTAAGGTTGAAGAATGTGATGAAGACGAGCTAAGAGAATCATTTGTAAGTGTCGCCCACTTTGTAAATGAAACTAAGTGCACACATTTTATTAAATGTAATTCTCTTCTTGATACCGGCAGTCCGGTTAGTTTCATTCAACAATCAATTTTGCCTGAAGAAATCCAAATCGGTGATCTATCGTATTCGCACTATAAAGGGATAGGAGATACCAAGATCTATTTTTACAGTACTATCTTTCGTTACCTTAAATTTGCTAAACAAATGCATAAAGTATCCCTTCTGATTCTTCCAGATGGGATCCAACCTATGCCCCTGCTGATCGGTCGTGACATATTACGGATCTTTAATATTACTTTAAGAGTGAACCTCGGTATTTCTTCAGAGCAAAAGTGTATATCAACTAAGAATAAAAGATTAATATCAAATTGTCTACATTTGTGCACTTATTTTCCTTTTCCAGTAGATTGTAAAACAACAGTGATAAATAAGCAAAGTAACTAAAGTGGAAATAATCTCCGTGATAACGATTTGTCCGCGAACTTTAGAGATTTAAGCGGGGGAAAAGATGAGCTGCGTTGTAATGATTCTGTTCTTCCGACCACGGTTATTGATAGCGATGTACTCGAAATATCTGGTGACTAGGGATAGGGTGCTTAAGGTTGTGAAGGACAGCTATACGAATTTTGACCAATCCAAGTTGGTGCCTTTGGAGTTCGAAATGCAAATTCGACTCACTACAGATACTCCGTTCTTCTGTCCCGCCCGACGGCTGTCTTTTGCAGAGAAACAGGAGGTAGACAAAATTGTGAAGGATTTGTTAGCGAAACGAATCATAACACATAGTGACTCGCCTTACGCCTCGCCCATCGTCCTGACAAAGAAAAAGTCTGGGGAGACACGCATGTACGTAGACTATCAGGCCTTAAACAAATATACTGTTCGTGATAATTACCCGCTTCCGTTAATAGAAGACTGTCTAGAGTACCTCGGTGGGGAACAAATATTTTCATTGCTCGACCTTAGAGTGATTTCCATCAAGTCAAGGTTTCTCCTAGTTCCACTCACCTTACGTCTTTCGTCACGCCGAACGGCCAATATGAATTTGTGAGGATGCCCTTCGGACGCGCCCAGTGTATTCCAACGCTTTATTTCCCGCATCTTCCGGGAGTTTACGGAATCCAAACGTATTGTTGTATACATGGATGACATAGTCATCGCTAGTGATAACCTAGCTGACCATCTTCAATTACTCGGTGATGTTCTACAGTGCCTCTCAAGAAACGGACTCGAGTTGAAGTTGTCTAAGTGTCGCTTTGTTTATCCCACCATAGAGTACCTAGGATATAATGTAACTGAACAGGGGATCCAGCCGATTCGCATCTGAGGGCCATCCGGCAGTATCCCGTGCCAAAGAATAGCAGAGAGCTACACTCTTTTCTTGGCCTAAGCTCGTACTTCCGGCGATTCGTAAGGTCCTCTGAAAAAAGACAGGCCTTTTATTTTTACTCAGCAATGTGAAAAAGCCTTCCGACAACTGCAAAATTATCTTACTTCTGCACCAGTATTGGCCATTTATTACCCAACTCGAGAGACGCAACTACATTGCGACGTAAGTTCACTGGGCTATGGTGCCGTGCTTCTTCAGCGGCAAGATGACAAAAGATTTCACCCGGTGACCTACTTTCTCCAAGAGTACAACCAGTCAAGAATCCAAGTATTATAGCTTTGAACTTGAGACCTTAGCGATCATATCCGCTCTGCGACGATTCCGAGTGTATTTAGAGAGGATTCCCTTCACGATAATCACTGACTGCAGTTCACTTACCCTAACGTTAAGCAAAAAAAGTGTAAACCCCCGGATAGCCCGATGAGCTCTAGAACTCGAGAACTATAATTATAAAGTGAAGCACCGAAGTGGAGCCAATATGGCCCATACTGATGCACTTAGCAGATGCTACGTGATTTCCGTAATAAACTCAGAAGACATTGACTTTCAGTTGAGGGCTGCTCAAAGTCGTGTTCCGATTATTTCAGACCTAAGGTAAAAGTTAGGTTCCAAGAGTTCCAATTTATACGTATTACAGGATGGGATCGTCTTTAGGAAAAATGCCGGTGGACTTTGCTTATATGTCCCTTCGGAAATGGAGGTCAACCTCATTGGGCACATTCACGAGAAGATCGGTCATCTAGGTGTGACAAAGTGTTATAACCAAATTCGCATGCACTATTGGTTCCCAGATATGCAAGAGAAGGTAGGCAAATTCATCCAAAATTGTATTCGATGTATAATGTACTCCTCCCCCGTACAATCGCGTGAAAGTAACCTCTTTAATATTCCAAAGGAACCTCTTCCGTTCCACACCCTTCGCCTTGATCACTTCGGGCTCCTCCCGGCAATAGGTTCTAAGAGGAAACATATACTCCGGGTCGTCGACGCCTTTACCAAATTCGTGAAATTATACCCAGTTATATCGACTAGCACTAAGGAAGTGTGCGCCTCCCTTGGTAAGTACTTCGAGTACTACAACCGACCTTCGAGGATAGTCACGGACAGAGGTACGTGCTTTACCTCGTTGGAGTTCTGCTCGTTTCTGTTAGACCTGAATATAACTCATGTCAAGACTGCTGTTCATTCTCCTCAGGCTAACGGACAGGTAGAGAGGGTTAATCGCTTCCTGGCACCCATGTTAGGAAAGTGAGCCATTACAGCACGATGATTGGGTGCGAACATTGTCGCACGTAGAGCACGCCCTAAACAATACGGTTCACAGGTCGGTAGGTACTACGCCTAGCAAACTTCTATTTGGGGTTGATTTTTTTATTTTTATTTTTTTAAGAAGGTGGAAAGCATCGAAAGCCTGAGTGTGGGACTTTAATCCACTAAAACCACCTCTGCATCCAACCCTGGATTCCTGCGGTACCACCGTTAGGCATTTCATCACAGGGGGGTTTTCAGCCGTAGCTGCTTCTCTCTTTGTCTGCATGTCCGGAGATGTAGGTGCCGAAGCACGAAAGTCTGTCCGTGGGTGTGTGTGTAAGTATGTGTTCATGTGTGTATGCGTGTTCATGTCTATGTGTGAGTATCAGTCTATTGCATTTACGTATAAGTTTTGGTTTCGTAGCGTATGTATGTAGTGGTTCTATAGTGTGTATGTTATGTATGTTAAAGGTTGTGTATGTCGTATTTGGCTGTGTATGTCAGTTCGTTGTGTTCATTTGTAAGTCTTTGTTTAGTAGTTTGCGTAGTGGTTGTGTGCATGTTGAGTGTAATTTGTTTATGCTTTGCCGTTGATCACCGGAATTTGCAGTTTCCTAGTTCCTAGCCCGTTCTTCCAGGCGTAGCTGCTGCATTATAGTTGTGATAACTTCATTTGCCGTCTCCCAGGCTTCAGACGTTGTTAGCATGAAAGTTATCAGCCCTCTTGGTGTCACCTCTCCACCTATTGCCATTTCCAGTATATTTCTGGCCATCGAGAATCCTCGGCATTCCATCAGGATATGCTCTGCATTCTGAATTTTGCCATCGCAATGCGGACAGTATGGGTCGTCAACATGCTTATACTTGCAGAGATACTGTCGAAAGCATCCATGCCCCGACAGAAATTGCGCCAGGTAGTAGTTTACTTCTCCGTGTCCTCTACTGTTCCACTCTTCTATGCTGGAGATTAATTTGGGGATCCATCTCCCTTTGGTGGTAGTATCCCATCTGCGTTGCCACTCTACTTGTATGGCAGCGCTGGTAATTCTCCTCTCTTCCGGCTCGGCCCCGCGTTGTGCGGCTGCCTTTTTAGCTTCCAGGTCTATGGGCATTCTGCCTGAAATTACGCTTATGGCTTCCGCTGACACAGTTCTGTAAGCGCAGCATACTCTTAGCGATGCGATTCTATGCGCTGCGCTCATGCGCCTCATGTAGGATTTGACATCCGTCGCAGGTGCCCATATGGGGGACGCGTACATAAGCATCGACTTGCTCACCGTTGCCAGCAGATTTCTAATTGGCTGCCTTGGTCCACCAATATTTGGCATTATCTTGGATAGTGCCGCTACTGCCCGGGAGGCTTTTTCACCTGCGTACATCATGTGTTCTTTGAAGTTGAGCCTGTGATCCAGCAGCATTCCCAGGTATCTGATGTGTGGGCTCGACTCAATGGTATGCTCACCGACCTGTATGGTGAGGTGCTCTACCCTTTTCCTGCTGCTTATTAGCACTGCTTCCGTCTTGTGGTCTGCCAATTCCAGGTCTGAATTCCGTAGCCAGGACCTGACATCTCTGATGACATGGCTACATTTCGCAGACATTTCTCCCAGAGTTTTTGCCACAACAACTACTGCGATATCGTCAGCGTAGCCGATGATGTGTACTCCGTTCGGTTTCGGTATTCTCAGGATGCCATCGTACATTATGTTCCACAGCACTGGGCCAAGCACTGACCCTTGAGGGACTCTTCCCGTAATGTTGTACTTCTTTGGCCCTTCTTCTGTGTCGTAGTAAAGGGTCCTGTCTTTGAAGTAGCTGGCAATTATCCTCATTAGGTAGTTAGGTATCTGCCGGCTGCACAACGCTCGGCTTACACAGTTCCAGCTAACTGAGTTAAAGGCGTTTTTGATGTCGAGTGTTATGACGGCACAGTACTGCTTTGTCCCTCCTAGCCATCTTCGTCCCGCGATTGCTTCACGCGCAATGTCACACACTGCCTCTATTGCCTGTATGGTGCTTCGCTTCCTTCTGAAGCCATACTGTTGGTTGGAGAGCCCGTGGTCTCCTTCAGTGTATCGCTCTAATCTTCCTCTTATGATTTTTTCCAGGACTTTACCCATTGTGTCTAGCATGCACGGTCTGTATGACGACGGTTGGTCAGAGGGTTGGCCCTATAGTGCATAATCTCACTGAATTCCTCGAAGAGAAGGGATTAAACTTTCGAAAGGAACTTAAGTGACCTGAGAGAGAATGGGTCTAAGGAGATACGCAGAGTCCAAGAATATAACCTTAAGCATTTTGGAGAATACCATCATCCGGTGGGCACCTACATACATATATAGAAGGAGATTACGTTGTTATAAGAAACGTCGACATGACTGTCGGTACGAATAAAAAACTTATCCCTCGGTTTAAGGAACCGTACGTTGTTCACAGAGTTTTACCCCATGAACGGTATGTAGGTCGCGACATAGAAAACTACCCGATCACACAGTTGCCATACGATGGCATGATCGAAGCCAAATACATCCGTTTGTGGAAAGAACGATAAGGAAGTCACTGTTGTTTGGGCAACGCTTGCCATTGTGGCATTAAGTTAGATTAAGCTATGTTAAGTTAAGTTAAGCTAAAGCCATTGTTGTTGATCGAGGTCGATCAAACTGTCAGGTCGGCGGAGATGTAGTACTTTGAAAATAAATTTCTACTCCGCCTATACCCGAACTGAGCCTAACTTCGGGTTGATCGTTGACACAAACAAGAAGAAGAACCAACTTCAAGAGTGAGTTCGGTCATTCCGTTTTTAAATTCCAAAGTGTAAAGTAACAAATAAAATAAAGAAAATATACGTACTAAAAATAAATCGAATTAAAAATTGATAATCCAGAAAAGATTTAGTATTACTTCTAAGTATAATAATTGCTTTTGTATTTGGCGGGATCTGGGCCCATAACCTGATGAAAAGCAAAGTTGAAGCTGAGGAGAAGTTAAAAGACTTGCCGAACAGTTCGAGTATAAAATTCAGAAAAAGGAGAACAATTTTGTTCATATTAGAACAAAGTTAAGTTAACAAAATTAAGGTCACAATATCTTCAAATATTCACAACAAGTGATGAATGTATGTAGGACTTTACTTTATTAGATAATAACTGAATGAACAAAACTTTATTTTTAAAACAAGATAATGAATAATAATCATATCGTGATACACTTCTCAGACCGCCGACTTAACTCTTAACTGCACCGGGGTAAAAAACGAACTGCCCTGGGCTCATTGATCACATCGCAGCCTTCGCCAATCTGCCTCACCAAAACGACCAGATATTAAGTCCACTCAGCAGATTGTACCAAGCCCATGCCCGTTGCCCGTACGATCCACGAACACACGGCTCCGGCTCCACACACGCACCTCATCATCGGCGTATGCAAGCGGTTCGTCACCACATGAACGTGATTCCTCTGGAATGCTGCCGAACAAAAACGGCAACCGGATTGTTTACGCAACATGATACTGTGGGTGAGATTGACGAAGTGAGAACAACGCATTACGCATTACATGCATTAAGAAGGCATTACGTGTAACTTAAATACAACAAATAAAGGATGATTAACTTATCTTCTCCCACATGTATTCAAACAATTTATATTAATATTTAATTCTAAACAACATTATAATATGGATATTTTTATTTAAGCTTGTATTTCTCATGTTAGCGAGTTCTCCAAGCTATTTGTTTGTACTTTTATTGCTCTTAAATCCATACTGGTTCTGGTTTTTATTCTTCTCGACAAAATTCCAGATAATTCCAACCACGACTTCGTCTAGGCATTTATTCATAGTCGGTGATATTGATATTGATCTATAGTTTGCCATTTTAGCGCCTCCTTTACATATGGGACGTATTATAACTTTTTTTTTAGGAACTGGGGAATTTCCAGGCTTACTTACTTTCTTACTTAGGTGGCGCTACAGTTCGGGGTGAACCTGGGCCTAAACTCACAAGTGTCTCCAGGTAGCTCGTATAGTTCGTCGTTAAATCTATTTTTCCAAGGCCCGTCAACGCAAAAGGGACCAAAAATTTTACGAAGAATCTTTCTTTTGAAACGACCTAGGATATCTTCATCCGCTTTTAATAGAATCCAAGCTTCAGCGCATTAAAGCAGGACTGGGATGATCACGGTCTTATATAGAGTCTCAATAGTTGTTCGGGATACTTACTACTCAGTTATCTTCTCAGCCCAAAGAAACAGCGATTGGCAAGAGTTATTCTTCGTTTTATTTCTGCCGAGGTGTTATTGTCAGAATTGATAGCAGAGCCGAAGTAGATCAAGTCTCTTACTACCTCAAAGTTATAGCTGTCGATTGTGACGTTCTGTCCAATTCGTCGATGTTGAGTGTCCTTTCTTCTTGACAGCATATACTTGGTTTTGCCCTCGTTTACCGCTAAACCCATTTTGGCAGCTTCCGTTGCAATACTAGCGAACGCACCGGTGACAGCCCGCTGTGTTCTTCCAATAATGTCAATGTCGTTGGCGTAAGCTAGTAGTTGCACAAAATTTTGAAAGATTGTCCCTCCAGTGTTGGCTTGTGAGTTCGCACAATTCTTTCAAGTATAATGTTGATGGAGCAGCGAGACTTCTCCAACGTCATCCTGCACAGGCGAACGAGTTTGGCAGGGATGTCAAAACTAGACATGGCTCTGTATAGCTCGTCTCTATAGATGCTGTCATATACGGTCTTAAAATTGATGAAAAGATGGTGGGTATCGATTTGCACGTCTTGAGTTTTTTCCAGGATCTGCCGAAGTGTGAAGATTTGATCGACTGTGGACTTTCCTGGTTTGAAACCACACTGATATTTCCCAATCAGGTTGTTGACGAAGAGTTTCAGACGTTCACACAATATGGCAGGACCTTGTACGCGATGTTGAGAAGACTGATATCTCTGTTATTGGCGCAATTGAGGGGATCTCCTTTCTTGTGGATCGGGCAAACGGTGCTGAAATTCCATTCATCAGGCATACATACATTCATCTGACCAAATTTTAGAAATGAGTTGGTGTATGCTCTCTACCAGGTCATTTCCAGCTGCTTTGCACAGTTCGGCTGGTAAGTCGTTAGGTTCAGCAGCCTTGTTGGATTTAAGTTTGGATATTGCTATCCTCACTTCGCTTAGGTCAGGTGGACGGAGGTTTTGGCTATCATCGTCTATGTTGTATGGTTCATTCTGCCTGACAGCGGGATGTTGGTCTTCGTCGCCGTTATACAGTCTGCAGAAAAATTTTTTCCATATTCTCAGCAGCGACTGTGACTCTACTACGAGGTTTCCCTTTTCATTCCTACAGGCTTCTGTACGGGTCTTGTTGGCCTGACACGTTCTTTTTACCTACTGGTAAAACTTCCGTACATTGTTGCTGGAGTATAATCTTTCAATATCTAAGATGCTTCTCGTGCTTTTTCTTCTTTCGGAAAAGCCGATATTCTTCCCGTCTCTTTTGCCGCTCTCGTCCTTCTTTGCAGCGCCGCTTTGTATGCCTCTTGTTTAGCTGCATTTGCTTGTCGGCATTCTTCGTCAAACCATGGGTTTCTTTGTGATGGTCGAGCGAAACCTAGTAAGGTAATGATTCGAGTCGATGTTGGCTGCTCGGAAGGTTCGGACATCCAGAATACTGGAGGTATGCCTTACGTCGATCGCAATTTGATCAATTTGGTTAACCGTTTGATGATCAGAAGACCGCCATGTCCCCTTGTGGATATGGGCATGTGGAAACCGTGTGCTTGCTATAGTGACGTTTCGCCCCGTAGCGAAGTCAATAAGCCTAAGTCCGTTTTCGGACGTCGTGTCGAGGAGGCTGTGCTTACCAATCGTCCTACCAAAGATGTCCTCCTTTCCTATCTTGGCGTTAAAATCGCGCAGAACGATTTTAACGTCATATTTAGGACATTGCTCGTAAGTTTTGTGGAGTAGGTCCTAGAAACATTCTTTGGTGGCGTCGTCCTCTTCTTCTGTGGGGGCGTGAGCGCATATAAGGCTTATGTTGGCGAATTTAGCCTTGATGCGGATTGTCATAAGTCGTTCGCTTACGTGTCGAAAGCTTAAGATTTCTTGCCTAAGTCTGCCGCTTATAACAAATCCACATCCGAATAAGTGCTGTTTCTGCTCTTTATAGCAATCACCGTAATAGACGTCACAGTTTTTCATCCTCGTTTTGCCCGAGCCATCCCATCGCACTTCCTGCGTGGCAGTGATGTCTGACTTATAGCAATCTATGGCCTGTTAAGGGTCCGTACATTCCACGTGCAGATCCGAAGGTCGTTGTCCTTATTTCGATTGCTGGGGTCGTCAACAGTGAGTCCATCCATATCCGAGGCTTGTTTTAGTTTCTGAACTTATTCTTCTTTTTTCGTGGCCGGGAAGTAACCCCTACGCCGTTGGCCCATTAAGGGTTCATCCGCCACCGACTCTTATCCAACACCCTGGCTCAGTATTGGAGATCCCTATAGACCTGGGGTTCGAATAAGTCAAAGCAGCTCATATAGGGATTACAGTAGGTAGTTAGCCTGACTGGATATGTGGGCGCCAACGTTAATTCCATCTGGAGAATTCGTCCGCTGCCGTCCAAGATCAAGAGGAAGTGCCTTAGTGAAAAAACACTCCTCCCCCCCCCCCCCCCTCTCGTTTGCTACCAGCAACTACTTTCCAACGGAGTTGGTTACCCAATCTCCAGTCGAGGTACTAGGCACCCAGTAGCCAAGTAGCCACCAACGTGGAGGTGTAGAGTAGGAGTTGATAGTGAGAGGCGTGAGAGCGTTTCCAACTTACGCTTGTGTTCCCATATATTCCGCATCACCATCCTTAGGCCACCGAAGTATTTAAGATTGAATTTCTAGGCTAAGGTTTAAAATTTTAGCTATGATTGCTGCGAACGCATTGGCATTCGATTTAAGGTCGGGAACTTCGGCTGTTTTCTCAAATGCAGCTCTGCTTTGCGAATCAGCAACCATTCCTAATCTCTAGTCTCCACTTGTTATAAATCCATAGTAGATAGCAATAGCGAAAGCAGATAGCAGAGCAACTGTCAAATTTTCTGTGGCGGGCATTTCATAGCATGCTTTTTTAATTCAGATGGCGACGCCGAACAATGAGCATGGTGTGTTGAGTTACACATAAAAGAAATATATATATTTAATATATTTCTCTTGTCTGTGGTTGAGTGTATCAAGGCACTGAAGGCTAGTGTTACCAGATGATTTTCCTTTTTTCCAGCTTAAGACAAATCATCAATAATAGAAAATAATGGAAATAGAAAAAAATTTGATAATGTGGGAAAACGTAAATCATTTTTTCTTTGTTAAGAATCAGTGACGGGAAAACCAAAAAAAGGGAAAAAGAGTCATAAAAAAGGGAGAAACGATTTTTGTATCTACCAAATCGCACGGAAGTAACAATCAACTGTTTACCGACAAATCACGTAAAACAATGGCACCAACGATAGAGTGTATGTACATATGTGCATATATGTATGTATATAACATGCTTGCTTACCCCGGAAATATAGAATAAGGTAATTAGCTACATAATTAAAAACTGCAATCAGACAGTAGTCTTCTGTTGCGAGACAGTTTTGACAACTTTTCTCTTATTCTACTTTTCGATTGAAAATCAAGAAATTTCCTTTGAGTTCACTGAATTTCTGCGTTCCTGAAATGAAAATTTTAATATGTCCACATCACATAAATTATATTTATTACGGCAATACTGCCTCTGCAACAGAATTATAGCTTCAGCTGCTTTGGAAGCATGCTTTACATAGCAAGGTACCTATATCGCTTGCTATCAATTTATAGCTTGCTCTAATGGTTTCCACGAGGTATGATGATAGCACCCTATATAGCAAGCTATCAGTTGGTAGCTAGTGGAGACCGGGGGTTAATGCAAACTCAAAATGATGACATATCGCATAACGTTCCGAAATGTATTGTGAACGAATATACTGCGCAAACAAAAGCAAATTGTGGTATGGTTAATACTTTTAAATCATTCGTTTCTTCAACAAATACTGATTTGCACACAGTATGGCTGAGTTCCAAAATGTCAAAAAAAATAGTTTCGATGCGGTAGTACTATTCTGTTGATGCGCATTTCAGACGCAACTTTGATAATTTGTATATATATATTTTACACTGCACAAGTTTGATGTTTAGGAACGTAGTTTATACAAGGCAGGCAATTGCCAAAATTAAAATGACAAGCTTCGAATTAAAAATAAATTTAAATGAGTGATTTGAATGTCAAATGAAAGCATCGAAAAATTTATTGATGCATAGTTTGGTCAGTTGATGCGCATTGATAACGTTTAGGATACGTTTAGAAATTTTCGCCTTTGTCAAAACTTTCTCATTTGACTTTTGGAACTTATGACTTTGCATCTATGACGCATCTGATACATTTTCGAACTCACCCTACCACTTTTATATTATAATGTCAAAACTACTTATTTACATATGTATGTACATATAATGTTTTAAGTGTGCTTTGAAAAAACTTAGCGGATTTGTTTGACAACAGATCTGTAGCTTTGTGTTGAGCAGAATACTACAACATCCCATCATCGACAGTTGGTTTCTTTCTTTCCAATATCTCATTTAAGAGTTCCCATGTCTTTCGCGGGTCAGATTTTGCTTGGCTGAACTTGGTCCGGTAATATTGAGATTTCTTTAGCAATATTCCCTTATTCAGCTGGTTCTTCCTGTTTCTCCATCGACGGTATACTTCGACTCTCCTTCTACATTTCTCCTGTAGGTCTAATGTTATTCATGTTTTCTGGTCCCACGCTTCTAGATGCCTGCTCATAGATTTCAAGCATATTTTTGTTAAGCTCTCAAGACATTTACGGAAGATCACCTCTCAAAAGCATTCGCTAGGCTTAAGGAACGTTATTATAACGATTGCTTGATCTTTTTGGAATATATCTCCGAATTGTTTGACTTACCCAAGGCTCCAAAAGCTTCTCCAGTCTCACTAAGTAATTAGTTTGGTTGACAATATTTCAGCACTGTTAAATCCCTCCTGCAATCGCTTGGCTCCTTTGAAGACATCTCTAAGGTGGATCCGGAAATACAGTTCGAATGGGATATGCAGTTGGAATATAAAAAAACTTCCTAAGCTTCTGTTTTAAGAAAACGCTATCAATATCAAGCATACAAAAGTAAAACTCAGACTTCTCTTTCAGTCATGCAACGATCTTGCGCATTTTGTCAGAATGACAAAACAAACTTACAGCTACGGAATGTTTTATAAATGCGAAGAAATAGGCCTTTGTTTGAATTGTTTAGGTATAGGTCACGGTGTGTCGAGAAGTTCCACGCCGTATGCAAAATTTGTAAATAAAAAATCTCATCACAGTCTCCTACATACATAGATCTCAATAAGTAGAAAGTGTATATAGGGCCTAAGACGCCTCATTATCGGCAGCAGTCAACGCGGCATTCGAAAGGGAACCTGCTTGATCGATCCACAAAAAATCCAAAGTGAAAATGGAAACTGGAATTTTGAAAATTCCATTTGTGACGTATAGAACTATCACCTAACATGTTAGTCAAATTTGTGTTCAGAAATCTATGCCTAACATGTTAGGCCTAATATGTTGGTGCCTAAGATACCTAAGATACCATTGTGTTCGCGTTTACGTCTATTTGCACATACACTCGTCCCTCTTTTTGCGCCGTTTCACCTTCGCGCGAAATGAATTTGTCTACTAAAATTCGATTTGCGCGAATGATTACATGACAGGTTATACATACTTCCGTATGCCGAAATCTCAACGGCATATTAACCATGCCATGAGGGACCTAATGAGCGCTATCGCTAACATGTACGAAAGCCATAAGAGAGAACATGCAACAAGCAAATAAGAGCACACGAACCTCGCCTGCACATAATACGGTCGAGGTAAGAAATCCGAAAAGAATACAGAAGAAGAAGCAGAAGACCAGCTGCCCAGACCCTAAAAAGGACAAGAGGCCGATACGAAAGGAAATGGAAAGCGAAATTATGCCACCTGGAGCAGAAGAGTGGATGAACGTACGGAAAACGCGGAAGAAGAAAGGAGAACTAAGGAAACTATGCCAACTGGAGCACAGGAATGGAAGGAGATATGGAAAAAGGTGCAAAGGCGATAAAAAGTAAAAAAAACATACAGAAAAGCTACAATCCGTCTGGAACGGATCGTATGATTCTGATTTTCTCAGAAGCCCAGATATTCAGCGTCCTAGTTAAATATTTAAGGCCCAAAAAGCGGTGACATACAGACGGACGATTTCATCAAAATCGGTTTTTTGATAAAAATTCCCCTAAAAAGTGGGCGTGGCCATAACTTTTGTATAAGTGAATTGTAGGTGTTGGTTCCCAACTAACAACCTAAAAGTTACAAAATAAAATTAAAACATACAGAAAAGCTACAATCCGTCTGGAACGGATCGTATGATACCCTATCCTCCTCTCTATAAAGTGGGCGTGGCCAAATTGTATTTTGTACTCAAATATAGCTATAATGTCGAACATTTGAGGATGTTACATGTAAAATTTTATCAAAATAGGTTTTTTTATTATAACGCCCCCAAAAAGTGGGCGTGGCCAAAACTGTTCTATGGGTGAATTGTAGGGAATCTAAATACCCAAATATTTGGTGTTAACAAAATTTTTCGGTTTCATATAATTTAGTGAAGTTATAAAAAAGTAGGCGTGGCAGTGGGCGGATGTAGAAAAATTTTACACTTGTACTGTATCTTTTTCTTGGAAGCCCAGATATGAAATTTCAGCGTCCTAGTTAAAAATTTAAGGCCCAAAACTCGGTTTTGTAATGAAAACGCCCCCAAAAAGTGGGCGTGGCCAAAACTTTTGTACGGGTGGATTGTAGGGAATCTGAATGCCTAAATATTTGGTTTTAACAAAATTTTTCGGTTTCATATAATTTAGTGAAGTTATGAAAAAGTGGGCGTGGCAGTGGGCGGATTTAAAAAATTTTTACACTTGTACTGTATCTTTTTCTCAGAAGCCCAGATATGAAATTTCATCGTCCTAGCTCAAAATTTAAGGCCCAAAAAGCGGTGACATACGGACGGACGGACGGACGGACGGACGGACGGTCATCGCTCAATCGATTTCGCTATTGATGCTGATCACGAATATATATACTTTATAGGGTCTATCTCGATTATTTCTCTATGTTACAAACTATGTGTCAAACTTAATATACCCTTAGGATAGGGTATAAACAGTGCGCATACACGCAAATAATAGTGAAGTGGATCAAGAAGAAACAGCATCTCTTAAGCATTAACGGGTAGTATCCCAACGTGCCAACGGACATCCCAACGTGCCAACGGACATCCTAACGTACCAACGTATATTCTAACGTGCCAACGGACATCCCAACGTGCCAACGGACATCCTAACGTACCAACGTACATCCTAACGTGCCAACGGACATCCTAACGTGCCAACGGACATCCTAACGTGCCAACGGACATCAACCGGACCCAGCGGTTCAACAAGCGGTCATCAAACTGGCAATTCCAGAACCATCAACGGTCACCAAGCGGTTACATATCAACGGTGGACAAACGGACTTTAGCGACACCACTGAACAAAGACATCTCACTCAACAAAGCTGAGAATTAAGGTAGGAATTTTTTGTTTCTTCCACCTTCTTCCTTTTAAATATAAACATTTTTAAACAAATTTTCTAAAAAAAAAAACCTTGAGGCAATTAATATATGTACATTTGCATTCTCAAATCAATAATAATCTTAAAAAGATCAAAAGTGAGTGTTATATTTAAACATTACTAGGTCTAAATTAGTGAAATCCATAGAAGCTCAAGAAATAACTTTGAAAGAGCTACAAAAAGATTTCGAGGAATTTCAAAAAGAAACCGCGTCGCGAAAATTAAGGGGGTACGTGAGTGCACGGTTAACAGACTTAGAGGAGGTGTTCAAACGGTCGAAAAAAGAACACACTGCTATCGTGAATAGTACAACGGATCCTCTTAAGGAAAAATATTTCGCGGATGAAATTTTTTCGAAAATAAAAAAATTTATTTTAATTTTATTGGCCAGCTTCGCGAGGACAACGAGAAATTCGCAAAAAAAAAGCGAAACTAATATGGACGTTTCTCGGTTGAACATGACCAAATCCTCACTTTGCGAAATCCATCTTCAACCTATTCAAATAAAGCCCTTTTCCGGCAAGTTTGAGGAATGGTGTGAATTTCACAATCTATTTGAAAACATGATAGATCATAACGTTGATCTATCCGACATACAAAAGATCCGTTATCTTAAGACGTATGTTTGTGGAGATGCTGCGCGCTTGATTCAGCATCTTCCCATCGATGGAAAAAATTATGCATCAGCATGGGAAATTTTGACCGAAAGGTATCACAACAAGCGCAAACTCGTAAATACCCATCTTAGAATTTTAATGGAACAAAAAAAAACTTAATGAGGAATCCGCTGCAGGTTTAAAATCTTTGCATGATACTAGCATAGAATGTATCCATGCACTAGCCAATCTTCGACATCACGGTCGATGCATGGGATTGTATTATCATTTTTATAGTTTTTAATAAGCTACCACCTCAAACCCAAAAGTATTGGGAAGATAAATTAAGAACTTCAAAGGTACTTCCGGATTGGAAAACCTTTACATCTTTCATAGAAGGTCGGTTCAATTCGCTTGAAAACATCCGCGAATTGAATAATTTCTCAAAACAAATAATGAACACCTCAGTTAGAAAGACGAACAATTTTCATACTAATTCCCAACAAACGAACAAACAATTTCGTTGCCGAATTTGCAACGCTTCTCATGGCATTCGGCACTGTAAAAAATTTATCAATATGAATAGTAGGAATCGTGCAGATACGGTTAGAAAGAACGCGATATGTTCGAACTGTTTAGGCTATGATCATCACGCATCAAACTGTACAAGCAGTAACCGATGCTATAAGTATGGCCTTAAACACCACACTATGCTTCATATAGAACAATCACAATACGTGCAAGTGTTTAGTCAAGGAAGAAATAATTCCCAATATGCCACACAAAACCACTTCATTCAAAACACGAGACAGCTCACTTCACTAGATGGCTTGGATGGTGGCCAGGCTGGTTCGTCAACATCATTTAACACGCAGTTCAACCAAATGCGATCAAAGGCCTTATTGGCTACTGCATCGGTAAGAGTTTTTGCCTCAAACGGAACTAGCCATAATCTTAGGGCTTTAATAGACCCTGGTTCCGAGGCCACATTCATTACCGAAGATGCTACCCAGTTTCTTAATCTAAAAAGGGAGAAGATATCAGCGAATGTCACTGGGTTAGGACTGGCGTCCACAGGTACCTCACACTATCAGGTTGGTCTGACTCTTTTCTCGACAGTCAATTCATCTTTTTCTTTAGATATTACAGGCTTTGTCTTTCCTCGTTTGACTTCCTTGCTACCATCTCATCATGTAAAAAATCAAAAATGGTGTCACCTAACGAAATTACCATTAGCCGATCCTTTATGTGAATCGATCCTGTGAAGATCGATATTTTACTAGGTGCCGACGTTTACGCATCCATCATTTTAGAAGGGCTTGTGAAGAGTCAAAGGGGATCTCCAGTTGCACAACAGACAGAGCTAGGTTGGATTCTGACAGGAAGTACTAACGCAAGCACCAACAGCAAAGGTCTGACCATGCAAAATCACCATAACTGCTTGGATACTCAACTTAGGCAATTCTGGAAGATAGAAGAGAATTTAGATGACATGAAGCTGACCCCGGAGGAGTTGCAATGTCAACAACATTACGAGCAAAATGTTCGGAGACGAAGTGACGGCAGATACGAAGTGCAGCTCCCATTCAAACAGAATATGCGTCCAATGCTGGGGATTTCGAAACGAGCAGCCATGGCTAGGTTATTTCAAATTGAAAGGCGCCTAACTTCAGACCCTAAGCTGCATGAGTCTTATAATCCTTGCCTGTATGAATATGTGACATTGGGACACATGAAGACAGTGTCGTTTGATGTGGAAGACTTAGTGGGAGAGAGCTACTTTCTCCCACATCATGCTGTATTGAAGGAGTCGAGCACAACTACAAAACTCCGCGTGGTGTTCGACGCATCGTGCAAGACGTCCAATGGTGAGTCATTGAACGATCACTTAATGGTAGGACCGCGTATACAACCGGATATAATAGACCTCATAGCCAAATGGAGGAAGTTCAAGGTGGCATTTTCAGCAGATATCACAATGATGTATCGCCAGATAAGGGTGGCAGAAGAAGATATATCATACCAGTTGATTTTATGGAGATCCAGCAAGGCTGATCCTATAAAAACCTACGCACTCAACACAGTGACGTTAGGTACAGCGTCAGCACCATATTTGGCGGTGCGCACATTACACCAGCTGGCTGCCGATGTTAAAAGTACTCACCCACAGGTACATAAGGTACTCACCGAAGAATTTTATGTGGATGATCTGATCTATGGATCGGACAATGAGAAAGATACCGTCATTCTACAAAGAGATGTTCTAGACGTGTTAAAATCGGCTGAATTTCCTCTACGTAAGTGGGCAAGCAATTCAGCAAGAATTTTAGAGGAAGTTCCCGAGAGAGAATTGAAATGAAATGAAATGAGAGAGAAGTTAATCTTCCTTTAAACTTCGATTCACAGAATTCCATCAAAACCTTGGGCATTCAATGGCATCCAGCAAACGATGCATTTAAATTTAAAATTAGACTACCTGCAGTTAACAAATATACAAAGCGATCAGTCCTTGCAGATATTGCGCGCCTTTTTGATCCTCTAGGTTGGATCGCTCCTTGCATTGTTAAGGCAAAGTTAATTTTGCAAGAACTGTGGCATAACGAGAAGTTTTGGGATGCACCAATTCCGCAGGAGATCGAGAAGTTCTGGGTTGACCTGCGAGGTGGGTTTAAGATGCTGGAAGATATACAGATCGTTCGCTGGATCGGATATGAGCACGTTGCTCAAGTCCAACTGCACGGTTTCAGTGATGCATCTGATATGCGTGATATGCTGTGGACGAGAGCGTATAACCCTGATAGCATCTAAGACCAGAGTTGCTCCAGTAAAAAATGTGCCTCTACCGCGCTTAGAATTATGTGCGGCTCTACTTTTAGCCAAGCTCCTACACAGAATCTCAAAGTCCATGCAATTTAATGATGCTGAAATTTTCGCATGGTCTGACTCCACGATTTGTCTATCATGGATAAAGGGTGATCCATCGATACGCACCACATTTGTGGCAAATAGGGTTGCTGAGATCCAAACGTTCACACCTCCACATGTTTGGCGACATGTTGGAACAAAAGAGAACCCTGCAGACATTGGATCAAGAGGTTTGTCACCAGAAGACCTAGTAAACAATCAGATGTGGTGGGTTGGGCCCACTTTTCTCAGAAATTTTTCCTTGGAGACTCATCCGGAAGAAATCTTGACAAATACGGATGAAGAAAAAAAAGGGGTAAATAAAAATTATACCAAACCATCCTTTTACAGCGACAAACTGACAATATTACACACAAACTTTGCTCACATCGTCACTCATTGCATCATCATTAACAATGAGTTTTTAAAAAAATTTTCAACTCTTAAACGCCTTGTCCGCATTGTAGCAATATGGCGAAGATATTTCAGCAACCTACTAGGGAAAGAAAGGAAAGCTTTGGATAAACATCCAATTACAGTCGATGAGCTAATGACGTCGCAACACCAACTTACCAGACTCGCCCAAATCGAAATTTTTGGTGCTGACATCAATGCGCTGAAGGAAAACAAGCTCATTCTAGGGGGAGCGGGATTCTCAACTTGAATCAATTCCTTGATTCGAAGGGATTACTGCGGGTAGGTGGCCGTTTAACTAATTCACCGTTACCGTTTGACCAACGACATCCTTTAATACTTAAGGAAAGGCACCAATTCACAAGCCTTATTGTCAGTGACGTGCATCAGAGGACCCTGCACGGTGGTCAACAGTTAATGATGGCTGAAATCAGGAACACGTACTGGATAACTAACTTAAAAAGGGTGGTGAAGTCAATAATATACAAGTGCGTTCGATGTCATCGGTACAACGCAAAGATGCAAGTTCAGCTCATGGGCAGTCTTCCAGAAGAACGTGTCATGATTTCCAGACCATTCACAAACACAGGAGTGGACTATGCTGGGCCGATAGAGGTCAAATTGTGGAGGGGCAGATGCAACAAGTCATCAAAAGGATACATAGCCGTATTTGTGTGCTTGTCCACAAAGGCGATCCACTTGGAACTGGTTAGCGATCTCAGCGCAGCAGCGTTTATTGCGGCTTATAGAAGGTTCATAAGCAGACGAGGAACTTGTACCAATATGTACAGTGACTGCGGTACGAATTTCAAGGGAGCAAATAATGAGCTGAGAAAGGATAGTAAGTTCATCACAACTGAATGGTCAGCCGAAGTCGCACAGAGTCTTGCTTCCCAAAATACAACGTGGCACTTTAACCCTCCTTCGTCACCACATTTTGGGGGGCTATGGGAGGCAGGGGTTAAGTCACTAAAGCACCACTTAAAAAGAACTATAGGAACTTCAAAACTCACCTTTGAGGAATATGTAACGCTTCTGTCTCAAATTGAAGCATGCCTTAATTCAAGGCCATTGTGTCCCATGTCTTCGCACCCAGATGACTTAAGTGTACTAACCCCTGGTCATTTTCTAATTGGAAATCTGTCTACCTGACAGAAACCTAAAGGAACGAAACATCAATAACCTGGACAAATGGAGATACCTTCAACGGCTTACATAAAATTTTTGGAAACAGTGGAGTACGACCTATCTTCACCTTCTCCAACAGCGCCCAAAATGGCGTCGACAACAGCCGGACATCAAGGTCGGCGACATTGTCCTAGTTAAGGAGGACAACCTGCCCCAATCGTTGTGGGCACTCGCTCGAGTTCAAAATCTACACGCCGGTCCGGATGGTCTGACGCGCGTGGTGACCATTAAAACGAGTACGTCGATATTAAAACGCCCAATCGCGAAACTATCCCCCTTACCAATCTCGAACCCGTAAAACTAAAAAAAAAACCTTACATATGAACAATGAACTATGAACTAATGACATTCAACTATGAACTAATAAAAAATTAACGAATTATAATGAAATACATCCAATGAAAATTAAGTCTAAATTATAATATGAATTGCAATTTAAATAATAATCAACCATAAAAAAAAAACACGAAAGTAAATAACAAATATTAAATCTCACCCAATGTATGATATAACATCCCCTTGTCCAAGATGACCCTCAGGATTTGCAGCTAAATATTTTTATTTATTTTATGCACATTTTATGTTAGCATAATCTAATGCACATTTTTTTTTGTTTCATGTTCGAGCAAACACATGTTAATTTACTTAGATGCAGTCACCAGAAACTGAAGTTTAAGGACCACAAAACAACACTGCGACATTCCACAACAACTATATGAAACAAGCCATATGAAGAAATGTCCACCTGAGACATAATTCCCGGAGGCGGGAAGCATGTTGGTTCCCAACTAACAACCTAAAAGTTACAAAATAAAATTAAAAAATCACACCAAAGAACACGATCGCATACCGCACTCTTCAACATAAGAAACTAAAGTGTCAAATCTGGAAGATTAGATCGTTTACATGCATGCTATCTCTTTCCAGCAGTCGTGTGAGTTATAAGTGTAAGATAGCTAGTAAGAGAAAGAATGCATGTATAGCTCCAAAAATTGATAGTTTCATCTTTCTCTAACTTGTTTGCTTTAAAATGGGGCATTAAAAAGCTTTTGTATAAATGTATAAAGTAAAGATTTGCACACTATTAAATATTAAACGTTATGTAACAAGGGTTCATTGACCCCGCACACTATGTAAAGCCTAACAGCTGTTGAACCGAGGTTAGCTTGTAGCATGAGAGAGTAATTTTCGACACTCATCTACAGTCCATCAAAAAGGAAGTGTCCAAATAAATTTATAACGATCATTTAAGTTGAGTTTTTCTTATTCCTTGTTCTTCAAACCAAAGCCTAGCCAATCTTCATATTGTGCTATAAACAATCATATTTCCGGTAGTCTCTTATCCCGGAACAGTAGGGAATCTAAATGCCTAAATATTTTGTCTTAACAAAATTTTTCGGTTTCATATAATTTAGTGACGTTATGAAAAAGTGGTCGTGGCAGTGGGCGGATTTAAAAATTTTTTACACTTGTACTGCATGTTTTTCTCAGAAGCCCAGATATTAAATTTCATTCTCCTACCTCAAAATTTAAGGCCCAAAAAGCGGTGACATACGGACGGACGGTCATCGCTCAATCGATTTCGCTATTGATGCTGATCAAGAATATATATACTTTATAGGGACTATCTCGATTATTTCTCTATGTTACAAACTATGCGTCAAACTTAATATACCCTTAGGATAGGGTATAAAAAACAATATGTTGCTGCGCCAGTCACTTCAAGTAAAGAAACGACAAATAATTTCCTCTGTGTTTATGGTACGAGGTCTTGTTTACATCAAGCATCGCCCTGAAGAGGAAGCTATACTCATCAAATGCACCGATAACTTGAATGGAATTGCCAAGCCCCCCTATGAATAATCTATTGGAACTGTTATTCTTTTTTTTTTTGTATTATTTTTTGTTTTGGATACACCTCTTGTTTCCTTGATAAATACATATATATTTTTAATTACTATTATTATTTTTCTTTTATTTTATTTTTCTTTATTCCTTAAAATTTATTATCAATTTTTGTGAATTCTTTATATTATCTCCATTTCTTGTTTTTATTTTTTGTATATTAAAATAATTCACATTTATCAAAATGAGTGGAAGTAGTTTCGTGCTCTGGAAGCTCATTGCCCCACTCACCCCCAATTATATGGGTTTACCGATTTTTTTACTGTTGTATGATGGTAACAGAATTTGATGACCCGGATGGAGTTTTCGCAGGTAGTGGCAATGGCGGAGTTCTTCGCTCTATGATTCGTGTTTTAGTGCGTCCAAAGATTGGTTCACATGTCTGTCACTTAAACGCTCAAAGCTTGTTACCGAAAATTGATGAGTTTTGAGATTTGTTAGAGGGATCAAAGGTCGATGTCATTTGTGTCACTGAGACATGGCTTACTGATGATGTAAATGATGGTATGTGATGTTTGGGTGGATATAAACTTTTCCGTGCAGATAGACTTCATGGGAGAAGAGGTGGTGTGACTGCGATTTATACCCGTGAAGGTATAACATGTAAACTTAACACAAGATCGGAAGTGGGAAGCTCAATCGATTTTATATTAGTTAAGATCATGTCTGAATCCGAAGGTAATAATCTCCTCATAGGTTCAGTATATAGGCCAAATAGATACATTGATGCAGCCCCATTGTTCAGAATCCTTGAAGAAAAATCAATTTGTGCACGTAAAATAATTATATGTGGTGATTTAAATAGTAACCTCTTAGTCGAAAGTCATATTGTTAATAGTATGAGAGCATTTAATATGTTCCCAGTTAACACTACCTGTGCAACACACTTGGGATAATCCAGCACACTATTGGATATAAGTTAAATAAAACAATATCTGTTTTGGACTATGTCCAAGTGAAGACTGGCTCTTTATTATTATTTTGAAATTAAATGATACAACTCATGATACAAAAAATAACTATACGCTGATTCTGCATTACATAAAAATGAACATGAGTAGCGAGACGAAAGATTCTCACAACATAATTAAGGAAATATGAGTACAATGTTTCAACTGATAATTTAAACGAATGGAACAATGTGTTAACTTCAAAATAACTAGACGCTGACTCTGATTAAGGAAATATGAGTACAATGTGTCAACTGATAATTTAACAATGTGTTAACTTCAAAATAACTAGACGCTGATTCTGCATTACATACATGGGAAACAAAAAGATTATCTTACTTACTTAATTAGGTGGCGCTACAGTTCGGGGTGAACCTGGCGATCTCTTGCGATTGCAGCTTTTGAACGTTATATCTTCTCACAGTATTTCTTCTTTGTTGTGACGTTAGGGATATCCGCATTCGTACCGTGGCTGCAACAAGGTAATGATCCGAGTCGATGTTGGCTGCTCTCTATAGCAATCACCGTAATAGATGTCACAGTTTTTCATCCTTTTTTTGCCCGGCCCATCCCTTCGCACTTCCTGGATGGCGGTGATATCTGCCTTATAGCAGACTAGGGCCTCTGCTAATTCTTCGGCTGCACGCGGTCTGTTAAGGGTCCGAACATTCCACGTGCAGATCCGAAGGTCGTTGTCCTTATTTCGATTGCTGGGGTCGTCAATAGTGAGTCCATCCATATCCCAGGCTTGTAAGTCTTTCGGAACTAAGTGTTTTTTCCGTGGTCGGGAAGATACACCTACGCACAACACCCCCCCCCCCCCCCCTGGAGGACCAGTTCCCTTTAAAACGGATTTTCGGGAGTCAGTAACTCACTTCGGGGATAGGAGTGCTGCTCTTCCGCCACCAACTCTTTTCCAACACCCTGGCTCAGTGTTGGAGATCCCTATAGACCTGGGATGCGAATAAGTCAGAGCAGCTCATATAGGAATTACACTAGAAAGTTCGGCCTGACTGGAACTGTGAGCGTTACCGTTGATTCCACTTGGAGAATTCGTCCGCTGCCGTCCAGATTAAGAGGAAGTGCCTTAGTGAGAAAACACTACTACCCCCTCTCTCGTTTGCTACCACCAATGACCTTCCAAAGGGGTTGGTTACCCAATCTCCAGCCGAGGTACTAGGTACCCAGCAGCCACCAACGCGGAGGTGTAGAGTAGGAGTTGATAGTGAGAGGCTGAGGTGAGAACGCTTGTGTTCCCATATATTCCGCATCACCATCCTTTGGCCACCAAAAAGATTCTCACAACATAATTAAAGAAATATGAGTACAATGTGTCAACTGATTTAAACAAATGGAAAACAATGTGTTAACTACCCCCCTTTAAGAGGAGCCGTCCTCAGATTCCAAATTTTGCATGACCTTTTGCACGAAGTTTACAGCATTAACGTCCTTTCTGGTCTGCTGCAGCTTTCGTTTTAGGGTAAAAACGACTGCGAGACTTATCACAATTGCAATAGTTATCAAAAGGATCGTGAACCATTGCACGTATCGAGCATTGTCTTGATCCCTGATCTGCTCCTTCATAGTGGCGATGTGTTTAAAGTTTTTTATGTTGATTTCATGGAGGTATGGTAAAGATAACAGGGTCCGATGATCCGTGAGATTCAGCTTTTGGGCGGTGGACACAGCCGGACTTAGGTAACTATTCCGTTTTGCGTTGTTGTATGTAGTACCATTAATGCTGACCTTGTCCTCGAAGGTCAAAAGAAAAGTGCCCTGAATTGTGATGGCCGATTCTTTCCCTTCCCGAATTTTTGCAAGTCTGGTTATTGATGATAATGAGACCATCATCGACTAGGTTGATAGGAGGTACATATATGGTGGGCCGATGTTGTTTTGCATGCAGCGGTGTGGTTGTTGAGGAGATGTTGAACGCACAAGCTTTCTGAAGTTACTTCGCAAAATGTTAAAGTTGCCGCTTCTTCACATTTTCGCAAAGGTTTAAATACACCTCTACATTCCGCAACTATTTCTGACTCTAGTAACACAATACTTTTATTATGGACTACAGGAAAAATCATTGTTTTATTACAAATAAGGTTAATCTTAGGATATTTAATTATGAATAGTGGTACATCGTTGTTCTGCAGAAACTTTAATTTTGAATTTCTCATAATATCATTGATACTAACATCTATAGAATTTTCTGTTTTCAATATGGCTTCTATTTCTTCGCTGTCGAGGATATCGGGGTTTATGACGTTAACCTTGCCTAATGCAATCGAATAAATCATATTGTCAAGATCGGTAATTATTGCTTTATTTCTACCTAAGATTACTTCGTAAAGGTGGCCCACATCTATCTCTTCTTGTTTTGTTGTATTTAGTAATTTATTTACGGTTTCCGTAAGGCTCGTTTCACACTATCACACGGCAAAAACCGTACGGCAAAAATCCGAATGCTGTTGTCCATTCACACTATACGGTTTATGCACGGCTTTTTTCCATCGCAAGCTCAGTTTGTGATTAAGCGGTGTGTTGGCTAGATAAAATGAATCGTAATCAAATTAAAAATTCTTTTGGCGGTTGGTTATTTCCAATTCTAAATGGCTGAAAGTTGTAACGTATAGACATTTGGCCGTAAGTTGAAGAAGATTGGCTATGCATGTTTAATTGTTCACGGTAAAAAGGATACTGATTAGAAGGGTTAAAAAATTGCTGATGTTGACATTGTGTTGTAGTTAAAGGATGGTCAAAATGCGGTTGAGGATAAGTTGGGAGCCGCTGATGAGAAAAATGAGGTGGTTGAGAGATTGCTTTCTTGTTTTCATTGATATTTCCTACAACTTTTAAAACATACATTTGAAATTGTAGGAATTCCTCATCATCAAATTTTTGCAGATGAGGCTTGAGACTGTGTAAGAAAGCCATTTTACTGCAAGGTTTCTCTCCTTCTAATGCCTTCAAAATTTTCAGCTCAACCTCATCAGGTTTCTTACGTTTCTTAGCATTTGGTGTATTTATTGGTTTTGTAACCAGTGGATTGGTCCTCCAGGTTGGGGGTTGTGCGTCGGGGTAACTTCCCTACCACGTAAAAAACCAGTAGTTACGACACAACGACAAGCCTCGGATAAGGATGATCCCACTGTTGACGACCCCAGCAAACGAAATAAGGACAACGATCTTCGGATCTGCACGTGGAATGTTCGGACCCTTAACAGGCCGCGTGCAGCCGAACAATTAGCAGAGGCCCTAGACTGCTACAATGCAGATATCACCGCCATCCAGGAAGTGCGATGGGATGGCCCGGGCAAAAAGAGGATGAAAAACTGTGACGTATACTACGGTGATTGCTATAGGGAACAGAAACAGCGCTTATTTGGATGTGGGTTCGTCATACGCGGCAGACTTAGGCAAGAAGTCTTGAGCTTTCGACACGTGAGCGAGCGTCTTATGACAATCCGCATCAAGGCTAAATTCGCGAACATAAGCCTAATATGCGCTCATGCCCCCACAGAGGACAAGGACGACCCACCAAAGAAAGTTTCTACGAGCTCCTACAAAACATATGAGCAATATCCTAAGTATGACGTTAAAATCGTCCTAGGCGATTTTAACGCCAAGATAGGAAAGGAGGACATCTTTGGTAGGACGATTGGAAAGCACAGCCTATACGACACCACGTCTGGCAACGGACTTAGGCTTATTGACTTTGCGGCGGGGCGAAATGTCAGTATAGCAAGCACACGGTTTCCTCATCTCAATATCCCCAAGGGGACAGTCAATCAAATTGACCACATTGCGATCGACGCAAGGCATGCCTCCAGTATTCTGGATGTCCGAACCTTCCGAGCAGCCAACATGGACTCGGATCATTTCCTTGTTGCAGCCAAGGTACGAATGCGGATATCCCAAACGCCACAACTAAGAAGAACTACTGTGAGAAGATTTGACTTCGAAAAGCTGCAATCGCAAGAGATCGCCAGAACCTTCGCCGAACGCGTATCCCGAAATCTCTCAACTACTCCTATGCCGCCAGCATCTAGCGCCGAAGACCAGTGGCAACGCTGCCAACAAGCCATCAGAAGTGCCGCAACTGATGTGCTGGGTTTCACCCGACCACCACCAAGAAACCCCTGGTTTGACGATGAGTGCCGGCAATCACATGCAGCTAAACATCAAGTATACAAAGCGGCGCTGCAAAAAAGGACGAGAGCTGCTCGTGAGCTCTACGAGCAGAAGAGACGGGAAGAACATCGGCTTCTCCGAAAGAAGAAAAAAGAGCACGAGAAGCGCGCGATCGAAGATATTGAGAGATTATACTCCAGGAATAATGTACGGAAGTTTTACCAATAGGTAAAAAGAACGTGTCAGGCCAACAAGACCCGTACAGAAGCCTGTAGAGATGAAGAAGGAAACCTCGTAGCAGAGTCGCAGTCGGTGCTGAAAATATTGAAAAACTTCTTCTGCAGACTATATAACGGCGACGAACACCAACATCCCGCTGTCAGGCAGAATGAACCATTCAACATAGACGATGATAGCCAAAACTTCCGTCCACCTGACCAAAATTCAATTCAATTCAATTTCCAGGAAAGTCCACAATCGATAAAATCTTCACACTTCGACAGATCCTGGAAAAAACCCAAGAAGTCCAAATCGATACCCACCATCTTTTTATCGATTTCAAGGCCGCATATGTACAGCATTTATAGAGACGAGTTATACAGAGCCATGTCTAGTTTTGGCATCCCTGCCAAACTCGTCAGATTGTGCAGAATGACGATGGAGAATTCTCGCTGCTCCATCAAGGTCGGTAACGATCTCACCGAGACCTTTGATGTCAAAAAAGGTTTTAGACAAGGTGATGCGCTGTCATGTGATTTTTTTAACATCGTTCTTGAAAGAATTGTGCGAAACTCACAAGCCAACACCGGAGGCACAATCTTTCAAAAGTCTGTGCAACTACTAGCGTATGCCGACGATATTGACATTATTGGAAGAACACAGCGGGCTGTCACCGGTGCGTTCGCTAGTATTGAAACAGAAGCGGCCAAAATGGGTTTAACGGTAAACGAGGGCAAAACCAAGTATATGCTGTCAACCAAAAGGGACACGCAACATCGACGAATTGGACAGAACGTCACAATCGACAGCTATAACTTTGAGGTAGTAAGGGACTTTGTCTACCTCGGCTCTGCTATCAATTCTGAAAATAACACCTCAGCAGAAATAAAACGAAGAATAACTCTTGCCAATCGCTGTTTCTTTGGGCTGAGAAGGCAATTGAGTAGTAAGGCCCTATCCCGAACAACTAAGGAGACTCTATATAAGACCTTGATCATCCCAGTCCTGCTTTATGGCGCTGAAGCTTGGACTTTATCAAAAGCGGTTGAAGATATCCTCGGTCGTTTCGAGAGAAAAATTCTTCGCAAAATATTCGGTCCCGTTTGCGTTGACGGGCTTTGGAGGAGAAGATTCAACGACGAACTATACGAGCTGTACAGCGACATCGACCTAGTCAAAAAACTGCGCATTAGTCGTTTGAGATGGCTAGGACATGTAGAGCGAATGGACACCAGTGCTCCGGCCCGAAGAGTCTTCGAATCACACCCGGAGGGACAACGCAGCAGAGGAAGACCTCGCCTTAGGTGGCGCGCACAAGTTGAAGGGGACCTGAACAAGCTTGGAGTGCGCAACTGGAGGCAGTTAGCTAAGGACCGAGCTAACTGGAGAGGCTTGTTAGTTGAGGCCCAGGTTCACCCCGAACTGTAGCGCCACCTAAGTAAGTAAGTAACCAGTGGATTAGAAACATCCGAAACATCAGCGGAATTTTGATCCTGCAGCTCCATGCTTTCTTCGCCGTCTCCCGTCTCAGTCTCCCGTTCATCATAGAGTTTACTTAAAAACTGCAATTGATCAAAATATACATATTTCTTCAATTTTAATGCTTTTGAGCCGCTTGTCTTGTTAAATTTGACCCTCTTCTTATACTTTGAAAACAAATCTCGAAGATTAGTCCATCTCCTTAATACTTTTTTACCTGTATCAGAATAAATTCACAGGATTCTGTAAGTGAAATTTCAAAGTATTGTACATATATAACTTTTCTCTTCTAGGTTTCTTGCATGTGGTTGTCGTTTTACTGATCTACACTACAATTTTAGAATTGGAATTTCAACGGCAAGTAGAATAGTACAAGATGTATGTAGAGCAATCTGGTCCGTAATGAGAGAAGATTGCATTCCAGCGCCAACACCGGAGATATGGAACTCGATAGCTTCGGGATTTGAGACTAAAGCTAATTTCCCACATTGCATCGGAGCAGTCGATGGTAAACATATCCGTCTTACCTGCCCGTTTAAAGCAGGTTCAATGTACTTTAACTATAAGAAATACAATTCTATGGTTTTAATGGTAGTAGCAGATTCCAAATATAGATTTGTGTATGTTGGTGTAGGAAGTTATGGTAAGGACTGCGACTCATCAATATTTAAGCGATCCAGTTTGTGGCAGTCAATAGAAAATAAGGAACAAGAACTACCGGAAGAAAAACCTTTGCCTGGAACAGAAAGTCCAAATATACCCTACTTCTTCCTCGGGGATGAAGCTTTCGGATTGCATAAGCATTTACTGAGACCTTTTGGAGGAACACATCTAACTGCGGATAAAAGAATATTTAATTATCGGCTGTCCAGAGCAAGAAGATATGTCGAGTGCGCCTAGGGCATTCTCAGTAATAAGTTTTTTCACCGGCCCATCAATGTACAACCAGACTATGCTGTCATTATTGTAAATGCTATGTATTACATAATTTCATACTCGAGAGAGATGGATGTAGTGATGTAGATACAATGTCTATCACAGATTTAGAAGAGTTACCACAAGACAGAACCATAAGAGGAGGACTGACTGCAAACAACGTGAGAAATGTATTTTCTAAATATTTCGTTTCTGCCGTCGGAAGTGTGCCATGGCAAATGGCAAAATATAAATTTAAATTTATCTGTACTGTAGCTAACCGAAATTAAGCATTCAAAAAAGAGTTTTTTGTACACTAATTGTATCTTTTAACGAAATAAATTGAGTACCTACATACATATACATACATATGTATATAACTAATTATATTATTAAAAAATCTTACCAAACGCATTTTTATCCTTGGCATCAAGAGCCTCAAAGTCTGGGCGTAGTTCTATGCAAACTTCATCATAGGCATCTTTTGTAGAATTTCGATCCTTGTAGGTGTCCAGAAATTTGTCCCATAGGATAGGTCTGGCTTCCACAAGTGTAATTAACACTTCGTTATCAAGTGTGCATGCATGAAGGGTACTCAGAAGACGTTGGATTTGGTCAATTTCGGACGTTAGAAGTTTTCTCTAGACTTGAAACTTCTGGGGGAATAACTGAAGGAACCCCTGCGTTTCTTCGACAAAGGTCTCATAAGTTGTCAAATTAGTACGATGTGTGAGATAAGCGTAACCGTCGTAAATCACCACCTTTCCCATAGACACGGGTATGCAGTGCGATTGCGTAAAGTTCAGGAGCCTGCCATGAGTAGGGTTTTGGGACATGAGGAGAAATCTGTAAGAGAAAATCTATCTCAGATTACTTTTGTGGACCTGTTTATTGTCTACCAGAATCGTCGTGCCTAAGTCTTTTTGTATTGTCCTTTCGACGTATAATTTGGTAAATTTATTGCCAACACGTTTATTTGTACGCACAAATACCTTATCGCCAGGTTCAAAAGTGCGTGTTTGATTGTACATATTTGTTTAGTCGTTGTAGATCAGTCTGTTGACTGATTTCGATTTTACTTCTTACTTCGGTTTTTAGATTATCGGGTATAGAGTGGATTACATCAATTGGCCTGTGGAAACGTTCCACCTGACCATTTGTAGTGCTGTGGAATGGTCACACAGTGAAAATGTTGACACCAAGGAAGTTTTTGAGCATAGACTTTATAGTTTCAGAGTTGAATGATTTCTCATTGTCACAAACGACTGTTTTGGTATCCCTGTAGAAGGAGAGAATATTTAGAAGGGGCTCTTTTATATTGATAATAGCACGAGATTTAATTGGAAAAACCAAGACAAATTTTGAAAATTTATCCAAGCTTGTGAGAAAGTATGCCTTCTCTGTTGAGTATATGTATATCTATATGCACAACCTCACCTGGATAAGACGGTATCGGAGTTTCGCCTACTCTAGGTTTTGGCGGATGACGTTGGTACTTTGCCTCATTACAAATTTTACAATTTGAAATTATCTCCTTTAGCTTCTTTTCGCATCTTGGGGAAATAGTAATCCTGGACCTGTTGAACATTTTCGCGAACTGAACGATGGGCACGATTGTGTTCGACTGTAAGAATTTCGCTTTGATCGTCTTGGTTAAAAATATCGGTTACCATTTTTTCAGTATAATGGAATTTAACAAAAGGAAGTATTGTGATGCGTTTATTCTGTATCTGAGCCAGGACATTCGGTTCGCATAGGATACCGTTAATAACGTTAGGATTCACGGAATGTTTAAGGACTTCCAACGCATTCTGTGAGGAATTAAATGTTATTAAATGTCTGATTTGCGTTTTAAAAACAATTTTAGTTATATTAGAAGTTTCGTTACCCTCTTTTAAAACTAATTGGTTTCGAAATGAATTCACCGGATTTTGAACGGTACGAATTACCTTCGTAAGAGATTCTTCACTATGAATTGTTGCAGAAGATGAATCTGCACACTGGTCCAAGGCATTTAAATACAGTGTATCCGCTACATGGTTATCTTTTTCTGGCTTATAAAAGAATTTGGGAGCAAATTCCTCTATAAAAGCCCTCCACCTCTTTAATTTCGCGTTTGGATTTTTGTCGGAAATGGCGAATGTTAACGGTTGGTGGTCAGTGAAAATATTTAAGAGCCTAACACCGTAGAGATAGTTAGGCACTTAGTGGAGTGCCCACACGATAGCGAGTAGTTCGCGCTCATTAGTCGCGTAGTTTTCTTCAGTGGAACTTAAGGCCCTAGATATCATAGTAATTGGTTTGCCGTTTTGAGACAGAACAGCGCCTAACGCCTGGGATGGTGCATCCGTCGTTAGGTCGAAAGGCTTCTTGATATCGGGGTATAAAAGCAAAACATCCTCCGAAGCCAGAATTTGCTTGATTTGATTGAACGCGTCCAGTGCTTCCTTGTTTAATGTTTCTGGATTGATTAGCACTTTTGTTGCCGTGTTCGCCTCGAAGATATCTAGTTAGGGGGTTCGCAATTAATGCGTAGTCTCTGATAAATCTCCTATAGTACCCAGATAACCCAAGAAATGATCGCAAAGCGCGTAAAGTTCTAGGTTCCTCGTAACTGATAATATCCTTGACCTTATTTGGACAGGTCCTGATTTTCATTTTCCGACACAACAAACCCTAAGAATTCAACCTCGGCTTTGAGAAATTTCGATTTCTCGGCTGAGACCCTCATATTGGCATTAAATAATTTCATGAGGATTCGGTCTATGTCCCTTAAGTGTTGCTCTTTTGTTTCCGAAAAAATAATCACGTCATCAATGTAAACGTGGCTGCATTTTCCAATTTCTTCCCTAAGAATATCGTCAATGGTTCTCTGAAAAATACTAGGAGCATTTTTTAGACCAAATGGAAGTCGACAAAATTCGAACTTGCCATTATTGACAGAAAATGCTTTTTTTTCTCTGTCACGCTCGGCCAATCGAATCTGATGAAAACCAGACTTGAGGTCTATTGTAGTAAAGAAGGAGGATTTGCCTAGATTAGCCAAAATTACCGACGTATCAGGTATCGGGTATTTGTCTGCAATAGTTTTCTCATTTAACTTGCGAAAATCTATAACCAGGCGCTTTTTTTGGTTACCAGTTTCATCAAGTCCTTTCTTATCAACTACCCAGATGGGATTGTTGTACGGTGACCTGGAAGGTCTGGTTATTCCATTTCGCAGTAGATCAGATATTTCGCTATTGACGAATCCCACGGCAGCAATAGGATAGGGATAGGTCTTCGAGTAAACTGGCTCGTTTTCGGTTGTTCTAATTGTTGCGACAACATTTGTGTTATAAGGAAGGGATTCATTCGGGTCTGCAAAAACTTTTCCATTCTTCTTAATAACAGTCAAAATGTGGTCATCATCAGCAGAATTTACTGAGGTGATTCCCAGCGAAATGTTATTTATATCCTTACAAAAGTAATACATCAAAAGCTCTTTACCGCCCTTGTAATGAAGGATGCCTGCCTTTAGATCTAATTTAGCACTTATCTGAGATAAGAAATCAAACCCGATTATTCCATCAAAGGTATTTAATGCTGGGAGTATGAAGAAAGGAATATTCCTTTTGAAAATGTTTACTAAGCATTTATGGTAGATTTTATTGGATCCGTGAAGCGATTTTACAAAGAAGGGTGTATCAATTTCTTTAACTGCTTTGAGGGCTCTAAGATTCTTAATATAGTTTCTTGAAGCATCTGTATCTATGAGAAGCTTTATCTCTCTACCCCCTAATGTTCGACTGATAACGGATAAAATTAATTTCATCCGAGATCTGCAGGTTATATTCGTAATCATTATACTCTTCATACTGAGTGTCGAAACTTTCTTCCTCATCATAATGTACTTCTATCTCATAGCCTGGTAGTCTCGGTAAAGATTGTTGATTTAGGTGGTTAATTCGCTGCATTTTTTCCAATGGTTGCCAGTCACTCTCATACTGCTGTCTCTTCGGCGGTCTTTTCCTATCATTCTGCATTGGAAAACCGTGGCGAGTGATAAGAAATGGTACCCGATTAGGGTTATTAGATTTATTCGAAGAATTGTTATGATTGAAAGGTCTCTGCAAATTGTTAGAGATGGGTGGCATATTTTGAAATGATCTTTGAGGATTGACATTATAATTTTGGGCACCGTTCGGTCTGTTGTACCTAAAGCGGGATGATGATGGATCTACTTCCATTGGGGTTGTTGTGGACCTTGATCGGTCAGCCGGCCTGTAAGTGCTGTGGATTATAATAGCGGTTGTCGGGAACATGTCCGAAGGGGAACGGTTTTTCATTTCTTATTGCAAAAGATGTTGGAAAAGAATAACGTGCTTGATTTGCTTCGAGTTCTTGTGCTAGGGCCAACGCGCTAGGCATGTCAGAGGGACGAGTTGAAAACAGAATGTCGCCCATTGGCTTTTGTAAGCCAGAGATAAAAATTCTTAAAGCATCTGCTCTGTATTTTTGGCTAAGGGAATTAATAAGTATAGCATCACCTCCGTGTAACATTATAGTTTTGTTAATTATTAATGTCAGTTTCTTCTCCACCTCATCATAAAACCTGGTTATAGACATCTTGTCCTGTCGTAGGGTGGACATCTGTTGCTCAATTAGGTATACCGGTCTTTTATTGGCATAAGTAAAATCAAGCCCCGCTATTATTGCCTAGAAATTTAATACAGTATTAAAGGAGGACAGTACCTGATCCGCTGTATCGACTGTTTTATTCCTTACAATAGCAACAGCCTGGTAGTGTTTTGAACTACCCTCATATTCAAACATTTTGTAAACCGTCAAGGCCGCTTGACGCCATGAGACGTAACGCACTTGATCTCCGTCGAATTCTGGTAAATTTTTAATGTGATCTAAAGATTCATCACACTGTTTATTTGGGTCAATAGTAGCAGGTTGGTACACCTCTACAGATGGGGGTGTTTCGATGTTACTAAGTTTTTGGGTTAGATCGATTGAATTTTGGAAACTTCGTCGCGTGGATTCGGTTGCGACCTGAACCGCAGCCACAACTATAGACCGCACTTGAGCTTCGTCCATAGCACAATAACAAAACAAAACAAAAATTACCAAATTCGTTAGGATCAAAAAAGTAGAAACTAATTGTTCAATATTCCAAATCTCACTACCGCTGCTACGTTAAAGAGAACAACGAGCTACGTGCTAAAATCGATGAAATGGAGCGACTCTTCCAAGAGCTGAAAAAGGAAGTTGTTTCTCTGCGAAAAGAAAACGAGAAACTCAAGAACTCTCGTGTACCGAAAGATTCCGAGACAACGCCAAACCGTCCAGCAATTCAATATTTTACGGACGAGGAAGAACTTGCACGCGAAACCAATCCGGGCTCTTAAAAAAGGCCTAGCAAAAAGCGTAAGGCCGTTACTTCACCCGAAGTCTCACAAAAGAATGATAACCCCGCTATATCAAAGCAGGCAAAAAACCAAGCGAAACCTCGCCCACCACCCGCAATAAATGTCGTCGGGATAGCGGACTACGGAAAACTTCTTGTAAATACGCTGAGGACAAAGCATAATATAACCTCACGCCGAAACAACGAGTGGAAAATCAATGTAGATGACGCCGATTCCTACCGAGCACTGTCTCAAAAATTAAACACGGAGAATATCCAATGGTACACATATGAAAACAAGTATGAAAAACCGTTTTTGTTAGGGGACTCCACCCGACATGCTCAAAAGAAGACATTATCGAAGACGTGCAAACCCAAGGGCTCAAAATTCTTGACGCCGTGAATATTCTTAAGAAGGAAAAGCAACTTACAGAAGGAGACAAAGATACCGTAGTCTCCCGCTCTTTATGCTTACCTTTGATAAAACCGAGAATGTGGACGACATTTTCAAAATCAAAGCGATCTTAAATATAAGGGTTAAAATCGAGCCCATGCGTAAAGGCTAGAGAACGATACCTCAGTGCAAACGATGCCAAGGTTTTAACCACACGCAGGCATACTGCCAGAAAGAACCACGGTGTGTAAAATGTGCTGGTACACATCTTTCGGGAGAGTGCAAAGAAAATAAACAGGTCCCAGCGGTTTGCGCCAATTGCAAGAGAAACCACCCAGCGAATTATCGAGGTTGTGAAGTCGCCAAAGAACTTAAAAAAAGACGCGATACTCTTAGGAAACCAGTACACCCGAATACTAGCCTAAAATATCCCAAAACCGATAAGCCTAAGATTGTTAAGCCAGTCAAAAAGACGAGACCGATAAAGGACAATATAAAAATTGCCAAAGAAAGTGGTGCTGGTCAAAGTACAATGGAAAATCCGCCACTGGTTGGCGCGAGATCGTACGCGCAAGTCGCGTCACACGAACCCAATTCAAGATCAGCCACAATAGATCCGGTATGTCAACTATTATCCGTGATATTGGAAAAACTTGAGGAGCAAACCAAGATTAATCAAGTCATATTTGACAAATTGAGCAAGCTCGAGACCAAACCTCGCAAGACAAACGACAAAACATGAATATGAAATAGTTGCTCAAGATACTAACATGGAACGCAAACGGCCTTCTGAAAAAAATCGACGAACTAGAAGTATTTCTACGGAAAAACAGTATTGATATATGCCTGATATCAGAAACCCACCTAAAAAAGGGACCTGGACCCAAAATAAAAGGATACAGTGATTATCACGCACATCATTCTTCGGAAAATGCGAGAGGCGGATCTTCTCTTTACATCAAAGAATGCATCAAGCACTCCGAAGACATGAAAATAGAACTCAACTCTATGCAAATAAGTTCAGTCTCCGTAAAAATAAACCACTTAGACTACCACATTGGATCTAGTTACTTTCCTCCGGGATATAGGCTAGTAGACGACGACCTCGTTCGCCTCTTTGAATCACTCGGGCCTAATTTTATCATCGGTGGTGACTTTAACGCGAAACACACCTTCTGGGGTTCAAGATGTAATTCAACGAAAGGCAGGCTATTGTACAAAGTCAGCATGAAGCGTGGTGTAAAATTTTTTTCGACGGGAAAGCCAACGTATTGGCCAACTGACAAAAATAAAATCCCTGACCTCGTCGACTTCTTTATTGCAAAAGGGCTAGCTAAAGATCTGACGGAAGTCGAAGAATGCTATGATCTATGCTCAGATCACTCAGCAGTCACTTTAAAAATAGGTGGAAATCTAGATACGAAAGAGCGAAAGCCCAGGTTAACTAGTAACAAAACTAACTGGGACGCCTTTAGAAAAGACTGCACCGAAAATGTTGCTTTAAATGTGCCGCTAAAGACACCGATCGAAATAGAAGACGAAATTGACAAACGTATGGAAGCCATTCAGAGTGCAGCGTGGAAAAACACTCCTTTCCGGAAGACAGTAACACGGAACTATAAAGTTAAATTCCAACCCGAAATTGAAGACCTCATACGAGAAAAGAGGAGAGCGCGCAAGAGAAGGCAACAATCCCGCGCGCCCCCAGATAAAACTTATCTGAACTATCTTTGCAACAAATTGAAAAATGTGCTGCATGATTTAAGAAATCGCGAGACTTCTACTTACCTCGAGGGCTTGACTGCTGAAAAGAGCTCAAACTATTCACTATGGAAAGCTTTGAAGTCCATAAGGAAACCCGTAATGCACTCGCCACCAATAAGGAAAGTTAACGGCGAATGGGCAAAAGAAGACAAGGAGAAAGCGGAATTATTTGCCGAGCATTTAGAAGAAACGTTCAAGCCGTTCGATGGACAACCATTGATCGAGGACCCGAATGTTAACACGGCACCCGACAACTTTAAAGTAAAAACCGTATCCTTGTCCGAACTTCGAATGACAATAGGAAGGTTGAAAAATAACAAGACTCCAGGATATGATTTAATCACTGGAGAAATTTTGAAGGAGCTACCAACAAAGGCGTTAGTTAAGCTGCTCTACATTATAAACGCTTCTTTGAGACTTTTATATGTTCCAAGGCAATGGAAAGTCGCCGAAGTCATTATGGTTCAGAAACCGGGGAAATGTGCAAACGATAAGAAATCGTATAGACCCATTTCGCTTCTGCCGATAACATCTAAGGTCTTCGAGAAACTTTTGATTAAACGATTACAACCAGTAATTGAAGAAAGACACTTGATCCCGGATCATCAGTTCGGCTTTCGTGTCAAACATTCCACAATCGATCAGGTGTATCGTATAACGAATGAAATTGAAGAAGCTCTAGAAGCGAAAAAGATATGTTCTAGCGCTTTCCTCGACGTATCGCAAGCCTTCGATAAGGTATGGCACGAAGGTCTAAGGTATAAGCTAAGGCTAATTCTACCGAAAAAATTGTGTAGAATACTGGGATCTTAGCTTGAAAACAGGCTCTTTCGTGTTAGACACGGGACCGAATACTCACAATTCAAGGAAATCCATGCCGGCGTTCCGCAAGGTAGCGTACTCGGTCCAATGCTGTTCCTGCTCTACACAAGAGATATGCCAAAAGATGAAGGGACCGTCGTAGCAACGTTCGCAGATGATACGGCTATCCTCGCAACGGACGAGTCAGTCGAAGCATCAACGGGTAAACTACAACGGGCTCTAAACAAAGTATGCGAATGGACAAAGACCTGGCGGATCGTCCTTAACGAGACCAAGTCAACGCATGTCAATTTTACGTACAAAAAGGTAAACCACTTACCTATTTACATTAACTCGGTACAAATACCATACGCAAATGAGGCAAAATATCTAGGAATGACCCTAGACCCAAAACTTAAGTGGAAGTCACACGTTAAAAAAAGCGCGACGAGCTAGAAATCAGACTAAGAGAAATGCATTGGCTACTCGGAAGATACTCGAAGCTAAGCGAATATACCCGTCATTTTTGAGAATTATGACTACTGTTTTTTTATTATTTTTATTTGTTTATTTCTACTATTTATTTATAATATTTTACAATTTTAAAATAAAGAATATAATGTTAGAAAGTGGAAATTAAAGAGAAATTGCTATTTATCTGTGAATAATACCTCAAAAATGCGTTCAGTTTAGAGGTCTTTTGGGAACTTCAAATGTTAATAACTTTGTTAATAATAGTTTGCGCGCAAAATAAATTTTATATTCGTGTTTAGGAGCCCATTCTACATATGAAAATATTTTTTTTAAATTTTTTGAGAAGTGGCCATAATAGAAAGCGGCCCCCTCTGGTTTTTGTAAGTCATTACTCGGTAGTGGACATAGCTTAGTGATGGGTCTCCGAAATTCTCCCTGCTGTGTTTTCACCTTGACCACCCTTGCCATGTTGTCTGCTCCGGGGTAAGTTTGCAATAAGCTCCATTTCGCTGGGGGAAGTCGTTCATCTTTGATGAGGTCCAAATCTCCTTCCTTAAACTGTGGGTGTGGCTTCAACCATTTTGGGCGATGTTGAAGACGACTCAGGTACTCTGTCTGCCACTGCTTCCAGAATGTCTGCATGTGTCCCTCTGCAGTCTTCCATCGGTCGACGTAGTTTTGCTTTCCCACGGTAAGGTCTGCTTCAGGGACTGTGAACAAGCTCTCTCCGATCAAGAAATGTGCTGGTATCAAAGCTTGAAAGTCCTCTGGATCTTCTGTTAAGGGACAGAGTGGTCTCGAATTAAGATACGCTTCGATTTGCGTCAAAAGCGGAGCGAGCTCCTCATAGGTTAGTGCCCCATTTCCTAGAATCCTTTTAAGGTGGAACTTAACGCTCTTAACTCCAGCTTCCCACAATCCTCCAAAGTGGGGAGAAGCCGGAGGAATGAAGTTCCACTTTGTTCCTTCAGTTGCTAAGACGTTGGTAATTTCTTTCCGCGTCAGCGCCCACAAAGTTCGTGCCACAGTCGCTGTATATTTGAGCACAGAAGCCGCGCCGCGCCGCGAATCTCCTAAAGGCAGCTAAAAACGCCTGACTCGTAAGATCGCTGACCGCTTCAAGGTGTATTGCCTTGGTTGCTAGGCAAATAAAAATAGCCAACTACACCTTGTGGCGACCTTTCCACGCGCGAATATTAATGGGTCCCGCATAGTCAATGCTGGTATGGGTAAAGGGCCTTGTCATTTTCACTCGAGGTGCAGGTAAGTCTCCCATTAATTGTTGAGCTGTTCGTGCGCGGAATATGTAGCAGATAACGCAGCCATTTACTTCCTTCTTCACCAACTCGATTTCCGACGAACGTTTCCCATCGTGATGGCGGTGATTTGATCCAGCAAAGAGTGATTGTTGAGTCAGTCCAGGCATGAATCTTTGCTTCAGTCAAATTAAGTACCCTTATGACGTGATTGAGGAGTTTGGCTAAGATGACTGCTCCACACCGAATTTGGTTGATTGCTTCCAAATCTTGAAAAAATGTGTTCCAACTTCTCGCTAGGTCTTGGTCAACAGATTCATCCCACGTCATTTTCTTGGCTCAAAGCAATTGAAGGAAACACTTTGCCTTGATAACACATGGTGAAATCCATCCCATTGGATCGAAAAGTCTGGCGATGGTGGATAAGATAGACCTTTTGGTTGTCTGTGGATGACTTGGTGCGGTGTAGCTGTAAAGGAAACTATCTGCATTAGGGTGCCAGTGAATCCCCAGCATCTTGCGTTGGCCCAAATGTTCTGAAGAGAGTAAAAACGTTGTCTCCCGTTCTTCAAACGGTACATGTCTTAGAAGGCTCAAAGTGTTGGACGCCCATTTGCGTAGATTCAACCCGGCTGCATCAAGTGTCATTCTAATTTCTCGGATCTTCTTCTCAGTTTCTTCGGTGGTGTCAGCTCCAGATATCAAGTCATCCACATACATCTCCTCTTGAATCAACTTTTTAGCTCGCGGAAATTGATAGCGAGCAGCTTCTGCCAACCAGTTGAGAGTTCGGATGGCCAAATATGGAGCAGATGCTGTGCCGAAAATCACAGTCTTCAGCCGGTAGATTTTGATAGGCTCAGATTGATCTTTTCGCCACAAAATCAATTGGTAGAATGAATCTCTGTCATTTACCCAAATTTGGCGGTACATTTTTTCTATGTCGGCTGTAAAAGTATATCTGTACAACCTTCACCTGAGGATGACATCGAGAATATTGTTTTGTAGCGCAGGTCCAGTCATAAGCCTATCGTTGAGTGACGTTCCATCCGAAGTTTTGAAGGAAGCGTCAAAAACTATTCTCAACTTGGTCGACGTACTGCTCTCTTTTATTACCGCATGGTGAGGTAGGAAATAATGCGGTGTGTTCTCCAGGGTATGTTCGTTGACCTCGCTCATATGACCCATTTGAAGGTATTCTTCGATACACATAACTTAGTCCCTTTGTAAGGCTTTGTTTTTTAGTAACCGTCCTTCCAGATGTTTTAAACGATGAAGAGCTCCTTCTTTTGAACGTCCGAGTATTGGGTAAACGTTACCTTTGAAGCGACCTCACATCGACCATCTGCTACGCGCTTAACATTGTGTAAAAAATGTTCCTCACATGCAATGTTTTCCGGAGTTTCGGGGGTTTGAAACGGAGCTTCTTCCAAAAAATGGCGGATGTTAGCGTTGATATTGCGTGTTTGGTAGAAACTCTTCACGGACTGGGACGAGAATGGAGCGCGTCCAAAGAGAATCCACCCGAACTCAGTTTTTTGTGCTAGGTGATATTGAGATACCGTATTATAGGGGTGAGGATACGACTGACAACTTGTTTGTGGAGGGTTTTGCTGCGAGCTATTCAGAAGCGAATGATGTGGATGTTGACAATAGTAACATCTACGGGTACTTGGACAGTTATCAGACAAGTGACAATACGCTAGACAGTTCCTACACATACCCAGCTTAAAAATAGTTTGACAGCGGTCGTTGATGCTCATTTTTAAGAATCGGTTACATTTACGGATGGCATGTTGGCCCTTATTGCATAATTTACATGCAAACTTGGATGTGGTGGCCTGTGTGTGAAAATAAATTCGCTGGGGATTCCTTTTGGGCGGCTCTGATGACATCCTTCCCTGCTGATAACTCACTGCCTCTAGAGTACAGAATCTCGATTCAAGGAACTGTTTAAACTCCGTAAACGTCGACAGCTCCTTGGTGTTTTCCTTGGACCCCAGTTTCTCCTCCCACAGTTGTTGTGTTTTTGACGGCAGTTTTTGCAGTGACACGTAAATTAGCATCACATCCCAATGTATGACCGGCATCTTCAAGTTATCGAGGCTGTGTACTATTTCTGTCGACGTATCCAGAAGTTGCGTGATGGCTTCAGACCGTTCCTGGGTCACCAAAGGTTGGTTGAAGAAACACTTCAAATGTGTGTTGAAAGGAAAGCGCTGATGGTCATACCTGTCTTGTAGAATGGCCCACGCTTTAACATAATTACCGTTGGAAATGGGAAGGTGCGATAAAATTTTCTCTGCCTCACCTGATACTGATTTTTAAGTAGTGCATCTTTTGTATTTCGGATAGAGATGAATTGTGGTGCACAAGAGAAACAAAAAGATCACGAAAACAGGAATATTTTTTAACCTAATATCTGAATTGTGCGACGAGATAGTGACATTCGCATCAGCTTCAGTGCCGTCAGCCTTGGTTTCCTTCGCCTTAATTTTGTCAATTGCATCCAGAAGATCAGCGCGGTAATCAAAATATAGTTCGCGGAACCTCTCATAAGTCTCCTCTACTTCGGATAATTTTTCCTTATCCTCATCCGAACCGCCTCTATGGACACCTCATAAACATTCTGTGCATACTCCAACGTCTTCTCTAATAAACCCAAACGCCCAGACAAATAATTTGCGGTGCGAGTACTCGACCCCCTCTTAGCGAAATTAGAGATGTCTTTCTCCAATTGAGTAAGTACCCCCATTATATATAGAAAAACAAGTTTTATCACCTAACGAAAGGGAAATGTTTTACAAAACCCCACAATTTTCAGTTGGATCACATAAATTTAAGAAAAAACATACAGAAAAGCTACAATCCGTCTGGAACGGATCGTCTGATACCCTATCCTCCTCTCTATAAAGTGGGAGTGGCCAAATTGCATTTTGTACTCAAATATAGCTATAATGTCGAACGTTTGAGGACGTTACATGTAAAATTTTATCATAATCGGCTTTTTAATGATAACGCCCCCAAAAAGTGGGCGTGGCCAAAACTCTTCTACGGGTGAATTGTAGGGAATCTGAATACCTAAATATTTGGACTTAACAAGATTTTTCGGTTTCATATAATTTAGTGATGTTATAAAAAAGTAGGCGTGGCAGTGGGCGGATTTAAAAAAAATGTACACTTCTACTGTATCTTTTCGTCAGAAGCCCAGATATGAAATTTCAGCGTCCTAGTTAAACATTTTAGGCTCAGAAATCGGTTTTATGATGAAAACGCCCCCAAAAAGTGGGCGTGGCCAAAAATTTTGTATGGGTGGATTGTAGGGAATCTGAATGCCTAAATATTTGGTCTTAACAAAATTTTTCAGTTTCATATAATTTAGTGAAGTTATGAAAAAGTGGGCGTGGCAGTGGGCGGATTTAAAAAAATTTTACACTTGTACTGTATCTTTTCCTCAGAAGCCCGGATATGAAATATCATCATCCTAGCTCAAAATTTAAGGCCCAAAAAGCGGTGACATACGGACGGACGGACGGACGGACGGTCATCGCTCAATCGATTTCGCTATTGATGCTGATCACGAATATATATACTTTATAGGGTCTATCTCGATTATTTCTCTATGATACAAACTATGTGTAAAACTTAATATACCCTTAGGATAGGGTATAGAAAAACAAAAACACCAACCTTTTTGTTTTAAAACAGAGTTCAATCTGGCTGGCATGGATTCCACTAATTTGTTTGTTAAAATTTCTGGAATTTTTTTTTATTCCGTCCTCAAAGCCTGTTTCAAGTCGTGTATGTTTCGAATGTCATAATATCTTAACTTTTTTTTGAAAATCGACCATAAATTCTCGATTGGATTTATGTCAGGGCTTTGAGGAGGAGTTTTTAAGTATTTTGGACAGTTATACAATATCCATAGACGAGTATTCAACGCCGTATGCTTCGGGTCGTTGTCTTGTTGAAAGACGAAGTCTTGTTCACAACCCAAATTTTTTGTACTTTCACGTAAATTAGTTTTGAGGATATGTAAGTATATACTGTTTGTGATCCATGATGCCGTCGATGAAGTGCAATTTTCCGACACCTGCTGCATCAAAACACCCCCACACCATGAGTGAACCACCGCCGTGTTTGAATTAAGCTCACGCCAGTTCTTGACATGTCCATCGGAAATTTTTATATTGAATTTGCATTCGTCGGAAAAAATTACCTATCTGGGCTTCTGAGAAAAAGATACAGTACAAGTGTAAAAATTTTTGAAATCCGCCCACTTTTTCATAACTTTACTAAATTATATGAAACCGAAAAATTTTGTTAAGACCAAATATTTAGGCATTCAGATTCCCTACAATCCAACCGTACAAAATATTTGGCCACGCCCACTTTTTGGGGGCGTTTTCATCCAAAACCGATTTTTGGGCCTTAAATATTTAACTGGGACACTGAAATTTCATATCTGGGCTTCTGACGAAAAGATACAGTAGAAGTGTAAATTTTTTTTACATCCGCCCACTGCCACGCCTACTTTTTTATAACTTCACTAAATTATATGAAACCGAAAATTTTTGTTAAGACCAAATATTTGGATTTGTAGGATATTTAGATTTCCTACAATTCATCCACATAACACTTTTAGCCATGCCCCCTTTTTGGGGGCGTTTTCATAAAAAACAAATTTTCATGAAATTTTACGTTTAACATCCTCAAACGTTCGACGTCGTATTTCAGTACAAAATGCAATATCACCTCGCCCACTTTATAAGGGCTACATAGCAAGGAGGATAGGGTATCATACGATCCGTTCCAGACGGATTGTAGCTTTTCTGTATGTTTATTCTAAATTTCGAGCATTGTAAATAAAATCATTTGTATCTCATTCATTATTTTGCTTTAGTACATATTTTTCGCTTAAAATAGGAGTGTACGAATATAAGTTTTGCATACTGTACTTACTTGTAACTGATGTATATACTATGTATATATGTTATCATTATGATCATGATGTACACTTGCTGATCTCCGCTCTTTTAGCTTTTAGACCAGTAAGTCAGTCATTGTTACACTTCAGTCAAATAAACATTATCTTGCTGAACATGTAGTTTCATTTAATACAACATGGCGCAGCCGGTATTTTAATAAAGTATAAAAAAAAAACAAATAATAAGTTAAATAAACAAGAATAGTTTAAACTGCAAATGAAAGTAATTAAAAAGTTAAAACCAAAATAAAGTTTATAAATAATAAAATTATCAGAAGATGGGTGAAAGCAGTGGGCATTTTAAGAAACCTGGTTCATTGATTATGGACGGAAATTTAAAAGAGAATTGAAGAAAATTCAAGGTTATGTGGGACATTTATACAGTGGTTTCAAAAACAAAAAAGGAAGCAGAAGAAATTCAAGTGGCACGTTTCTTATCATGTGCAGGTGAACATGCGATAGAACTTTTTAACACCCTTGGGCTAACGGATACAAGTAAAAAAAAGATTGATGACGTCATAAAAGCTTTTGAGGAATATTGTGTACCAAGAGTCAATGTGGTATACGAACGCTATTTGATCTTCTCACGATGTCAACGCGATGGAGAACCGGTAGAACAGTTCTTATCAGACATAACGAAACTGGCGGAAAATTGTGAGTTTGCGAGTCAAAAAGAATCAATGGTCAGAGACCGCATTGTGATTGGAATAGCGGATCATACTGTACGACTTCAATTACTTAAAGTAGATGATCTAACATTGACAAAGGCTAAGGAGATCTGTCGAGTGGCTGAAGAAGCGGGAGTTCAAGCGAAGCGCATGGAAAATGAACGTGCTTCTATTGCTGCAATTAGAAAAACAGGAGGGGATCACCAAAGTATTAAAAAATTCAATAAAACTGAAAATATAAAATCTCATTCCAGATTTGTAAAAAAGAAGGGAAATCAGCAAGAGTACAATAATATGGTTACTGAGCAGAGAAGTAAACAATGCTTTAGGTGCGATCGTAAGCATGATAGAGGAAGATGCCCAGCCGATGGTAAGAGATGCCTGGTCTGTAATAAATTAAATCATTTTGCGTCCGTATGTAGAAATAATAGTTCTAATTTTAAAAACTATAAGAAAATTAACGAAGTTAAATATGACAATGATTCCGATAACTCAGCGGATTCGGTGGTATATGTTAGCGAGCTACGTTTTTCTCCGCGAATCTCTTCAGGCAGTGGTGCTAGTTGGTGTGAAACATTGAAAATAGGTAAAATAGGTGATCTGTTTATTGACTTCAAGCTTGACAGTGGAGCTGAGGTGAACCTAATTCCAGAAAAAGTAGTAAAATCGTTGCATGAAAAGGTGGTTATTAAGCCAACAGTTACTAAACTAGAAGCATACGGTGGTTTTCAGATACAAACGATAGGTTCAGTCGTACTTCGAACAGAATATAAAGGAAAATCTTTAGATGCTGAATATATAGTAGTATCATTTTGAGTTTATATGAAAAAGTAAGGACAAAGTTGTCTGAAATGGAGAAACGAGGTATTATTAGGAGACGAGAAGAGCCCTCTACATGGTCTCATCAGTTGGTGATAGTAGAAAAATCGAATGGATCCTTACGACTGTGCCTTGACCCTGTAGAACTCAATAAAAATTTAAAAGACGAACGATTCCTAATACCTACTCTAGAAGATTTTAGTCAGACAATGGACGGGATGAAATTTTTTTCAGTTTTTGATCTACGTGAAGGATTTTGGCAGGTGAGGCTAAGCCCGTCATCTAAAGAACTGACGGTTTTCAGCACTCCATTTGGTACGATATTTAGGTCTTATTTTTCTGGGAGACTCGATCGCTCCCGATCCCGATCGCGTTGAAGCGATACTTCAGTTTAAAGACACAGAAAATAAGAAGGATCTCGAGAAGATCATGGGCACACTCAACTACCTCCGATCTTTTATACCTAACTTTTCAGAGCTAAATGCACCACTACGGAAATTAACCAAAAACGTCGAATTCCATTGGTCAGAATATTATTCAAGAATATTACAAACAATTAAAGAGGTTTTAAAAAAGCATGCAATTTTACATACATGATGCTTCTCAAAATGGACTAGGTTGCTGTCTCATTCAAAATGAGAAGCCAGTGGCGTACGCATCATAAGCCACTTGTGTCAATTAGTAAAAAGGATATTAATCAGGTGCATTCACACAGATTGCAACGAATAAAATTAAAATTATCCCAGGACGAACTTGATTTTAAATATGTACCCGGAAAATTTGTGCATGTGGCAGACTTACTCTCTAGAAATTCGATTGATGACAACACTGTTGACACTGAAAAGTCACTTAAAGACCTCGTTCATACTAGGTGAGTGATTCAAAAAAGAAAATTTTCCAGGAGGAGACTCGCAAGGATGAAATTTTACAATGGCTTGTTAGACTTTATAGAAAGGGATGGCCATCAACAATAGATAAGATTGATAAAACCTTAGTAGATTTATGGAAATATAAAGATAAAATTTACGTGGAAGATGACTTAGTATTTTTTGAGGATCGCGTTTTTGTCCCTACGAATCTTATAAATGAGATGTTGCATGTACTGCATGCTTCTCATATGGGTATAACAAGAACGGTTAACAGGGCTAAACAAGTAATGTTTTGGCCTGAAATGCAAAAAGATATCGAGAACTTCATCGCGAAGTGCCGAATTTGTGAAAGTAATAGGTCAAAAAACAAGAAACACGCAATAACACCTCATCCTATACCAGAACTTCCATTTCAAAAAATAGGTATTGACATTTTGGAGTACGCAGGAAAGTACCTAGCCGTAGACTATCACTCTAAGTGGATAGAGCTATTTTTGAGTCATGACAAGACTGCGTCTTGTATCATGAGTCTATTAACCAAACTGTTTTCAGCTCACGGAATTCCCAAAATAATAGTAGCTGACAATCAACCATTCAATTCATATAAACTCAGAAATTTCGCTAGGGATATGAATTTTGATTTTCTATTTACCAGTCCAAGATTCCCACAATCTAATGGGATGGCAGAAAAAGCTGTCCATATTGTTAAAATGTTGCTTAAGAAATCTAAAACTGAGCAAGACCTAGATTTAGCTATGCTAGATTATAGAACTACTCCTGTTCCAGGAATAGGTTATTATCCAGCAGAGATGCTCATGTCGAGAAGGTTGAGGACTAGATTACCTGTCAGAGAGAAGAATTTAGGACCAAATTTAACCAATAATTTATTGTATTTGTTACAAAGGAAGCAAAAAAGAATGGTTAGTCTGAAACGACCAAGAAAAGATTTAGTGCTAAAAAGTGGCGAGAATATTGTGTTTTTTAATAACAAACGATGGGAACCAGGTGTAGTAGTATCCCGTCGTGACACTCCTCGTTCTTATTGGGTAAGAAATGAAAACAATAATGTAATTCGGCGCAATACGATACACTTGCGAAAGTCGATGAATGCTCCGCAGATAAAAACATACAGAAAAGGTACAATCCGTCTGGAACGGATCGTCTGATACCCTATCCTCCTCTCTATAAAGTGGGAGTGGCCAAATTGCATTTTGTACTCAAACATAGCTATAATGCCGAACGTTTGAGGACGTTACATGTAAAATTTTATCAAAATCGGCTTTTTGATGATAACGCCCCCAAAAAGTGGGCGTGGCCAAAACTCTTCTACGGGTGAATTGTAGAGAATCTAAATACCTAAATATTTGGACTTAACAAAATTTTTCGGTTTCATATAATTTAGTGAAGTTATAAAAAAGTAGGCGTGGCAGTGGGCGGATTTAAAAAAAATGTACACTTCTACTGTATCTTTTCGTCAGAAGCCCAGATATGAAATTTCATCGTCCTAGCTCAAAATTTAAGGCCCAAAAAGCGGACGGACGGACGGACGGTCATCGCTCAATCGATTTCGCTATTGATGCTGATCACGAATATATATACTTTATAGGGTCTATCTCGATTATTTCTCTATGTTACAAACTATGTGTCAAACTTAATATACCCTTAGGATAGGGTATAAACACCTGATTATTCGGTATCAATAGGCGAGAGTAACAAACACCCTACTCAGAGCAACTCTTTCCCACAAAATGTCACTGAACAAAATCACACCCAGGTAGCACCAGATAGCACTTTTAGGGATGTTACCGGCGAAAGCGTGGAACAGCCTTCATATACTACCAGGTATGGACGTAGTATTAAAAGACCAGATTTCTTTAAGCCATCTTCTTAGTTTTTTTATACCCTATCCTAAGGGTATATTAAGTTTGACACATAGTTTGTAACATAGAGAAATAATCGAGATAGACCCTATAAAGTATATATGTATATTCGTGATCAGCATCAATAGCGAAATCGATTGAGCGATGACCGTCCGTCCGTCCGTCCGTATGTCACCGCTTTTTGGGCCTTAAATTTTGAGCTAGGACGATGAAATTTCATATCTGGGCTTCTGAGAAAAAGATACAGTACAAGTGCAAAAATTTTTTAAATCCGCCCACTGTCACGCTCATTTTTTCATAACTTCACTAAATTATATGAAACCGAAAAATTTTGTTAAGACCAAATATTTAGGCATTCAGACTACCTACAATCCACTCATACAAAAGTTTTGGCCACGCCCACTTTTTGGGGGCGTTTTCATCACAAAACCGATTTTTGGGCCTTAAATTTTTAACTAGGATACAGTAGAAGTGTAAATTTTTTTTACATCCGCCCACTGCCACGCCCACTTTTTTATAACTTCACTAAATTATAAGAAACCGAAAATTTTTGTTAAGACCAAATATTTGGATTTGTAGGATATTTAGATTTCCTACAATTCATCCACATAACACTATTAGCCACGCCCCCTTTTTGGGGGCGTTTTCATAAAAAACAGATTTCCATGAAATTTTACGTTTAACATCCTCAAACGTCGTATTTCAGTACAAAATGCAGTATCACCTCGCCCACTTTATAAGGGCTACATAGCAAGGAGGATAGGGTATCATACGATCCGTTCCAGACGGATTGTAGCTTTTCTGTATGTTTATTCTAAATTTCGAGCATTGTAAATAAAATCATTTGTATCTCATTCATTATTTTGCTTTAGTACATATTTTTCGCTTAAAATAGGGGTGTACGAATATAAGTTTTGCATACTGTACATACTTGTAACTGATGTATATACTATGTATATATGTTATCATTATGATCATGATGTAGACTTGCTGATCTCCGCTCTTTTAGCTTTTAGACCAGTAAGTCAGTCATTGTTACATTTCAGTCAAATAAACATCATCTTGCTGAACATGCAGTTTCATTTAATACAACAGTAACTTCCTGTTCCAGCACAACACATTACACGGTTTCTTTGTTCTTAAGATGGTGATGGCAGAGAAAACAGCACAAAATATCAGCAGGCAGAGAAAAAAAATGCTCCTCAAAGTATCGTCAGAAGAGTTGAATAAAAATCAGCGCAGCCTCAGGCACACAGATTGCACACAAAATGCACTCAAAATCGCAGGATACAATTGTAAAAGAAATTCACGAGATCCACTCGAATATGTAATGTATACGGTTTGCAAACGTTAAAAAAATAAATATCATCAAAAAATGTAAACTTTTTATACCCTATCCTAAGGGTATATTAAGTTTGACACATAGTTTGTAACATAGAGAAATAATAGAGATAGACCCTATAAAGTATATATATTCATGATCAGCATCAATAGCGAAATCGATTGAGCGATGACCGTCCGTCCGTCCGCCCGTCCGTCCGTCCGTCCGTCCGTATGTCACCGCTTTTTGGGCATTAAATTTTGAGGTAGGACGATGAAATTTCATATCTGGGCTTCTGAGAAAAAGATACAGTACAAGTGTAGAATTTTTTAAATCCGCCCACTGCCACGCCCACTTTTTCATAACTTCACTAAATTATATGAAACCGAAAAATTTTGTTAAGACCAAATATTTAGGCATTCAGACTACCTACAATCCACTCATACAAAAGTTTTGGCCACGCCCACTTTTTGGGGGCGTTTTCATCATAAAACCGATTTTTGGGCCTTAAATTTCTAACTAGGACGCTGAAATTTCATATCTGGGCTTCTGACGAAAGGATACAGTAGAAGTGTAAATTTTTGGTACATCCGCCCACTGCTACGCCCACTTTTTTATAACTTCACCAAATTATATGAAACCGAAAAATTTTGTTAAGACCAAATATTTGGGCATTTAGAATTCCTACAATTCACCCATATAATAGTTTTGGCCACGCCCATATTTTGGGAGCGTTTTCATCAAAAAACCGATTTTGATAAAATTTTACATGTAACATCCTCAAACGTTCGAGGTTATAGCCATATTTGAGTACGAAATGCAATTTGGCCACTCCCACTTTATAGAGAGGAGGATAGGGTATCATACGATCCGTTCCAGACTTATTGTAGCTTTTCTGTATGTTTATACCCTATCCTAAGGGTATATTAAGTTTGACACATAGTTTGTAACATAGAGAAATAATCGAGATAGACCCTATAAAGTATATATATTCGTGATCAGCATCAATAGCGAAACCGATTGAGCGATGACCGTCCGTCCGTCCGTCCGCTTTTTGGGCCTTAAATTTTGAGCTAGGACGATGAAATTTCATATCTGGGCTTCTGAGGAAAAGATACAGTACAAGTGTAAACATTTTTGAAATCCGCCCACTGCCACGCCCACTTTTTCATAACTTCACTAAATTATATGAAACCGAAAAATTTCGTTGAGACCAAATATTTAGGCATTCAGATTCCCTACAATCCACCCATACAAAAGTTTTGGCCACGCCCACTTTTTGGGGGCGTTTTCATCACAAAACCGATTTTTGGGCCTTAAATTTTTAACTAGGATACAGTAGAAGTGTAAATTTTTTTTACATCCGCCCACTGCCACGCCCACTTTTTTATAACTTCACTAAATTATAAGAAACCGAAAATTTTTGTTAAGACCAAATATTTGGATTTGTAGGATATTTAGATTTCCTACAATTCATCCACATAACACTATTAGCCACGCCCCCTTTTTGGGGGCGTTTTCATAAAAAACAGATTTCCATGAAATTTTACGTTTAACATCCTCAAACGTCGTATTTCAGTACAAAATGCAGTATCACCTCGCCCACTTTATAAGGGCTACATAGCAAGGAGGATAGGGTATCATACGATCCGTTCCAGACGGATTGTAGCTTTTCTGTATGTTTATTCTAAATTTCGAGCATTGTAAATAAAATCATTTGTATCTCATTCATTATTTTGCTTTAGTACATATTTTTCGCTTAAAATAGGGGTGTACGAATATAAGTTTTGCATACTGTACATACTTGTAACTGATGTATATACTATGTATATATGTTATCATTATGATCATGATGTAGACTTGCTGATCTCCGCTCTTTTAGCTTTTAGACCAGTAAGTCAGTCATTGTTACATTTCAGTCAAATAAACATCATCTTGCTGAACATGCAGTTTCATTTAATACAACAGTAACTTCCTGTTCCAGCACAACACATTACACGGTTTCTTTGTTCTTAAGATGGTGATGGCAGAGAAAACAGCACAAAATATCAGCAGGCAGAGAAAAAAAATGCTCCTCAAAGTATCGTCAGAAGAGTTGAATAAAAATCAGCGCAGCCTCAGGCACACAGATTGCACACAAAATGCACTCAAAATCGCAGGATACAATTGTAAAAGAAATTCACGAGATCCACTCGAATATGTAATGTATACGGTTTGCAAACGTTAAAAAAATAAATATCATCAAAAAATGTAAACTTTTTATACCCTATCCTAAGGGTATATTAAGTTTGACACATAGTTTGTAACATAGAGAAATAATAGAGATAGACCCTATAAAGTATATATATTCATGATCAGCATCAATAGCGAAATCGATTGAGCGATGACCGTCCGTCCGTCCGCCCGTCCGTCCGTCCGTCCGTCCGTATGTCACCGCTTTTTGGGCATTAAATTTTGAGGTAGGACGATGAAATTTCATATCTGGGCTTCTGAGAAAAAGATACAGTACAAGTGTAGAATTTTTTAAATCCGCCCACTGCCACGCCCACTTTTTCATAACTTCACTAAATTATATGAAACCGAAAAATTTTGTTAAGACCAAATATTTAGGCATTCAGACTACCTACAATCCACTCATACAAAAGTTTTGGCCACGCCCACTTTTTGGGGGCGTTTTCATCATAAAACCGATTTTTGGGCCTTAAATTTCTAACTAGGACGCTGAAATTTCATATCTGGGCTTCTGACGAAAAGATACAGTAGAAGTGTAAATTTTTTTTACATCCGCCCACTGCCACGCCTACTTTTTTATAGCTTCACTAAATTATATGAAACCGAAACATTTTGTTAAGTCCAAATATTTAGGTATTCAGATTCCCTACAATGCACCAATAGAGCAGTTTTGGCCACGCCCACTTTTTGGGGGCGTTTTCATCAAAAAACTGATTTTGATAAAATTTTACATGTAACATCCTCAAACGTTTGAGGTTATAGCCATATTTGAGCACGAAATGCAATTTGGCCACGCCCACTTTATAGAGAGGAGGATAGGGTATCAGACGATCCGTTCCAAACGGATTGTAGCTTTTCTGTATGTTTTAAAAGGGTTTTATATAAGTTGCATAAGAAAACGGTTCATTTTGAGTACATAAGAAATGGGTTTTATAAGATAACTAAGCAAGTACGTATGTGTGTACATGAGAAATAATATTATTACGGTTGTAATGCAAACATGTGCGAAATGAACTACCTGCAACTGTTAAGCGTGGGGTACGCCTACTGGTGAAGGTGATCAGTTTGAATGGGGCGGAACGCACCCACCTACACAAAAAATATCCCACCAATAAAAACATCCCCTTCAGGGAAAATTTAAAACGTCAAATGAATTGTATATAACAAACCATTTGTTAATGAATGATTATTACAGATTTATAACGTTAAGGAAACCGGTCATTTTTATTCAACGTTCGTACGGAATTTGGTAAAGTTAGGAATCAGTGGAACAGTTTTCCCGCTTGTTTTAACAGTGCTGATCTTAAAATCCAACACTTTGAGTTCATGATCGAACATTTGGTCCTTCCTTCGAGCCGGATAAAAAATTCACCATAAATTCCAGTAACAGTGTGTAGATCTATAAGTAAAATAAAGGAAAATTAAATAAAATACATATATTAAAACAACAATATTAGTTGATAATTTCATTGACAATTTAATTGATAATTGCTTAAAAGGACACCTTTAACATATATATATGTATATACAACATATAACATACAGTGACGGACAAAACAATAGGACCATCGAGTATGGATTTAAATTTGATCGAAAAACTCAGACATTTATTTTTTTTTTTTTTGATTTTCTTATTGTTTACATAAAGAAGAACAAAAATTATTCATGCAAAAATAAAGAAAAAATTAATTTAAAAAAAAAAAAACAAGAAATTATTCAAAAGACTGGTATATGAAGACGATAAAACAATAGGACCACTATACAGAATGTTAGGAATACTTTATTAATTTGTTGTTTTCTTTAAATAATACTAATACTGCTTGGAGTATCATTTATTTTTTATCACTCCACGGCCGATTCTTGAGAAGAACTCGACTAGTGCTCGGCAAGTGCTCGTCGATATGGCGTACCAAGCTGCTTGAATTCTGCTCCACAACTCTTCTTTATTTTTTGGTTTTTCAGTACCAAGAGACTTTTTTACTAGTGTCCATAAATTTTCCAGTGGATTGACATTTGAAGATTGGGAGAATCAACGCAACAGATCGATATTGTGCTCTTCCCGCCACCTTTTTACTTTGCTTCGAACCATTGTCGTGCATAAACTGCCATTTTAGTGGCATTTCCCGGTCAGCATACGGGAGCATGATCTCATCCAATATCTTAGCGTATAAATGCTGGTCCATGGTTTCCTATATCCAAAATATTGGACCTACACCATACCACGAAAAACATCCCCAAACCATAATAATTCCGCCTCCATGCATGACGCTTTTGTTGCTGTACTGGGGCTAGTATGCTGCATTCTCTGGACGTATAACCCATATCTTGCCATCCGAACCCACCAAATTTATCTTTGTTTCGTCGGACCAAAGAATTTTTCGCCACTTTTTTTTCGTTTTCTAGGCCTATCCATTCCAGGTGTTCTTTAGCGATTTGGATGCGATTCTTTCGATGCCTTTGGGTAAGAAGCGTTACTTACCTGGGACTTCTTCCGAAGAGAAGATGTTCTTCCAGTCTCCTTCGCACTGTTCTAGAGCAGACTAGTAAGTCCAGTTTACGTCTAATCTCTGCAGCTGACTTAAACGGGTCTTTTGTGGTCAGGCGTGTGATGTGGGTGTCATCTTTTACCGATGTTTTTCGTGGTGGACCTGTCTTGAATTCTGAAAACCTGAAACACACACACACACCACACACATACACTCCACACACACACCATCTTAAACCATGAGTTACACATACATATTTTGAAATCATTTCCACATACATATATGTATTAACTCTACACGTAACATGCATTTTTCTCACAAGTAAAATAACAAAAAAAATTATAAATGCATATATACCTACTTACTAATTTAAAAACGAGACCCGTGTAGGGTTAAATAATAAATAAAAATAAAATTTTCATTTGCATTAACTACCCTACACCAATTTAAATTCAACATATGTATATACAATTAAACCTACCCAACACTACACATAAAATTACACTCGGGAAATTTCTCACATCTTTGAAACTATACATCGGGAAGTGCTGTTATGCTTATATCGATGACATCGTCATCTTCGGGAAAGGCGAGACTGAACATCTTAAGAACCTGGAAATAGTTTTCAAGACCCTAGAAGCTGCCAATATGAAAATACAGCGAGAATTTTTTCAGGAAGAAATAGAATTCTTAGGCTTTGCCATTGGTACAGATGGCATTAAAATTAATCCCAAGAAAGTCCAAGTGATTGTTGACCGACCTGCCCCAAAACCCTTAAAGAACTCCGTTCATTTCTCGGTATGTCAGGATATTATCGACGTTTCATTAAGGATTATGCAAAACTTGCGAAGCCCCTGACATCCCTCTTAAGAGGGGAAGATGGACGAGTATCCAAAAACCGTTCAAAAAACAAACCCATTCAGTTAGAGAAGGAAACCTTAGCAGCATTCAATAAAGTTAAAAACTCACTTATTTCGGCATAAATGATTACGTCATATCCTAACTTCGAAAATGAATTCGAACTGATCACGGATGCCCCGGATTATGCTATCGGGGCAGTCCTCTCTCAAAATGGCAAGCCGATCACATTCCTCTTGAGAACGCTAAATCAGACCGAGGAACATTATGCAACAAACGAGAAAGAAATGCTCGCTATTATATGGTCACTAAATTTATTAAGGAACTTCCTCTACGGATCTCGAAAAGTGAACATTTTTACCGATCACTAACCCCTCACTTATGCCTTGAGCAATAAAAACACCAATAGTAAAATGAAAAGGTGGAAGTCTATTCCAGAAGAATACAATAACGAACTCAAGTATAAGTCAGGGAAAGCAAACGTAGTGGCAGACTCCCTTTCAAGACCCCCCCAAGTAACCGAAATTCATTCAATGACCCCAACCGAACATAGTGACGATAGCTCTTCTGATAACTTAATCTCTACTGTCGAAACCGCAATAAACGTATTCCGTAATCAACTAGTTTTAAAAATAGGCGAAGAAAACAGTTACCAAATTAAAACTCCGTTCGAAAATTATACAAAACATATTTTTATCAAACCAGAGTACACGGAACTTAGTAAAAGCATTCAAAAGACTTAGTAAAAGCATTCAAAAGATACTTGAACTCTAAAACTATAAATAGACTCTTGACGAACGAAGAAACTATGGGAAACGTACATGAAATTTACCCGCTCCACTTCAAAGATAACCGCACTAGATTTACTCAGAAATTTGTGGAAGACATACCCAGCGAAACCGAGCAAGAAGAAAAAATTCTAAAGATACACCGACGCGCACACCATTCATATAGACATCGTTTCCACCGAGAAACAACTTGTCTTAACAGCCGTCGATAAATTCACAAAATTCGCTCAAGCTAAAATTATTCAGTCACGCTTAATTGAAGACATTAAACGACCATTACGAGATATCATATTCTTCCACTGCGTACCTGAAGTTGTTGTAATAGATAATGAGAAGGGGCTAAATTCTGCCTCAATAACCTCAATGCTAGAAGATGACCTCCAAATTAAAATTTTTAAAATTGCTCCATATAAAAGTGATGTTGAACGTTCAAGTTGAACGTTTCCACTCCACATTGTCCGAAATCATGAGATGTCTTAAATCTGACGGACCTCCACGGCCTTTTGAAGAACTCCTAGAACGTGCCGTAAATGAATATAACTTCACTATCTATTCAACCACAGGTCAGAAACCAATAGAACTCTTTTACGGACGAATACGCAGGCTAAACCCCAAACAGTTTGAAAAGACACAGTTGACTAACATTGAAAGACTTAGAACTAAACAGGAAAAGGACAATAAACACCATAACAAGAAAAGAAAACCAATCAAAGACAACCAAATAGAACAAGTTAAAAATAATAAACGGATAGGCTCGAAACTAACAGGTAGATACCGACAAGAAATAGTTAAGGAAAATAAGAACTCTATAGTAATAACCGAATCCGGAAAAGTGGTACACAAAAGTAACATTAGAAACTAACATTTATCTTTGCAGATGTGCATTTTACACCTGTCAGGCAACTATTCAAATATTGGACTTTTCAAACGCACAAATTGTGGCTTTTCATGTTGGACAGACGAAGATACAAGACGGAAACTTCGAACTAATACACGTCATTGACTTGGACCAATACGACCAGTTCATATCCACAATAACCCCAATCCTTAACCCTGAATCAACCCAAAACCATACCATATTTCCTTTGCTATCACATGAGCTGCAACAAATTAAAAATTTCTTGCATAACTTGAAACCGCGAATAACAAAACGTTCCTTAAATTTCTTCGGCAGCGCATGGAAATGGATTGCTGGCAATACAGACCATGACGACTTTGTCACCATTAAAGAAAAAACCACGGACGTTCTAAAAAATAATAACAAACAGGATGTCATAAATCAATTATACAATGAGAGAATGAATAATATCACTAAAGTTCAAAATGAAATATAGAAATTGTTAAAAAAAGACAATAAATTAAGTTTTGAGGTAATAACAAATGTGCAATACAAAATTAAACTTGTATAAGAAGAAATAGAAAATATTACTTACGCCATCCACTGGGCTAAATTAGGTATGATCAATTCATTTATCTTATCAAAAGAAAAAATAGAACTTGCTACAAATAGTTTAAATAAACAACAGTTGCCCTATAACACAAAAAAAGAAGCTTTAGATTTCTCAGAAGTAAAAGTCATAAGCAATAGTTTAAAGATGCTATACATTATAAACATTCCTTTAACAACAAACGAAATTTATGAAAGTCTTGTGATTAAACCAGTAAAAAGAAATAATATTGTAACAGAAATTTTATTTGATAAAATTTTTAAGAATAATGAAGAGATGTATGGAACAGTAAAAAAAGTGTTAAAGTTATAACTCTCTATTCATTTGTAATTCCAAAGACATTGTTAACATTAGAAACGATACATGTATTCGTAGCTTGCTTAACAGCCTCTCAGCTATCTGCAACACCGTCACTTGTCAGCATATTCCAACGATAGACGAGAATTCAACTGGCAACCTATTGCTAAATGAATTTACCAGAACCTTACAAGTCGAAATGAGTAGTATTCACAGCCTCAATGGAACATTCCTAAAAAAATTCCACAACACCACTGTAAACATCAACGGAAGATCATTTATTTCCAGAGAATTATCAATGAAGAAAGTATTACCGGCAATACTCCAACCCAATCCAAAGGAGAAAAAGTACAGGGAATTACTATCTTTAGAAATGATGACCTCCACATCAACTTCACAAATGAAATCCGACTACTACAAACAGAAAAAAACGTACATCAAGTAACCACATATTCGCTGATCTCCTGTCTCCGAATACTCGCCATAGTAATCATGGTCCGCAAGCTTTTACCTAAACGAAACAATACCAAGGTCACCATCCAAATTCCAGAAGAAAAGATCCATGAGAAATATCCCGAACCAGGAACAACCGTATCACCTAACGCACCCCAACATCCTGAGATGCCAAGGCTAGGGTTTAACAACCTCCCATATTTCTAGCGATTGGATACAATCGCTATGAATAGAATAAGAAATTTACGTTCTGATTTTGAGTATCGTCAATCAGAACGTTATCACAACGCTGCAACTGCTACCAGCAGGCGGCTCGATACCAACTTACGCACAGAAGAGCAAACCCTGAACTCATTACGCCGATCATTGAGGCGTACAAATGCAAACGTCCGAATCGTTGAACAGCAACGGAATACAGATGAACACACTTCGCGACGTCAGGATAGCGAGTATCGGCAAGATGAACAGTAACGAGATACTCGGGATCACATTCTGAGGCGTCAAAATCCTTACTACAGGAAAACACAAGAACATGCAACTAGACGCCAGAATCCCGAGTACAGGTCCAGCGAACAACAACAACGGCGCTAATAACAGCAACGGAGTCAACGGTTTCGAAGACAACCCTTTCCTCAGGAATTCGAGGGTGCAAAGGTCACCAGTTGGCCAAATAGCCGCATCTCAGAAGAGTACGGACGGACGCGAACCATCTCTAACAAAAAAGGTGGTTACGGAAGAGACCACCCAGGCATCTGTTTTCCACAAACTGGGAGAACAAATAAGAAGTCTAGTAGAAATGCTAGAAGATGGAAAAAGGCGCTCAATTAACCAATCCATGAGGGATATGATTGTAAGCATAAGAGCACCCTACGAACTCTCAGCAATCGAGCAACACGACGCGATGGCAAATGAGGTGATTCGGAAACACAATGCCTCACAAACCTCTCCCTGTCTTAAACCGAATCCGGAGACCAAGAAAAGGCAAGCTCCAGATAATGAGACCCCAGACCCGAAGCGAAAACCAGAACTCCCCCCAACGAGAAAACAAAAACAAAAGGAGAAATGGGTTGAGACAGTTTTGGGAACCCCGGCAACTACAGCTAAACAGCAGTCTACTCGCACGAGCAAGAAGCAGAAAGCAGAGGATGGTGTATGGTCAAATATCAGCCGCCAAGAACCAATAAAAAAGAGAGAGAACCCTAAAACCAAAGGAAAACCGGACGCCATCATCATAGAGGCCAAGGGAGAACTATCCTATGCTGAAATACTTCGCAGCATAAAAGCGGACGCAAATTTGGAGGCGATTGGAGAGGCTGTATCGAATATCAGGAGAACCCAAAAAGGGGACTCCTTAATCCAGCTCAAAGAGACAGGGGACAGGACAGCCGAATTCAAAAGCGTTATGTGTGCAGCCTTGGGAGAACAAGCAAATGTAAGGACTCTTACCCACCGTTCTGCCATAGAATTGAAGGATATCGATGAGGCCACTACAAAGGAGGATATTTGCGAAGCGATAAAAAGGCAATTCAAGATTAAAAGTATATCGCCCTCAGACGTTATATCACTGTCGCATCCGCGAAAAGACGCTGCTAAAAAAGTGCTTTAAGTGCTTAGAGTTTGGCCATCTAGCCAGACAATGCAAGAGCGACGAAGACCGCTCCAAACTATGTAGGAGATGTGGAGCAGAAGGCCACATAGCGAAGAACTGCGACAAGGAGCCATCCTGCATGTTCTGCAAGAAAGACTATCCAGGCGACGCGAAGCACGTAGCTGGCAGTAGCAGATGTCCGGTGTTCCGGAGAGCTATTACAAGCAAAGGACCATGAAGATACTACAGATAAATTTTAATCACTGTAGAATAGCTCAGGACATCCTAGCTGTCCTGACCAGAACAGTAACTGGATCTACGACAAAGCAAAACAAGCGGCAATATGGATATGTGGGCGCCATGCTTTCCAAGAAACAAGCAACCAAACAGAAGGCTTCGTGCGAGCGAAAATAAATGGGATCCATTTTTATAGTTGCTACGCAAGACCCAGCTTGACGGCCAGCGAATACCAACTAATGCTGGACAATCTAACCGCGGATGCGCTTCAGAGAGCCCCAGTGGTCATTGCAGGCGATTTTAATGCGTGGGCAACAGAGTGGGGCAGCAAACTCACCAACACCAGAGGACAGGCCCTACTGGAAAGATTCGCCCCCCTATCGATAGGCATCGCTAACAAGGGTCGCGCAAATACTTATCGGAAGGCTGGAACAGGTTCCATCATCGATATCACCTTTGTGAGCAATTCCATCCTGCAAACCATAAAGTGGAGGGTCAGTGAGGAATACTCGCACAGGGACCACCAAGTGATAATAAAAGAAAAGAAACCAGCCCTGCCCCCAAAACTTACGGGTCCAAAGTGGAATGACAAAACCTTCGATAAGGATATGTTCGAAGACATGTTGAACGGCGATTTAACCCTGAGTGGAACAGAGGAGGACATCGCACATCGCCTCACAACCACCATCACCACCGCGTGCGATGCATCAATGCCTAGAAGGACGAACAGCAGGAAGGCGTCACCGTGTTACTGGTGGACCGAGGAAATAAAAACACTTCGGGCAAAATGTCTACAATCCCGGCGCAAAGTCCAGCGATCAAGAAGGAGACCAGATTTCCAACAATGTCTGGAAACTTTTAAAGTGGCAAGACGCAATTTAAATAGAGCAATAAAACCGCATGATTCAAGCGTCTCTGTGAGGAAGCCGACATTAACCCCTGGGGCTCAGCATAAAAAAAAAAATACAAATTTTTGGCGCGACAGGTCCATGGGACCCAGGGCCTAGCTTCTCACAACCATTCGTGTTGTGCGTGTTATATTCTTCACACGAATGGAAGGGGCCTACTGTTTAATGCCGGATCCGAACGGCAATTTTGAGAAGCTTTTTCATGACAGTTTTACTCTCGGATGTTTGTCAGACGCTCGCGAGAGGTGGGGCCGTGAAAGAAATTTTAGGTGTTGTCTGGGGATTGAACCTGGAACCCCTCGCTCCGTAGTCCAACGCACTAACCACTTGAGCCACGGCGCCCATGCTGGGGCTCAGCATACAGAATGGTAATGACCAAACTGAGGGGTTATAGGACCCCTCCAATAACATGTCCAACAATGCTGAGATCCATAGTAGAGCACCTCTTCCCCCAAATACCATCTACTATGTGCAGCATTATAAGAAAGGTCAGTCCAGCGGATATTCCACAAATTTCTTTGGAGGAGCTGCTTAAGGCATGCAGCAAGATAGGCGACACCAAGGCGCCCGTACCCGACGGCCGTAAAAAAGAGACCAGATCTCTTCATAATGACGATGCAGAAGTGCCTTGAAGAAGGAACCTTTCCCGAAAAATGGAAAATGCAGCATTTGGTCCTGCTACCAAAAGGAAAGAAGCCTGCAGGAGACCCATCGTCCTATCGCCCAATATGCCTACTGGACACAATGGGAAAGATCTTCGAGAGGATACTCTACAATAGATTACTCGCAGTGGCAGAAGAGAAAGGAGCCCTCTCAGATCATCAATTTGGCTTTAGAAAAGCGCGATCTACTGTCGATGCCATAAGAACAGTAGTCGATATTGCAAAAGGCGCTATCGAAGGAGAAAGATGGCTCTACGGCACAAAGGAGTACTGTGCAGTAGTAACGCTGGATATTAAAAACGCATTTAACTCTGCGAACTGGTCGTTTATTAGGAGATCACTTGCTAGGATGGATACGCCATATTACTTGCTGCGTATAGTGACCAACTATTTCAACAACAGGAAGCTGAGGTATAATACTGATGAAGGAGTAAAATACTACAACGTGACGGCGGGAGTCCCACAGGGATCGGTTTTAGGGCCGCTTCTGTGGAACATCATGTACGACGGAGTCCTACGATTTGGGCTACCTGGAGTAACGATAATCGGATTCGCTGATGACATTGCCGTCGTAACAGTCAGCTACAAATGAAGCAATTGCCCGGATTAAAGACTGGCTGGTATCCGCTGGACTGGAACTGGTCGACCAAAAAACAGAAGCTGTCCTTATAACCAGTCGGAAAACAGTTGAATTCGCAAATTTTCAGGTTGGTACCCAAACCATCAAGTCCAAAGAAGCTGTTAAATACCTAGGAGTAATGCTGGACAACAAAAAAGCATCGCAAATACAGGGAGCCCTCGCGCGCATACTGCCTAATGTCGGTGGACCTGGATATGCCAGAAGGATTTTACTCTCAAGAGTTATCACCGCCCCACTCTGGGCGCAAGCACTAAGGACGAAGGAGACCAAAAGGAGACTATCGTCAACATACAGACTCTGTGCGCTACGGACAATCAGCGGCTTTCGAACCATCTCAGACGAGGCCGCCTTTGTTATAGCTGGAATGGTCCCATCGATATCCTTGCAGATGAGATGCTGAGGATATACAATAGAAGAACGCTGAGCCACCACGACGTCAGTGGCATCAAAATGATTAAAATGGAAGAAAAGGCAGCATCAGCAGCTATGTGGCAAGCTCGCTGGTCCAATACAACCAAAGCACGCAGTATTTTACTGCACACGTTTCACGGCATGGAGAATTACTCTGCCCCGCCCGTCGTTACTCATCGATCACATGTTGCGGTCGGAGGAGAACTGGATGGCAGTATGTTGCTTCATAACAAGCTGCGGAGAATAGAGGCTAAGAAAAGCAACAGAAGCAGCAGAAGCCTCAGAAGCAGGTGACACAAGACGAATAGCTTGATTTGCTAACCAACCCCGCGAAGTAATACCTAACGGCAGTCCCGCGGGGGAATGGTTGAAGTCTGTGTACGGGGGTGAGGTTTAGTACGTAGGCATGTATCGGCTGACTTATGTCAGGACCAGGTATATGAATCGTTGAATCGTGCATGACACTAGCGCGGGCTATTGGCATCTTTAGAAGATTCCCCACTTCCCTGGCGTAACCGGAAAAAAAAAAAAAAAAACAGCGAACAAGACCTCAATACACAACAAGACGCCAGAACCCCGAACATGCCGCACGGTGTCAGGATATGGAATATAGTTTGGATGAGCAAGAACGCAACACACTCGATCATGCAACAAGACGCCTGTATCCTGACTACAGGACGAGTGAGCAGGAACGCAATACACAGGAATATACAAGAAGACGCCAAAGTCAGAATGAGCGAACAAGAGCGGAACACACAGGCTACACTAAGGCGCCAAGATACAAATTATAGGACGAATGAACAACGAAGGAATACGTTTTCCCACACTCTGTTACGAGCGAATGAAGAATTGTGACACGTTGAACAAGCCGCAAATGCTACAAGAAGAAGAGAATCGCGTTTACAAAATCAACGAAATCAAGAAGAGCTTCGTCTATATTCCAATGTAAGAGTTCGCCTTCATCGCATTAACTCTATTGTTAGGGCTGACGCAAGTATTCGTCATTCGCAACGGAATCAAGAAGTCTGAGGGAACATGTCATCTGATGAATACGTCGATTACTTAGCTCAGTCTGCAAGTAGAAGCCGAGCCCTTCGGGAATACAACAACGTCATAAAACAAGGACCCACAAAAGTGTGTAACTGTTGTGAAGGTCTTTGGTTTGAGGCCCAAGTAAGGACTTTGGATAAATCCTTCAATGAAAGACAGTTCTCCATTGACTTTGCAAATAAAGTATTTTGCTTGGTTTCAGAATTCCATTCTGACTCCAATACATATGTATATATTTTGCACATATTGCAGGTGGCAAATCTCCAAGCAACGATTCCCAACATCAGTTTGACAAACGGACTTGAATTTCCTTAAATACTGGAGTGCTTAAAATCCACCAATTCGGACTGGTCTCCGGCCAAACAAGAAGAATATCCAAGAAAATTTCCAAAAAATCCCCGAAAAAAAAATTATGAAGAAAATTCATTTTCCCATACATTTTGTATGGAGAGATTTTACGACGCCATCTTCATGATAGATGACGTTTATGTTTATGTTACGTTGCGACAATTTTATTTTTTGACAATTTTTTGCGACAATTGTTTTTGCACCAAATTTGTGTGACAATTGTTTTTGTAGCATTTTTTTTTTGTCACACATTAAAAACGAACATGATCTCCAATGCTGGTTCCGGTATTCATTTTATTGTATTGTGTTTGTATTGTATTTATAAATAAATTATCTGTGGGTTTTGTAAGAAAACGAGAGAGAGAAATATTTTAGTTAAAATTGTAGTTTTAAAAGGTTTTCAATTTATTCGTTTTAATAAAAACTGACAACACTCTTATCGGTTTGATGGAATCAGGTAGTTTGTTAAAAATTGTAAGTTTGTAAATGCTACTATTGTAAAGAATTTTCTAAAGTGATTTTGGTTATTTAGATTATGATATTAAATTATGAACATCATTAGTTTTAACAAAACCACTCCTAATGATAAATACTTTAAGAACCCTTTATTTAATAGTAGAGATGTCTTAACATAACAACTTTTAGTTGCTGAAACAAAATTATTATAGAGCCGACTTTCCTTAATTTTTCCGTTTAAACTGAATTTTATCCGTTTCGTTTTATTGCTAAAATCATTTTATAAACAGTAAACCAGCGTCTTAAAATGTCCAAGTCGGTATGGCAGTATGTATGCAGATTTGCTGCAAATAAAAAAAACGATTATGGGACCTAAGGCCGACGCCTTTCGATTAATCTCTATATATATAAAAAATTGTTGCAAGTGCGTTGGGACTTTATAACTCACGAACGGTCAAACCGAATTTAATCAAATTTAGGGTTTGTTCGCATGGTCATGTAGCTGGTTTATCTAAAGTTTAAACGAAATTGGTTGAAGCGTTCGTGAGTTATGACTTTTTATGTCAACATCTGATTTTGTCCATATAAAAAAAAAATGCAACAAGTTTTTATATATAAAGAGGTTCACACCAAAACGCAAAACACACGAGCGAAGCCGGGAGGATCAGCTAGTTTATTATATTAATAAGTCAAGTCGGGGTGTTTCAAAACTCTTGCGGGAAGCAATGGATGAAATAGCCAGAGGTAATTTCACAGTTAAGCAGAAGTTGCAATATTTGGGCAATCGGTTTATTTCTGGTTCTAAGATATCTGCCCAAGAAGCAGCATATAGTATTTTTGGGAATCAGCATGTTGAAAAGTAGTAACGCTGATGATTACATCAATAAATCGCGTCAGAATTGTGAAATCTAGACGAAAATTGCAGGCAATAGCCCCTGAATCTATAGACATTTTCATTCCTAATTTGATTGACCACTATACTCACCGCCAGAAGATCTTGAAAATTTGTGCCTTGCAGACTTTGCTGCAATGTATGAATTTTCTAATACAAGATCAACACAACTAGGAAATGATGACAAGGAAGCTGAGGTTGAGGAAGAATTTACGATCAATCCTAATCAGCCACTACCTTTAAGAGACGGAAGCGGGTATATTCGGAAGCGTATGCAGCCACATGTTATCCGCTACAGAAGGTTTTGTCCTGACAAAGACACCGATGATTTCTTCAGAGAGCATTTGATGTTATACGTACCCTGACGAAATGAGGAGCAGGATATAATGTCTAGAGATTTCGAATCGGCTTTCAAAGATAACCTTGAACTCATTGAAGTGAGCAGGCCGAAATATGAAGCATTTGAAAATCGAAGTTTGTTCGAAGAATTAGTAGCCCGAATCCATGAACAAGAGCACCCAACACAGCGAAATGAAAATTTAGATGATGAATTTGCTGTATTTGCCGAACCGCAGGTTAATCCCGATGAGAATGTTGTCTATAATCCTGTGGGCGAAATAAGGGCAATTAAAACTCCCAATTTAATTTCGCAGGAGGATTTGCTAAGCACAATTGAGGCACTAAACTTGAAGCAAAGGATATCCCTGCAACAAGTCCTTCACAACGTAAAAGAAAATACTCAGTTTTGTGAATTTGTTGGAGGCGGTGCAGGCGTTGGAAAGAGCAGGCTCATTTCAACAATATTCCAAAGCGTAACAAAGCGACAAAATGACGTTCCTGTGGCTGATCCAAACCTCACTAAAGTCTTGCTCTCTGCACCGACGGGAAAGGCAGCTTTTGGTATTAATGGACTAACCCTTCATTCGGTATTTTCATTACCAGTTAAGCAGTCATCTAGAGACCTGATACCACTCAACAGCGACGTCGTAAATACATTGTTTTCAAAGCTTATTGCTTTGAAAATAATAATTAACGAAATTTCGATGGTGGGAGCCAGGATGTTTGCATATTTGGATGCTCGGCTGAAGCAAATTGTTAAGAGCACTTTAGCTTTTGGTGGGATTTATAAGGTAGTATTTGGCGATTTCAGGCAATTAGCTCCTGTGGATCGGAGATAAGGCAATTAGCACCTGTGAGAGGTCTTTGCTCCCAATCGTCCTGATCCACACGCTGTAATAGCGGGAACTCCTTTATGGGATCGTTTTAGTTATTTTGAACTAACATAAGTAATGCGGCAAAGAACTGATCTTCCATTTGCTGTTGCTCTTAATAACATGGCTCAGGACATGACATCCAAATTATCCGGCAGAGAATTGTTTTGTCTTCCAATGATGTACCACCGGAAGCGATCCATCTTTTTTGGTCTTTAAAAGGGTTCAAGACCTCGGAAACCCAAGGATTTCCAGCTAATTTGCTTCTAAAAACGGGCGCCAAATATATGGTTACAGCCAATATCAATACATCTGATTGTTTGGTGAACGGTACTACTGGAAAACTAATGAATTAAGACTTTGGCACCAGCAATGAGAATAACACAGTCCCTATTAGACTGTAGCTCTTATTTGATAATGATACAGTTGGATCGTTGGCAAGATCTAAGCGTCGTCATCAAAGAGAACCAACATGGACATGTGTTGAAAAAATAGCTAAAGTATTTCAATATCGCAAAAATCAACACATATCCATTGAGAGGTTACAATTCTCTGTAGTGCGGCGGAGGGTATTATAATACATAAAATTCAGGGATCCACATACACAAAAGTTGCCGTTCATCTGCGTCCTGGAATGAGCCGATCATCTATGTAGCGTGCAGCAGAGCAACAACTGTGAGTGGGCTGTTCATAATAGGAAACTTCAGCCCACCCAAACCTTTCTCTGCTTTAGATCCCGTCCAAATGGAGCTAAATTCTTTGAAACGGGAGAAGGTTTTAAAAACTTTTTAAGACGACATGTTCAACTCGTCAAACAAGTTCACTATGGGATACCAGAACGTCCAGAGTTTACATGCTCATTACGCCGATATTAAATCAGACAAAATATAATTGATGTCACAAGTTCTGTGCTTTGTAGAAACTTGGACGCTGCCGTCGGAGTCCTATGCAATCGATGGTTTCGAAGTATTTGCAAGGATCGATAGCACATCTACAACACAGAGGGGAAAAATGGAATTCTCTGTTACGCTAAGCCCGGAATTTGTGTTAAGAGCTGGGAATCTTAAGCATCCTATGGCGAAAATTCTACAGTTTGTTCTTTTCGAATACAAAGATGTCCACGATTTAGTGCTCTACAGGAATGCTAATTTTACAAAATATGCACTCAAAGCAGAGGTAGTCAAACTATTCCAAGAGTTTCAAATGGATAAAGTTGTGATACCTGGTGATTATAATATCGATTTGAATATAAGCGTGAATAATGAACTAATTAGTACCTTCCTTCGTTCAAAGAATTTAGAAAGTATCTTACCTTCAGGATGTGCTACCACGATTGCATCAACACAAATAGATTGGGTCTTCAGCAATTTAAATTCCATAACTGCGAAGACCTATGAAACTGTTTTCAGTTATCATGATGGTGTAGTGGTGTTCGAGCAGCCCTAATTTATTTTTTCTTTTTTAGATTTTAAACTAATTATTTATTTATTATTTCATTAATTTTTTTTTATTTATTTCCGAATTATGTATTTATTTCTTTACCCATTTGTTTATATATTTATTTACTTATCTATTTATTTATTTATTTACTTTTTGTTTTATTTATTTATTTAATTATTAGTTGATTTATTATTTATAAAGTAGTATTAAGTATATAAATATTATAATGGGATCTAAAGGATATTTATGTACATTAATGTAGAAAAGTACATATATTTCCAATGTCCAGCTCTCACCTCCCCCTGGTAGGTCCTGTGGGTTTTAGAAATATTTTAAAGCTGCAAACGAGAGAAGGGGCTAGATATACATATGTATGTACATATGTGATTGCATATATAATTATTTTTTGTTTATTTCACTTTTCTTCTTATTTCCAATAATATATTTATTTACTAACTTATTTATTTATTTATTTACTCTTGTTTTTATTTATTTATTTATTTATTCGATGATTTATTATTTATTAAGAATTGTTAGGTAATTTTAATTGTAATAATGGGATTTAAAGGAAATATTTGTATATATTCTTACAATGTCCATCTCTCACCACACCGTGGTAGGTCCATTGAATTTTAGAAATCTTTTAGACATTTTAATGATAGAAGCGGCTATATCGTATAGAGATTATATAGAATAAGGATAGGGTATCATACGATCCGTACTAGACGGATTGTAGCTTTCTGTATGTTTTTAAATCCGATTAGGTCCAAATGTATTGTCATCAGCAGAAACCCTTTGAGTTCTACTGATATTTTCCTATTATCTCAAGGACCTTTTAAATACTTAATGAAGCTGAAAACTAATTTATAAGATATTATATCTTACTGTTTAGGCAAACAATAAATAAATCAAAAAATAAAAACATAAATAAAAAAAAACTTGTGACTGATTGGGGTTCGGAACCGTTCATCGTCATAGTACTCCAATGCTGCTTACATATTGAATGTTTTTTTACTGCGAGAACTCGCACGCTGCTGCACGTAATTTGATCGCCCTATCTTGGATGTGTTGTAGTTTGCCGATATGTGCATCTACTGCACCTTGCCACGCAAGTATGCCATAACCTTGATTCAACAAGTGCATGATACACTTGTTTTTGCACACAGTTTGAGACTTATTCTTCAGGCATGACAATGCTACGCTTTTTGCGTAGATCGTTTATGTGTGGTTCCAATAGAAAATGGCTGTCTCGTTATAGCCAGATATTTATACGTATCCACGACATCTATAACCTGGCAGTTACTTGGGTCGACACAATTGACTGTTTTTATATTTATGTAGGCCTTCGGGTACGAATATGTAAAAGTTTTGTTTTTGCCGCATTTATTACAAGTCCATTATCGTGGCACCATTTCCCAGCTGACTTACTGACTATTGCAGTGAGAATACGCGAGGAGACAAATTTCTCTTTTTTGTATGAAAATCGGAAAATATTACCTTTTTACCATAACTTGAAAATTGAAGTTGAAATTTATGACGAAAAGATAAATTTTCCACGATCTGGCAGTACTGGACTTGATTGCTGTCATAATTTCTGTTTTGCTGAGAGATGCAGTGCGTATTCGGGAATTTATTGCTTCGGAATACTTAATCGGATTTGAAATCATAGTCGGTAGCTCGGATCAGCTCATTTACTTTTTGTTCTAATGTGCGATCGCAATGGTTGGTCACTTTTTCTTGTATAATCATAGGTACCATAAATAGTGCTATAATGGTCTGATATGTTACTTTGAACTATGGCCGAAAATATTTTTAAATGTGATAAGTTAACCAGTATGTGACCGATCAATGTGCAGCTCCCTATATTTAACTCAATTCTCGTTGCTTCTTTAATGACATTACGTAGTCCATTTCCTTATAGCTAAGGACTTAATTTTTCGTGCTATCTTGGGTATTTATGTTTACATCGCCCAATGTGATTATATAATCATTTGTCCTTTTTTTGTTTGTAATTGTCGAGAACTCCTCAATAAATGTATTTTCATTGTATTTCGGTGGTCTATAAATTCCGCAGACTATTTTCTCTTTTTTCGTTGACTTAATTTTCACTGTTAAGTTTTCAAAGGCTGCAGTCTTTCGTAATTTGTTTGATTTTAATGTATGTACATAGCAATACCTTTACCTTTTCTTTTGTCTCTATTTGTAAATTCAAAACATCTAGACAGTACAAACTATTTTCTTCTTTTTTTATATTTATTTCCACTAACACAATTATATCGACATCATTCAGAATCGGACTAACATTTGCACAAAAAACATCCCAATTTTTCTTCATAAATCTTATATTTAAACACAAACAAGTAAAATTCAATTTCTTCAATCCATTTTCGTTTGATTGAAATCCAAAAACTCCATAAAATTTAAATCAAACAGATCTTCTTCTATATTGATATTTTCATCCATATCCATCATCACAAAAAAAAAAATAATTCGATCACATATACATTTGCACATTTAATGACGTTTGATTTTATTTATATCAGTCATCGACTGTATAAACAAATCTTCTGCATTTTCCTCTCTTCTCGCGAATACTTTTCCAGCGCTCTCCAACGCAAATCTCCACCCTTCGAGTTTGTAGTGTCCAAAGAGCTAACTATTGTCAACAAAGGAGCAGACCTTTGTGGTCTCGCATCCACATGTGATTGATGTTACTCTGTGTAGTAATAGAATGCTTGATAGAATATCAAACTGGAAGGTAATGGATCAGACAGTGATGTCGGACCACAGAGCCATCTCATTTGATGTTCGATAAGTACTTACAATCAGCTGTTGAAAATGCTTATCAAGAGGCGTGTACACCTATTTTGGTAGATGAAAAGGACCCCACGGCTTTGTGGTGTAGGGAACTTGAAAATCTAAAGAAGGAGGTGAGAAAAGGCTTTAATCATGCCATGAGAAGGGATGGTCCTGAATCATGCGATGAGTACAAGGCAAATAAGAAAGAGCTAAAAGCAACTCTTCGACTACGTAAAAGGGAGTCGTGTAGGGAATTTTGCTCGAATATGAGAAGCACAGCTGAGGTCAATAGACATCAGAAAATTGTCTCGAGGGATCCAGTTTTCAAAGTCGGACTCATTCGTGATAGAACGGGGGAGATGGTTGAGACACTGGATCGTACGCTTTCCGGGAAGCCTTAAGTCAGATCAGCCCTGGGCTCTGAGGAAACAAGGAGCAAACAGGATGGATAGGGCTGAAACGGAACGGATAGTAACGCCAGAAGCGGTCAGTGGGGTGATAAAAACAATTTCTCCTTACAAGACCGTGGGACCGGATGGTATTTTCCAAGCTTTAATGCAATGGGGTGCAGACCTCATAGTACCAAGGCTTAGGGGTATATACGTCACATGCCTGGCAATAGGCTACATACCGGTAACATGAAGGGAAACAAATGTGGTGTTTCTTCCAAAACCGGGAAAAAAGGACTACACCGAAGCGAAGTTCTTCAGACCGGTTAGACTAACATCATTTCTCTTGAAAACAATGGAAAGAATTGTGGTTGATCATATGGAGCACGGGGCTGAAAGCGTGTCCTTTGAGTAGTAGACAACATGCATACAGAGCTGGAAGGTATACGGAAACAACGCTACACCAGGTGGTACGCGTTGTGGAAGAGGAGATAAATACCGGAGGCATTGCAATAACCATTATAATGGACATTGAAGGTGCCTTCGATAAGATATGCTTCGAAAGTCTGAGAATAGCCTTAGAAGAAAGCAGGTTTAACCCATTGGTGGTGAGATGGGTTAACAATATGCTGTAAAATAGGGCGATAAATATTCAGACGGGAACTTTAAGACTTAGGGGAAGGGTTAGCAGAGGTTGCCCGCAGGACGGTGCTTTGTCACCTACTATGTGGAATATAACTGTGGACTCTATCCGATGATATAGCAATAATGGCAAGGTAAATTCATGAACAACATAGCAGATACCATGAGAAATACTCTCAGAGTGGTGTCAGGAACAAGGGCTCTCCATTAATGCGGAAAAGACAGATCTGATCATCTTCACAAGGAAGAGGAGAGATCTGGAATTTCAGCCCTTGACACTTTTCGGATCGGAGCTGCAGGTGACCAGGAAGGTTAAGTATCTGGGTGTATACCTAGATGCTGGACTAACTTGGATCTTCCATGTGGAAGAAAAGATTAGAAAGGCGAAAAGGGTGCTTCATCAGTGCAAACGAGTATGTGGACTAAGGTGGGGTATCTCGCCAATGTCAGCATACTGGATGTATACGATAATAGTTAGACCGATTATCACATATGCGTCAATTGTATGGGGGCAAAAAGCCAACCAGAAAACTGTAAACAAGCAATTAGATAGGGTCCAAGGACTGGCATATTTAGGGTTCGCGGGTGCAATACGAACGACACCATCATGCGCAATGGAAGTGATCCTAGGTATTCTGCCGCTCGACTTATTTATTAAGCGGCGGCCTTGAAGGCACTTCGTTTGCGCCGGGATACCAACTGGCACTGGCGAGGTACTATCTAATGTCATAGGAAAATCCTGGATATCGTGAAAAACGAGATTAGGGAGTTGAATATGCCCTTGGATGGAATACAGAGAATGCGTGTTACCGAAAGGCATCACAAAACTCTTATCGGAGATAGAACACTTCCGGAAAAGAAGATTGGTGATATAGTCATCTTTACGGGTGGGTCCATGATGGATGGCAAAGCGGGGGCAGGTATCTTCTCAGAAGAACTGGAACTAGTCTGTCATATTAGTCTGGGGAAATATACCTCAAGCCGAGATGAATGCTCTATTGCATGCATCACTTCAAAGAGGGTCAGGTCGAGGGTAGTAACGTTACCATAGCACTGGACAATCAATCAGTGATTAGACGCATGGACCAAATAGACATCAATACATCTCTGATGAGTGCTCATCTCGAAATGAGATGACGCTGCTCTGGGTGAGAGGGCACGTAGGGACTGAGGAGAAAGAAAAGGCGGACGCTCTGGCAAAGCAGGGGTCAACCTCGGAGCTCTCCGGTCCGGAACCATTCGCTGCAATTGGCAGAGGGATGGTAGAACACCTGATTAGCAACTGGGCAGCGGCGGAACACCAGAGAAGATGGTCAACCGTAGAAGGTTGCAATGCCGATTGGCACCACTCACAGAGAGGTTCTAAGCTTAGGGCGAAGAACAATGAAATGGATGGTAGCGATATCTACAGGTCATGGGAATTTCGGGCATCACCTTAAGAAGATGGGTCTTCTGGAGGACAACACCTATGAACTATGCCTGGAGGAAGTCGGGATGGCAGCACATATATTGTGTCAATGTCCGGCGTTAGCTAGCAGAAGAAGGGAGGTCCTGGGGAGCCACTGAGTAGAAACCCAGAGGATGAACCAGATTTCTGTTAAACAGATGCTAGCCTTGACACGAGGAATCAAAGCCAGAGAGGAACTGTGGAGAAATCCAGAGGGACTCTCCGGCTAAGATGGATCGTGGAAGAGAGACTAAAAGGGAGTCAATACAGTGGTCTGGTTCGTAATCTCTCGAACAATATACATACATATGTATATATAGTCATGATTTCCCTAAACCCGCCTAAATCTTCACTAAATCTCGAGGATTTACCATACAATTTGACGTCTATAAATCCCATCTAAATCCGAGATTTATAATAAATCCCACTGAAATCCTCATGCGACACAAATCGAACAATCCTTTTTTATGTCAGCACGTCATTTTCGTTTGCTGACAAAGAAAAAAAAATATTGAAAACGTTAAAAAAAAAAATCAAAAATGCATTGAGCAAATCAGGGGTCGAATCGTGTCCTCCGTTAACGAGTAACGTGTGAACGGCATGTGTGTATTTGGGATCATGACATCCGTGAACGTATGCGAATTAACGTAATTTGGCATCACGACTTCCGTAAACGAGTACATGAACATGCTCGTTCAGTCGAATTGTTATTCGATTGCTTGTCACTGATCGTATACATATGTACATATATTGGGAGAATAATTAAAAAAATGTAAGTTAAATCATAAATAAAGAAGAATTGTAAGAATTGTATATTATAAACATTTTTTTATGACAAACGTGAATAAAACAAATCCTGCGCAAAAAATTATTAAGGCGGAGTACATGAATGAGCACCCAAATTTGGCAAAAAATTTGTTCCCAAACAGTTACCAAGGAAAGCCACATCCATAAAGTACTCTTTGCATCCGGCTGAATCAGCTGGCTTAAATAAGATATGAAGAGGGCATAATTTTTCTTCTATCTCCTCAAGCACGTAGGAATTTGTTTTGAGTTACTGCTTTGACACATCCCAATTAGGTAGTGTTGATACCCTAAAAAAGCGAAAAGTGTTGCTGCTAATTGCAACACAGGAGGCACTGCAGTGGGCAATTGGGCACTGAATTAAAGCATTGAAAATACGTATTGGAAAGCGTCCTTACTCAGACTGAACCTTTTAATAAATCTGTAAATAAAAATTATATTTACGCAATGAGTTTTGAAAAGTACTTCAAATTGTTCTTACACTTTATTTGATAAGGACAGTGGATTGCTAGTATCTCTTAGTTGTCTTCGAACTATTTTTTCATCGATTTCACTCCCATCTGATGAACTAAGAAAAAAGAATAGCACCGGATCCATTTTTCAAAGAAAAATTATTTTATTTTGCCGAATTTCACTATCAAATGACATATTTGAAGTTTAAACTATTACGATTCTTACTTTTAATCTGGTACAAACGGTATGACAAATTGCAAATTACGTTCCGTTTGCTTTCCCAGGACATAATCCCAATACGTTCATTCGTATGACGTGTGACGGAATTTGTATTCGTACCATAAATTAACCATACCATGGTACGATTACCGATCCGTTCACGGAGGACGCGATTCGACCCCAGGTTTTAAATCATTTTTGGCAATAATTTTAGTAATTCTGATCTTTAATTAATTATAGACAGCAATTCAATTTGTATCCACTTCCAAAAATTATAAACAATTTACCAACTGTGACTATCTTCTTCACAGCAAACGTTAATATAAATCCTAAATCCCGGTGGGGACAACCTACGTACATAAATCTAAATCTGTTTCCGCTAAATCGCGGATTTAGTTTTGGATAGCATTAGACGATCCTTTAGCTGAAGTTCGGGGAAAGTTACCAACCGTCTTGCCCGGGATTTCAACTCATGGGCTATTGAGTAGAACAGTTTCAGAACAAACTGAAGGCACGAGGCGTTATTGGATGCTTTTGCCAGCCTCGACCTTGTGCTGCTTAACAGAGGGAACAACGTCACATTCGAAAACGACAGATGCGGCTCTATCATTGACTTGACATTCGCGAGCAGATCCTTAGTAAGAAGAACAAAATGACATGTCTCAGATCTATACACGAACAGCGACCACTAGGCTATCACATTCGAGATAAAAGACCAAACATGGTTTCAGTACGGCAACCTCCCACAAAAATGCAAAAGCTGGGTTCGAAAATGAGCGGCTTTGACCCTGAAATATTCGGGTATATGCTAAGCAATAAAAAAATAACAAAGGGGGACATCGGAAGAGCAAGTAAAAAAAAACAATAACAAATATCATTTGCATCGTGCTCATGATGCGCAGTTTGTTTTTATTTGCGCAGTATGCTCGTTCACAATGCATTTCGGAACGTAATGCCATGTGTCTTCATTGTGGGATTGCTGATTTGCAATGCAGGCAGTACTGTATTTGGGAACGCACCTTATACTTTTTTAACTTGCGAAAAAATACCCAATTTAATACGATTTATCACATGAATATTATAAAAATGTGAAAGGATAAAGTGTGGAGGTAAGAAAAAAAAGGATTTCTTCGTCTGAGGAGGAATAAATTTTCGCAAATACTGCGATACACTGTCCGTTGGATGTGGGTATGTATATTCGGAATTTTTTTCGCTGTTGCCACGAGATAATCGCCGCCGTCGCGGAGACAGCGATTAAATCCTGTTGGTTTGGGGTATCTTTGAAGTTCAGTTGTGTGGAGAATATAACTAAGTTGAGTTGTGTTGCATAATAAGAGCCAACAATAAGCAATCGAAGATCGTTGAGAAGATTATGATTCAGAGCTCCAGTCCCCTGAATCTACTGGCTTTAGACTAAATATATGCGATCTGTACATCAAGTATATATGTATGTAAGTGGACTATCAAGACCTGAACACATCCACTAAAAGCTTTTGCACTATTTTCCACAATTACTGCAATCATTTTTGCCTATAAAAGGAAGGAAGCTGCTATTATCTTTCTCCTTTTTTTCAACGATCAGCCGTGGCCGTGGATGGTAAAACTCCTAAACTCATATCTTTTACTTTTTATATAATTATTTAAATGAATTTCTTATAATAAAAATTATAACCATATCGCATATATTGGAAATACTGTTTCAATTTCTACATGGGGGCTCAACCGGGATTGAAGCAATTATAATCCAAGAACAGTATATCCTATCAAATTCATCATTCGCAACGTGAAAACAACAGCGAACGAAAAATTAATCCATTTATCAAACGGAATGTCGAGGAGACAGAAACGATTGGAAAGAGATTCTCAATTTGATAGCGGGATGACTTCGACAAGTGGTTCTCCGCCTATTGATGATATTGGTAGTACAGTAGAGATTAATTTTTCTGATGTGGAGAATGTTTTGAGAAAGTTTAGTGGCGTTGAGACTGACAGCGTGAGAATGACCTTCAAAAGTTTATATTCTGCAAGAGATCTTTACATGGTGCTGCTAAATTATTCATCGATCTAGAATTCAAACCTTTAAATTATCTTGATCTAAAGCAAGCTCTATTAGAAGAATTTCAGATTAAACTAACCAGCGCAGAGGTGCATACTAGACTTCGAGCAAGAAGGAAAAAGAAGGAAGAATCGTTTCGTGAGTATTTGTATAATATGTTTCTTTCTACTATTACTTATATTATTGATGGCATATATGACAATTGTAATAATAAAATGATCTTATACGGTGCTAAAGATATTAAAGAATTTAAAGAAAAATTATTGGTGTACGAACAAATCAAGAAAAACGAGGAGTCAAAACACGCGGCGGATAAGAGAAATGAGCATAAGCAAAAACCACATATTATGAACCGGAGCGCTGGTGGTCAGCGACATTGTTTCAATTGTGGATCAAGTGAACACGAGCATCATAATTGTCCTCAAAAAGACAAGGGGCCAAAGTGCTTCAAGTGCAACAAATATGGACACAAAAAACCAGACTGCAAAGAGGAGATCCCGGTATCTAAACCAATGTTGATGGCATTGAGGAGAGAGACGAGTGTAAGTACTGCTGTTATAGCAAAAGAAAATCTTCAGGTAGTGACTGCTCATAGTAAAAATACCATGTGCGTAGAAGCCAAGGTTAAGGGTATATCTTTTGATTGTTTAATCGATACGGGGAGTGAAATATGCGTTATAAAGGATTGCTATGCGAAATTTATTTTTCCAAAGTTCAATTCTAGGAATTCTCCTATCCTAATATCGGGTTTGGGATCCAACATCGCAACCAAAGGTTCCTTTAAAACATCTGTGGAAATTGGTGGTGAAATTTTCGACAATATTGAAATTCATGCAGTTGACGACGTTTGTTTAAGGTCCGATATGATAATCGGAATGAATTTGTTGCAGAGAGCGGATGTTAAAATAGCAGCTGGTAAAATTAGCATCGTAAAAAACAAGACCGATTGCCATAGACAAGAACTGGAGTCAAGAGAAAAGGAACCAATATGTACCAACGAGTCTACTTGTTTTCTGGCCAAAATAAATGTGGACGCAGAAGACGAAAGTAAACTGAATGTGTCAGGATTGGAAAACATCAAATCAGAAGAAGCTGGAAAGGTACTTTCTTTTATTAAAAATTACTCACCTCAGGTACCAGATAAATCGCCTGTAACTATGAAGATCGTAACCATGGATGACGAACCATTTTACAAACCACCGAGGAGATTCCCACCTTTAGAGCAAAAGATTATTGAGGTCCAAATAAGGCAGTGGTTAGACGATGGTATCATTACGGAAAGCTCTTCAGACTACGCAAGCCAAGTGGTGTTGGTGAAGAAGAAAGATGGGTCGAACAGACTTTGCGTTGATTTCCGAGGTGTGAACAGAAAAATATTCAAAGAAAGGTACCCTCGAGGAGCAGCTGGATAAGTTACAAGCAGCGAGATACTTCACAACGCTGGATCTAGAGAACGGCTTCTTTCACGTCCCAGTAGAAGTGGCAAGTAGAAAGTACACTTCATTCGTGACACATTGCGGACAGTTTGAATTTTGTAAAGTGCCTTTTGGGCTTTGCAATTCGCCGCATGTTTTCCAAAAATATATAAACTTTATACTTAAAGATTTAAATAATCAGGGAATCGTAGTTGTCTACATCGACGATATCATTATTCCATCACAGACGATAGAAGAAGGAATTAGAAGACTAGAGGAAGTACTCAGCGTGGCTTCAAAGAACAGATTGAGGATTAAATGGAAGAAATGTCATTTTCTTAAAAACGATATCGAGTACCTTGGCCATCGGATACGAAATGGCAGTATATCACCATCTCCATCTAAGTCTAAAGCAGTTGTTAATTTCCCTGTTGCTTCTACAGCTAAACAACTACAAAGTTTTCTTGGCCTTGCTAATTATTTTAGAAAATTTATTCCAGATTTTGCCCGTAGAGCCCGACCGCTATCTGAGATGTTGAAGAAATCAGCGCGTTTTAAGATAGATGTAGCACAAATAGCGGCGATAAATGACCTGAAAAGAGCGTTGGTTACTGAGCCGGTACTTAGGATTTTCAAATACGGTGCCACTACCGAATTACACACGGATGCATCAAGAGAGGGTTACGGAGCTGTACTCTTACAGCGAGACCCAGAAGATAACCACCTTCATCCAACATACTACATGAGTAGGAAAACAACACCAGCTGAACAGAACTATAGCTCATATGAACTCGAAGTTTTAGCTATTGTCGAAGCACTTAAAAAATTTAGAGTTTATCTCTTAGGTCAAAGGTTTAAGTTAATCACTGATTGCAAAGCATTTGAATGCACAATGCGGAAGAAGGATCTAACTACTAGAGTCGCAAGATGGGCACTACTACTGGAGGAGTTTGATTACACGATCGAACACAGGGCTGGAATAAATCCAATATCCAATAGCATTTTGCATTACGAGTTCCAGTAGCAGTGATTTCTTGCGGAAGCTAGCAGAATCTCAACGTAAAGATGACCGACTAAATTCTATAATCGAAATTTTAAAAGATAAACCATATAAAGACTACGTTATGTACAACGAAATACTTTGTAAAAATCTAAATAGTAGTATCATTTTTGTCGTTCCAGATAGTATGATATCCAGCATAATAAAAGAAGTCCACGATAAAGGTCATTTCCACCACAAAAAAAATGCAAGAAATCATTGAAAAGGAGTTTTTTATACCAGGATTGCGAGGTCGAATAACGAAACACATATCTGACTGCGTACATTGTATTTTGGCAGAGAGAAAAACTGGGAAACCGGAGTGTCTCTTACAACCCATACCGAAGGGAGAACGACCACTGGAAATATTCCACGTTGACCACTTGGGTCCGATGCAGTCTACAAGAAAGAACTACAGATATATCTTATCAGTTATTGATGCGTTCACCAAATTCTGTTGGCTGTTCCCCACGAAGACACTAACTAGCGAAGAAGCCATTCAGAAACTAATGATCATAGCAGAAACTTTTGGAGATCCTAAGAAAATCGTAGCAGATAAGGGAGGGGCATTTACCGCGAATTGTTTTAAGGACTACTGCACGGATCGTAATATTAACTTACATTTCATCACGGTAGGAGTACCAAGGGGCAATGGGCAAGTCGAGAGCCTCCACTCTACGATCATCGCGGCCTTAACAAAACTAACAATTGATGACGCAGAGAAGTGGTATCAGCATGTTAAGCCATTACAGCAAATGTTAAATTCTACCTATCAACGAGCTATTAAAACGACACCTTTCCATCTTTTTGTAGGTACTGAAATGAAAACACAGAAGGACCTGAAGATCATGGAGCTGATTGAAGAAGAGTACATCCGACAGTTCGAAGAAGGTAGAGAACAACAAAGGCAGCAAGCCAAAGAAGAAATCCAAAAGGTACAGGCAGAGAACAAGCGAAATTTTGATAAGCGAAGAAAAGAAGCGATGAGATACAATGCAGGAGATCTAGTGGCAATCGAAAAAGTTCAATTCGGCGTTGGTCAGAAAATTCGACCAAAGTTCATGGGACCCTATCGCATCACCACTGTCAAAGGATTCGATCGGTATCAAGTTCGGAAGGAAGGCGAACATGAAGGACCTAATAAAACAGAAATCAGTGCAGATAAGACGAAACCGTGGCCCAGTACAAATGATGATGACCAATACTCTATTTACGATTAAGTCGATATATCTTCCGGGGAGGAAGATTCCTCAGGACGGCCGAGTGGACTATCAAGACCTCAACACATCCACTAAAAGCTTTTGAGCTATTTTCCACAATTACTGCAATCATTTTTGCCTATAAAAGGAAGGAAGCTATTATGTTTCTCTTTTTTTTCAACGATCAGCCGTGGCCGTGGATGGTAAAACTTCTAAACTCATATCTTTTACTTTTTATATAATTATTTAAATGAATTTCTTATAATAAAAATTATAACCATATCGCATATATTGGAAATACTGTTTCACTTTCTACATGTATACATAGGTATTTAAAACTAAAGTCGTATTGGCTGATGTGCTCTTCTGTTTTTTGCTTTCGGTTACAGAGCACGTTGGTGATCCTTCAATTATAAACGCCAGTATAACATGCCTACAAATTTGGAAAATAAAAAGCACGTCAATTACTCTTTCAAAAACTAAAAACCTGCATAATAATCGAAAAGATGGTGAATGTTTACAAAAGGGGCCTCCCCCGATTTTGATATAATTTTAGTATGTGGTAGAGGGCATTTTTCTGAAAATTTCATTCGAATAGTGAAATAAACTTAATTTATACATACAAATGTTCAGTGATTTTTTATTAGTCAAGTGTGTTCTTAATAATCTATGGAATCTTTTTATTTTTTAATACAACGAAAAGAATACGATACATTTACTTCAATATCTTAATAACATCGTCGCATTCCATTAAGAAAAAAACAATACTTATAAGTAAGGCTATACCTAAGCATTTACAATTTTGTAGTACATGTTTGAAGCACGAAATGTTCGACGATAGTACTTGTAGGCTGGAGACCTGCTCTGTTTAATTTGGATTCAATAAATATCATCTCTTCCAGTCTAATTGTATCACATCAACAAAACCAAAGTTGCCAATTTTCCAATACTTTCTATTGTAAGTTGATTTTTGTACAGATAAATTCAACTTAATCTCTTAAATTTTTTGTTAAGAGAAGATTGTTGTGGTGACCTGACAAATGTCTAATAAGCTCTTGCACAGATTCAAATCCCATTGAACAGAAACAACAGCTGTATGCCTTTACAGTTTCAGAGTCATTCGTTGAACTTATTATATTACGATGAACAGAACACAAATGTTTAAGAAGGTGAGCTTTTTGTTTAAACATTGCTACACAGAGTCGGCATGCAAACGGTTTTTCTCCAGTGTGAACCCTTAAGTGAGTTTTTAAATTCCATGACATGCCAAACTGCTTCCCACAATATTCGCATCGATATTCGCGTACCGTGCTGCTACCCGCACTATTATTAAACATTTGATTGACCGCCACACTGTTTCTTACACTTGAATTTGGAGTTTCAGTTTCAACAGAATCTATCTTGCAACCTAGTGTTGGAATATTCATGTTTGGCGACATGTCCAATTGAGACGATGCAGCAGAGTTATGTGAAGATTGCCACTGGTATATAAAAGGAGAATTAATTTGCAAATGTTGATCAGGACTGGGCAGTTTCTCTCTGTTCGTCCCAATGTTTTTGTGATTGTACACAAATAAATCGTCAGTATTGATAAGACTTCTTGCTGTTGAGTTTAACATATTTCTTTCTGAAGTGTATGTAGAAGACGATTTTTGTGAGCTCAACTCATCCATTATCATAGGATGGTACGGTAGAAAAGGCTGGTTTTGACTAGGTGAATTATGAAAACCTGGCCTACGTTTTCTATGCGGTGTAACAACATAATCCTCTGGAGAGTTTTGTAGTAATTGGTGATCTGGCAGTTGTTTCAGAACCTCGGTATCAGGTAAAAGTGTTATTCCCTTCTTTTTTTCTTGCCTTCTACATACTAGATCTAATTTCTCATCATTCTGTTGTGCATGTGGATTGGAGTCATCATCTATATTTCGCGTACCAAGTGATAAGTTTACGGGGTCTGAAGACATTCTTCTTTCACTTAAAATATTTGAGTTTCTATTTTCGGTAATGTCTGTTCGACCCTCAGCTTTATCGTACAGAGGTTCTTCGCATCTATTATCGTCGGACCCAACTGATTTATCCGCCGTTTTTTCATTGACATGGCCTTTTGATGTATTTGCTTTCCTTCCCTCCTTTTTACATTCATCGCTTAAATTTTCCCATTTAACGGAACTTTGTGAGGATGTAAGTTCAGTTTTCGATAATCTTTTTTTTCGTCTGATATCCTTACTTCCGTAAGAAGAACTATAAATTTCCATTTCATTTTCGTGTTTCGCTGTATTAAAATATTGAGAATCGCATGTTTTCAAATAATCGGACTTAATTTGTAACAATAGTAGGAGATCATGCAAATAATTTATGTCATTTGAAGGAATACATGTTTGTCCAGAATACAGAAAATCCAAAAGAGAACGAAAATAATTTGCATTTACATCGGGAAAATACACTGTAGTAGTGCAGTCTAAAAACTGAGTTTCTTCGAGTAGCATCCTAGAACAAGAGGTATTACTTTAATTAAATTTTATGTCTTTTTCCGGTATTTATGATTTTATCACCTAATTAAAGGACTGGCAGCAGCTAAAACTAATTTGTGGGCATGAAGAGTAACTTTATTTTCACAAACTATTAGTAAATCCGCTGGATGTTCACCTCGAAAAGCCGCTTTAATTTCTTTGAGAATACACTCTCCATGTTTACTATATTGCAGCATCAACATCCTAGAGTCCTGCAAGAAAAAAAGATAAGAAGATTGTAGAATATAGATAGGATTAAGCGGTAAATTTCTTTATAGTGCACTATTAATTTCAACGACCTAATAAGAAGAATTGAACTTTTTGTGTTTCATGTTTTCAGTGGAGTATGATCAAGAAAGACTTAAAGACTTTGTAAAGAAGCCGCGAAGGTTTTAGAAGGGTACTACATCTTCATACTTATGTAAATACATACATATGTATGTACTAACATGCATGGTTGGTTGGTTGGTTAAAACCGGCTCTCGATGGGAAATGCAATGTTGGTAAGTGCAGCGCACGTGCACAGGAGGTGACTGATGGTCTTCTCTTCCTCTTCATCCCTACAGCTTCTACAGAAGTCATTGTAGGGGATGATGTCCAATCTTTGAGCATGTCTTCCTATAGCACAGTGTATAGTGAAGGTATTACCTATCTTGGAGAGGGTGCCTCTCTTATGTTTTAGGAGCCCAATGGACCTAGTTTTGTTTAAAGTCGGTCAGAGCAGCCTATATGACATTGGTCGAGTTGATGCCATCGATGATTGACCTCATTCGCCGCGTCGACGTGAATAAGGTATTTAGCATAAGACGTAGGCGCCTTGATGTGATTAATTAAGACCAGAAGAGCCTCGTTTGGCCAGTTCCAACCAAGTAACCTAACAAACATGCATACATGTGTCAGTGATAAAATGTAAAGAAGTTTAATGCGATATTTGAATGGTGCAATGTTAAACGGATCTTTCCATGGAAACCCTTTTCGTGCAAATAAAATAAAAATAAAATTTCGCTGAATATTCTCTAAACAGCCATACGTATGATGAATTAATTCTCGAATTTATTCTTTCTTCAAACCTTATCTTATGCAACAAAGGAAACACACCAACGTTTCATAACTGGGTTAGGGAAGAAGTGATCGATTTGACTCTAGTGACAGATACCAAGATCAATATCGTTGAGGAATGGAGAGTCTGCAATGTCTGCTCTTTTGCGGATCACAACCGAATTCTCTTCACCCTCAACTTGACTAGAGATAGGCTCAAACCCTTCAGAAATCCCCAAAAAGTCAACTGGGAAAAATTTTCAAACCTAGTCGCAACGAAGCTAGTCCCGCCGCCAGCCACAGCTACTTCAAGCAGAATGCGGTAGACAACTTGGTACATACTCTGAAAGAATCGTTCAATAGTTCGTGTCCTATCAGTCGACCTCGAAGGAAAACCAACGCAGTTTGGTGGACCACGGAGCTTCGACATTTTAGAGTAAAAACTAGGAAACTTTTCAATAGGGCCAAAACGAGTAAGAATAGCGAAGACTGGAACTTATACAGATCCAGTTTTAACGAATATAAATACGGTATTAGAGCAGCTAAACTAAGATCATGGCAAAAATTCTGTGAATCTATAGAGGACGAAAACGAGGCCGCGAGGCTCCGAAAGATACTATCCAAAAACTCCTACTTCCCCGGATATATCCACAGGATTGACGGTACATGGGCAGAATCCAGCCAGGTATCTTTGGAACTGCTAATGGATACTCACTTTCCCGGCTGTATAGAAGTTGAAACTGCCACCCCTTGCAGGACTGGAGTTCCTCTAGAATATGGAGAAGAGGAAGTGATATCCAACATTATAAATGAAGACAAAGTGGCATAGGCTATAAATTCGTTCAAACCCTTCAAATCTGCTGGACCTGACGATATTATACCAGCTATGCTGCAACAGTCTCTGAGCAAGATGGTACCCCACCTCGTTTACATCTTCTCAAGATGTATGCGCACGGGATACATACCCAGCAAATGGAGAGAGGTAAGGGTAGTTTTCATTCCTAAACCAGGAAAATCTAGCCACTCTACCGCTAAAGGCTATAGGCCAATTAGTCTCTCATCGTTTTTGCAAAAAACCCTAGAGCGACTCATTCAAATTCATATCAGAGGATTGATCAACTCCCAAAACCTATGTGAAGCACAGCACGTCTACCTTAAAGGTAGATCGGTGGATAGCGCTCTCCATAGCGTGGTCAGGGAAATTGAGCATTCCCTAGATGCGAAAGAATACACTATGGCAGCGTTCCTGGACATTGAGGGCGCTTTCAATAATGTAAAAACGAACTCAATAGTGAAAGCCTTGGAAGATTTGACAGTAAACAGGCTCGTCGTAAACTGGGTTGAAAATATGCTTAGCACCAGGATCATCAACTCAGTCATCGGGCCTAGTTCTGTAAGGACGATGACAACAAGGGGCACGCCACAAGGAGGAGTCCTATCTTCACTGCTTTGGCTGCTTACCGCCAACAAAATCCTAAGAATCTTCACAGAGAAGAGAATCAAAATCGTAGCATATTCATATGACTTAGTAATACTGATTAAAGGAAATTCTCGGAAAGATACCCGACTTCACATTACCAAAGCTAGATGGCACCACTATAATTCTCTTATCTGAGGCGAAATATCTTGGCGTCATTCTGGATTCCAAATTATCCTGGAAAAGAAATGTTGAAGAAAGGACAAAGAAAGGAATGAGTGCTCTATATGCTTGTAAGAGGGCCTTTGGGAGAAGGTGGGGATTGCAACCGCGCATCATTCACTGGATGTACAAAGCAATTATCAGGCCCATCATCTCATATGAATCCTTAGTCTGGTGGACAGCTACGAGTACAAAGAGCTACATATATGAAAGAACTCTACAAAGTGCAAAGGCTTGCAGCACTCTGCACTACTGGAGTTGTGAGAAGTGCGCCGCAAGCAGGTTTGGATATAATTCTTCATATTCTTCCCTTAATGCTGCCAATCTGACTAGGAGATTACGAAGAATAAAACCCTTTGAACTAGCTAGATAATAAAAAAAAAAACATACATACATACATACATATGTAGCATGATCACAAGGAAAAAGTGATTAATATTGTTAAAAGAAAAAGGTAACCGACAAAAAAAGGTTTCTTAAATTTTCTAAAGACAATTATCAGAAAAAAATTGCTAATTGGTTTAATAAACTAGGTGCGATAATAATCTTAAGAGTTAGAACAAAATTTATGTTCCATCTGAGCCTAATCCCATCGGGATAGGTACGTTTCAGCTATGCGCTGAGATGAAAAGATAAACTCAGGAAAAAAAAATATTCTTCCCCTAGACTTGTTCATTAAAGGCTCTGCCATTAAAGGAGCTCTCAGACTGAAAGAATCCAACCTGTGGAAAGATAGCACCTATGGACATGCGGTAATATTAAACGCAACAAAGACGCAGGAAATATAACTCCGAATGCTTCACAGCTACATCGGATTATATAGCCCCCTACAACGACTTCAATTTTGATATCCCAATCCTATTCCCCAGCCGAGCAGAGTGGGAGTCCAATAATATAGACAACGATCTAGGGATCACAGTCTACACAGATGGCTCAAAAATGGAGATAGGTACGGAAGCAGGATTTTACTCGGAAACATTGCAAAGACAGGAATCATTCAGATTACCAGAAGCATGTAGTGTATTCCAAGCTGAAATCCTGGCAATAGAAAAAGCTGCTAGATGCATAGAAGACAGTCACCTTCCCCGGTCGGATATAACCATCTTCGTTGACAATCAAGCAGCTCTAAAATTGATTAAATCTAATACAATTAAATAAAAGGCAGTTAGGAACTGTCGTGATGCACTGATCACGATTAGACACCATTCGGTCAAACATAGCAATATTGAAGGTAACGAGAAGGCAGACGCTTTGGCAAGAATGGGGTCGGAAATGAACATCAGTGAAGCGGACACATCCATATTGCCACCTATTGGAAAATTGTATAGTATAATTGACGGCATAAAAGAGAAAGAGGCCAACTCCTTCTGTAGCTGAAATTAGATAAAAAGAAAACTAAGAGCCTTCTGGCACTAAATCGATCCTCTATCCGCATCCTTACTGGTATAAGCTCCGTAAATGGGGGGTGGAGTCCAACGACCTATGTAGAAGCTGCGGAGATGAAGAAGAGGTGGAGTCTATTCAACATCTGCTTTGCCACTGCCCCGCTCTGCAAGAACGACGCCTTCGCACTTTAGGTTCTGGTAGCAGGCTTCCAGATATCGGATCTTCTCCACTTTATCAAAGCACCAACTGTTTCTCAACCTAACCAGTGACGCGATAGGTTTCTGTATTTTGTTGTTCCCACTCCATTTATTAAACAGGGGATTCACAATGGACCTTTAGGTCTCCGAGTGGACTCCTTCTTAACCTAACCTAACCTAACCTATACGTATGATGAAGGAGTGTCGTAAGGATTGACTAACTCTTTAGACCACCTAGGTTACAAGATTTAACCTACATACAATTAGACTTTTTGATCATGTAGTTAATATGTTGGGTAAAATCAAATCTACGGTCAAAATAAATAACAGGGTCCTTAAAGAGAATCTAAACTAAGTGACCTCGCTGTGGAAGACATCTGTGTGAATGCAATCAACTTTTTAACCACTTTCTAATGCAGTAGAACATTTGTCGACCTATTTCCATGCTGCTATTTACATATATATTTGCGACAGATGAAGGTTAACCTACATATAGGATACCATTTATTCAAAGAGGTTTGGGATGCAAGATAGTTTTGAGATAGGGGGCGGGTTTCCATTATGCGCACTGAGCAAAATTTTTAATTTTATATTCTTTTATGATGAAACTTTTTTTTATCAATCAAAGCACTTTTCTAAGAACATAATAAAATTAAAATTAAGTGATTCTGTTTTGGCGTTTTGGAGATTTTGGTACAATTTTGCATGGCCTTTTTTAAACTTTGAGGGCGGGTTACGCCCACATATTTCACTTATTTGCAAACAAAGTTTATATTCGTGTTTTATAGGCCATTTGAAGATAAAAAAAATAAAACTAAAATTTTAGCTCAGTGCGCATAATGGAAACCTCAGCCAAAAATCCACCCTCTTCGGAGGTAGGCTCTATGGATGCTGGGGAGAGTCGATTGTTGCATTTAATAAACCTCTTTGTAAGCAATTTGGGTGACTCGGTCCACCATCAAGACCGAATGTCTTCGGAAAAAAAAAAGCGCAAGCGCAAGAGTAACAAGACTCAGTGAAATTTAAAAGCTTTAAGGAGGAAAACAATGAGTATTACTAAATTCACTAAAAGAAGAAACCAAGGCTCTAAAGAACTCACTTTCGCAAAATGAACGCGAAATTATCCCATCCCGTACAGCTAGTCCCAAATATCACACAGACGAAGGACACTAAACAAATTGGGTGTCAAAGAAAACACACAGCAAAATATTTAAGATTTCACCGAAATCGAAAACAAGATAAAGAAAATGAGTTGAAACATAAAAAAGGTTAAGATAAATTACGTCGTCTGCCTGCAATATACATATGTCGTCAGCATTGCGGACTACAATAAATGGCATTGCCTTCTCAAATGAACTGTGACGTCGGAGTTTAAAGTAACGTCATTCCGAAATAATGCTTAGAAAATTAACGTAGTTGACACCCACGGTGACCAAACAATATCCAAAACATACAGAAAAGCTACAATCCGTCTGGAACGGATCGTATGATACCCTATCCTCCTCTCTCTGGGCGTGGCCAAATTGCATTTTGTACTCAAATATAGCTATAATGTCGAACGTTTGAGGATGTTATATGTAAAATTTTATGAAAATCGGTTTTTCGATGAAAACGCCCCCAAAAAGTGGGTGTGGCCAAAACTGTTCTATGGGTGAATTGTAGGGAATCTAAATACCCAAAAATTTGGTCTTAACAAAATTTTTCGGTTTCATATAATTTAGTGAAGTTATAAAAAAGTAGGCGTGGCAGTGGGCGGATGTAAAAAAAATTTACACTTGCATTGAATATTTTTTCTTGGAAGCCCAGATATGAAATTTCAGCGTCCTATTTTAAAAATTTAAGGCCCAAAAATCGGTTTTGTGATAAAAACGCCCCCAAAAAGTGGGCGTGGCCAAAACTTTTGTATGGGTGGATTGTAGGGAATCCGAATGCCTAAATATTTGGTCTTAACAAAATTTTTCGGTTTCATATAATTTAGTGAAGTTATGAAAAAGTGGGCGCGGCAGTGGGCGGATTTCAAAAATTTTTACACTTGTACTGTATCTTTTTCTCAGAAGCCCAGATATGAAATTTCATCGTCCTAGCTCAAAATTTAAGGCCCAAAAATCGGTGACATACGGACGGACGGACGGACGGACGGTCATCGCTCAATCGATTTCGCTATTGATGCTGATCACGAATATATATACTTTATAGGGTCTATCTCGATTATTTCTCTATGTTACAAACTATGTGTCAAACTTAATATACCCTTAGGATAGGGTATAAAAACATACAGAAAAGCTACAATCCATCTGGAGCGAATCGTATATATAATACACTATCCTCATTCCAATGCAGCCCTTATAGAGTGGGAGTGCCCGTATTGCATTTCTTTGACTGAACTACGCAATTTAAATACATATCTAAATACAGTACAAACTCGATTTACGCAACTAAAAGAAATTAAGGCAGTTGCAATAACCGAGGTTGTTACACAAACTGGATGTTTTTTATACCCTATTCTTAGGGTATATTAAGTTTGATACGTAGTTTGTAACATAGAGAAATAATCGAGATAGACCCTATAAAGTATATATGTATGTATATTCGTGATCAGTATCAATAGCGAAGACGAGCCTTAAAATTTAAGCTAAAAAAAAATACGAATAAAAATGTTTGCCGCGCCAGGTTCATGGGACCCAGGGCCTAGCTTTTCACAACCATTCGTGCTGTGCGTGTTATATTCTTTACACGAGTGGAAGGGGTTTACTGTTTAATGCCGTATCCGAAGGGTAATTTTTTGTTTTGAGAAGTTTTTTCATAACAATTTTACTCTCGGATGTTTTTTCAGACTCTCGCGAGAGGTGAGGCCGTGAAAGAAATCTTAGGTTATGTCTGGGGATTGAACCTGGAACCCCTGGCAGCCAACGCACTAACCACTTGAGCCACTTTTTAAGCTAGGAGGATGAAATTTCATATCTGGGCTTTTGAGAAGGAGATGCAATGTAAACATTTTTGAAATCCGCCCACTGCCACGCCTACTTTTCACAACTTCACTATTTTACATGAAATCGAGAATTTTCGTTGAGACGAAATATTTAGATATTCAGATTGTCTTTAATTTACACATACATTTTCTTTAGCCACGCCAAATTTATAAGGGCTACATAAAAAGATGAATAGGGTATCAAACGATCCGCTCCGAACGGATTGTAGCTCATATACATATGTATATGTTTAACAATCATTTTAGATTAGTATAGCCAAAGAGAGTTTTAATTTACTTAATGCTGGCATTTTATCGGAACACAAAGTATAATATGTCTTTGAATTAATTTTTATTTTAAACAATTGAATTTAATGTTTTTACTAGTTAAAATGATATACATATGTATGTTGATTTTAATATTTATTCAGTATGTTGTTCTACTGCATGGAAATTATTGAAGATAAACAATAAGTTGGACCTTATTTGAGTCACCTACTTTATCTTGAAGATGATTTGTTATGCAAATGTTCTTTTACGGAAAATAGATTTAACAATTCTATGCTCAAAATTGCATGTTTAATGTACATATCTTACTCAATACTAAGATAAACTTATGACTTGTCCCATAATGTTAAGCATTTTGTACTTTGAATTTAGATGGTCAAATACACTTGTAATAATAAAAAAAAAAAATATATGTATGGAATCTGTCTGGAAAGGATCATCTGATACCCTATCCTCCATCTAATGCAGCCATTATATAGTGGGCGTGGTTGCACTGCATTTTTTTAATTATAGCAATAAGTTCGAATTTTTGAGGATGTTACATACAAAATTTCACCAAAATCGGGTTTTTAATGCAAATGTTTCTATCATCTAACTCAAGGTCGTCCTGAAAGGGTACCTTCCTATGAGACCGAAAGGATAACAAGAATAACCTTGAGCAACTCCTGCGCAAATTAACCCCAAAATTCCAAGCGACAACTGGAAGGTGTTGAAGAAGGTGATGGAGAGCCGTCATCAAGCTTAACTATAAGACGATGGCTATGCTTCCGGTCAGAGGTTATAAGATATGGATAGCATTAGACCTCTGGTCTAAAGGAGAGGTGTGACGACAACGTCGGATAAAAGCCTTAATGATGATGGCTACTAAAATTAACCTTTATCATAATAAGCCGGCTAGCGCCAACCACTTAATCAAACTAATAGAAAACATACAGAAAAGCTACAATCCGTCTGGAACGGATCGTATGATACCCTATCCTCCTCTCTATAAAGTGCGCGTGACCAAATTGCATTTTGTACTCAAATATGGCTACAACCTCGGACGTTTGAGGATGTTACATGTAAAATTTTATCAAAATCGGTTTTTTGATGAAAACGCCCCCAAAAAGTGGGCGTGACCAAAACTGTTCTATGGGTGAATTGTAGGGAATCTGTATACCTAAATATTTGGTCTTAACAAAATTTTTCGGTTTCATATAATTTAGTGAAGTTATAAAAAAGTAGGCGTGGCAGTGGGCGGATTTAAAAAAAATTTACACTTCTACTGTATCTTTTCGTCAGAAGCCCAGATATGAAATTTCAGCGTCCTAGTTAATAATTGAAGGCCCAAAACTCGGTTTTGTGATGAAAACGCCCCCAAAAAGTGGACGTGGCCAAAACTTTTGTATGGGTGGATTGTAGGGAATCTGAATGCCTAAATATTTGGTCCTAACAAAATTTTTCAGTTTCATATAATTTTGTGAAGTTATGAAAAAGTGGGCGTGGCAGTGGGCGGATTTCAAAAATTTTTACACTTGTACTGTATCTTTTTCACAGAAGCCCAGATATGAAATTTCATCGTCCTAGCTCAAAATTTAAGGCCCAAAAATCGGTGACATACGGACGGACGGACGGACGGACGGACGGTCATCGCTCAATCGATTTCGCTATTGATGCTGATCACGAATATATATACTTTATAGGGTCTATTTCGATTATTTCTCTATGTTACAAACTATGTGTCAAACTTAATATACCCTTAGGATAGGGTATAAAAACATTGACATAGCCTCTGCCAGGATCTACGGACAGACCTGAAAGGATTACAACATATTCTTTGAAAAGATCCAATTCAACTGTAAGTATCGCACCTGCATAATAGCCAAACGGTACATTAACCTCTTTCTTCTATTGCAAATAATCTACATATTGAAAACATTGGGTCAGAACCCACTTTCATTATGAGAAATAGGTAAGAGGTTCTAGATGTAATTTTCGACTGTTACATTCCCCGACCATAGAAAGATCTGTTTCACCCTATACGAAGAACCTAAACTGAAAAGACCATGTCGTAACCCCATAAAAACAGACTTAAGTGCTTTTACGAGCACTCTAGTTTCAAGTGGTCCTTAATCTCACACCCTAACCTAAGGTTCTGTGGTTAAGCGCACAAAAGATCCCGCTACAAGGAAAGCAAAGGTGTTTCAAGAAAAAGACAATATACTCTAAGATGCCCCTGGATCCAAATCTACAGTGAAAAATAATCTACAAAAAACGCAGTCAGACTCCGAAAAATCCTATCAAATGTACCCACAGATGGATCCTGGATACACTTTCCAGTGTGCGAAATCCGAACATCTGACACTTCAGTAGGCCTGCATAACAGATCATCCAACACAAGCTACTTATGGACAGCCAGATTGTAGACAAACAAAAGATCAACTGAACAATTGAATCCTTCGCACCATACAAAGCACCCGACGACATTTTCCCCATGATGCTACAAAGCCACAAGGAGTGGATCAGTCCACGGCTAGATCCAGTAATCTCTGACTGGGTTGAAGGCGTGCTCAGATGAGACACATCAACTCAAAACTGGGAGACTGCCAACTACATACTCGCAAACAAAACTTTAAATAAATTAGAGCAAAATGAGGTCAACACTGTCGTATATGCGAACGATGTTGTATTCATGGCGACTGGCAAGCCACCATCACCGAACTACTTCAATCCGCCCTCAATACCCTACACAAATGGGCAGAAATATGGGGATTTAATGTAAATACCCTGAAAACAGAGGTGGGCCTCTTTACTACCAAGTAAACGATCCCATAGATCGGGCCTTTGAGATTCAACGGCACACCCCCAAAATCTTAGATAAGACAAGATACTTGCGTTGTATACTCGACCGTAAACTGACTTGAAATGAGAACACGTCAGAAAGGATCAGAAAGGCATCCATTGCCTTCTGCATATCCAGAAAAATCTTTGATAAAAAAATGGAACCCAAGCCCGACATTATCCACTGGATCTATACAGTCATCGTCAGACCCATTCTATCATATGGGTCCCTTGTCTGGTGGCCCGCAGTAAGTAAGGCCACGTATATATATACCTCAGGGAACTGACCAAGATCCAAAGATTAGCATGCATAGAGTCCCTAGACCAGCGCCATCAGAACCACGTCAACTGTAGTTCTTCAAACCATTCTAGCACTAATGAAATAACTGTAAAGAGACTCCTGCGTTTGAAACACTCCAACCTTTGAAAAGAGAGCGACGCGGCCACCACGCTATTACGAGATGGGCACACTACCACGATATCAGCCTAAAGCCGTAAAACCACCTTCTCCTTAAGTGAGAACTAGATAAAGGGTAGAGCTGCATATCAACCCGAACCATATATCGATTTTCAGGGACGTGTAGAAACTAATGAAGGAGTAGAGTCCGACATATACGCAGCTGAACCGAAGATTGCTCGCTCACTCAGACTTCCAAGCCACGGAAATGTGTTTCAAGCGGAAATATTAGCAATCGCAGAAGCTGGATGAGAACTATCCACGAACCTGCACTCCAGGAAGATGATCAACATATGTATCGACAGTGAAGTCGCCATAATGCCCTTCTCATCCACATTCATTAAATTCAAACTTGTAAAACGATGCCGTGAAAAGCTCAATACTCTAACAGCAAATCACGAATACACTCCTTTGTATTCCAGAACACAGCGATATTCAAGGGAACGAACTGGCTGATGATTTATCAAAAAAAGGGAACAGGACCTGACAATGCTGGTTACCTCTTTTCCACCGTCCCTAGCTCTTGTTAAATGTAATATAGAACAAGCCTTCGTGAGACTAATGAGCTAATAAAAGATGAACACTGTAATCTTACCGTGTTTTCAAAAAACTCTGGACAAAACACGACAATCCCAAAACCAAACAGATTCCAGAGCTTACCAGACCCAAATGAACAGGAACTTTACTGGAATTATTACCACAACCTCCGGGCGGCCCACCAGAGAAGAGTGCGACTAGACACAGATGACCACTGGAGAACCTGTGGCGAGACTGACGCAGAAAAGAGCACATCTCATTTACTGTGCGAATGCCCGAACCAGTGCAGAACTAGGAAACTGGCCTCGGCGAATACCTGGGTGAATCCACCATCCTCAAATTTATAACAACCTCGGGTTGGTTCAGGGAAGCCCTTTAGCTATTCTAAGGCTGCAGACCAACTTTTGTCTTCTTTTTAGGTTACTCCACGACAGTCACCCCTTCTTTCGCCCTACCTGGTATACATTTATGTATAGGTCTTCTCAACATATGTAAAAATATAGTTTGTCACATAGAGAAATAATTGAGATTGTCCCCTATGAAGTGTATACATATATTCGTGATCAGTATCAATATCAAAGACGATTGATCCATGTTCATCCATCCATCCGTCCATCCGTCCGTATGCCTTAAATTTCAAATCTGGGTAGAAGCAGTACAAGTATAATCATTTGTGAAATCCGCCCGCTACCACGCCCACTTTTCATAACGGCACTATTTGACTTGAAATCGATAAATTTTATTAAGATCAAAAATGTTGATATTCAAATTGTCTAAATTTCACTATATACATATTTAGGTGTTTTCATTAAAAATCCGATTTTGATGAATTCTTTCGCATGTAAGATCTCAAACGTTCGAAGTAAAAGTAGTAATAATAAGGCAGTAATACCACGTCCACTTTATAAGGGCTGCATTATGGACTTGCCAGACGTCCCGACATTTGAACCCTGTCCCGATATTTGTCCCGACTTTCATTTTTACTTGCACCTATACCTATAGGGCAAGTATTGGTTTCGTGAAAAATTTCGAACTTGAGATTTTAATCAAACTTGACATTACTATGATGGAGAAGTCCAAAAAAGTGGGTCCGCCAATTCCGTCTGTCTGTCTGTCTGTCCGTCTGCCTGTCTGTCTGTCTGTCTGTCTGTATATTCGACTGAAGCCTAAACGGGTAGACGGATTTGCTTCAAACTTCATATCTGGGGTCTGTGGGATGATCCCTAGAGGCGAAATTGGAATTTTCGTTCTAACCTCAAAATTAAGGGTACTTTACTTAAGGCCGATTTCACTAAAAATAGATTTTCTCGAAAACGGCTCTAACGATTTTGATAAAATTTCATATGTGAGTTAGTTTGGGCATATGCTAGTAGGTGGCATACCACGTTTTGCGCGAAAAATGTGTATAACGGTAATTTTACAAATTGGGTGTATATCGGCCATTTCTTCAGCAATTGGGCTTAAAATTAATATTTGAGGTGGGTATGACAAATGCAAAGACATAACGTACCAAGTTTCCAAAAATTTTACTTTTTCAAAATTTTTACACTTTGCACTTTATTTGTATTGTACTCCTTTTGAAAATTTTCGGAAATAAATAATAAAACAATATTAGCATGTGTTACCCGACGAGTATGGGTACTATTTTCCAAAATGCGGTCACTCAATAAGAATCTACCGATTCAATAGTGTTGGATATGTATAATACACTGAACAACATTAACATTTCACTTAAATCTAAGTTAGACGAACAATTTTATAGCAGTATTGCATTGCTTAACGTAAATGTGAGAATAGTGGGCTAAAGACAAAATTTAAGAGAGAGGCAATTTTTTGGAAATTGCAGTAAAAGATTTGGAAGAACATTATAATTTCAATAACAAATCTAAGTTACTTTTACAATTGCCATTGGAAACAATTCCAACATTTAATCAAATAACAGAAATTGTTAATATTTTGAAAATTAGCTTTACTTAAAAAATGTGTTCCAAAGCAGACTGAAGAAATTTCATATGTTAAAAAATGGGTAACTTTCTTTAATTTAAATGCTGCCCTAAATTTACAAAAAGTATGTCAGTCTGCGTTTTCCTTGCCTATCTCCAATGCAATGTGGGAATATTTAGTTTAATAGCGACAGCATGGCGAAAGGAAAGAAGCGGCTTGTCTATTCAAACATTGGAAGCAGAACTTTTTATTAAAACGAATTGCGATTATAGGGATAAAGAATTTTGCAGCTTTAAAGAGGAAGATCACATTGGTCAGACAATTATTTCTAAAATAAGTTCAAACTACATACATATATGTAATATGTAGTTTAACTAGATACTACTTTATAGGTAGAATAGACATCCATACTTATTATAACTATGATACTGAATTTTGAAAGTTCCTTAATAAATATATTTATATGTTCCTTAATTGCGTGTACAACATTTTACGGATTTATTTCTAAGTCGCCATTTGTCCCGATTTTCGGGTCCTGGTGTCTCGTTTTTAATATAATTTCATCTGACAGCTCTAGCTGCATAAAAAGAAGGATATGGTATAATACGATTTTTTGCTGACGGATTGCAGCTTTTCCATTATTTTTGATAAATACTTGGAAAAGTTTATTTAAGCATTTGAAAATGAAAACTTGTAAACATTTTTAAGATCCGCCCACTGTTACTAGAAATTGAAAAAAGTCAGTAAGCCCAAATATTAAGATATGTATAAGTATATAAATTATTTTTAATTCACCTTGATCCATACATATACACATGTACATATATATATATGTATGTACATATAGCCTACTTTTTGGGACGTTTCATTAAATAGTCCATTATGTCGGTATTTTGCAACTAACATCACATATTTACTAACATACAACTTTGCAGGTTAGCATTGCATCTTAATTAAAAAATATAGTACTTGCCCACTTTATTGGACCTCCATAAGACGATAAGGTATCATGCGATCCGTTTCAGACAGATTGATATGACAGTTATACTTTCGAATGTTTATCAGACCTCTGCGAGAGGTTTCACCATGAAAAAAAAACTTTGTTGTTGTCTGGGAATCTAACTTCAAACCACTTCCTGCTCAGTAGTTCTATACGCTTACCGCTAAGACATGGCTCCCACATGCATACATACTGGTACTAATACAAATTTCTGGCGCGATAAGTCCGTATTGGATTTAGGGCCTAGCTTTTCACAATTATTCTTGTTGTGCGTGTTTTATCTTCACTTGAATGGAAAGAGGGCGCCGTGGCTCAAGTGGTTAGTGCATTGGACTACGGAGCGAGGGGTTCCAGGTTCAATCCCCAGACAACACCTAAAATTTCTTTCACGGCCCCACCTCTCGCGAGCGTCTGACAAACATCCGAGAGTAAAACTGTCATGAAAAAGCTTCTCAAAATTGCCGTTCGGATCCGGCATTAAACAGTAGGCCCCTTCCATTCGTGTGAAGAATATAACACGCACAACACGAATGGTTGTGAGAAGCTAGGCCTTGGTCCCATGGACCTGTCGTGCCAAAAATTTGTATTTTTTTTTTTTTTTTTAATGGAAAGAGCTTACAGTTTAATGCAGAGTCCAAATGACAATTGTTTTTTTATTTGAACAAATTTTCATTACTGGTATACTCGCGGATATTTGTCAAATGTTTAAAACTGAAACTAAGACACTTGTAGTGGACGTAATTTGAATTTTCAATTTAAGGGCTCAAGGGCAATTTTTTCTCTCTTTTATTTACATAAGTACATATATATGTACATATTTGCATACATATGTACTTATGTACAAAAGGAACTAAAAATCTTTGCGTTGAGGTAAAGTAATGAGATCATAAAATTTAAGTTTTGCTCTGCTTGAAAAATAAGAGTACCTAACAAAAAAGCTACAACCTTATCCAATGAATATCCGCATTGTGTTTCTGAATAAATTTCCGCAGCTTTTGGCCGATTTAATAAAAGAATACACATATGTAATGTATATGTAGGTATGTACATAACACGCATTTATGCAGTATGTACACATGTATGTATGTATGTATGTATGTTTGTAGTATGTATATACATACATATATATACATACCTACATACATAATACGAATGCAATATTTTTAAAATTTGTGTAGAATCCGCTTTTAAAATATTTCTTCCAAATTAGAGTATAGAAATGGAAGTAAGTTTATCAATTGATTATTCAAAATAATTTAAAATATTGCAAAATCAATGTTGTTTCCATATTAATAAAATATCAATCAGCACTATATTATAGTTACATTTACTTTACCTAGTAGTTACTACACACTACAGTTTGCATGTAAGTACATAGATATATACATTCCAAACGAGCGAAGGGCAAACCATCACCTTTATTTTAATTTCTTCACCTATCAAACGTTTGAAAATAATGATTATTAAAATTAATTTATATGCACAAGCGCCTACATTATATTTTACACAGCTATGTACTCTGAATTACAATACAATTTATACAACGTACATATCCGTGCGATTATATAGGTTTAAGTTTCTTCACATAAAAGCTTTCTCCGGGTTTCAACACATAATTTACAAAGCAACCGATATCTACTACACCAACATAAACATTTTTCTTTAGCTGCTTTTAAAAGTAAAAGTGAGTTGTCTGAAAATAAAACTCGTTTGCGTTTGTTTACATTTCGTAATATGAGAAAGGAACACAATAAAGATAGGAAAGAGTGAGAAAAATACAAATAAATACAGCATTGGAAGGGTAGTGGAGTAATTGCATAACTTTAATACTAGGCCAAGTATGTTGGGCAAGCGTAAGAAAAAAAAACTCGTTTTAATAGAAAATTAGCTGTGCTTTGTATTGAGTCTTCTTTGGTTACCACTTTGTGTTCATAGTTAACTTTTAAAAATACGTACATATGTGTGTATGCATTTAATAAGTCGAAATCAGTTTACAGGCATGCGAAAAAGAGTTAAATATGCAATAGTACTATCTCTGTTTTCTAGTAATTATGAAAATAATTATATAATTAATAATTTTTATGAAAATCACAGATTAATAATAATCATTTTTTACAATCGTAGAGCGATTGGTTGATATCTACATCCATACATATGTATAATGGAATGTGAAGGTTGAAAAGAAAAAGAAAAAATGATGTTCGTATAATAATTGTTATTTTGACTTAACACATGCACGATTTTTACTTTCGTAAAAGTAATCGTACATATTTGTTAAACTGCATACACGCTAGATATGTACATTTACATATGTTCATATACATAAGGTTGACCTTGGTATTTGCCATTTTTCGTTTTGCAAATCCACGATATTTTTTTTCTTTTGAAGAAAGCTACACATACGAATGCAATTACAAATATAAATACAGATACAGACGACAATGTCTAATGTTGGCTAAAAATCATTACATTCTTAGTTCGTGTAGTTTAAGTTTTTAGACAAAATAAACCATTTCCAGAATCCATTGAATTCTAAAATAATCATACAATCATACATAAAGCAAAACGAAACATTTTTCCAATTCATATATTTTGTGTACGAAAAATATATTTTTTTTTATTTTATCAAAAAACTAAGAACAAATAACTATATTAACAATAAACGAAAACAAAAAGATCTTCAATGCATGATCAAAAATATAACAATCTATCTTTAAAGATATAAGGTGACTTAAAATTTACGCGAGACAAAACAATTGCAACTTTCAAGAGAAATAAAAGAAAATAAGTTAAATCAATATTTGTGGCAAGACCATTATTTTCAATGACTGCTTTGCATCGACGTGGCATTGATTCAATTAAATTTGTTATTATTTCTTATGAAAATTCACTCCATGTTGTCTCTATGCGGTTGAAAAACTGCTCCGCGTTTCTAAAGTTTCCCTGATTAATTTTTGGTTTGACAATCTCCCAAAGGTTTTCTATCGGGTTTAAGTCGGGTGATTGCAGTAACCAAACCATAACCGTTAGATTTTGTTCATTAAACCAGGTTTTGAAAATCTTCGATGTGTGTTTTGGGTCAATATCTTGCTGGTAGACCCAATGCAACGGCATTTCCCACTCCGCATATGGGAACATTACAGCTCAGAATCTTTTTGTACATGTGTTGATCCATCATTATCCTTTAATGCGATACAAAGGACCCAATCCCGCAGCAGAAAAACACCCCCATCACGAAACAGTTCCTTGACCAATTATTTAAGAGCAGCAACATAGAGTCCTTTCTCTGGCTTGTTTTACTTGGGCGGCCTCCACTATGGACCACAGCAACCTCTTTCGTTTTGCGAAATCGAGTTAATCGAGAAACCGACGATTTATTAACGTTAAATTTTTCTCGAAATATCGTTTTGGGAAACACCTGATGAAAAATCATCCACAATGCATTACCTTAATACGATACCAGACTTGTTAGCTAGCATTTTTAACCTTTTTTATTACCTCAAACTAATATTACCAGTTATTTGTTCCGTGTCGAAATATTTCAAATTCATTAAATTTTCAGCTCAGAACATTTTCCTGAGAAATATCGGTTAACATCCTGTTGGAAGTGAATCCTACATCAGTTGCAATTGTTTTGTCGCGTGTCAATTCTGAGCTACTTCATATTATTGATCGCAAATTATCTGGCAAATTTTTGAATTTTTGATTACTTTAAATATAAAACCTCAGTAAAATTCAATATTAGTTATGTTTTACACACAAAAACCCTATGTTTTGAGCGTAATCGGGTGACTACACTTCTAGTTGCAAATGTTTTCTCCGATACTGTATGTACATATGTACATGAAACTATATGTTTCTCAAAATTGAATCCTACAGATTTCACATTCCATTTCACATTTTACTGAGTTCTTATTAAGAAAAGGGTATTGGAAAGGATTTCAGCTTCGCGGAAAAAGCGAGTAAGTGACATAGAAGATGAAAGGACACTGAATATTGCAATTCTCCGCAATCAAGTGAAGCAAATAACTTACAGAAAAGTCACAATCCGGTTGGAACGTATGGTATGATACCCTATTCTTCGTTTGTATTAGTTTTACTATAGTGAGCGTGGCATACTGCATTTTTATACCCTATCCTAAGGGTATATTAAGTTTGACACATAGTTTGTAACATAGAGAAATAATCGAGATAGACCCTATAAAGTATATATATTCGTGATCAGCATCAATAGCGAAATCGATTGAGCGATGACCGTCCGTCCGTCCGTCCGTCCGTATGTCACCGCTTTTTGGGCCTTAAATTTTGAGCTACGACGATGAAATTTCATATCTGGGCTTCTGAGAAAAAGATACAGTACAAGTGTAAAAATTTTTGAAATCCGCCCACTGCCACGCCCACTTTTTCATAACTTCACTAAATTATATGAAACCGAAAAATTTTGTTAAGACCAAATATTTAGGCATTTAGATTCCCTACAATCCACCCATACAAAAATTTTGGCCACGCCCACTTTTTGGGGGCGTTTTCATCACAAAACCGGTTTTTGGGCCTTTAATTTTTAACTAGGACGCTGAAATTTCATATCTGGGCTTCCAAGAAAAAGATACAGTCCAAGTGTAAAATTTTTTTACATCCGCCCACTGCCACGCCTACTTTTTTATAACTTCACTAAATTATATGAAACCGAAAAATTTTGTTAAGACCAAATATTTAGGCATTCAGATTCCCTACAATCCACCCATACAACCACCTATTTTGATAAAATTTTACATGTAACATCCTCAAACGTTCGACATTATAGCTATATTTGAGTACAATATGCAATTTGGCCATGCCCACTTTATAGAGAGGAGGATAGGGTATCATACGATCCGTTCCAGACGGATTGTAGCTTTTCTGTATGTTTTTTAATGAACTACTACAATAACTTCGAACTTTTGAGGATGCTACAAGTAAAAAATAAAAAAACTTTTTTTTTGTAGGCGTGGCTATAGACAATGTAAGGGTCAATTGTAGATAAATTGAATACATAAATATTTGATATTAAAAAAAGTTTTCGATTTCAAGTAAAATAGTGAAGGTGTGAAAGAAGGGCTGACAGTAGCGGGATTACAAAAATTTGTACACACATTTTGAGCGCGTTTTCATCTAAAAAGAGATTTTAATGAAATTTTGCATCAACATCCTCAGATATTCGAAGTTATCGTTGTAGTTCAAGAAAGAAATGCATGTATGCCGCGCCCGCGGATTGTAGCTCTTTTGTATGTTTATAAATAATTTGAATATATGAACATTTTTTCTTAATAATAGTACCGTATTCCATTAACCCTTAATATTAAGTTTGATACATACATACATACTTTGTAACATAGAGAAATACTCGAGATAGACTCTGTAAAGTATACATATGTATAGCTGTGTATATTCGTAATCAGTGCCAAGAGTGAAAACGGTATAGCCATGTTCACGTACGCATGTCACTACCTTTTGGGCCTTCAATTTTTACCTGGGGACTGAAATTTCATATCTGGGCTTTTAAGAAAAAGGCCCGTTCAATCTCACTCCAGCTTTTTTATTATATCTCTATTTTACTTGAACTTAAAAAAAATATCATGAAGACCAAATATTCACACAGTTACTCAAATTATCTACAATTCACCTATATGTACATTATATAAAGCCACGCCCACTCTTTGGGGCAATTTCATTAAAAAAAAAAACGATTTTGATGATATTTTCCAACTATATGACATATATGTACATGCATATGTACTAAACATCTATCTCACTATCTCAATTAAAAACTGTAATACAGTAGACGCTCGATATAGTGAACTAATGAAACCCGGGCCTGTTCACTGTAGCGAGTTTGTTCATTGTAGCGAGCGTGGATTCCTTATAGCAAATTTCATGAAAATGTGAATGTTTTCCATAAAATATATTCATTTAGAATATTTTTACATTTTTTCTGTGCGATCGATCCACAAAAAAACTTATCAAAAATAATACATGCCAAAAAAAAACCAAAAAAAAAAATATTGCGTGTTCCCTATATTGAGCGTTCACTGCATCCACTTTATTAGTGCTAATTTTAAGAAAATTCGAATGCCTAAAAATATTGAAAAATCCAATACAGTAAACACACAAAATTTTATACAGGCTATTTTAAGGAGTGAACAAAAAAAACAACCTCGCTACAGGGAAAACAAGTTTTCTTATTTATTTATATTCTTTCAGTATGCAAAACAGACAGAAAACTACGTCATCCCTGTAGAATGCATCATATGATACACTATCCACCTTCTTATCCAGCCATCATAAACTGGAGAAACTGGCCACACTGCATTTTGAATGAATTACAACTATAACTTTGAACGTTTGACGATGTTACAAGCGATGTCATCGAAATCAGTTTTTTAATGAAAACGTCCTAAAAAGTGGGCGTGGCAACTTACAATTTAACATCTAACACAATTTAAATATCTAAATATTTGGTCTTAAAATTCCCTACCTAAATAAATAAAATTCAAGGATTTCATGTAAATAAGTGATATTAAAAAAAAAAAAATACAGAAAAGCTACAATCCGTCTGGAACGGATCGTATGATACCCTATCCTCCTCTCTATAAAGTAGGCGTGGCCAAATTGCATTTTGTACTCAAATATAGCTATAATGTCGAACGTTTGAGGATGTTACATGTAAAATTTTATCAAAATAGGTTTTTTGATGATAACGCCCCCAAAAAGTGGGCGTGGCCAAAACTCTTCTATGGATGAATTGTAGGGAATCTAAATACCCAAATATTTGGTCTTAACAAACATTTTCGGTTTCATATAATTTAGTGAAGTTATGAAAAAGTGGGCGTGGCAGTGGGCGGATTTCAAAAATTTTTACACTTGTACTGTATCTTTTTCTCAGAAGCCCAGATATGAAATTTCATCGTCCTAGCTCAAAATTTAAGGCCCAAAAAGCGGTGACATACGGAGAGACGGACATGGCTAAATCTTCTTTGGTAGTGATACTGATCATATACTTTATAGGGTCTATCTTGATTATTTCTCTATGTTACAAACCATGTATCTAACTCTTAGGATAGGGTATAAATAGTTAAAGTCAATAGATTGAAACGATAGGTATGAAAATCCACCCATTCTCTTATACATGAGACTTAGTTCAGTTGGCGAGACAATCTGCATTTTTGAGAGCCCTACCACGATAACTTTTGTCGAATGTTTTCTGCAAAGTTTCATTGAAAAAGTGTTTTTATTAAACGCCCCCGAGTGGGCGCAGCCCGTATATATATGAGCAAATTAAAAAGAAAGAATTGTGTTCTAATAATTTTTTTCAATTTTTGGTTAAAATATGATAATATTGGGGTTTTTAAAAGTGGGCGTGTCCGTTATATTCCTAATATATTTATTTTTGGGGCGTTTTCATAAAAAAACCGATTTTGATGGAATTTTACATGTAACACCCTCAAACGTTCGAAATTTACGTCGTAGCTCAGTAAATAAAGTGCACGACTAGGTCATACGTACTTGCACCTTAATTTTATTGGTTTACAATCTTATGAGCACTGAAATTCAATTCTTGTTCTTCTTACACATGAGGCCTAATAAAGTGGGCAGGCCATTCTGAATTTTTTAAGCCACTACCATAATAAATTTTACCGGATATTATCATATTTCATAAAATTCTATTTTGAAATAACCAAGTAATCAGTACTACAAAAAAACATGTATATGTAGAATATTAACATAATGATACGTTGAAGTAATGTTTTTTAGGTAATTTAAGTAATTCATTCAAAAGTTGTATTACTGATGGTCCATATTCAGTTGATAAGCTTCGACCAGTATTGGATTCATTCAAATAGGTAGAGAAATATGTTCTCAAGAGAGGTCACAAGCTTGTGCGCTAGCTAGATATATTCTGCTCAAAGTGTTTTAAAATTAATAATAGGCTTCGAATTTCTGGAACCTAATGATTGATGAGAAACTATTTGGATGAATTTTAACTAAAATCTATTAAGCAAACATATACAAAAATGTTAGATGCAAAATATTATAGTTCTAGCTCTCGCGAGCGTTTGACAAACATCCGAGAGGAAAACTGTCATAAAAAAGCTTTTCAAAACAAAAATTGCCTCTCGGAAACCACATTAAACAGCAGGCCCCTCCCATTCGTGTAAAGGATATAACACGCGCAACACGAATGGTTGTGAAAAGCCAGGCTTTGAATCCCATGGACCAGTCGCGCCCAAAATTTGTATTTGTATTTAAGCTCAAAATTTAAGGCCTAAAAAGTGATGACATTCGAACAGACGGTCATGGGCGGACATGGCTCGATCGACTTCGCTATGGATACTGATCACTAATTAATATTATGTCAATTATTTCTCAATGTGGTCGCCGTGACTCAAGTTGTACTACGGATCGAGGGGTTCGAGGACAACACCTAAAATTTCTTTCACGGACACCTCTCGAGTGCGTTTTGTAGCTTTTCTGTATGTTTCTGTATGAAAACGCCCCCAAAAATATAATAATAATATTTCATACACTTTAGTAAAGTCATGAAAAAGTGGGCGTGGATTTCGAAAATTTTTACATTTGCACTGTTTCTCCTTCTCAAAAACCCAGATTTGAAATTTCATCCTCCTAGCTCAAAATTTAAGGCCCAAAAAGTGGTGACGGACAGACGGACGAACATGGCTAAATCGTCTTTGCTATTGATGCTGATCACGAATATACATATATACTTTACAGGGCCTATGTCGATTAATTCTCTATGTTACAAGTTATGTATCAAACTTAATATGTACATATGTATATCCTAAGGATAGGGTAGAAAAAGGTGCACGAATAGGTCATACGTATTTGCACCTATATGCTGAAGGTTTATAAATTAGGTGTAGAAAAGTGGAAAAAGTTTTTGGAAAAGCCTCCAAAAATAGGAATGACCCTATACAATTTAGAGTCAGTTATAGAGAATTTTACAACATATGAATCTGGTTTTGTTACTAATCTACTACTAATCAACAGGGTTCCGGTTCAGAAAATGACGACTTAACTTGAAACGACTTACACAAATCGAATAGAATTTAAATGCATATATGTACATACATGCATACATATGTATGCACGTATTTGAATTTAGAATGTATGTACATAAACATACAAAAAGTTACAATTCATTTGGAAAGTATCGTATTATGGTTGTCAGACGTCACGCATTTGGTGGGACAATCCTGCTTTTGAACTTATGTCCTGCCAAAAGTTCCGCCATAGAAAGTGTCACACCGTTGTCCCGCTTTTCCGACATTTTCATTCAATAGAATATTTAATTTCTATGAGATATTTAGTTATAAAGTGGGCGCCGTGGCTCAAGTGGTTAGTGCGTTGGACTATGGAGCAAACGGTTCGAGGTTCAATCCTCAGACGACACCTAAAAGTTCTTTCATACCCCCACCTCTCGCGAGCGTCTGACAAACATTCGAGAGTAAAACTGTCATGAAAAAAGCTTCTCAAATAAAAAATTGCGCTTCGAACATGACATTTGCGTAACGAAGATAACACGGATACCACGAGTGGTTGTGAGAAGCTAGGCCCTGGGTCCTATAGACCTGTTATGCCGAATATATATGTATATTTTTTTTTTATTTAGTTATAAAGAAATCATTTTTTTATTCTCAATTGGGGAAGAGTACGATAACTTTGGCGCCAAAAATTGATAACGGTTTTTTATAAAGGTCACCCCTTTTAGAAAAGCATTTTTTACTATTGGAGGGGGGGTCTATCTCGCCCCGTTTAGGAGGTAGGGGGAATTTTAGAAAAAATGACTTTAAATGAAAAAAAAAATATTAAAAAACAACGGCAACACTTACAATGAAGTGCTATACCGGTTTTGAAAGCCAGAAACCTGTCCTTTAATCCTAAATTTAAAGTAAATTATTTATGTCAATAGTTTATGAAAAATTCGCATGCAAACTCAAAATTTTGATAAAAAAAATGAAAAAAAAAAGTTTAGAATTTTTTTCAAAATTGTGAAATGAAGTGTTAAATTGGCTCTTTGTGGTCAATGCGTATTTCAATTCTGGATCGAACATAAAAAACCGAATGGTTTTATGTCTTCTTGTTTTTGAGAAAATTCAAAATTACTAAAACTACTTTCTTATGAGATTTTTGTTTTTTGGTATTTACGGTGATATCACTTTGAGGATTAATGATGTAAAGTACAGCAAATCATTTAGCGTTACACAGAATGTACCATGAGGAGGTAGACTTGCATTGAATTCCACGTCCCAGTCATTCAGTTTGTGAATATCACTATTTTCTCAAACTCCTCATAGTAAAAGTTTTCGGGCGTCCCATATAAAGCAACATTAGACCAATTTGGCTTTATGTGACTTACATATATGCATAAACAGTGCAATATGCAACTGCAACCCCCCTCCTTGGAATCACTGTTAGATTTAGAGTAGGTACGAGGTTGGCTGTATGCACAGTTTCTTTATATCCATGTAACTTTGCATATACCATCCTTGCACCTACCCCAAATCCTACAGTGGCTCCAAGCAGGGGGATTGCAGGGGGGCAGCATGCGCCCCCATACGTATTGCACTGTTTATGCATATAAGTGACATATATAAATCCAAATTGGTCTAATGTCGCTTTATCAAAGTGGAAACATTTGCTTTGGCCTTATTTCACAGACAATGATAGGCTTTATTTCACTTTATGGAAGTGAAATAAGGCCAAACTTTCCCAACTTGGGAAATTCGGCCTTATTTCGCTTCCATAAATTGAAATAAAGCTGAATATTGAAATTCACGGCACCGCCAAAAAACAAAACAAAAATAGTAATTTTCAATTTTCTCAAAAACTAGAAGACATAAAACCATTCAGTTTTTTATGTTCGATTCAGAATTGATAGAGGCATTGACCACAAAAAGCCAATTTAACACTTCATTTCACAATTTTGAAAAAAATTGGTCTAAACTTTTTTTTTTCATTTTTTTTATCAAAATTTTGGGTTTGCATGTGAATTTTTCAAAAACTATTGACATAAGTTATTTACTTTAAATTTAGGATTAAAGGACAGGTTTCTGGCTCTCAAAACCAGTATAGTACTTCATTGTAAGTGTTGCCGTTGTTTTTTAATATTTTTTTTTCATTTTAAGTAATTTTTTTTTAAATTCCCCCTACCTCCTAAACGGGGCGAGATTGACCCCCCCCCCAATAGTAAAAAATGCTTGTTTTTGACCCCTCTACAAAAAACCGTTATCAATTTTTGGCGCCAAAGTTATCGTACTCTTGCCCTCAATTGACTTAAAATAAACTTATAAATTAATTCGTTGATATTTGTGTTCTCACCTTGAATACGGTTAACGATTTTTTGCTCAGTATACACGGTACCTATAGGCGGTTTACCTCACTTGTTACTGAACAGACCTCTTAACTGTCACTTGTCAGAAAACTTCACTTCAGTTGAGTTCTTGGTATCTGCGCGTTTTAAGTAGATTCTAAAAAGTGAATAAACATACAGAAAAGCTACAATCCGTCTGAAACAAACAATCTATTCTTCTTCCTTTGCATCAGACCTACTCAAATAGGCGTGGCATATTGCATTTTTTTAGAATAACTACGATTATATCGAACATTTGAGGATGCTACAAAATATCGTCAAAACCAGACTTTTAATGAAAGTGCCTCAGAAAGTGGACATGACTATATACAAAATATAGAAGAATTGTAGATAATTTTAATATATACCTATCTACATACATGTATATTTGGTATTAATGATTTTAGTCGATATCAAATAAAATAGTAAACTTATTTAGAATGGGTCTGGCAATGGGCGAATTAAAAAAATGGTTACAATTTTATTGCTTTTGTAATTTTTTCAAGGAAAATTTATACATATGTAATAAATTAATTATATTATTGTGTTATTTCTAACATTGAAATTTTTTTGTAATACTAGTATGTTACCTGAACATACATACATATATACATAGATATGTATGTATATAACAAAAAATAAGTCATGAATTAATAAATATTTTGTTTTATTGTCTTTAACTCAACTCCTTATCCACATGTACATATATACACAGTTTTAGATATAACGCATGCCCCACTTTTTCAGAATTCTTTGCTATCTACAACCTAGATCGTATTATACTCCTTCGCCTCCTCCTCCGGATTTCAAAAATTACTATAGGAAATTTCATCCTCCTAGCTCAAAATTTAAGGCCCACAAAAAGTTGATATACGGACCCGGACATGGCTTAATTCATTTCGGTATTGATACTGATCACGAATATATGTATGTACATATACATATGCTTATGTATTTTATAGGATCTATCTCGATTATCTCTCTGTTACAAACGATGTGTCAAACTTAATACATATGTATACCCTCAGGATAGGGTATAAAAATCTAATGTATGTACATGCACACATACATTGCACATATGTATATTAATTACTGACCAATAACTTTTGCATGAATATACATATAATGCATATGTACATACATACATACATGCTTTCGTTTCATATGGCGTTGGGTGATAACAAAGGTTTTGTTTGCGGAATGATCTTTTAAAAGTATGTCATATAATTTTTTTAAAAGGAAAGAATTGAACATAAAATTAAGTGCACGACTGGGGCGTACGTACTTGCACCTTAATTCTATAAGCTTACAATCTTATAAGCACTGAAAATCAAGTCTTATACTTCTTATACATGAGGTTCTGTAGCCGAGAAACACCCAATTCGTACAATTACCGTTATACGTTAAGATCATATATGACGTTGCTTCATGTCTGGGGTCTTTGGGATAATCCCTAGAGGCGAAATTGGAATTTTCATTCTAGCCTCAAAATTAAGGGCAATTTCACTAAAAATGGATTTTTCGAAAACCGCTCCAACGATTTTAATAAAATTTCATTTGTGAGTTAGTATAGCCATATATTATTAGGTGGCATACCACGTTTTGCGCGAAAAATACCTATAACGGTAATTTTAGAAATGGGCTGTTTCCCGGCTCAGCGATTAAGCTTAAAATTAATACCTGAGGTAAGTATGACAAATGCAAAAATATGACCTACCAAGTTTTGAGATTGCCACGCCCACTTTTCAAAAACTTAAAGTTTTAAAAATTTTTAAACATAATTGATAGGCTTTGAAATTCTCTATAGTTCACGTTAAGATCATATATGACTACGCCTACTTTTTGAGGACGGTTTTAGAACAAAAAAGAATTTTTAAAATCTTCCAGATAGCATCAGTTCAATGTTATCAATTCCATCAAAAATGAAAAATCCCACGACACGTGATTTGAATTTCAGTGCTTATAAGATTGCAAACGTATAGCATTAAGGTGCAAGTACGTACGATCCAGCCGTGCACTTTATTTTAATTCGGAGAACTTGAGTTATAAAGATTAACAAATTTTTTCGATTTGTAGTAAAATTTTAAAAAAATTTTAATTTTTGAAAAGTGGGCGTGGCAGTTTTAAAATGTTGGTACATCATATCTTTGCATTTGTCATACCAACCCCAGATATTAATTTTAAGTCCAATCACTGAAGAAATAGCCGAAAAACCGTCAAGTTCTAAAATTACCGTTATACGCAATTTTCGCGCAAAACGTTTTACACCACCTAATAACATATGCCCCAACTTTCGAGAAAATCCATTTTTAGTGAAATGGGCCTTAAGTGAAGTATCCTTAATTTTGGGGTTAGAATGAAAACTCAGATATGAAGTTCCGTCCAGCCGTTTAGGCTGCAGTCGAATATACAGACAGACAGACAGACGGAATTGGCGGACCCACTTTTTTGGACTTCTCCATCTTAGTAATTTCAAGTTTGATTAAGATCTCAAGATCGAAATTTTTCACGATACCAATACTTGCCCTATAGGTATATGCAGGTGCAAGTAAAAAACTGTTATCCAATATTTCGGGATTCTTGTATTTGCTTGAAGGAGCGACGTAAGTGTGAAACAGAGTTGTCGTATATCGAGTCGGGTGGGAATTTCTCAACCAGTTAAGTGTGAAACGACCTTCGCTGAAGCGACTTAAACCAAGGCATTCCTATATTTTAGGAAAATCGTAATTACGTATATTCTACATATATGTATGTATGTATTTTTGATGTACAGTATGTAAAACATTCAGTCCAAACTCGATACAATGAACAATCTCGCTCCAGTGAACAGATCCAGTTTTTAAAATACATAATTCACATACATATTTCACTATGTATATATATATGTATATATCGAGCGCCTCATTTGCCACATCTTTGTCGAAAAACTGCTCGATAAATAGCCACCTATTTAATTAGCGTCGTATGACTTGCACGCAAAACGTAGTTCGCTATTTAAGAGCATATAATCCAAATATGAGATTTTGTAAAAATCGTTAGACATTTTCGAGAACATCGATCTTTATTTAAATCGGCCTTAAGTAAACTTCCCTTAATTTTGTGGTAACAGACTTGAGATGTAAAGTTTGAATAAAATTCGTTAACCGTTTATGCTTCAGCTGAGCAACCGCCATTCAGACAGACAGCCAGATGGATTCAGTGGACCAATTTTTTTTTTGATTTCCCCATCAAAAAAATGTCAAGTTTAACTAAAATATCGAGTTCGATATTTTTCACGAAACCAATAAATCGGTCTATAGGTGTACGTACTCGTAGGTACAAGTAATAATAACAGGTAAATTGCAGGTATATTGAAATATTTCTTTTATCCTTTTAATTTAGTTCTTAAAACCTCTCCAGGTTTATTAAATTAATTTGTATACGTACATACCTACATATGTATTTGACAGAATGCATGAATGTATGCATATATGTATGTAAATAAATCGTTTCCATGAGCAACAGGTCGATATGTGCCTACATAAATACCTGCATAAAGAAATTAGAAAACATGCACGATGCTTTAAAAGAAAGTACCTACACAAATATACATACATATGTACACATGTATATATGTATATAGATATACATATGTTTCTACATATTTGCATAAATATATATAATAATATACACATAAAATAATAAAGGCAATATTGAGCAATTTTATAAAAACGTAAGGTAGTTAGAAATCAATTTTTTTTCTAAAAAGATAGGTAATGTAGGTAATATTTGATCTATAAATTTTAAACATCTGTCAGCTATAGTATGAGAATTGAAAAGTTAAGACTCCCTTAAGTTACTTTTACTATGGAATCCTACGTACTATGTAAGTGCATATGCACGTATATGCATGCAAAATAAATTGTATGATGAGTATAATCAACGATGGAAGTAACATTTGGTACTTTAAGTTCATATCAAGTCTTACAACATACGAATGGTAGATAAATGATTAACCTGTCTCATTCAGCTATGTGAATGTATTTTTAGCCGTAAGAATACTACACCATAATTCATGCTCCAAAGTATTCTAATGCGTATTTTCAAGATAGTTTATTTTCTTTGTTGATCAACGTAGGCACTATTTTCACAATTTACAATACGTCTCCTGGTAAGGCACTTAATGAAAGTTGAATTGGTTAGTTAAGATAAAATTTGCTGTTTATTACAGTAACATAGTAATCACCCGAACTGTTTTAAGAAAAGTTCTCATTTTTCACATATTAAACAATATAAAACCTAGTATGAACAAAATTAAAATAAAGTTTAATGCTTCAAAAGGCACTTTCGATAATCGCACACAACACAATCAAACCCAGCACGAATTTACCAAGTAGACTGCGCATGCATCTTTTAGATATTCAACACCAACTGGTTTGACTGTTATGTACACACTTTTGAAACCGAGAGGCAGATGGAAAAATCGGCACTTACACTGAACAAACATAGGTCTAAGATACAAATGAAGCTTAAAGCACTTAATTGATTCTGAACCTTGTGCATTCCTAGTATTTTACATATTGACAAAGTATTAATTTATTTATTTACATATTAATACATATGTATAAAGTATGTACGTACATACATATTAAATGCATCCAGATGCTTATGCATTCTACATTTGAATTGCTGTAGATTACAGATTAAAAAATGACTTTGTTGTGAACCAAAATAAGTTTCAATAGAAAGATATTGGAGCGATTGTGTTTCAATATACATATGTACATATATGTATATTTGTACATATGTATGTATATTAAAGGTTTATGTTTGTAGTGACTTCATCAGTTCATGTATGTACATATGTACATATGTGATTTCCTCTTTTGGAAAAGTATTTGGACTGATCTTAATAGTTTCGAAATTAGTACGCAAAGGCGATTTTTGTTTTCGTTTTACATACATATATCTGTGTAAAAAAGAGAACATTTTGTAGATTTCATTTAAATTTGTTATAGAAAAAGTAAATTCCCTGCCAACATTATTAGAATGTGGCGCCCATAGGCTAGTGATGGGAATATATGTATGTACATATGAGGGCACAAGCGTCCTCACGTTCGCCTCTCACTATCAACTTCTATTCTACGTCTCCAGTTTCAGTCAGGGCGAACTATAAGTGCTATCCCTATATATATAGGTCTGTAGGGATCTCCAATACTGAATCAGAATGTCAGAAAAGCGATGGTGGTGGAAGAACCCTTAATGGGACAACTGCAGTGCTCATAGTTGTGGGTTACTGACTGCGAAAGATTCGGCCCCTCGTCCTAGGGCATAAAAGGGAAACGATGCTCCAGGTTAAGGGTTTTGCGTCTGTGTAACTTCGCTACAACGGAAAAAATATTCTAGTTTTGAATCACTCACAAGCCTCGGAAAAGGATGGATATACTGTTGACGACCCTGCAAAACGAAAAAAAGACAACGAAGTTCGAATCTGCACGTGGAATGTTCGAACCATGAACAGACCTTGTGCAGCCGAACAATAAGCGAAGGCTCCTAGCTCACCGTTTTTGAGCTAGGAGGATAAAATTTCATATCTCGTCTTTTGAAACAAAGATACAGCACAAGTTTAAAAATTTTTGAAATGACTTGTACTAATAAACTATAAATAACTTCACTAAATTATATGAATAAATTTACTAAGACCAAATATTTGGAAATTCAGATCGTCTACTTTTTTGGGGCGTTTTAATTTAAAAAACCAATTTTGATGAAATTTTCCATGTAACATCCTTAAACGTTCGAAGTTAGGAAAGAGGGTATCAAACGATCCGTTCCCGACGGATTGTAGCTCTACTGTGTTTTTTTTTTCTAGACCCTAGCCCATATGGCTGACACTGCGACGTAAACAGATCTATTATATCAATTAGGGTATGTTTAATTCAAGAGTCGGACCACCTCTCTAATAATGGGACGAACATATTTCTTTATGGCAAATACCCTAACCATTGTAATGTAAGGTTAGGTTAAGTTAAAAAGGGGTGTGTGACGGATAAAAACTCATCACGTCGACTCGGAGACCTAAAGATCCATTGTGAATCCCCTATTAAAATATAGACAAAAAACAAAATTCAAGAAACCTATCGCGTCACTGGTTGGGTTGGGAACCAGTTGGTGTATTTGATAAAGTGGAGAAGATCCGATATCTGGAAGCCTGCCACCTCTGCGGTGCTTGCGAAGAACCTAAAACCTAAAGTGCGAACGCGTCGTTCTTGCAAAGCGAGGCAGTAGCAAAAAGATGTTGGATTGACTCCACCTCTTCCTCATCTCCGCAGCTTCTACATACATAGGTCGTTGGGCTCCACCCCTCTTTGTTTTCTTTTTATCTGATTTCGGCCATAACGGGCGAGAGGTGGCACAGTCCTCCCTTGATACCCAGGACGAGATGGCCTCTTTCTCTATTATGCAATCGGTGGCAATATGGATGTGTCCGCTTCACTGATGTTCATTTCCGACCCCATTCTTGCCAAAGCGTCTGCCTTCTCGTTACCTTCAATATTGCTATGTCCGTTAACTCAGCAGAGTTTGACCGAATGGTGTCTAATCTTGATCAGTGCATCACGACAGTTCCTAACTGCCTTTGATTTAATTGCATTAGATTGATTTTAGAGCTGCTTGATTGTCAACGAAGATGGTTATATCCAACTGGGGAAAGTGACTGTCTTCTATGCATCTAGCAGCTTTTTCTATTGCCAGGATTTCAGATTGGAATACACTACATGCTTCTGGTAATCTGAATGATTCCTGTTTTTGCAATGTTTCCGACTAAAATCCTGCTCCCGTACCTATTCCTGTGATCCCTAGATCATTGTCTATACTATTGGACACCCAATCTGCTCGGCTTGGGAATAGGATTTGGATATCAAAATTGAAGTCGTTGTAGGAGACTATATAATCCGTTGTGGCTGTGAAGCATTCGGAGTTATATTTCCTGTCCATTGTCTTTGTTGCGTTTAATATTACCGCATGTCCATAGGTGGTCTCTTTCCACAGGTTGGATTCTTTCAGTCGAGCTCCTTTCGTGGCAGAGCCTTTAATGAACAAGTCTAAGGGAAGAATATGAAGAATTATATCCAAACCTGCTTGCGGCGCGTTTCTCACAACTCGAGTGGTACAGGATGCTGCAAGCCTTTGTACTTTGTAGAGTTCTTTCATATAGCTGAGTTGATGATCCTGCAGTTAAGCATGTTTTCAACCCAGTTTACGACGAGCCTGTTTACTATCAAATGTTCCAAGGCTTTCTCTATTGAGATCGTTTTTATATTATTGAAAGCGCCCTCAATGTCCAGGAATGCTGTCATAGTGTGTTCTTTCGCATCTAGAGAATGCTCAATTTCCCTGACCACGCTATGGAGAGTGCTATCCACCGATCTACCTTTAAGGTAGGCGTGCTGTGCTTCACATAGGTTTTGGGAGTTGATCAATCCTCTGATATGAAGGTCAATAAGTCGCTATTGGGCCTATAGTCTTTAGCGGTAGAGTGGTTAGATTTTCTTGCTTTAGGAATGAAAACTACCCTTACCTCTCTCCATTTACTAGGTATGTATCCCGTGCGCATACAGCTTGAAAAGATGTAAACGAGGTGGGGTACCATCTTGCTCAGAGACTGTTGCAGCATAGCTGGTATAATTTCGTCAGGTCCAGCAGATTTGAAGGGTTTGAACGAATTTATAGCCTATGCCACTTTGTCTTCATTTATAATGTTGGATATCACTTCCTCTTCTCCATATTCTAGAGGAACTCCAGTCCTGCAAGGGGTGGCAGTTTCAACTTCTATACAGCCGGGAAAGTGAGTATCCATTAGCAGTTCCAAAGATACCTGGCTGGATTCTGCCCATGTACCGTCAATCCTCTGGATATATCCGGGGAAGCAGGAGTTTTTGGATAGTATCTTTCGGAGCCTCGCGGCATCGTTTTCGTCCTCTATAGATTCACAGAATTTTTGCCATGATCTTAGTTTAGCTGCTCTAATACCGTATTTATATTCGTTAAAACTGGATCTGTATAAGTTCCAGTCTTCGCTATTCTTACTCGTTTTGGCCCTATTGAAAAGTTTCCTAGTTTTTACTCTAAGTTGTCGAAGCTCAGTGGTCCACCAAACTGCGTTGGTTTTCCTTCGAGGTCGACTGATAGGACACGAACTATTGAACGATTCTTTCAGAGTATGTACCCAGTTATCGCATTCTGCTTTAAGTAGCTGTGGCTGACGGCGGGACTAGCTTCGTTGCGACTAGGTTTGAAAATTTTTTCCAGTTGACTTTTTGGGGATTTTTGAAGGGTTTGGGCCTAAATTTAATCAAGTTGAAGGTGAAGAGAATTCGGAAGAAGAAATCGGTTGTGATCCAAAAAAGAGCAGACATTGGAGACTCTCCATTCCTCAACAATATTGGTATTGGCATCTGTCACTAGAGTCAAATCGATCACTTCTTCCCTAACCCGGTTATGAAAGGTTGGTGTGTTTCCTTTGTTGTATAAAATAAGGTTTGAAGAAAGAATAAATAAAATTGACTCACCTCTTTCATTGGTATCCTTACTACTCCATTGGGTATGGTGGCCATTAGCGTCACATCCAATGACTAGGACATGTCCGCGTGACTTGGCATATGTTGCTAGTCTTCGGACTGCTTCCGGTGGTTGTTCATTTTCCTCGTATGGCATGTAGGCGAACGATAGGAGCAAATTTTTGTCCCGCTGCTCGAAAGATACCAGTCAGATCTTTATTGCGAGTTAAAAGAAATAGGTTTGCACCGTCCACGGGCTATTGTACAATTAGAGCCTCCCCGCCAGCGGCAAGGCGGCAATCCAAGAGGAGGATGTAATGTAAAGAGACTATGCTCGGATGATTTGTCATTTTCCGAACTTGTGAGAAAGTTCACAAATTTTCTAATAGTATCCTTGTCTAGATTAAGGATTCCCTTGTAGGAAAAACGCCTGATTAATTGTTTGGATTGTCTCACCTCTGAATCATTTTCCCAATCGGCCAGACGAAGTTTGTGTTTCCAATCGTTAATCAGCGCTGTGGCGGTAGCGCAGTTAACACCACAGTAGGGTTCAGGTCCTATAGACGTAATTCTATGCCAACCCAATTTCTTGATGACCAGGAATCTATCCGAGTTTCACCCTGTTATGTCTGGCAAAACAGTGCATCCGAGTGCATCGTAGCAGCATATACAGCACGATAAAGAGTCCATTAAATTGGACGACAGTGCTATAGGTGCTGCATGGCCATTTGAAAATATAAATATTCTAGCGCCCTTATGACCATAGGGGGTTGTGCAAGACACGTTCCTCTTGGGAACTGAGTCAAGTATTTTCAAGTGTCCCACATGGTCAGCTGGGTTACACTTGTATTCTAGTTGCAGCTTAATAGACGATCTAGTGGCCGTCTTCCTAATGAAGGTTTGTAGGACAAAACTACAGCTTCTAATACTGCTGTAGGGCAGATATGCATGGCACCGTTGCCGTTGTCCGTTCAAGAATTTTCGGTCACCAAACGTTGGCCGCGTACGTGATAATGGGCCACACTATTATTATACACACCAATGTATCATTTTTGGATTTAGACTAAAAGTTCTGCCATAAAGGCGTCTATTGGTTCACATGGCCCAAGTGGCGCGTTAGCTAATCGACTTGGTATGAAAATTCCAGCTAAGCCGTTTGTGACGTTCGATGACACGGAGATATTTAACCTCACCGGAATAAACTAATGTGGTGCTTTTGATGTTGATAGGTCCTAGATTGACTAGTCTTCTTTTTGTAAAAGGCACTAGAACGGTTTTGCAAAGATTGATGGGATTGAAGGAATGCACACAGAGCTATTTCCTTGGAACGTAAAGTTATTTCTATCTTCTTCACAAGATAGTGAAGAACACCTTCTGTGGATTTACATATCCTGAATGCCAACTGATTTGAGTGCAAATGAATAGACAACTACTTAGTTCCTCTCGTTAGTGTTGGTAAATACTCTCTTACCAAAAGCATTCAAAATATGTTAGACATTTGCTGACTTATTCGCCAGCTCCTGTGCAGGAGGAGGTCTTGGTCGTAAAACTCTCCAAGCGGTTTATTACAACTCGATGAATCAAGCAAGGAATGGTTAGGTTTTAAAGCCTCAAGGTTGAATGATGCCACAGATACGTGCACTAATGGACGTGAATCTATAATTCGATTCTACTTCGATGAGCATAGATGGTAATGACTCTTCTTGCAGTCGCTGCCTTCTATAAGGACACATGTCAAGGATCCGACTAATCTCTTCCAGCAGTTGGGAATTTTTTGTTTAGTAAATTTTAGACTACAAAATAATAATTTTAAATACGCAGGTGAAAATCTTGTTTTTTTTACACATTTGGGAGTAAAAGCATATCTGCCATAGTCGATTAAGGGTTAAATTGGTGCCGTTATCGGAGTACGTCTCTTTAGGGGTTCCACGTCTTGCTATGAAGTTTCGAACGGACATTATACAAGAGTCGGTTGTAAGACTATGCGCGATCTTCAAATGCACAACGCTAATCGTCAGGTATGTGGATAGAACTCCCCAACGTTTCTCATTCCTCCTGCCAAACTTTATGAAGCTCAGACCAAACTAGTCAACCCTGGTGTATGAAAAGAGCCACACATAGGCCACCAGACTAGCGGCAACCGTGACATCTCCGTATACGTTTGGACTGCATTAGTAAGTCGGCAGGGTTGGTACTCAAACTCGGACCTTCGATCACGAATGTGATGATCTTTTGGCTTAATGATAGGACGCTTCGTATCCTCTTCAAAACATCATACACTGTCGATCCTTCCTTTCACTTGAAAGAGTCCTTCGTCATCTATATATGGGGAACATTAATACAGTTGACTTGATCTAGAAAATACCTTTGACTGTGTCAGTAATGCCAACTCGTTCTTGTATCTATCTCGCCGCACTATTTGTATCATGCTCGCTGAAGATCTTCCGTTGGTAACGTTCTTTCACTCACCAGCAAACAATCTCCTCTATCCTTTAGGATGTTGATATAATGAAGCACCAGTTTGCAGCCAGTACATATCTTGAATCTGTCCACAGATACCTTCTCTCTATTGGTACTACTACGAGTAGTAGTGCTGGATTATCACCTCAGCTGCTCGCTAAAATCATTTTTGAACTCCATTGCGTTCGTATTTTTCATGTGCGATGTTTGGCGAACATGTTGCTCCAAATGTTAACACCTGCATCACGTAGACATCTAGTTGTAGCTCCAACTCGATACTCTCATTCAGATATTCAGAACTCTTGAAGCAGATCTGTGAGGACTCTAAGGTGGTTTGGATCCTTCAGAAGTACGCTGTTTAACGATACACCCTGTGTAGAGGGCGATGCTTCCGTCGCATTTTTCACGGGGTTGTTGGGATTCTTTATTGGAGCTTCAGCGAATACCAAACAATGCATTCCTCGTCGATCTGAGACCATTGATCTTCCGTTGAGTGTTCGAAGGAGAGAAGGGTTAGGTGACGTCTTCTTCTCTAAGCATTTTAAGCTCTAGAAAGCCATAGGTTAACTCTGGTAGAACCACATTATTGTCTCTCCACAATAATCCACTAATGAACGCGTTTCCGTCACTCTATACAGCTGGTTTTGAGATGTCCTTAGTACGTACTTCTGCACCTGAAGCACGATTACTTTTCCCAATGACCTGCTCCTCCAAAATGTAATGTTGACGTATTATCTCATGCAGTTCTTTGTTGTTTAATAAATATGGTGCAGCTGATTCCTACTTTCGTGTTGCAACTGCTAACACACCATCCCAGTCTGGTCCTAATTGCGACTGGTTTATTCCATCCTCCTTCTCGGACTCTTTGTGGTGCTACGAGGTGCTGATTATTTAATCCGATGTGAATACGGTACTGCGTATTTTTGTATGAATGGAGCGGCGGAGCGCTCAGATGTGGGAACTACGATCGCATCTGCTCCAGGTGTACCGATTGCACAGGTAAGGAGAACATTGGTACTGGTCGGACATCCCTCAACCAATACTTTATTGGTTGGTTGGTTGGTTAAAATCGGCCCACGATGGGAAGATGCACTTAGACCAGAGGAGGTCCATTGTGCTGCCGATATGTAAAGTGGGTCACCTTCTTACTCTGGGAACCATCCACTCCTTTGTATTAACCGTGCAGGCACTGTTGAGATCATTTAGATCATTGAAGAAATATTCGCCTAATGTGGCTTTCCTGGTGTTGGCGAGCTCAGGGCACTTGCATAGGAGTTGACTGATTGTCTCCTCTTCCTCTTCGGTGACGTTTATGCTGTTACGATCAGAGGAGCCTCGTCTGGCTAGTTTGTCCGCCTTACAATTCCTTAGTATGTCACAGTGACCTGCTACCCAGCAAGGGTGAGGTTGTACTGTCCAGCTATCTCGTTAAGAGATACGCGGCAGTCTTCCACTACCTTGGATCTCGTTGTGCTGGATACAAGGGATTTGATGACTGCCTGACTGTCGATGTATATGACACTATTCGAAGCTGATATTCCATTAACCGCTAACCAGTCAGCTGCTTGACGAATCGCAGTGACTTCGGCTTGAAAAAAGCTGCAATAATTCGGAAGGTTAAAGGAGAGGTGAATGTCCAGGTCTTTAGAGAAACATCCAGCACCGACTCCGTCCTCGGTTTTGGACCCATCCGTGAAAATTGACAGCGATCGTGGTACAGGACATCCCGTTGTGTCCATTCAGTTCTGTCAGGTAATGAGGAGTTATAGCCCGTGTTGAAGTTGTATACAGTGGGCCGGTGGTCGGTGGCCTGTGGAAGATGGCGAAGCATCAGTAATATTTTGGCATGTCCAATGTGTTGCTCCTTCCATTGTTTAGAGCTTTTCAGCCTTATTGCTGAGCAGGCATCCAATTGTTTGCTGATCGATTGGGAGTAAGTGGAGTATGGTTTGAAGCGCTGTGGTGGGAGAGGTTCTTAGTGCGCCAGTAATGCTGAGACATGCAACTCGTTGGATCTTTTCCAATATAAATAGGTTGGGCTTCTTCTCTAGGGCGGGCCACCAGACCAATACTCCGTACATGATAATCGGCCTTATTACCGTAGTGTATATCCGTGTTCTGATAGCAAAGTAAACTTTGCAATTTGGATGGTTCACAAGGTTCGAGTGGAACCCAAATTCTTGCTTCTGGCCTGTGGTGGATCTGGCTCCGATCCACTGCCTTAAGCCTGTGACGACGAGGCTATCCTTAACGTCTCGGAGAGGGTTTTAGTCTTCTTCGAGACGTTGGACTCCTCATCTGCGGATCTACGCCTTTTGGACGTTCCTGCCGCTACGATGGATCGGCTCCCAGCCTGGTTTGTTAAACCAAGTCGACTGGATGAGTCCTTAGCTTGGGAGCTGCTCTTCCGACGAGAGGGATGCTCTCCATGGGTGGTAGGGTGGCTGGTGCCACCACCTCGTGGCTTATTCCACGATAGGTAGTTGGTTGACGCGCATCGCGTGTAGCAGTGCGTTGAGTCTTGAAGTGCCGTAAAGGCTGTAGCTTCATCAGCTCGTTGAACTGGCTTGCAATGTCGGTTGCCCAGATGTGAGATTCCCGCTCTTGCTGACTCCATTCCTTTTCCGACATTTTGCATAGTCGTTCAAGGATGCGAAAAGCCGATGCAGTCTCATGACTAAGCGACTTTTTCTCAACGGGAAAGAATGATAAGAGAGACATCAGGTTAGGCGAGTTCTAACCGGAATCCACTTGAGGCCCAATGGCTCTACCTCTCTGTCTAGTCCCAAACTGCGTGCTACGGCCTCTTATGTTATTGAAAAACTATGTTAATGAAAAACCATTGTTCAGAAAGGCATACGTTTGAATAGATCTACTGCTGCCATACAGTACTAATGGCACTATACAGAACAGCTTACTAATTCCACTTGCCTGTCGATGTGTATTACAGTTTTCCTCAACAACTGGTTTATGTTTTTGAAAAACTGTTCTTTGATTGTGAATGATCATGATTTGTGCATCCGCTGCCTCTGCAAGCTCGTTCACCTCGACATTTGGACGTCTTTGGTTGGCCCAAACTAACTTCTAAACAGGGTCAACTATAGAAGCATCAGTCTCCACAACATTACATACACAATCTAGTCGGGCGTACTGAATGAGTGCCTAAACCCATTTGTTACCGATTAGTCCATTTTTTAAGCCTAGTAAGTTCACAACCGATCGAATATTCACACTACGGCAGATCCTGGAGAAAATCCAAGAAATCCAGAGTGATACTCACTATCTTTTTACCTATTTGAAGGCCGCATATAACAGCATTTATAGAGTCGAGCTATGCATGTCTAGCTTTGACCTCCCATCCAAACAATGGATAACTATCATTACACGTACAGTGGTGAGGTACAATTTTGGTACATACCGTCCGCCTCCTTACTTTACTCTAAAAGGGAAGAAGTAAAGGTTAAACAATTGAACGTCGTTGACCCTAATATGGGGTAACTACTGTGATGATCTTTAACAACGAATACAATATTTCAATTCAAGCGTCCAAAATTCATAATATTCATTTTAAAATTAATATAAATCTAAAGTACCAAAAGAATTGATTGATGTCAATAATACCGATTTCAAAATTACGTAATATGGGAAATAATAATAAAGATTTAATTCATAAAAATAGGTTAACCTTGAGCTCCGAAAAGTATTTAGAGAAACAAAAGAAAAACATCTATAATACAATCTTATGCAGTCGAACCTGGGGAAGCTTATTGGAAGAAAAGAAATAGTTATTTAAGTTCGCCTGCATAAGGTTGTATTTCAGATAGTTGGTTTTCTAATTGACGATCGATTACTCGATACCCTCACAGAATCATTAAACTGCATCCCGGACCTGATGGAAAAGGTGCGAGTAGTAACTGTTCCAAGAGTCAATATATGCGACACATTACCAAGGTTGCCTTGTTGCCAAACCCAACTTCATCCAATCTGAACGCGAATCATCACCTCAAACGGCGGGCGGCGCCGAAGATGAAAAGAAGAATACCGCTTCATCAGAACTATGTAGAGTCACTCAATTCATCTTGCTCCGATATGTACGTTAGAAGTCTCAAAGCACCACTTTGAACGTCGTTACATGTGATTCAGGCATTCAAAAATGCATCTGCACCAAAATTGATTGCGCATTTGTTGGACCATCGTTTCGTGGGCTCTCAGTGTCGATATAGTAAAGGTCGGGCAAAACATTCAGCGCGCTTCCAGTTACCAGGTGTCCAGGAGTCAGCGCATTGAAATCCGCAGGATCGTTGCTCAATGCACAAAGAAGTCGAGTATCGAGTATAGAGTATCGCCGACGACCTTACGAAGGTGCTGCTTGAAAATCTTTACGGCTGCCTCCCATAGTCCTCCGTGATGCGATGCAGGGTGCAGCAACCCCTTCCTGAAATAGACGTAGAAGCACACCACAAGCTATTCAAAATCAGGTTAATCCGAACTGCACATGAAATAATAAATTTTCGACTATGCATTCCCGTAACAAAGTAAAAGTATACCAACAACATAATTGTTGCACTTTCTTGGAGAAAAAAAATAATTCTAATGCTCTATGTATGAATAATCTGAGAGCGGAAATTATAAGAAACCCTATATTTGTAATTGGGGTAACAGAAGAAGCAATTTCAACGCACTTTGCATTGGTAGACATAATTACATATGCTCTATACATATATAACAGGCCTTCATGTATGAGATATAGAGATTGTAATTCTAAAGGTGGCTGTAAAGAAAGAATTAATTTTATATATATTTTATTATACAATACTTATCAACTCCCAGAGAAAAAGAGTAATGTACCGATACCGAAATAAGTTTTGATAAAAGCTTTGTATGTACCGCAAGAATATGACTACAGAAATTGATAAATAATTTAATTGAAACAAAATAAGAAAATTAATTACTATTCATTTCTTATTAAAGCAAATTAAGAATTTTTATCTTGATCAGAAGGACCAAATGTTTAGGAATAACCCGATAACCCGAAATGAAAAAAATTAGAAAAAGGAAAATAAAAGATTGTTACAAAAGGGCTTTTATTAAAATACGTCTTATCGGTCAACGGTATGCTGCAAAAGTGAAAGAGATCATGTGGACTGTAGTAGGAAGATGGGAGAAAATGGAGATTGGAAATTCGAATGGGAAGGGTATTGCCAATCGTATTCAATTACAAAAGCTAATTGGTATAAATTCAAAATAAAGAAATAGTGAACAACTACTAACTTATTGGCCCTAGGCGGGCACTCTAAGCTAAACTTAATCCTTAAAACTTTGTCTTTCGACCTAACCTATGCGTCTTCCCGTCTGAATATTTAACGACCTATATTTCAGTACATCTCACCACCAATGAGTTAACCCTGCGTTCTTCTAAGGCTATTCTCAGACTTTTGAAGCATATCTTATCGAAGGCACCTTCAATGTCCATTATAATGGTCATTGCGATGCCTCCGGCATTCATTTCCTCTTCTGCAACGCATACCACCTGGTGTAGCGCTGTTTCAGTAGACCTGCCAGCTCTGTATGCATGTTGTCTACTACTCAAAAGACACGCTTTCAGCCCCGTGCTCCATATGGTCCACCACAACTCTTTCCATTGTTTTCAAGAGAAATGATGTTAGGCTTACCGGTCTGAAGAACTTCGCTTCGGTGTAGTCCTTTTTTCCCGGTTTTGGAAGAAACACCACATTTGTTTCCCTCCATGTTACCGGTATGTAGCCTATTGCCAGGCATGTGACGTATATACCCCTAAGCCTTGGTATTATGAGGTCTGCACCCCATTTCATTAAAGCTGGGAAAATACCATCCGGTCCCACGGTCTTGTAAGGAGAAAATGCTTTTTATCACCCCACTGACCGCTTCTGGTGTTAATATCTGTTCCGGTTCAGTCCTATCCATCCTATTTGGTCTTTGTTTTCTCAGAGCCCAGGGCTGATCTGACTTCAGGCTTCCCGGAAAGTGTATTTCCATGAGGACCACATTTGTACGATCCAGTGTCTCAACCATCTCCACCGCTCTATCACGAATGAGTATGACTTTGGAAACTGGATCCCTCGAGACAATTTTTTGCAGTCTATTGACCTCAGATGTGCTTCTCATATTCGAGCAAAATTCCCTCTACGACTCCCTTTTACGTCATCACAGAGTTGCTTTTAGTTCTTTCATCTTTGCCTTTTACTCATCCCATGATTCAGGATCATCCCTTCTCATGGCATCTGTAGATTTCCAGTTCCATACACCATCTAGGCGTCCTTTTCATCTACCAAAGTAGTGGACATGCCTCTTTTTAAGAATTTTCAACAGCTGATAGTAAATGCTTGAACTGTGACTCTACATCCTAAGTGGTTTTAGGTATTTTGGGTACCCTCCCATTCAGTTTATCCCGTAACACTTCTTGGTATTTTACTTTTTAGATCCCTCCAAAAATTGTCTTAAGCACCTCCATTCCATCCTGGTTACCACAGATTAATTCGCCCTCTTGTGTTGTGTGAAAAGTTTTCATCATTTGTCGGTTCTCTTCCATATGCATTCAATGTCCAAACCATTTTACTTTCTTTTCCTCAAGGGTTAGCTTAGGCGATTCGGCATCTAGTTCCTTTCTAGTATCTTTGTTTCTTTTCTTGTTTATTCTCCTGGCTCCTTTAACTCTCCTGAGGTATTTCATCTCCATAGCTTATATTTGTTTTTCTTGTCTTCCAGTAGGTATCCAGTTTTCACCTCTGTGAAACAACATAGGTAAATAAGTACAACAAGTTAAAAATTGATATGTTTGTTCTCTGTGTGATTTCTGTGTGATCTAAGAACTTTCTTCTTAATGCTGCATATAGTGTATTTTCCACGTTAAGCCTCGCCATCAGTTCGTCTTCCAAATTACCTCTGCTGTTTATAATGCTATGCTATATGCTTGACTTGACTTTTCCATCCACCGTTACTCTTGCTACTCCTGTTTCATTTACGATGGCCATCACCATTTGTTTTATGACTTACAGACAGGTCGAGCACGAATAACATCGGTGAAAGATGACGCCCACATCACACGCCTGGCCAAAAAAAAACCGTTTATGTCAGCTGCAGAGATTAGACGTTAACTGGACTTTCCTGTCTGCTCTAGAACAGTGCGAAGGAGAGTACCGCTTCTTACCAAAATACACCGAAAGAATCGCATCCAATTCGCCAAAGAACACCTGGAATGGATAGACCCAGAAAACGAAAAAAAATGGAGAAACATTCTTTGGTCCAACGAAACAATGATAAATTTGGTGGGTTCGGATGGCGAGATATGTGTCAGATGTCCGGAGAATGCAGCATACCTACTAGCCCCAGTATACCAGCATGGAAGCGGCAGTATCATGGTTTGGGGATGTTTTTCGTGGTATTGTGTAGGTCTAATATTTTCGATAAAGGAGACCTTGAACCAGCATTTACCCGCCCACCCCTTCGGGTAGGGGATAGAATATACCCGAGGTAGGCATGCCTGTCATAAAAGGCGACTAAAATCCACCCTTCGTATACCAGGGATAAAATGTATACATAATATGCAATGAACAAAACAAATAGAAATAGTACCCCAGGTGGCACTCCAGGTTCACTGGAAAATCCAAACTCTTCGGAGGTAGGCTCTACGGATTTTGGGGAAAGCCAATTATTGCATCTAATAAATCCCTTTGTGAGAAATTCAAAGCTAACTCGGTCTCCACCATCAAGACCGAATGTCTCTGGAAAAAGAAGTCCGCCGGAAGCGCAAGCGCAAGGAAAACGGGACTCAGTGATATGTAAAAGCTTTGAGGAAGAGAACAATGAACTCCGTATTAAGCTTAATAAAATGGATCTACTCTACCAAGAGCTCAAAAAGAGGTAGATTCACTAAAAGAAGAAAACCAAGCTCTAAAGAATTCACTCTCGCACAAAGAACGCGAAGTTACTCTGTCTCATGCAGCTAGTCCCAATTATCACACGGACGAAGAAGAGCTAGCACGCGAAACAAATTGGGTAGAAAAGAAAAGACCTAGTAAAAAGCGAAGAGCCAGTTCTTCACCCGAAATCGAGCCACGGAAACAAGGCAAAGAAAATGAGCCGAAGAAGAAACAAGTTGAGGATAAAGTACGTCCTCCGCCTGCAATAAACGTAGTGGACATTACAGAGTACAATAAACTGCATCGCCTACTCAAAGGAACTGTGCCGTCGGAGTTTAAGGTAACGTCATTCCGAAACAATGCTTGGAAGATTAACGTAGTTGACTCCGAAGGCAACCGAGCAATATCCAATAAATTAAACGCGGAAAATATCCAATGGTACACTAATGAAAATAAGTCAGAAAGACCACTACGTGTTGTAGCAAGGGGTCTCCACCATTCGTGCACTAAAGATAACATTATAACTGATGTTAAAGCGAAAGGTTTGAAAATTATTGACGCAGTTAATATACTAAAAAAAAACAAAGCAGAAAAGGGGAACAAGGCCAGGAAATCTTGGCCAAGCATGGACTTCCGCTCTTTATGCTCACTTTTGATAGGAGTGAAAATGTAGACGATATTTACAATATTAAAACAATTTTCAATATCGTAGTTAAAATTGAACCAATGCGTACGAACACACGATCGATACCGCAGTGCAAACGCTGTCAAGCTTTTAATCACACCCAAGCATATTGCCAAAAAGAGCCAAAATATGTAAAATGTGCTGGTAACCACCTATCAGAAAGGTGTGACCTTAATAGGCAGGCCCCGGCGACCTACATAAACTGCAAAGGCAACCACCCAGCAAACTATAGAGGTTGTGAAGTTGCTAAAGAGCTCCAAAAAAGACGCGATACACTTAAGAATACTTTAGTCAAAAACGCTCAGCTGATTAAGGAAAGACGTGTAACCATTAAGGGAAAGGTTACGAACGAAATTAAACCCGCTAAGGTTAAGACGAAAGAGGACCAAACCAAAGTTCCTCTAACAAAAAATAATGAAAAGTCGAAATTTTCAGGAGCGCAATCATATGCTCAAACCGTATCATAAGCAAACAAACAGCCTAGTGTTACGGCAGACCCAATTTCGCAAGTCTTCTCTATTATTCTCGCGAAACTTGAGGAGCAAACCAAGATTAACAACACCATATTTGACAAATTGAGCAAGCTCGAGTTTAAACCTCGTACAAAAAGAACTCCTACATGAACATGAAACGGTTGCTAAAAATTTTAACGTGGAACGCAAATGGCCTCCAACATAAAATCACCGAACTAGAGGTATTCCTACGAAACGACAATATTCACATAAGCTTGATATCTAAAACTCATTTGATAAAAGAATCTGAAGTAAAAATAAGAGAATTTCGTGCGTATCACGCTTACCATCCTTCCGGGAGAGCCAGAGGCGGATCCTCCCTATTCATCAAAGACTGCATCAAGCACTCCACGAATTCAATGATTGAACTTGACATTATGCAAACAACTTCAGTTCGTGTTAAAAACAAGAACTCATACTTCATCATCGCATCCATTTATTGTCCTCCACGATGCACGTGTAAAAGTAACGACTTTGTAGATCTCTTCAACTCGTTTGGAACGAATTTCATTATTGGTGGTGACTTTAATGCAAAACACACCTTTTGGGGTTCAAGATATAATTCACCAAAAGGCAGACTTCTATATGAAGTCGGTTTGCAATTCGGGGTTGACTTCTATTCGACAGGCAAACCGACATATTGGCCCTCCGATGCAGCAAAAACACCTGACTTGATAGACTTTTTCATAACAAAAGGAGTATCTACAAGTTTTGCAAAAGTAGAGGAAAGTTTTGGTCTTTCCTCAGATCACTCACCAGTAATTTTAACAATAAGTGACCAACTCATGAAAGTAGAAGACGTGCCTAGATTAACTAACAACAAAACTAACTGGGACGGCTTTAAAAATGATTGCAAAGAAAATATTATTTTAAACGTGTCGCTAAAAACACCTCTCGAAATAGAAGAAGAACTCGGTAAATTTATTGAATCTATTCAGTATGCCGCATGGAAAAATACTCCCTTAAGGAGAAAAGCAGTCAAACGCAGCGAAGTTAATTATCCAACCGATATAAAAGAACTCATTCGCGAAAAGAGAAGAGCACGTAAAGTATGGCAACAAACCCGTGCCCCCCAACATAAGACATACGCAAATTACTTAAGTAATAAACTTAAAAAAGAGATTCAGGATTGAAAAAATAGTGAGGCCACTGCTCATCTTGAAGGCTTAACAGCCGAAAAGAGCACAAATTATTCGCTCTGGAAAGCTATGAAGCGTAAAAAAAACAAAAATGCAATCACCACCAATCAGAAAAGAGAATGGCGAGTGGGCAAAAGATGACAAAGAAAAGGTCGACCTTTTTGCCAAACATCTGGAGGAAACGTTTAAACTATTTGATGGTCAAACATTAATAGATGCTCATAGAAGTGTGACAACGACATCTGACAACTTTAGAATAAAAAGTGTGTCGCTAACCGAACTTTGCAACATAATAAAAAAAAACTGAAAAATAACAAAGCCCCTGGTTTTGATTTAATAACCGGACAAATCCTTAAGCAATTGCCACGAAAAGCACTAATTAAACGCCTACATTTAATAAACGCCTCGCTTAGATTGCTACACATCCCAGATGCGTGGAAGGTAGCAGAAGTGATAATGGTTCCGAAACCGGGTAAATCTCCTAACGACAAAAAATCGTACAGACCAATATCGCTCCTTCCAATAATATCTAAGGCATTTTAAAGGCTCTTATTGAAACGCATCCAACCGGTTATTGAAGAAAGACGACTTATACCTGATCATCAATTCGGGTTTAGAATCAAGCAGTCCACAATTGACCAGGTTTACAGAATAACCGATGAAATTGAAAAGGCCTTAGAAGAAAAAATGGTATGTTCTAGCGCTTTTCTTGACGTCTCCCAGGCCTTCGACAAGGTTTGGCACGATGGCTTGAAATACAAGCTTAGACAGGCCCTGGCGGAAGACTTAAATAAGATCTTAGAATCCTACCTTCAAAATAGATTATTTCGTGTTAAACACGGAACTGAATACTCCGAGTTTAAGGAAATCGCCGCTGGAGTTCCGCAAGGAAGTGTCCTTGGTGCAATTTTATTTTTGCTGTACACTCGGGACATACCCCAAACTGAAGGCACCGTAGTAGCTACGTCCGCGGACGATACGGCTATTTTTGCAACGGATAGTTCAATTGAGTCAGCAACTGAAAAACTCCAACAAGCTTTGTATAAAATCTGTAACTGGACAAAACATTGGCGCATTGTCCTCAACGGGACCAAATCGACGCATGCTAACTTCTCATACAAGAAAATAAACAATCTACCTGTTTTTATTAATTCGGTACAAATACCACATGCAAATGAAGCTAAATATCTAGGGATAACACTAGACGCAAAGGTCAAGTGGAAAACGCACGTTAAAAAGAAACGCGATGAGCTTGAAAACCGCTTTAGAGAAATGTATTGGCTTCTTGGAAGATATTCCAAGCTAAGTATATATAACAAACTGCTTATATATAAGCAAGTGCTTAAGCCTATATGGACATATGGCATACAACTATGGGGTTGTACTAAAGCAAGTACAGTGAGGATATCGACATTCGCTCCCAACTATTCATTTGCTCTTACAATCGCAGATATAAAGTGAGAAGAGTAGAAAGAGAACAAAGAGAAAAAAAAGAGAACCAAACAAACACAAAAAAAAGGTGGAAAGCGAGAATACAGAAAAAAAAAATTAAATGATCGTTATGTTTCCTGTGAAGTTTCTGCCGAGGTGGACTGCGTGCAACTTTGTTTGTACATATACATACATATAGGTATGCTTTTCTTTATCATGATTCTGGCGGTTAAGGGTTGGTCACCGACATTGCATAACAAATCAGACAGATAAATTTGTTTGACTGGCAATTAGGTGTAAGAAAGATCATTTCTTCTTTCACATTCTTACATATGTACATACCTATGTATGTATGTATGTGCAGCTTTAACCTGTAATCTGGTTCCGGGACAGATTTTGGTTGGATTTAAACTCCTTAAGAGCATAACAGGTGCGTATAATGGACACAATGTGTGTATATTCATAGATATATGTATGTATGTAAATTTATTATTTATGCAATTATTATACACACATATACATATATGTACATATGTTAATACATTATATATATATATGAATGAACAGTCCCTGGCCATATTATTAGACGCACTGTAGAATTTTTATAATTATTAGATTATACGCAATATTTTAAACTTTTAAGGAAAGGTTCCCGAATGGAGAACCATATATTTTTATGCAGGATGGAGCTCCATGTCACACAGCCCGGTCTGTAAGAACCTATTTGAGAGAAGAAAGCATCCCTCTGTTGGACTGGCCGGGAAACAGCCCTGACATGAACCCGATTAAAAACGTGTGGGAGCTGATGAAGAGGGAAGTGGCTAAAGATGTGGTCACAACAAAAACGAAGCTCCTGGAAAAAATAATTCACGTGTGGAATCACCACCCACAAATGCAGGAAACAGTCCAATCGTGCATTGACAGTATGCCGCGCAGAATTGAGGCTCTTATTAAGGCAAAAGGAGGCTCAACAAAATACTGAAAAAATAACAAAAATAACAAAAATATTGAAAATATCAATAAAAAAATTTATTTTCAATAATTATGTTGCTTTATTTCTATAAAAAAGTAGTAAATTGTTTATATTAAAAAAAATAAAAATTAATTTAAATGCAATACAATATTCGAAAACCTAATCAAAATAGCTGTTAATTGAGATTTTGCATAAAATCCATAGTGCGTCTAATAATATGGCCAGGGACTGTACATAATAACCTTTTTTAAATACATGTGCAAAATATAGTTTATGAAATTGTACATATCTACATACATATGTACAAACATTCATGCATACATATGTACGTATGTATTAAATGTATATTATATTCCTACATACCTAAGTACCTACCTACATATCCATACATAGTTAGAGACAATAAAAATATTAAGTATAATCCGTATTGGTAACCGCAATTTACTCCAAAAAGGAAAAAAAAGGTTGTTTTCATCAATTTCAATTTCATCAATCTGTTGTTGTGGTACAAAACATTAGAATACGTATTAATTATTTATATATATTAATTATTTACATGTATTACATACACATATGTACATATGTGTATTACAAGAAGAAAAGCATTTGCATTTGCATAACATTAAAATCTACAATATTGCTACGTCGCTAATTCCCGCATAGAAATAATAAAATGTGGCAACGTTTGAGTGTGTGTGCAATTGTGTATATTGCAGAAAAATAACTTCATTCATAATTAAGGTAAACACCAAAAAATACAAAAACAAAACACGAAAGGAAAACATAATCATCCCGTCTCGTCCATCACAATGGTATTAAACCACACGAACATGAACATATTTGGATGTATGTACATGATCAAGAAGAGTCAGTTTTTTTTTATATTCCTTCCCGTTTTTCCTTTTGTTCGCTCGTTCATCCATTTGTTCGCTCAAAACTCTCTTTCTGTGTGTAAGAGAAATCACTTTGCTTTGCGCCCTCTGTCGAACGAGGTAGCTAAGAAAAAATTTCGTCAAGTGATAATACTATTAGATTTATATACAATGGTTGTAGTAAACAAAACAAAAAAAGGGAAGGGTGTGTTTTTAGGTTGTAAAAATCTGACACTACTATGAGTACACGGTGTCTCATAGTGTCTTTTGAAAATTCTCACCAACCCACGAAAAAAAAATTATCCGCCAAAATATTTAATGAGGTCATGCTCCTGTATGCTGACCGGAAAATGCCACTAAAGTGGCAGTTTATGCACGACAGTGACCCGAAACATACGGCGGCGGACAAAGTAAAAAGGTATCTGGAAGAGCACAATATCGATCTGTTGCGTTGGTCTCTTGATGCCGAAAAACCAAAAAATAAAGAAGAGTTGTGGAGCAGAATTCAAGCAGCTTGGAACGCCATATTGACGAGCACTTGCTGCACACTAGTCGAGTCCTTGCCAAAAAGAGTCCGTGGAGTGATAAAAAATAAAGGGTACTCCACGAAGTATTATGTTTATTTAAAGAAAACAACAAATTAATATACGATTCCTAACATTTTGTATAGTGGTCCTATTGTTTTGTCCCCTTTTTATAACTGTCTTTTGAAATTTCTTGTTTTTTTTTTTTAAATTTAATTTTTCCTTATTTTTGTATGCATAGTTTTTGCTTTTCTTTTTGTAAACAATAACCAAATGAAAGAAATCGTTTATAAAAGAGTTTTCCAATCAAATTGAAATTGATAGTCGGTGGTGCTATTGTTTTGTCTGTCACTGTATCTTTCCATACTTTACTCTTTTGCATATTTTTTACTTGCACCTATACCTATAGGGCCAGTATTGGTTTCGTAAAAAATTTCGAACTCGAGATTTTAATCAAACTTTACATTACTATGATAGAGAAGTCCAAAAAAGTGGGTCCACCAATTCCGTCCGTCTGTCTGTCTGTCTGTATATGTGACTGCAGCCTAAACGGCTGGACGGATTTGCTCGAACTTCATATCTGAAGTCTGTGGAACGATCCCTAGAGGCGAAATTGAAATTTTCATACTAACCTCAAAATTAAGGGTACTTCACTTAAGGCCGATTTTACTTCAAATGGATTTTCTCGAAAACGGCTCTAACGATTTTGATAAAATTTCATATGTGAGTTAGTTTAAACGGTAATATTACAAATTATTTGTTTCTCCGCTGTTTCTTTAGCGATTGCGCTTAAAATTAATGCCTGAGGTGGGCATGACAAACAAAAGATATAACTTACCAAGTTTTGGAACTGCCACGCCCACTTTTAAAAAATTTAACTTTTAAAAATGTTTACTAAAAATTAAAAAAAATTGTTAAAACAAAAGTAATAGGCCTTAATGTTCTCTATAATTCACCATATATGGCCTCGCCCACTTTTTGAGGGCATTTTTGTAAAAAACAAAAGAATTTGTGAAATTATCAGATAGCATCAGTTCAATGTTATCAATTCCATCAAGTCACATGGGCACTTTATTAGGCCTCATGTGTAAGAAGAACAAGACTTGAATTTCAGTGCTTATAAGATTGTAAGGCATTAAGGTGTAAGCATGTACGACCCAGTCGTGCACTTTATTTCAAAACGAATGAAGAAATTTTTATTTTTAGTGAGCATTTTTCTAACACTTTGTACCGCAAAAATATAGCCTTGGAATCCGTTTTGTATACCTGATACCTGCTTTTCTACTCTTTCCTTGAGCCTACATTCTAGGATGATCTCTTACACTATATGGGCTGTCGTGAAGAGATTCATCCCCTTTAGCTAACGCATTCTTTTAAGTCCCCTTTTTCATAGATAGGTAGATAACTCCATACTGCCAATCCTCTGGAATAATTTTTTGTTCACACTATATTTATTATTTCTAATATGTAGTTCTTTTCTTCCTTTTATCCAAGATATTTGATAGTTTCCGGAGCAATCACATCAATGCACGGAGCTTTTGCGGGCTTAATTTGTCCCAGGGCTGTGTTGAGTTCCTCTCTGGTGATAAGGTGTCCCTGGCCTTGTAGTATCTTCCGTCCCTGCTGAATCCTTATCTTCCTTGTTTAATGGTTCGTTGAAGTATTCTTTCCATCTATTCACGATTTTATCTTCTTTCACCATCCAGTAAAACATTTTTGAGCTTTCTTTCCTGTTCGTTTCCATCTTTCTTCCAAGAAATTTGCCAAGCTATTTATTTTGCTTCTAAAACTTTTTCTTCACTTCCGTCCTTTGTAGGTTATACGCTTCATATTTTGCATTACTACGATCCTGTAAGTAATTTTTGTATTCTATTATTTATTTCTCTCTTGCCTCTGTGATTCCCACCAGGCCGTTCTCTTTTTATATCCTAAGGTACATCAAGTTTGAGACATAGTTTGTAACATACCGAAATACTAAATAAAGTTTTTATATATATTCGTGATTAGAATAAATAGCGAAGACAATTTAGCCATGTCCCCCCTTCCGCTCGTACGTCAGCACTTTTTGGCCCTTGAATTTTCAGGAGGATGAAATTTCATATCTGGGCTTTTGAGAAAGAGAAGCAGTTGTATTGCGCGGGTTATATTGTTTACACGAATGGAAGGGGACTACTATTTAAAGCCGTAACCGAAGGGCAATTTGTTATATCTCAGATGTTTGTCAGACGCTCGTGAGAGGTTCGAACGCCGAATCCCTTGATAATTGGAAGATTGCCAAGATGGATGAGCCGAGAGGAGACTTCCGTAGTGTCCTTATTGTTATTAATGAGGACTCTCTGGCCCCTCTAAGGAGGTAACTAACTATGGCTTCGGTCCAATTACCCTAAAAGTATATACATACGTAAATGCGACGAAAAAGAGTAGGAGAAGGAATCTTCTAAGTCTACTAAAGCGGATGATGCCAACGATACCGCGGTAATGGTATCTATACCGAGAAGTTCAGATTAACCTGCCCCATTTCAACTGTATTTATTCTCAGACTCACCAAAGGCGGGGTAGATATAGTCTTGGATCAGGAACTCTGGGTAGTTGCACATCGGGTATGTAGACTAAAGACTCCCAACTACACTCTAATCTGCGCATCGAACATCAAATGAAATGGCTCTGTGGTCCGACATCATTGCCTGATCCATTACCTCTCAATTTGATATTCTATCAAGCATTCTATTACTACATAGAATCACATCAATAACTTCCCTTCGTCTCGCAACCACAAAGGTCGGTTCTGTTCCTCTGTTGACAATAGTTAGCTCTTTGCACAGTACAAACTCAAAGTCCGCAGTCCGATATAAGAATTTGGAGTGCACTCCGAAATGAAATCCGGAATCCAAAAACACTCCCAAAAGCTCACTCCGAACAGCCAATGGAACGTATTTGCGACTGTTTTTTCCTGTTCGGAGTACACTCGGAGCACTCTTTTTGTCCAATGGAAAACGACATAAGAATCTTCTGAGTTCTGTTACATCCTTACGGCGTTTGAAATTTGAGATCGCTTGTATGCGGTCAAGAGAAGGTCTTAACCATTCGGCCGATAGCAGGTGACCTAGAAATAAAACAGAGTATTGTGCGAACCTACATTTCTCGACATTAATGACGAGACCGAACTGCTCCAAACGAGCGAAGAGTTGCTTTTCTCGACTCTTCAAAGCCACCAGAATGTCGTCTATGTAGACGAAATCGAAGTATAAATCCCTTAGGAGAAATGAGCATGGAACGTTGGAAAGTCATTCTGGTGTACTAGAATAGACTGAACGGCGTAGTTATAGCGGTCTTGGTAACGTTATCAGGATGAATTGGTATTTGGTGATATGCTCGCACCAAATATATCGTCGAGTATATGGTAGTTGCGTGTAGCGAGTGTGTGAAATCCTGAATGTACGGGATCGGATAACTGGCGGGCTGAGTGGCCGCGTTGAGGGTGATAGTCTCCCCAATGGCACCATTCCCCGTTCTTTTTCTTCACGAGGTGTAGATGCGTAGCCCACGGACTGTTACTCGGACTCGGAATTCAAATTCAGCCTTTTAGTTTATCGGAAGAAAGATGACATGGTTTGTTTGCTTTGGTCGAGGGTTAACCGCAACGATGGAGTGTGTTATGTTGTGTTGCACCGGGCGTATAAAGAGGTTTTAACCCGAAACTATATTGAATTTGTTTACTAATTTATAAACGTCTGCAACGATGGAATTTTACGCTAATACGGAGAGTTTGGGTGTGTAGTCCAACTCTGGCACAACTTGAGTTGAGATGGCCGTTCTTTAAATCAACTTGTAGGACAAAAGGTAGTCAACTAGTAGGAAAGAGCACTGCTATTTCTTGTTCTAAACTCTCTACATCCCTTGGGCACGTAAGTCTGTTCTGTCGTTAGGGAGGATGGCGGTCTCCCGTTGGTTGTTTCCTATAGCGGCACTATCGTGTGCCAGTGGTAATGTGCTTGTCACCTTGTCCACGTTTTGCGGTAGTCTAGCTCTTCCGAGCAACAAAATAGCTTGTGCCGTGGGTGGCAAACGCTGTAGCCATAAATTCCGGAAAACCGCATCAGAGAACTGATTGCCTGCTAGAGAACGCATTTCATGTAGTAATTCACTTGGCTTTTTGTCGTCTAAAGTCACTTCATGTAGAAGTTTTTAAAGCCGCGTATTATCGGATTCGTAAAGTGGCGAAAGAACTGCCTACTAGAGATTTTAATAGAGGCCGCTCCCGGGCGGTTTTAGGATGGATGGACATGTCGCGTCAAAAATTTGTATTTTTTTTTTTTTGCATCTAATAGCCCGAGCGCGGTATAATCTTAGTGTTGTCGGATCCAACTTAAGCCACCTCGAACTGACCCTCTAATGCCAAACCACACATCGGGATTATCTAGGCAAAAGAGAAAATTTTTAAAAGATAGGACACTAACCTCATTGCTGACGAACGACGAGTCACTCCTGGCATCGTCGGTAAGGCGAGTTCTGTCTTGCTCTATCTCGTCGTTGTTCTGTTGTTGTTAATGATAGTTAGAACTGAATGGATCTGGAATGTTGGTGGGGGTATCTGCCTGAATGTAGTACTTATGGTGCAGCTGAAATGAAATATTTACACACTTGTTTTAATTCAAACATTAAAAATGGAAAGGAAAAACATATATTTTTCTTACAGAAAAGCGCGAAGCGGTATGAGAACAGCATAAATAAGCTGAATAACAAATGAACACATAAATATAAGGCTGCTTTCCTAAATTCAATCAAAATTTGGATTGTGACTGCACCTTGCATCACTGATGCAAACACACAATGCGATGCGCATTCTGCTGCGTTGTGAATCATGAGGTTTCGGAATGTTATGCGATGCATAAATTTTTTTTTGTTAATCTGAAACAATTTGTAACAAATTAATTGCAGGTAATTAATCACTTCCTAAACAATTGTTGTTGATCACAAGCGAATATTTACAAAATATATTTTAAAGCTAAACCAAAAAGGTTAGCAATAACAAATACTATTTCCATCGTGCTAGTTCACGATGAGATGGTTGCTTTTGTTTGCGTAGTATATTCGTTGTTGTTGACATTGTTTTTTTTTTATTTTCTTTAGTAATATTCCTTTGTTATATCCAAAGTTATTTCTCACATCTATATATATGTATATAAAACTAAGTGGTAAAATGCATATGTTTCCCTCTACCGCCTCTTCTTTACTAAAAAGATGGCTGTGCACTTTCCTTGTGTTGGGTGCGTTCAGTATGTCGGCATAAATTAACCATACCTAGATGGTCAACTTCGAGGGGGTCTCTCTTTCGAACCCACAAGCTGTGCCCGTCGGTGAGCAAGAATGTATGCGTAATTTGCCTGCAAACTCACTAATACATTCTTGCTCACCAACGGGAACCACAACTGTCATAAGGACGCAGCCATCTTGGACAATTTGTGCCAAAAATTGACAAATTGTGGAGGGGATGCTGTGTCCAATAAACAACTACCAACAATTTTCTTCGTTTCGTGGTGAATCTGTTAAAAGTACGTTACATTTAAAATAGTCAAATTCAAAATGTAACGTATGTTTTAAATCACGTATACTAAATATAAAACTAAACAAAAACATACAAACATGTATCACAGCATAAATCTATGTACATATTTTAATTTCTTCCACTTTGTTTTGTCAACAAACATTAAATAGATACGTTTATTATATATTTTAGGTCAAATATGAAAAGAATATGTTTGATTAAAGGACATATGTATGTGTTGAGATGGTGAACGCAATTTGTTGTGTTATCCTTAAACTGCATATTTTGTTGTCTTTCTCTTTGTTTTATTATCTTCCTTTTAATTTTGTATTCTGACTTAACCATCTACAGTTATTTTTTCATTAAAGATTAACAGAACGAAAGGTTTCGACCAGCCTTTTCATCGACACATAAAATTTGAGAACTAACAATTTATTCTCTTATGAATAATTTATACATATGTATATATATATTGTACATACATATTAGTACTTTAAATCAAACATTTCTTCAAAACAGTAAGCACGTAAGCGAAGAACAACCCAATCCAGTACGAAATTTCATACAAATGTAGAATAATAACACAACAGAATAATAATTATTTAAATAAAATAATTAAAAATCTAAATATCCATTTCCAACAATTTAGTAGTTACATTGTACCAATTTGTTTATTTGTGTAAGACATATTTCATTTATTTATAAAAAAAAAATATTGTTTTAACACCCTAAACTCCCCACTGCACTTCCAAACACACCCGCGGCGACCCACTGCCTTTGTTTACATTATTTCACGACAATTTCAGAGTGCTATATTTCTTAAACAGAAAACAGTGCAATAAGTCGAATCGAGTGGCAAAATCAAGTGGCAAAAAAAATATAAAAAGTTGTCTAAAATCCAAAATATATTTACTCTTTTTTGAGTTAAAAAGTAAACAAATGGGGAAAAAGCAAAATCACCTCCATTTTTGACAGCCACGTGCTTAGCCGATACACAATAAGTATCGTTTTACTGAAATTTGGTGAAAACTGTCAGCATAGATTCACTCCACTCTAATGCAAAACTACATGAGCTATTGTTTTGGACCTGTAGATGAGCTGATTAAACTTCAAATCTCTCATTACACGTATTCACCGATGGGAACGAAAGAGAGGATTAGGCTCCGCCCATTTGCGGGTTTTAGCGGGTTGGGGATGGAAAGTTGACTATCTAGGTATGGTTAATTTATGTATAAGGGTGTCTGCGCCGTCCGCGCCGCTACAAGCGATTCTTAATATTAGTCGTTTTTCTTTTTTAGTTCAGAGCAGAGCCTGAGTTGTCAAAAAAAATGTTTGTGTTTCTTTTTTAGTTCAGAGCGCTTAGAGCACTCGATTCGTGTTTCTTTTTTCGTTTACAGCGCGCTCCGAGCGCGCTCTATCAGCTCAGCATGAATTGATTGAGCATCCTGAGCAAAACCCGAGCACAGTGAATTTGACGTTTGACAAGAGGTAAAGCAATAAGAAAACGAAATCGAAAACAATTGAAATGGAGTTCGAGGCTTTGTTTTTAATTAATTATTAGTAGTTAATAATTAAATGAAAACTTTATTTGTGTATAAACGCTATTTTAGTGTTTAAGAAGACAAAAAGCATGAATGGTCGATTAATTTTGCAGTCATATGACAGGTACTGCTCAATCGTGTTTCTTAAATATATCAGAGCGTTTAGAGCGTGCTCCGTTCAGAGCGCCCTCGACATGTTCAGGCTCTGTTCAGAGCTCTGTTCTGAACTAAAAAAGAAAAACGCCTATTATGTTCATCATTTTCCATCTTCTAAGTTTTATGGTAGTCACACTACCGTAGTGGACACATAAAAATTATCACATTGAAATAGTAAAAAAAAATTAACGTATTTTAAATTAATACGTATACATTTTGTGTAAAATTTTTTGGATAATTTTGAAAACAATTCGGATAATGAATTCATACCTTTTTGTAAAAAGGAAGAAAAGTTGCAGTCGCAGATATCAAGTGAGAAGAGAAGAAAGAGAAGAAAGAGAACAAAGAGAAAAAAAAAGAGAACCAAACAAACACACAAAAAAAGGTGGAAAGCGAGAATACAGAAAAAAAATTGGATGATCGTTATGTGTCCTGTGAAGTTTCTGCCATAAATTAACAATACGTTTGCAATCAAATAAAATAAATCTGTTGTAGTGGTACAAAACATTAGAATACGTATTAAATATTTACATGTTTTAATACACATACAGATGAATTAACAAGAAGAAAAGCATTTGCATTTGCATTAACATTGAAATAATATCCCTCATAGAAATAATAAAATGTGGCAACGTTTGAGTGTGTGTGCAATTGTGTATATTGCAGAAAAATAACTTCATTCATAATTAAGGTAAACACCAAAAAATACAAAAACAAAACACGAGAGGAAAACATAATCCTCCCATCTCGTCCATCACGATGGTATTAAAGCACACGTGCATGTACATATTTGGATGTATGTACATGATCAAGAAGAGAGTCAGTTTTTTTATATTCCTTGCCGTTTTTCCTTTTGTTCGCTCGTTTATCCATTTGTTCGCTCAAAACTCCCTTTCTGTGTGCAAAAAAATCACTTTGCTTTGCGCCCTCTGTCAAATGAGGAAGCTAAGAAAAAATTTCGTCAAGTGATAAGACTATTAGATTTATATACAATGATAGTATTCATAATAAGAGTAAAGTTTTGGTACAAAAGTGAAGTACAAATAAAGAAAACAAATATTGAAATGAGCTTTACGAGATATGGATTTATTTTATTTGCGATTTATTCAGGCATTCATGACCGACATAAACAATTCGAATAATCACAACAGATTGACGTATTATACATGGACTGCTAATTAAGTTACAATTTCATACAATCTCTGAACAAAAATTGTTACCAACATAACTAGCGGTCGGAGTTCGGAGCGAGCGAAGCAAAAATGCCCGCCATCATGGAATTCTTCACAGAATTGAGTTGACTTACTGAGTAAAATCGTTAACATTCGAATCGTGGCGGCCGCCTGTTGGAGCAGAATCTTCATCATCATTATTGCCAACGATATCATCGTCACCATCCTCATCCTCACCATCTTCTTTATTTGAAATTTCAATTTGGGGTTGGGTACGATATCCCGCTTTTTAAAATGTTGTTTTTTAAAATCCCGCTTTTTATAATCTTGTTTCTTATAAACCCGCTTTTTCATAATCCCGCTTTTTATAATCTTGTTTGTGGAATACGTATGCAACCCCCTGGTTGGGGTCACTGTTGGATTTGGAGTAGATGCGAGCTTGGGTATATGCAAAATTTCTTTAAATCCATGCGAAATATGGACTATGGACTTAAAATCATTATAAACGCGGTATTCTAAGAAACGGGCTAAGCGGGATTAAATGGGCTTTTAAAAAGCGAGATTATATTATATCGGGATTTTAATTAAGTGGGATTTTAGAACGCAGTAGTTAAAAAAACAGTTTTTTAAACGACGGGATTTTAAAACTCTTTTTCGGTATATTTGAAAAACGGAATTTTAAAAAGCAGGATTCCGATACGCTCCCTTCAAATTTGTACATTTAAATCTGGCGCCTAGATTATACCATTCATCATATTTAATATAATTTGTCAATTCGCCACATAAATTCAAACATTTAAAATAACGTAAATTCTCTCTCAAGTGGAAAAACACTGTTATCGAATAATTGTATAAAAACCCACCCAGAAATAGAGCCTTTAGAATTTGTATTTGAAAACCATTAGGAGAAACTCTGGTCGTTTATTTTCTCAATGTTCGTCAATTCCAATTCTATAACCCGTTGTTGCAACCCCAAAGTCGCTATTTTTCGGTAATTAACGCACCCGTTTGCCAATCGGTCGAATGCATCAACCAGGATCTATCTATTCCAATTTCAAAATAGAGATCCCGCGGTTGACGGTCGGAATAGTATCCGAACGTTCACCGCCAATATGTCAGTCAATATGTAAGTTAAATAACACGCTATAATTTATGTGTTTTATTACTTTAAAGATGGATGCAAATAGTGTCAAGAGATGGCCTTGGTTATGAACATTTATTATATTTTATTGATAAGGAGAAGAATAAAATTGGATAGATAATTTAAAAAAAGTATTAATTAAAATGGCACCAGCGAGCATAAATCTCCATCTACGACAATAACTTCACGACAACTAACCTTTAATCTCATTTTGACGTTAACGTTGACGTTGGCGGTAGATTGTGTCACGTAATCAATCAAAACCAAATCATCTTCGCTATATTGGTACGGATCTGCACATTCTTCTCTCTTCTCTGTAGCTTGTTGCCTTTCCTCCTCGACATCTTGCTACTCGTGATTGCAGTGTCCAACGCCTCGCCCAATGCTTATAACATTCGATTTTGGCTGATATTTATCACATTAATACTAATTCGTTTGGTGAGAACTTCGTGGTTGTATTAATTCGTGAACTGATGCTCCATTGAATGTTCAGTAATGTCAGGTCTCATTCCTTGTCCTTCCGGAACGGCACGGCTAGCCAAAAACGACAGGCCGAGCTATTCAAAGCAGCTGAAAATGATCCGATAGAGAGCATACACCAACTCATTTCTAATATTTGGTCAGACGAGTGCATACCTGATGAATGGAATCTCAGCACTTAATCTCAGCCAACTACAGAGGTATCAGTCTCCTCAATATCGCGTGCAAGATCTTATCTGCCACATTGTATGAACGTCTGAAACCCTTCGTCAACAACCTGATTGGCCCCTACCAGTGTGATTTTAGACCAGGAAAGTCCACACTCGATCAAATCTTCACACTTCGGCAGATCCTGGAAAAAACTCAAGAAGTCCAAATCGATACTCATCATCTTTTTATCGCTTTCAAGGCCGCATATGACAGCATTTTTAAAAACTACTTATATGGAGCCATGTCTAGTTTTGGCATCCCTGCCAAAATCGTTCGCCTGTGCAGTATGACGATAGAAAACGCTCGTTGCTCCATCAAGGTCGGTATCGACCTCACCGAGACCTTTGATGTCAAAAAAGGATTTAGGCAAGGAAACATCCTTATTCACCGTAATTCACAAGCCAACACCGAATTCATAATCTTTCAAAAGTCTGTGCAACTACCAGCGTATTCCGATTATATTGACATTATTGGGAGAACACAGCGGGCTGTCACCGGTGCTTTCGATAGTATTGTAACGGAGGTTGCCGAAATGGGCTTAGCGCTAAACGAGGGTTACACCAAGTCTATGATGTCAACAAGATAGGACGAACAACATCGACGAATTGGACAGAACGTAACAATCGACAGCTAACTTCGAGGTAGTAGAGGACTTTGTCTACCTCCGCTCTGCTATAAACTCTGACAACAACATCTCAGGAGACATTAAGCGAAGAATAACTCTTGCCAATCGCTGTTTCTTTGGGTGGAGAAGGCAATTGAGTCAACTCTTAGCCCGGTGTTGCAAAAAATAAGAAATTTTGTGTTTGTCCTTCTTAAGACCTATATAAGCAGCTTACAAAGTTTGAGAACCACTTGTCCTTTCTACGAGGTCCTACAGAAAGTTGCTTTTAAGCAACAACTGTCCATAGAGGTAAATAATACCAAGACATAGTAGTGATTGCGCTATTTCCATTTGAAAATATGTTAGTGGCATTGGCTTGCAATTAGGCAGTCTTTAAGTCTCTGTGATATGGCATATACCATTTTTTTGATCTATGATTAATTTTATAAAGCTCAATAAGCATATCGCATAAGTCAACTCCTCCCTTATTCTGATTATAGACGTTAACTATAGCTGGTCGGGTAATATGTATGAATTTTTTTTCCTTACCGCACCAGCGCTTACTGGATCCTAATGGCTTGTCAGACATCTGGGTAAATAAGAGCTGCACACCGTTATTATTTCGCATTTTTTATCATACGAACCTGTGCCACGTTTTTTCAGTTCGGCATCTGAAAGGATATCGCTTTTACCCATTTCATTTTGTCGCACGGTTCCAATCGCAAATATGCCCATTTCCTACCAAAGCTACCATAAGGCTTATTGACGTGAACCAATTATCATAATAAAGTTTAAAATTTTTTTCTTTGGGCATGATTGAAGTCAAAAACAAAACTATGTTGGATGAAATGCCAAGCCCGTATGTGGGACAAGTTCCATCTCCAACATATTTATGGGACTTTACTGGATTGTTTCTAAAAATGACAGCAATGGGCGTATTTTATATAATATGTTAAAATTAGGTTCACCTTTTTTTGCCTGTTTTGAATTTTCGTTCAAGTGGAAACAACTTTTTATTTTTTCAAACCGTGTTCGTGACATAGCGTCAGTTATAAAATTCAATTTCAACTGTTTGAACCAAATCATTCTTATCTGAGGTATTTTTATAACACCAATAAACAAGAGTACACCGATAGAACGTCGCATTTTGTGCATTTCAACTCTATGCCAAATTTTTCCATTGCATGTAAATTGCTTTGCGATGTCATCAGTTGAAATACGTCTTCATCGAAAAAAATTTCAAAATACTCCATGGGTACTTTTCCTCGCCTAAGTCATCAACTTCAGCTCTTCCCCTCCAGGTTACATCGACGGCCAACATGTTTCGACTTCTCCACTTCAGTGTTGTTGCTTCTATTTTCTCAAAACTTACCCCAGCGCTTACATCTTCATCATCGCAGTTTCTATTCTCGTCATCGTTCAGCAAGTTCTCAATCAATTTCGATTCTACCACCGCTCCTCTAACTAGAATTGCTTCAATTATTTGTTCCAAAAAGTCTGGATCACCTTCATCCTCCTCAGCTTCATCTTCATCAGATGGCTGGTCCCAATCAAAGTTCGCTGTAGCTTCGATTTCAGCATCAGTCAGGCCTTTGCTCTGTGAATGATTACCTTCAAATCCAATTGATAATTAATTTTTATGTGCACTATGGACCAAAGTTGCTTATAAGCAACGGATTGAAAAAATCTAGCACTCTAAATATTAATTTTTTATTCTTACTAATGACATAGATTAAATAAGTTAATTTTATACTTTAACATTTTATTAACTTTAGTTTTATAAGGTGCTCGGAAATATTTTAAAATATTATTTTTTTTTGACAATTTTTTTGATTTTCATATCATCTTTTCTCCTTTTATACCAGGAAAATATCAGTCTATTACTTACAATTTACTGTTATAAATCAGGCTCAAATAAGAAAACGAAAACGTCACAAAGTCAGAAGTTGCTTTTAAGCAACTATTGTCCTGAAAGGGCTAAGACGGCTAGTATATGTAGAGCGGATGGACTCAAATGATCCGGCCCGTAGAGTCTTCGAATCTAACCCAGACCCAGAGGAAAAACGCAGTAGGGCAAAACCTCGCCTTAGGTGTCGTGCACAAGTAGAAAGAAACCGCAACCGACTTGGAGTGTGCAACTGGAGGCAGTTAGTTAAGAATCGGGCTAACTGAAGGGGCTTGTTCGTTGAGGTCCAGGTTCACCCCGAACTGTAGCGCCATCTAAGTAAATTGGTTTAGTGTAGGGCATATTTTAACTTTCAGATTTAGCTTAGATAAGATAGGTTTAGTTGGGATACTTTCGCGTCTCATTTCCCTACTTTCTCAGGGTATTGGCATAAGTCCTTGGGCACTACTCCTCTTTCTTATCTTTTTGTCTGTCTGATGTCAAATTAGGGATTAGCTTACTTCTTCTACTAGGTTTAGTTTAACAAAATGGCATGATTTAAGTTATTTGAGTAGGTGATGTATGGTGACTTTGGAAAAACCACGAAGATTTCTCCATGGCCTAAACTTACCCTCATAACAACACTGTATCAAATGATGATGGGTACACGATGCCATAAAGAAACTAACTTTTATCTTTAAAAAGTCCAGATAAAATTGACTATTCGCTTTAAAACCAATACTTAATTGAGTAAAGGTACTTCTATACCTAAACAAAACTATCAAAAAGAAAAAAAGAATTGTCAGAATATTGTAATTTCTGGTGTACTTTTCACATAGAGATCTCAAAACTCATACAATTGCTACTAATAAATAGCACTCATTTACACAAAAAATAAGTTTCACCTATCATACACACTTACTGCGATACTATATGTTTACTTCGCCTCGGTGTAGGGTCCTAGTAAAGGACAATGACTCTTGGGAACCTCTCCCCAGAGGAGTCATGAAGCTATAGTCATAGTCACCCATCCCTCATTCTCCGTTCTATCCACTCCCTCTCTTTTCCACAACTCTGCCCTCTCCTTTCCGGTGAACTGGATCAAGGTGTTATACGACATGTGTCTAGCAGGCCCAGGACGAGTTGTTGATACCGAATGAGCCCTCAGATCCTTCCACATTCCTGAAGATCATTCAGGTTAGGAACGTTTTTCTTCCAACGAGTAATTGGGTGTGATCGGATTCCACTTACTTACATAGCTATGCCTAACTATTTCTCCTTCGAGTTAGTTAAGAATTTTCTGCCTAGGTAACAGCTATCATTTATTTTGATTGATTACTCTTCCACTTGTAAACTTTACCTTCAATATGAACCCTAGTGAAATATGGAGATAATTTCATAAAAAAATATTATAAATCCGTTGATCGCCTTGAACCTTTAATAGCTGTTTGTTAGCCTGTTCCAACAGCAGTGATGGAATTATCAAATCATTAGACATGATAAGAACAATCCTGCCTAAAATTTTCAATCGTTAATTTCTTTTTTTTTTGTAATTTTTTCTGCACTAAAAACACCTCCCAGGCATGACCAATCAATGATCGACAAATGATTTTTATTTCAATTTGAAAAAATCGCTTTGGAGAAGGTATTAAGATTTTAATACATGTTGACTAATCGAATATTTATTTTATTGCCAATTAAATTATTTAAAATGTATTTCATATTTTCTTTGCTTTGGAGAAGGTATTAAGATTTCAATACATGTTGATGCATCGAATATCGAATATTTACTTTATTTATTTCCAATGAAGTTTCTCCTGAGGAGACAGAGAGTGACTGTACGGGTGCGGAAAGTTGTGGCAGTTAGTTGTTTTTGTTTAAAGAAAGTGTTTAAAGATTAAAAATTGTAATAAAAAGAAATTTGAAATAAAAAACACAACTTTTGTTACTATTTGCTTGAAAACTCTCAAGTAACAATACAAATTCTCATAATTGTCACATGCGTTGGTGAGGCGTTGTTCTTCCCAATCTACGAGTATTGGATTGTAAATTTAAAATGGTTTCTATTTCAGAGTTAATATGTACCTGGCAAAGCTGTTTGTGATGAATAGCGTTCTTTTTATGACATCTGTACCCAGGTCAATCAAGTCCTTGTTTCTAATAAACCAAGGTGCATTAACAATACCACGAAGAACTTTGTTTTGAAATGTTTTGATTGTTCTTGCTTTTTCTTACAAGTAGGAGGAAGTTATATTTGCAAGATGGGAGAAATTGGAGATTGGCATTGCCAATCGTATTCAATTATAAAAAGTAATTGGCATAAATTCAAAATAAATTAATACTGAACATACCGCTGGACAAGAACGACTGTTCTTAACTATAACAAAATAATTTCAGAGTTAAACAAAAAGGTTATTGAAAATTATGTACTTTAATTATGTAGATATAAAACATACATAAATGAGCATTTCCTCTCATATACGAATGAATGCAGAAAATACAATGAGGACAAGGTTTTGTAGCGCCTGATACTCGTTCTTGTGGATTTTATCTACTTTGTGAGAATGCAGAATCGAGGACGTGGTCGTTGACAGGAAGTAAGCGTAACTTAATGATGGGTCGCTTGATGATTTTTCCGTGGAAAAATACGGAGACAACTCTACATTTGTCATCAGATCCGTGATGAATTTCAACCAATCTAGCCAGTGGTCATTTCGCTGGGGGTACGTTTCGTCGGTTATGATGACAATGTCGTTGATCTTTAAGTTTCTCTGGGCTATTCTCCACTATGGACGTTGTTGTAGACGAGATAGAAATTCCGTCCGCAATCGTTCTCAAAAATGTTGAAACATCTCCTGGATCTGCTGCCATTTAACCAATCGATTGGTGTTAAGATCCAAGATTGATGGTTCTGGAATGCTAGTAGTTGGTTCCCTTTTTAAAAAATGCGCAAGAGTTAGAGCGCTTAAGTCCGTGGGGTCAACACTGAGTGGGTACAAGGGTCTGGAATTTACTGAGGCTTCAATTTAAACCAGCAACTTGTACATCTCTTCAAAAGTCAAAGTTCTGTTTATTCGCTTAAGGTGGTAATTAATTTGACACCTGCTTCCCACAATCCTCCAAAGTGCGGGGAAGCTGGTGGTATGAAACTCCAGGAAGTTCCTTCATACTCCAGCTGGGTACGTACGTCGGTTGACACTAGCTCTAGGAATTGCTTATTCATTAATCCTAATAAGCTCTTTGTTGGATCCAACGAAGTTGGTCCCATTGTGATCGTGTTAAGATCGTGTTTTTCTTGGGGTTGAACACGCCTGGAGGCGCAATCGGCAAGATTGTCATGGGAAGGTACGTGGAACCATTGATCATTATTTAGTGATCTTCTGTATTTCGCCCACTCGGTTAGCGACGTATGTCTTCCATCGAATAGGCAAGGACTGAATCCAAGCTAGAACTATTGTGGAGCCTGTCCAAAAGAAAGATTTATAATTTGTGTGTTCAGTTACTGTTGCAACGCAAAGCTTATGGTACAGTTTGGCCAGCAATACTGCTCCACATAGCTCAAGACGAGGTAGGGTCACTTGTTTAATAGGTGCTACCTTGCTTTTGGCTGTTATAAGATTAACTGCAATTCTTTCAGCCATGTAAATAGTTCTAAAATATAAAACTGCGGAGTAGGCACAGTCCGAAGCATCCGAAAACCTATGTATTTCTCCGAAATACATCAGCTACCTACTGATTCAAATGGATTGCAAGGTAGGAAGGTTAGACCTATAATTTTCCCAATCAAGTCTTAGCTTAAGAGGAAGTGGATCATCCCATCCAATACCTTCTACCCATAGTTGCTGAAAGTATATTTTGGCGAGAATGATTGTTGGTGCTAACCAGCCTAGTGAGTCGAAAAGTTTTGATGCATAGGAAAGTAAGCTTCTTTTCGTATAAAAGTTACATACCGGCAAAGAAATTTTAAAAAAGAAATAATCTGACTGTGGGTTCCAGTATAAACCTAAGGCATAAAAAACATAAGGGCATTTACATGCAATATATGATGCGAAAAGGAAACATGAAGAATGCCCTAAAGTTTGATAAAGGCTTTGGTTATATCTCAGACTTAGAATATCACATTCTGGATAATACATAGAAAATGTTTGTCTAAGGTGGAGGTGGAACTTGCTAAGAACATCGACAGGGAGGGAAGCACTACGGGAGCTTTTTCCATCGTTCCAACTTGATAGGGGAGAGAGTAGACTAAAGACGTACTACCATACCCACGTAAATGGTGCAGCAACTAAGAAAGCGATAGAAAAAAAGAAACGGTGATATCAGCTCAGGGATCAGTAGTCCAACACCAAATCGAAAGACTTAAAATAAGAACAAAATATTAACGTACCATATTGTTTGGTTCAAAAGCTTGGCCACTGGGTTCTCATTAACCAGTCAGTCAGTCAAGAAAGTCGGGGCTTGATTTATTATACGGTGCGGACGTGGACAACAAAGTGTAACGCAATTCAATATATGGGTGATATTCTCGTCCGAACGACTAGTCCGGTGGCGGCCACGCCCTGCATGGTCTCCTGTGGTTCCAGTCTGTTCAATAGGGTGATTAATTTTGCGCAACTTTGTAGTATACCCAAGGGAAACTTTCCATTTGAGGTAATACACATCGACTAATACGTTCCAATAGATCATTCAAGACCAATAAAGAAACATATTCTTGTGGTCATCGATGATAGCACTAAGTTTGTTAGATTATAAAGTAATAAAGCTATATTAGAAAGAATATCGATGCTTGAAAGGCAAATCAGGCTGCACTAAAAAGACAAACATGATGGATAATATAAAAATCCTAGATTGGAATGCTAATGGTATCGAGAATCGTAAAGAAGAAATTCAAGTAATTCTCGACATAAACCAAATAGATATACATACATATGTCTTGTGTCAGAGACGCACTTTAAATTTGAAACAAATTTCAAACGGCATGGGTACGAGTTATATCACTCACCACATCCCCATAATTCTGCAAAAGGAGGAGCTGCAGTTATAATAAAGAAGACGATCGATCACCATATAGAAGCTAAATTCCAATCATGTGCGATTGAAGGAATATCAATAAATATAAGAACGAAAAGCGGACAAAAATCAGTTGCATCAATTTACTGTTCTCCCAGCTATAAACTTAAGAAAAATGATTTTAAAAGCCTCTTTCGCATATTCTGCAATAGATTTATCACAGGAGGAGATTTTAATGCCAAAAACAAGTATTGGGGATCTAGATTAACAAATACGAGAGGAAGAGAACTATATGAAACAATAAGAGAAATTGGCGGCAAATATCACTCAATGGGAAAACCCACCTATTGGCCAACAGATAGGAATAAAATCCCAGATCTTGTCGACTCTTTCGTAACAAAGAATATCTCGTCAAATGCTATAAAAGTAGAAGAGGGGCCAGATCTTGACTCAGATCATTCTACAATACTCTTAACACTTGGCGACAAAATCATTATCAAAGAAAATATCAAACGATTAGCTAATCAACTGACTGATTGGAACTACTTCAGAGAGAACTTGGAGGAAAGTATCCAACTTTCAGGGATAATTGACACAGAAGACCAATTAGATGAGGCTGTGCAGTTATTTACAACTAATATCCAAAAAGCTGCATGGGCTGCAACACCTAAAACTAACCCAAAAGTCCAACAAAACTCCTATCCAAAAGAAATACGTGAAATTATTGCAGAAAAGAGAAGAGCTAGAAAACGTTGGCAACAATCAATGACGCCAAGTGACAAAACCATGCTTAATAAGCTAAGCAGTAAACTTAAAAGATCGAAAAGAGAATTTACAAATGAGTCTCTTAAAACATACCTTACCAATCTTACGAATGATGCTGGGCAAAAAGCAACCAAGAGAAAGCGAATTTATTTGCTGAGTATCTCGCAAAAGTCTTCCAACGTTATGAAGATAAAGATTATGAAGAAACGGAAGAATTGTGCGAAGAAGAGAGATATATTCAACCGGTAACGGCGAACGAAATTACCAAAGAAATAAAAGAAGGCATCAATACTAAAAAAGCCCCGGGATTTGATTTGATAACTGGAGAAATCCTAAAACAATTCCCAAAAAAAGGTTTAAAGAAACTAGCACAGATTATAAATGCCGCATTCAGGATAAGGTATGTACCAAGCGTGTGGAAAGTCGCGGCGGTAATTATGATACCAAAACCAGGCAAACCACCTAGTGAAGTTACCTCCTATCGTCCAATATCAATACTGCCTATATTGTCCAAGCTATTCGAAAAACTGTTGATTAAACGTCTGCATAAAATAATCGAAGAAAAATCGCTAATTCCAAACCATCAATTTGGTTTTAGAACAAAGCATTCCACGATTGATCAGGTGCATAGAATAACGGATGGAATCGAAAAAGCATTTGAAGAGAAAAAGATATGCTCTGCTATATTACTTGATATAGCACAAGCTTCGATAAAGTCTGGCACAAAGGACTGATCCATAAATTGCAAAAGCATCTACCAAAGCAATATTCAGAAATTTTAGAATCTTATATACTGAGTGATATTTTAGAATTAAACAAAGGGATGAGTACTCCACATTGAGAGAAATAGAAGCTGGTGTACCACAAGGCAGTGTGTTAGGCCCTGTATTATATCTTTTATTTACCAACGAACTAACAGAAAGTGAAGAAATAACTATGGCAACATTTGCAGATGATACTGCTGTACTTGCTGTGGGTGAAACTGTAGAAATAGCGACGAAAAAGCTACAGAAGGCAGTGCACTATATTTCAAAATGGACCAAGAAATGGCAAATTAAATTAAATAACTTAAAGTCGGTCCACATCAATTTTACGAATAAAAACGTTCAGCACATCCCAGTATTCATAAATAATAATGTAGTAGAATACGCAAACACTGCAAAATATTTAGGCATGACTCTAGACACAAAGCTGCGCTGGAAATCCCATGTAAAGAAAAAAATAAACGAATTGAACATGCGTTACAGTAAAATGTATTGGTTTATTGGGAGATACTCTTGTTTGTCAAACTACAATAAACTACTGCTTTATAAGCAAATTCTGAAACCAGTATGGACCTACGGGCTCCAGCTGTGGGCATGCACATGCAAATCAAATTTAAAAAAAATACAAACTTTTCAAAATAAAGTGCTACGGAACATAGTAAATGCACCATGGTACATAAGAAACTCTGATCTGCATAGAGATCTAGAAATTGACTTGATTGAAGATGAAGTCAAAAAAGTAGCTAATAGGCATAAACTTAGGCTTCTCAATCACGTCAATTTAGAAATGACGCAACTACTTAATGCTGCCAATCTGACTAGGAGATTACGAAGAATAAAACCCTTTGAACTAGCTAGATAATAAAAAAAAAAAAAGCAACATACATACATACATACTTACATATGTAGCATGATCACAAGAGAAAAGTGTTGTGCTTATTTGACCTCCTAGTGGTAGCCATCGGGTACTGGTTGGTGTCCATCCGGACCCGACTTGCTGAACTTATAAGCGCGAGTGTTGAACAAGAAAAAATTGCAGCACTATAAATACGACAGCGGACGAACTCTCTCGATGGAGTCAATGGTGGCGACAAAGCTTCAAACGGAAGCACAACACTTTATTTGGGCTACTTCGACATATTCGGAGCTCAGGCCGATAAAGGTTTTTGAAAAAGATGGTGGCGGATGAGCCCTTATTGGGCCAACGGCAGCGCTCATATCCCCGAAGCGGGATACTGACTTCGGTTTAAAACCGGCCCCTCGTCCTAGGGATTTAAAAAAAATGGAACTGGTACTCCAGGTTGGGGGTTGGGTCTTCGGGGTAACCTCCTTACCACGTAAAAAAAATATAGTTATGAGAGAGACACAAGCCTCGGATAATGGACCCCCTCATTTAATACCACGACCCGGAACGTACACGGACTATGATATAAGAGTATGAACCTGGAACGTACGTACACTGTACACTCCTGGTGCTATTCAAAAACTTGAATCTATCCTCACGCGGTACAAGGCAGATATTACGGCGATCCAGGAGGTACGATGGATAGGATCAGGTATGCATAAACGGAAAAATTGCGACATTTATTACAGCTGTCACAAAAGACTGCATATGTTAGGATGCGGATTCGTCGTGGGAAATCGGCTACGCTCAATGATAATTGACTTTAAGCCGATCAGCGATCGCCTGGCTGTGATCCGCATCAAAGCTACATATCAAAACATCAGCATAATATGTGCACACGCCCCTACCGACGAAGCTGAAGACTCTATCAAGGAGGAGTTTTATGACGTCAGTTTTATGATGTCAAAATCATACTCGGGGACTTCAATGCCAAAATCGGTAAGGCAAACATCTTCGGCGGATTAGTTGGAAAGCACAGCCTCCACGACACGACAACGATAAGTAGCACTAGGTTTCCAAGACTACGAATCCACACAGCAACCTGGCGCTCTGCAGATGATCGAACCGCCAACCAAATCGACCACGTGCTAATAGATGCGAGGCACGCATCCAACATTCTGAATGTGCAGACGTTCAGAGGGGCAAACGTCGACTCTGACCATTTTCTTGTTGCAGCTAAGTTCAGAGCTCGACTATCCAATGAGAAGAAGCTGCAAACCGCCCAGAAAAAGATATTCAACGTTGGGAGCCTTAGCACGTCTAGAGTAGCCAGAGCCTACAGAGAGCGCCTGAGTGAGAGACTCTCCGCTGTGCTTTCACCATCCACATCCACAAACGCCAACAATCTGTGGAACCAATATCGCGACATCGTCAAAGGGGTACAAGAGACCACCATAGGCTACCAGCCACCACCCTAAAAGAGTCCTTGGTATGATGTTGAATGCGTATGCCGGAAAAAGGTGACAGAAAATGCACACTTGCAAGCGCTGCAACGCAAAACAAGGGCAGCGAAAGAGTATCGAACCAGAAGAAGGGAAAAGAAGATCCTGAGTAAGAAGAAAAGGGCCCCCGCAGCCTCCCAGCTCAAGGATATCGAAGAGTCCCGCGATAGGAACAACATCCGGATGTTTTTCAGGAAAGCCAAGCAACTGGCAGCTGGCTTCAAGCCCGGAACGCAGGCTCTTCGAAACAGTGAGGGAAACCTAGTCACCGAAGTACAGGGAATATTAGATGTATTTAAGCAGCATTTCCAGCAGCTGCTTAATGGGCAGGTAGAGAGAGTGATAGGGCAAGAAGAGAACCCGCATCCAGTCAATGAAGAATCCATCCCCCCTCCTAGTTTTGAAGAGGTCGGGTCAGCTATCAAAAAGCTGAAGAACAACAAGGCCGCCGGCTCTGATGGTCTACCAGCAGAGCTTTTCAAACATAGTGGTGATGCTTTGGTAGGGTGCATGCACCAAGTCATCAACCAAGTATGGGTGGATGAAGTCATGCCCGATGACTGGACTATCAGCTCTATATGCCCCATCTTCAAGAAAGGCGATCCTATGTCTTATAAGAACTACCGAGGCATATCCCTGCTTAACGTCCCATATAAGATCCTATCCAACGTACTGTGTGAACGTCTGAGGCCTTTCTGCACCACACTAATCGGCACGTACCAGTGTGGCTTCCGGCAAATTCGGGAAAAGACCAACGAATTTCAATTCGAGACTCACCATCTCTTCATCGACTTTAAAGCCGCATATGATAGCATTCATCGTCTTGAGCTCTACAAGGCGATATGGCCGAATTCGGGATCCCGGCTAAACTGATCCAGCTGTGCCGCGTGACGCTGGATAACACGCGGTGCAACGTGCAATTCGGCAACAGTTCCTCTGAACTATTCCAAACATGCACCGGATTTCGGCAAGGGAATGCGCTATCATGTGACTTCTTCAATCTTGTGCTGGAACAGATAGTGCGCAGGGCAGGTGTGAACACGGAAGGCACTATCTTCAACAAATCTGTCCAGCTGCTGGGATACGCAGACGACATCGACATCATCGGTCGCTCCCAGCGCGCCGTGTTATGCCCAAAACACGTGTGCAGCGAAATGCGTGCAGCAAAATTATAGAACATAGCTTTATATGTAGGCAACCACATGTGCGTGCTGCGTGCCCGTGCAGTCACGCAAGTCGTCGCTAATTCTAATTTCAATGCAATGCAATGTAGTAGATCTGCAAAATAGTACAATTTAGTACAAATTTCGTGATTTGACATTTCAAATTGTCACCTATGTGACAGTTTACTGTTTAAACCTATTGAAAAAAAAAACAAAACTAAATTTTTAAATTCAAATCGCCATGGAGAAAAATGTCAAACTTTTAACTGCACTTGTATTTCACATGCGTCACTGCACGCATTGATGCGCGATTCTTTGCTGCACATGTGTTTTGAGCATTAGAGGATTTTACGGCAATTGAAGAAGAGGCGAAACGAGTTGGCCTTGAGGACAAACCAAGTACATGTTGTCAACAAACAAAGAAGCATCTGTGCACCGCCTAGGACAAAACGTCACTATTGGCAACAGTAACTTCGAAGTGGTTAAGGAGTTTACCTATCTCGGAGTAAATATCAACTCCACGAATGACAACTTAGTGGAGATTCGACGAAGACTTACCCTAGGAAACCGCTGCTACTTCGGTTTGGCGAAATAAATGGGGTCAAAACTCCTAACTCGGAAGACGAAATGTTTGTTCTACAAAACTTTGATCCTACCTGAACCATTGGTTCTGCTGTATGGAGCCGAGTGTTGGACGATAAGCAGGAAAGCAGAGCAGATATTGAACACTTTCGAAAGAAAAATTCTTCGTCGGATATTCGGTCCCGTATGCGAGGAGGGCGAATGGAGGAGAAGATATAACCGCGAACTCTATGAGCTGTACCAAGATGTGCATGTAGTCCAAAAAGCCAAAGCACGTCGACTACACTGGCTCGGCCACATCGAGCGAATGGACAATAATGCTCCAGCAAAGAGGATCTTCGAATCACAGCCCCCAGGTTCGAGACGACAAGGAAGACCGAACCTCCGTTTTAAGGATCAAGCTATCGCGGATGCCAGAGCGCTTGGTCTAGATAACTGGAAGCAGCGTGCCCGGGAACGAAGAGAGTGGAGATTCTGCCGTGTCTCAGGCAGAGACTCTTCACAGGTCGGGAGCCCGTTAAGTAAGAATACACGATGCCAGGAATACGCCTACGCACTAACCCATACACTACACTCTTCAACCACACTCCCCGCGGGTATTACTTCGCGGGGCTGGTTAGCACTTTATGCTATTCTTTCCCTGTTTGAGGTTCCTTGTTCCGAGAGAGCTGCCGTTTGGGTTTGGTTGTTCTCCCTAACCCTCTCCAGTCGCCGAAGTTCCTTTATGGTTATCGCTGCGGTTTGTTTCACGGTATCCCATATTGCGCTCGATGTCAACATATGGATCACAATGTTGGTATTGCTCCAATTCTTTCCTCTAGACCTCTGCGTTCTATATGAAAATGTGGGCACTGAAAAAATACGTGCTCTGCATCCTCTCTAGCCTCTCCACAGTTTGAACAAATAGGAGATTTATCAAGCCCAAACCTGTTAAGATATACTCGGAAGCACTTCTCCATGGTCCCGATTCATCCATTTTTGTATCTCCGGTATAAGTCGATGGGTCCATCTTCCCTTAGTTTACTGATTCCATCTCTCCTGCCATGTTCTCATGCTTCGCTGCCTTTCTTCAAGGTTAATATCTTTGCCTGAAGCAAGGGGTTCCTAAATTTTGGCGTCGCAGGTCCTTTGTAGCTCGATAGCCAAGATATCCGCTGGTAGCATTCCCCTAATAACACATATAGCATCATATGATACCGTTCGAAAAGCGCAGCATATGCTCAGCGCGCATAGTCGGTTGACGGAATTAACTCTTCTTGAATATGTCTTTTTTTTGGTGGTCAAAGGGTAGTGATGCGGAACATATGGGAACACAAGCGTTCTTGCTTTAGCCTCTCACTATCAACTCCTACTCTACAACTCCACGATGGTGGCTGCTGGGTGCCTAGTACCTCAACTGGAGATTGGGTAACCAACCCCTTTGGAAGGTTGTCGGTGGCAGCGAACGAGAGAGGGGGGAGGAGTGTCTTCTCACTAAGGCACCTTCTCTTGCTTCAGTTCCAGTTAGGTCGAACTATTAGTGTTATCCGTATATGAGCTGCTTCGACATATTCGAATTCCAGGACTATAGGGATTTTCAATACTGAGTCAGGGTGTTGGAATAGAGTTGGTGGCGGATGAACCCTTAATGGGCCAACGGCAGCGCTCACATCCCCGAAGCGGGGTACTGACTCCGGAATATCCGGCCCCTTGTCCTTGTTCGTCGGGGTAGCTTCCCTACCAGGTAAAAAATCAGTAGTTACGACACTACGACAAGCCTCGGATAAGGATGATGCCACTGTTGACGACCCCAGCAAACGAAATAAGGACAACGATCTTCGGATCTGCACGTGGAATGTTCGGACCCTTAACAGGCCGCGTGCAGCCGAACAACTAGCAGAGGCCCTAGACTGCTACAATGCAGATATCACCGCCATCCAGGAAGTGCGATGGGATGGACCGGGCAAAAAGAGTATGAAAAACTGTGACGTATACTACGGTGATTGCTATAGGGAACAGAAACAGCGCTTATTTGGATGTGGGTTCGTCATACGCGGTAGACTTAGGCAAGAAGTCTTGAGCTTTCGACACGTGAGCGAGCGTCTTATGACAATCCGCATCAAGGCTAAATTCGCGAACATAAGCCTAATATGCGCTCGTGCCCCCACAGAGGACAAGGACGACCCACCAAAGAAAGTTTCTACGAGCTCCTCGATAAAACATATGAGCAATGTCCTAAGTATGAGATAGGAAAGGAGGACATTTTTGGTAGGACGATTGGAAAGCACAGCCTACACGACACCACGTCTGGCAACGGACTTAGGCTTATTGACTTTGCGGCGGGGCGAAATATCAGTATAGCAAGCACACGGTTTCCTCATCTCAATATCCACAAGGGGACAGTCAATCAAATTGACCACATTGCGATCGACGCAAGGCATGCCTCCAGTATTCTGGATGTCCGAACCTTCCGAGCAGCCAACATGGACTCGGATCATTTCCTTGTTGCAACCAAGGTACGAATGCGGATATCCCAAACGCCACAACTAAGAAGAACTACTGTGAGAAGATTTGACTTCGAAAAGCTGCAATCGCAAGAGATCGCCAGAACCTTCGCCGAACGCGTATCCCGAAATCTCTCAACTACTCCTATGCCGCCAGCATCTAGCGCCGAAGACCAGTGGCAACGCTGCCAACAAGCCATCAGAAGTGCCGCAACTGATGTGCTGGGTTTCACCCGACCACCACCAAGAAACCCCTGGTTTGACGATGAGTGCCGGCAATCACATGCAGCTAAACATCAAGTATACAAAGCGGCGCTGCAAAAAAGGACGAGAGCTGCTCGTGAGCTCTACGAGCAGAAGAGACGGGAAGAACATCGGCTTCTCCGAAAGAAGAAAAAAGAGCACGAGAAGCGCGCGATCGAAGATATTGAGAGATTATACTCCAGGAATAATGTACGGAGGTTTTACCAATAGGTAAAAAGAACGTGTCAGGCCAACAAGACCCGTACAGAAGCCTGTAGAGATGAAGAAGGAAACCTCGTAGCAGAGTCGCAGTCGGTGCTGAGAATATGGAAAAACTTCTTCTGCAGACTGTATAACGGCGACAAACACCAGCATCCCGCTGTCAGGCAGAATGAACCATTCAACATAGACGATGATAGCCAAAACTTCCGTCCACCTGACCAAAATTCAATTCAATTCAATTTCCAGGAAAGTCCACAATCGATAAAATCTTCACACTTCGGCAGATCCTGGAAAAAACCCAAGGATCTTATCGATTTAAGGATTTTATTATATATTAAGGATTTTATCGATTTCAAGGCCGCATATGACAGCATTTATAGAGACGAGTTATAGAGAGCCATGTCTAGTTCAGGCATCCCTGCCAAACTCGTCAGATTGTGCAGAATGACGATGGAGAATTCTCGCTGCTCCATCAAGGTCGGTAACGATCTCACAGAGACCTTTGATGTCAAAAAAGGATTTAGACAAGGTGACGCGCTGTCATGTGATTTTTTTAACATCGTTCTTGAAAGAATTGTGCGAAATCTTTCAAAAGTCTTTGCAACTACTAGCGTATGCCGACGATATCGACATTATTGGAAGAACACAGCGGGCTGTCACCGGTGCGTTCGCTAGTATTGAAACAGAAGCTGCCAAAATGGGTTTAACGGTAAACGAGGGCAAAACCAAGTATATGCTGTCAACCAGGAGGGACACGCAACATCGACGAATTGTTGCTACAACTTTGAGGTAGTAAGGGACTTTGTCTACCTCGGCTCTGCTATCAATTCTGAAAATAACACCTCAGCAGAAATAAAGCGAAGAATAACTCTTGCCAATCGCTGTTTCTTTGGGCTGAGAAGGCAATTGAGTAGTAAGGCCCTATCCCGAACAACTAAGGAGACTCTATATAAGACCTTGATTATCCCAGTCCTGCTTTATGGCGCTGAAGCTTGGACTTTATCAAAAGCGGATGAAGATATCCTCGGTCGTTTCGACAGAAAAATTCTTCGTAAAATATTCGGTCCCGTTTGCGTTGACGGGCTTTGGAGGAGAAGATTCAACGACGAACTATACGAGCTGTACAGCGACATCGACCTAATCAAAAAACTGCGCATTAGTCGTTTGAGATGGCTAGGACATGTAGAGCGAATGGACACCAGTGCTCCGGCCCGAAGAGTCTTCGAATCACACCCGGAGGGACAACGCAGCAGAGGAAGACCTCGCCTTAGGTGGCGCTCACAAGTTGAAGGGCACCTGAACAAGCTTGGAGTGCGCAACTGGAGGCAGTTAGCTAAGGACCGAGCTAACTGGAGAGGCTTGTTAGTTGAGGCCCAGGTTCACCCCGAACTGTAGCGCCACCTAAGTAAGTAAGTGAGTATGTCTTTATTTTCACGACCTTTGCCCATATTGGTGCCGTATATATTATTATTGACTACCCCACTCTTGACAAAACTAGCCTCCTTTGCTGTCTGGGTCCTCCAACATTTGTCATTATTCTGGATAAGGCAGCACACACCCGAGCAGCTTTGTCGCACGTTATTTCAAGGTATTTCTTGTAAGCGAGCCTAGCGTCAATCATCACACCTAGGTATCTGATCATCGGTTTTGACGTTATATTTTGATCGCCTACCCTGATGGTGATTGTTTCTCTTATCTTGCGGCTGCTTACTAGTACTGCTTCCGTTTTATGTTCGGCGAGCTCCAACCCGACTGCTGCCATCCATCGTCTCACTTTTCGGATACATTCGTTGCCAATGTCTTCTATTTCTTCCAGGTGCTTCGCTGCCACTATGATTGCAATGTCATCGGCATCGGCAAAATCATAGTTGCCTGGTTGGGGATTTCAAACCTCAGAAACCTATCATACATAAGGTTCCACAGGATAGGACCTAGTACCGACCCTTGTGGTACTCCGCCAGATATGTGGTACTGTCTTACCCCATCGTAGGTATCGTAGAACAGGTACCGTTTCGCAAAATAACTTAATATTATTTTAATGACGAACCCTGGCACCATCTTTTCTCTAAGTGAGTAGAAGATACGTCCCCAGTCTGCAGAGTTGAACGCATTTTTGACGTGCAGTGTTATTACCGTATTTCTTTGCGCCTCCTTTCGATCTCCTGCCCTGAATAGCTTCTTCCAGAATTGTGCTTTTTCCGTATAGCATCGATCATAGAACGGGCTTGTCTAAATCCATACTGTTCGTTTGAAAGTCCCCCAGCGTCATTTATTGCTACCTCCAGTCGGTTGCATATAATTATCTCCTGAATTTTACCCATTGTAACAGGCATATGGGACGGTATGACGAGGGCTCATCTAGTGTTTTTTTCCCTTTAGGCAGCAGCACCAGGCGTTTGTTTTTTCATTGGTCTGGAAAGACCCCTTCAATTAGACACTTATTATACATGTTCGGCTATGAACGGATTCCTTGCTGTAGAATTAATTCACTGTACTAATGGACTGTAAATAATTGTCTGTAAAATTGACGGGATATGTACATATGTATGTACATATATGAAAATAAAACACCGCTTTCATTTGAAGCAGAAACTGGAGTAAAGATTTATTCATTTGTCATTTGACACATCAAAACAGATTGCAATAGCATCAGCTGTTTTAGGGGGCGCTGTTGCGTGGGTGCGTTGCAAGAGTGTGCATGTCGATGACGTCATGTGCGAACATCCTCCCCCCCCACTCTCTTGGGTTATACTTCCTCCTTATCATCTTCCTCTGCGCCACTGGTACACCTTCTGTGAAACGAAATGATAGTGACGTATGTATGTCCATTGCATTCATACGAAGCTCGTGTACACATGAAAAGAGAGATTAATTAATGCATATGTATGAAACAACAATCAACATAGACAACAGTTCACAAAACAGACGAGAACTAATAAATGCAGTTTGATACACAGCCGTTGCATAGGTTACGCATGTTCCCGTTGTTTTCTTCGTTTCGTCACTTTGTACTTTCATTCGTACAAACAGCTGTAATTCGTTTACTTCGTTGCGATGATGATTTCGGCAATTGTGTCGCGGTCGGGGACGAAGAAGAGTATAAGTCCATACCAGAGTATATCTACTTACAGTGAGTAGGGACACTCTCTACACGCATGCATTGCTACTATTACAAACCAAAACCCACAACAAAAACGTACAATAAGCGAAAGCAGGTCAGAAATATTGAATTTCGCCTTTACGTGCGATCGCTTAAAATAAAAAGAGACTGCAATACATTTTACCAAAATCACTACATGCAACTGTCTATATAAGATATATAAAAGTGGTTTTCCCATAATGCTTTTCTAAAGGCGGGTTGACTTGATCGTGAGTGTGGTAGTTTCTCTCTCTGCCATCGTATGAACTGGTGTAATCATGTATGCTTTTTTAAATCGGTTTCATGTATGGTTTTTGTTATTCTTTCTTTTTTTAAAAAAGGGTTAGTTACGGATCTTTAAATTAAATGTTCCATTCCAAAATATCAAAATGAACATTTGTACTTTGCTATCACTTTATGAAATATCATACTTAGCGATTCAAAAATTTCTATTCATCATTATCTGCCTGCTAAGTTTTGTTGTAGCTGGTAACACTAATTGAGTAGTCATATTGTGGTGAGGGTTGCTTACATTTTTTTTGCACGTCTTTTTAAAGGCGTGTTGACTTGAATTGTTATCAGTCGTAGCAAAGAGAACACGCAAAGAAATAAAGGGTGTTTCGTGCATAAAATAAGTGAAAGTACAATTTTAAAACTTTTCAAATGGGTAAACACGTTTGTAAATGTTTACCGTGCGATTGGGAGGAAAAGGAAAATTCTGGCGTAAAATACTTTACTTTAGGCTATACCTAATTTGGACATTTGGGTAGTGAAACTGCGTTTTACTGCTTTGCAATTCGCCAAAAACACAACTGTCAATCAGAATTGGGTCAGCAACCTAATGTTTCCTCCTATAATATATACAGCAAAAGTCATATGTGAAATTATATCATTTATTAAATGTATAATAAAAATTTATGGGAAAATAATTTTTGTTTTTTTTTTAACGGAACACCCTGTGCTACATTCCGAAATAATTTTTCCAATCTTCTATCCCTCTTTCACTGCCGTCTTTCTATTGCCGTCTATTTCTCGTGTCGGTGAACTAACTGATAACAATTTTTCAAAAACACGTGGAGTGTCCCTACTCATTGTAAGTAGATATACTCTGGTCCATACGTTGTGTTCCCAGTTGTGTTGTGCATTAAAGTGCGGGAGGTGTCTTCTCTCGAGTGTTGTTTGTTTTTATACCCTATCCTAAGGGTATATTAAGTTTGACACATAGTTTGTAACATAGAGAAATAATCGAGATAGACCCTATAAAGTATATATATTCGTGATCAGCATCAATAGCGAAATCGATTGAGCGATGACCGTCCGTCCGTCCGTCCGTCCGTCCGTATGTCACCGCTTTTGGGCCTTAAATTTTGAGCTAGGACGATGAAATGTCATATCTGGGCTTCTGAGAAAAAGATACAGTACAAGTGTAAAAATTTTTGAAATACGCCCACTGCCACGCCCACTTTTTCATAACTTCACTCAATTATGTGAAACCGAAAAATTTTGTTAAGACCAAATATTTAGGCATTCAGATTCCCTACAATCCACCCATACAAAAGTTTTGGCCACGCCCACTTTTTGGGGGCGGTTTCATCACAAAACCGATTTTTGGGCCTTAAATTTTTAACTAGGACGCTGAAATTTCATATCTGGGCTTCTGAGAAAAAGATACAGTACAAGTGTAAATTTTTTTTACATCCGCCCACTGCCACGCCTACTTTTTTCTAACTTCGCTAAATTATATGAGGAGGATAGGGTATCATACGATCCGTTCCAGACGGATTGTAGCTTTTCTGTATGTTTTTTGTATAAATTGATTGTGTTGTACTTCAGGTAAGTGGTAAAATTCATTGTTCGGGTAGGTAGTTTGAATTGTTTGTTTATGCTTATTTATTTATATTTTATACGGCTTGGGTTCGCGCGTGTGTGTGTGTGTGTGGTTCTGAGAATGAGCTTTCACTGACTTGTGCATTCTTTCAGGCATTGTGTGTGTGTGCGTATGTGTGTGTGGATTATGTGCTTGAGTGTCGCACGAGTCACGAGTTTTTTTTTTTTTTTGAGTGTTAAAGCGAACGGTGTTGCTGTGTAGGTTTATATACATAGGTATTAGTTGTATTATTTGTGTTTTATATTAATTTATGTCGTTATACATGCACTGCCGCTCATCTGAATAGGTTCAATTTTGTTTTCACCTTGCCGTTAGCCTCTCTTCATATATATTGCAATGACACATATTTGTTATATATGTAATGAAAGAGCATCATTAGACGCTTAGTTTGAGAGAAAAAATTTTGTCTTGGAACTTGCCGTTATTGTCACACACTAGCTTGAGCAAATGCATTCATAAAAACAAACACATTTTTTGGCTCATCTGAATAGGTTCAACAGCAAAAACTTTAGTTTACGTGTAGTTACGTCGGTCAATTTTACTAAAATTTTTTCTACTAATAAACCTTATTGTGTTTACCTGTTAACGACGAAAATGGGTCGCGGAAAATCTTTAAGCGAGGAAGAAAAGGGCAAAATAAAAGCATTTCGAGAATTAGGCCTAAGCCAACGATGCATCGCGAAAAAAATTAACAGAAGTCAAAATGTAGTAAGTGGTTATTTGCGAAATGTCGAACAGTATGGAAAAAATATGAAAGGTGGAAGTTATAGGGCCATATCAAAAGCCGATAGACGTGCAATCATCAGAGCAGCTTCAAATTCTCATGATTCCGCGTCAAAAATAAAGATAAAAACAGGTGTAAAATGTAGTTTGGCGACAGTAAAACGGGTTATTAAAAGTGCTAAACATTTGAAAAGAAAAAAAAAATCAGAAAAAACCACCACTTAACGAATCTAGAAAAGAAATTCGTCTCCAATTTTGTAAAAAATACATGTCGTGGAAGTCGGAGTGGCAAAATGTGATTTTTTCAGACGAAAAGAAGTTTAATTTAGAGGGCCCTGACGGCTATAATTATTATTTTCATGACCTTCGAAAAGATTAACATTATTCAAGCCGTATGCATAGCTGTGAAGGCAGTGTCATGGTGTGGGGAGCTATTTCCATCTACGGAACCTTCGAACTCCAATTTATTTCGTCGAGAATGAATGCTAATTCTTACAAAGGTGTGCTAGAAAAGGCCTTCCCACAGATTTTTGACCTGTTTGGACCAATATCGTGGACATTCCAACATGATAATGCTCCTATCCACACAGCAAGGACGGTAAAACAGTGGATTGAGAGCCAAAATGTTCAGATGCTGGTGTGGCCTCCATACTCTCCTGACCTAAACATAACAGAGAATGTGTGGGGACTACTTTCACGTAAAGTATATGAGTCAGGGAGACAATTCGAAGACAAAAAGTCATTAATCGAAGCAATTAAAAAAAGCTTGGACCGAAATTTCGCTTCAATACCTTGCAAAATTGTACGGTTCTATACCAAATCGAATTTACGAGACTCTATTAAAAACATACAGAAAAGCTACAATCCGTCTGGAACGGATCGTATGATACCCTATCCTCCTCTCTATAAAGTGGGCGTGGCCAAATTGCATTTTGTACTCAAATATAGCTATAATGTCGAACGTTTGAGGATGTTACATGTAAAATTTTATCAAAATAGGTTTTTTTATGATAACGCCCCCAAAAAGTGGGCGTGGCCAAAACTGTTCTATGGGTGAATTGTAGGGAATCTAAATACCCAAATATTTGGTCTTAACAAAATTTTTCGGTTTCATATAATTTAGTGAAGTTATGAAAAAGTGGGCGTGGCAGTGGGCGGATTTCAAAACTTTTTACACTTGTACTGTATCTTTTTCTCAGAAGCCCAGATAAGAAATTTCATCGTTCTAGCTCAAAATTTAAGGCCCAAAAAGCGGTGACATACGGACGGACGGACGGTCATCGCTCAATCGATTTCGCTATTGATGCTGATCACGAATATATATACTTTATAGGGTCTATCTCGATTATTTCTCTATGTTACAAACTATGTGTCAAACTTAATATACCCTTAGGATAGGGTATAAAAAGGCGGCAATACTCATTATTAATTATTGTTCTTACAATCCTACCTATACAAAAGTGCAAAATAAATCATTAAATTAAAATTACTATTCTTGTTTTATTCCATTTCATTCGTTGAACCTATTCAGATGAGCCAAAAAATGTGTTTGTTTTTATGAATGCATTTGCTCAAGCTAGTGTGTGACAATAACGGCAAGTTCCAAGACAAAATTTTTTCTCTCAAACTAAGCGTCTAATGATGCTCTTTCATTACATATATAACAAATATGTGTCATTGCAATATATATGAAAAGCAAGGTGAAAACAAAATTGAACCTATTCAGATGAGCGGCAGTGTATATATTTATTTATCTATCGCCTTCATTGATGTTTGTTTCGTGTTGGTTTATCGGTAGTGGGCATAATTTCGCGATCGGTCGTTTGTATTCTCCGTGCCCTGTCCTTACCTTGACGACCCGTATGATGTCATTCTTCCCTGGGTAGCTTTCAGTGATGCGTCCTAGGCTCCACCTTGCCGGAGGTAGTCGATCGTCCTTGATGAGTACCAAGTCGCCTATCTTGAGTTGCGGTTGAGTCTTCAACCATTTAGGTCGTTGTTGTAACCGCGCTAAATATTCCTGGTGCCAATGTTTCCAGAATGTCTGCAGGTGCACTTGGACAGCCTTCCAACGGTCGATGTAACCTTGCTTGCCTATGGTCAGATCTGGTTCTGGAACGGTGAATATTGCTTCGCCTATTAAGAACTGAGCTGGGGTGAGTGCTTGCAAGTCGTCTGGATTTTCCGTTAGCGGACACAGAGGCCTCGAATTAAGGCACGCCTCAATTTGGGTTAGTAGCGTGACGAGCTCCTCGTACGTGAGTGTCCCGTTGCCGACGATCCATTTGAAGTGGTGTTTGACACTCTTCACTCCCGTTTCCCACAATCCTCCAAAGTGGGGAGAAGCAGGGGGAATGAAATTCCACTTAGTTCCCTGCGTCGCCAGAACCGCTTCCTTCCAGTTGTGTCCGGATTCCTTTAACAGACGATGCAATTCAGCGTCTGCTCCAACAAAGTTCGTTCCCCAGTCGCTGTAGATCTCCTCGTCGAGCCGCAAAACGTCGAAAGGCAGCGATAAAAGCCTGGGTGGTAAGGTCTGTGACTGCTTCCAAGTGCTTCGCTTTGGTGGAAAGGCAGACAAATATTGCCAGATATCCCTTGAAACATTTGGCTCGGCGACCCTTCCAAGACCGAATGCTGATTGGTTCCGCATACTCGACTCCTGTACGGGCGAATGGGCGAGACGCTGCCACTCTAGGAGTGGGCAGATTTCCCATAAGTTGCTGTGGTACGGCATTTCGGTAGCGATGGCAGATGACACAGGAGTTCAGGTACTTCTTGACGGCTCTTCTCGACTATATGATCCAGTACTTGTTTCTGGTGAAGGCGGTCATCAGCTGGATCCCTCCGTGTAAGGTGGCTTCGTGCGAGTCTCGGATGATCAAAGTTGTTAGGTGGTGTCTTGGTCCAAGTATGATCGGATGCTGTTGCTCGAACGATAGATCTGCGTTGTTTAATCTGCCGCCTACTTCTGATGATGCCTTCGCCGTCCAAGAATGGATTCAAGGATGCCAATCCTTTTGTTTTGGAGATCCCTCCGGGAAACATCTCTTGTTGGGCGCAGCGAACAAGCATCTTCATCGCGGCTTCAAGTTCCCTCGGGTTGAGAGGTCCAGAAACAGCCGGGGAACGGTTTCGTAGGTTGCTGGTGAAACGCCTACAGTAGCCTACAATCCTCGTCAGTCGCTTTAAATTCGACGTTCGGTGCAATAGCTGGTGTATCGGGTCTTTTACTTCCTTCGCTGGTGACGAGATTAGAAGACTGTTTCGGAAGCTCAAAGTTCCACTTCTGGTGTAGGAAAGACGGACCGTTCCACCACAACGTTGTATTTAAGAGAGCCGTCGGTTGCATGCCTCTAGAAACCAAATCCGCTGGGTTGTCTTGAGTGGGTATGCGCTTCCATACTTCGATGTCGGTGAGTCTCTGAATTTCTCCTACTCTGTTGCGTACGTACGTTTCCCACTTGGAAGGCAACGCCGAGATCCAGCAAAGGGCAATGGTGGAGTCCGTCCACGCATACATCTTTATGTCGTCTCGGCTCAGGATTTGGCCAACATAGTGCAGCAGTTTCGCAGCAAGAACAGACCCACATAACTCCAATCTTGGCAGGCTTACTGGCTTTACCGGTGCGACCTTGGATTTCGCGAGCAGCAGATGCATGTGGACCCTTTGTTCATTGTCCTCAACTCTGAAGTATACGGCCGCTCCATAGGCCTTCTCAGAAGCGTCGCTGAAACAATGAAGCTCTGTCCTTTGTGACCTACCTATCGTTTGTACCCACCTTGGTAAACCTAAATTGTTAATATTAACTAGGTCATCGTAAAAGACTTCCCATTCTTTTAGAATATCGGGTTCGACAGGATCGTCCCAAGACATCTTGCGAACCCAAAGGCGTTGCATAAAGCACTTTGTCTTCATTGTGCATGGCGAAATCCAGCCTAACGGGTCAAATAAACGCGCTATCGCCGAAAGTATAAATCTTTTCGTTGGTACTGGATTGCTTGACGGGGTATACCGAAAACTGAGTACGTCGGAGGTAGGAAGCCAGTGAATACCCAGCGTTTTGATTTGGTCCAAACCTTCTGAAGGTACCAAGAACGAGAACTCACAGTCTTTGCTTGGGATGCCTTGAAGAAGATCCTTCCTGTTGGACGTCCACTTTCGAAGGTTAAATCCTGCTGAGTGGAGGGTTCTTCTTAGTTCCTGTATCTTCCTTTTGGCTTCTTCTAGGGTATACATCTTCTTAATATCAGCCGTAAATGTGTACCGGTAAAGCCGCCACCGAAGGATAATATCCGTCACGTTGGTTTGAAGAGGAGGTCTTATCATAAGTTGGTCGTTCAATGAGACCCCACTCGATGTCCTGAAGGATGCTTCAAACACGACCCTGAGCTTTGTCGTCGAACTCGCCTCCTTAATGACTGCATGATGCGGCAGGAAATAGTGGCCTAACTTGGGTATGTCATTCTGTCTTACCTCGCTCATATGTCGTAAGTGAATGTATTCTTCCAGGAATGCAGAATATTGCTCTCGTAGGTGAGGATTGGAATGAAGTCGTTTCTCTAGGGTCCTGAAGCGTTGCAAAGCACCTTCCTGTGATCTACCCAGGACTGGATAATCAGCTTCTTTAAACGGAAGCGCTACTTGGTATCGTCCATCACCAATCCGCCTCACATGCTCCTCACAAGCAACATTCTCGGAAGACTGATAATATTCAAAAGGAGCCTCTTCCTGTTCCCAAAACATGCGAAGCCGAGCATCGAGATCAGTCGTTTGAAAGAAACTTCGAATGAATTCCTGTCATAATTTTTTCTTCAAAGGCATAATCTCCACAGGTAAAAATAGCAGCTCTTTTTGAGTCATCAGCTACCCAAATTTGTTCATCGAGATTCTTATACTGCTTGCATAATATGGCAACATCTATTTTTAACTCGCGAGTGGTTTGTGTCAGGAGGTCCTGTGCCGCTTCGCAGAGATTAAAATTTAATTGCAGCACTTTCATATTCTTCTTGCGGCTTTTTAGCTTCTTGATATACAGGGCACATTGCGCTTCTTGTCGCGTGTTTGAAGTTATTGCTCCCATTTTCTTCGCATAGGATAACACCTTGCATCATTGGTGCAATTCTTGGACACATGGCCTTTCTGTCCACACTTGACGCAATCCTCACTTCTATACAACATATTTTGACAAGCCTTGGCTAGATGCCCGAAGTTAAGGCACCTAAAGCATCGCAGCGGTACAACTTCTTCCCGTATCCTGCATACTGTCCATCCGATTTTTATTTTTCCAACCTCCAGAACTTTTTTTGCAGCGTTTATCGGGAGGCTAATGACTGCAGTTTGTGTTCCTGCATAGGCTTTCCTCATGGATTTGATGGCTGAGGCCTGAATACTTCGCACTTCTTCGAACCGCTCGCCCAGGGCTTGGCAGATCTCTTCCTTTGTAGTAACGTCATCTAGGTTTTTGCACTCAACGAGCACCTCGTGCGTTAGGGACCGCACTTCCACCATTTCCCCGAGAACTTGAATTACTTTGCTTTGGTGCTCAGAGGTTTTTCCATCTGCCGCTTTCTTGAGCTCATGCAGTAACTCCCTCCTTTGGCCGTCTTTCTTATACGGATTACATCAGACCCCAGGCCATTTAACTCAGGGTTAGTCTTCACTTTTCTGAGTAAAAGGTAACACATTGTTATTTCTCTCTATTTGTTTAAGTTTTCCCATAAATTTTTTGTAGAGTCAGCGTGTAGACATAATTATGTCGTGAGAATCTTATTAATTGATAATAACGCGGTTAAGAAATAACGCGTGAAATTAAAAAACAGTGGGAAAATTAAAAACAGTGCAAAAGAAAACGTTCTTATTAAAGGATAATAACGCGGTTTAGAAATATTTTTTTTTATAATAATAAAAATAGCGTGAAACTAAAAAACAGTGAGAAAATAAAAAATCCTTATGAAAGGATAGTAAATTCTTCAAGCTGAGAATAGTGAATGATTTTGAAAGTGAAACAAGATGCTCATCATATTAGCGTAAGATTATATTGACTTAGTATTAAGTATTAAATTAAGAATCCCATAAATTTGTGAATTTTTTTTACTGTCGAGCGGTAGTGAGATTTAGAATATTGAACAATTAGTTTCTACTTTTTTGATCCTAACGAATTTGGTAATTTTTGTTTTGTTTTGTTGTTGTGCTATGGACGAAGCTCAAGTGCGGTCTATAGTTGTGGCTGCGGTTCAGGTCGCAATCGAATCCACGCGACGAAGTTTCCAAAATTCAATCGCAGAATTGACCCAAAGACTTAGGAACATCGAAACACCCCCATCTGTAGAGGTGTACCAACCTGCTACTATTGACACAAATGGCGTCAAGCGGCCTTTACGGCTTACAAAATGTTTGAATCCTATGAGGGTAGTTCAAAACACTACCAGGCTGTTGCTATTCTAAGGAACAAAATAGTCGGTACAGCGGATCAGGTGCTGTCCTCCTTTAATACTGTATTAAATTTCCAGGCAATAATAGCGAGTCTTGATTTTACTTATGCCGATAAAAGACCGGTATATCTAATTGAACAAGAGATGTCCACCCTACGACAGGTCAAGATGTCTATTACCAGGTTTTATGATGAGGTGGAGAAGAAACTAACATTAATAATTAATAAAACTATAATGTTACACGGAGGTGATCTTACACTTATTAATTCCCTTAGCCAAAATTACAGAGCGGATGCTCTAAGAATTTTTATCTCTGGCTTACAAAAGCCAATGGGCGACATTCTGTTTTCAGCTTGTCCCTCTGACATGCCTAGCGCTTTGGCTCTAGCCCAAGAACTCGAAGCAAATAAAGCACGTTATTCTTTTCCAACATCTTTTGCAATAAGAAACGAAAAACCGTTCCCCGTCGGGCATGTTCCCGACAACCACTATTACAATCCACAGCACTCACCCCATTACAGGTCGATTGACCAATCAAGGTCCACAACAACCCCCAATGGAAGTAGATCCATCATCTTCCCGCTTTAGGTACAACAGACCGAACGGTGCCCAAAATAATAATGTCAATCCTCAAAAATCATTTTAAAATATGCCACCCATCTCTAACAATTTGCAGAGACCTTTCAATCATAACAATTCTTCGAATAAATCTAATAACCCTAATTGGGGACCATCTCTTATCACTCGGTTGTCCAATGCAGAATGATAGGGAAAGACCGCCGAAAAGGCAGCAGTATGAGAGTGACTGGTAACCATTGGAAAAAATGCAGCGAATTAACCACCTGAATCAACAATCTTTACCGAGACTATCAGGCGATGAGATAGAAGTACCTAATGATGAGGAAGAAAGTTTCCACACTCAGTATGAAGAGTATAATGATTACGAATATAACCCGCAGATCTCGGATGAAATTAATTTTTTAGGGGAACATCTCTCCTCCCAGTCGGAGGTTAGGGGGTAGAGAGATAAAGCTTCCCATAGATACAGATGCTTCAAGAAACTATATTAAGAATCTTAGAGCCCTCAAAGCAGTTAAAGAAATTGATACACCCTTCTTTGTAAAATCGCTTCACGGATCCAATAAAATCTACCATAAATGCTTAGTAAACATTTTCAAAGGAATATTCCTTTCTACATACTCCCAGCATTAAATACCTTTGATGGAATAATCGGGTTTGATTTCTTATCTCAGATAGGTGATAAATTAGATCTAAAGGCAGGCATCCTTCATTACAAGGGCGGTAAAGAGGTTTTGATGTATTACTTTTGTAAGGATATAAATAACATTTTGCTGGGAATCACCTCAGTAAATTCTGCTGATGATGACCACATTTTGACTGTTATTAAGAAGAATGGAAAAGTTTTTGCAGACCCGAATGAATCCCTTCATTATAACACAAATGTTGTCGCAACAATAAGAACAACCGATAACGAGCCGGTTTACTCGAAGACCTATCCCTATCCTATTGCTGCCGTGTGATTCGTCAATAGCGAAATATCTGACCTACTGCGAGATGGAATTATCAGACCTTCCAGGTCACCGTACAAAAATCCCATCTGGATAGTTGATAAGAAAGGACTTAATGAAACTGGTAACCAAAAAAAGCGCCTCGTTATAGATTTTCGCAAGTTAAATGAGAAAACTATTGCAGACAAATACCCGATACCTGATACGTCGGTAATTTTGGCTAATCTAGGCAAATCCTCCTAATTTACTACAATAGTTCTCAAGTCTGGTTTTCATCAGATTCGATTGGCCGAGCGTGACAGAGAAAAAACATAATTTTCTGTCAATAATGGCAAATTCGAATTTTGTCGACTTCCATTTAGTCTAAAAAATGCTCCTAGTATTTTTCAGAGAGCCATTGACGACATACTTAGGGAAGAAATTGGAAAATGCTGTCACGTTTACATTGACGTGATTATTTTTTCGGAAACAGAAAAGCAACACTTAAGGGACATAGATCGAATCCTCACAAAATTATTTAATGCCAATATGAGGATTGCGAAGCCCCTTACTAGATTAGATACTGTGAGCGTCAAAAAAAAGTTTACACTTCTGTGTTTTATGTTTTAAATTCAATTGCAGATTTTATTAAAGGTTTTTCTTACAACTAGTTTAACATGTTCGTTTATATTTCAATTCTTTATCGAACAACATATAGATGTAAACAAAAAAATAAATAACAAAAATTTTTTAAACGAAAAATTAAAAATACTTCACATTTTAGGCGTCAAAAGAAAGTTTACAGTACAAAAAAAAATAACATAATATGGCAATAAACTCCGAATTCAATATTTTGTTTGTTTTCCTTTTGCCTTAATAACGGCCTTCAACCTCCTGGGCATGGATTCCACCAATTTTTTTGTGGAATCAGAATGAATATTTTCCCACTCTTCCAACAATGCGGACTTTAGTGTGTCTTTACTACTTATGACCCTTTTTCGAACTTGCTTGTCGAGATACTCCCACAAATGTTCGATGGGGTTAAGGTCTGGGGATTGTGGAGGATGATCCAACAGCTTCAGCGTTCGATATAATAACCATTCTTTTACAATTTTGGCCGTGTGCTTAGGGTCATTGTCCTGCTGGAATACCCAAGCTCGATCCAAACCCAATTTTTCGACACTAGGGTGCAAGTTTTCCCTCAAAATATTTATGTAATCCATTTTGTTCATTACTCAATAAACATCAAGTTTCCCACACCTGTTGCCGCCATGCATCCCCAGACCATAACTGACCCTCCCCCATGCTTAACCGTGGAGGTAATGTTTTTGTTATCGAACGCCTTATTTTTGGCTCTCCAAATTTTTGGTGGTTGCCTTGATTTTAAAACATCAAACTTACTCTCGTCACTGAATAATACATTTTTTTCGAAATATCCTTTTCTTCGTACTTTTTTGCAAACTGAAGTCGCCGTTTTTGATTGGTTGGTGATATGGGCGGTTTTTTTCGCGGTACTCTGCCATGTAGCCCATTATCATGTAGTACTCTTCGAATAGTACTTGCACTAACGGGATCACCTGACGCTTTTTCAATGTCTTCTGATATTTTGACAGCACTAGCAGATGGATTTTTCTTCACTGCTCGCACAATGGATCTTACTTCAGATTCGGAAAGTCGCTTGAGCCTACCAGTACGTGGACGATCTTGAACTTGTTTAAAATTTGCATATTTATCAATAATTTTTTTAACACATTGATGGCTTCTTCCAATTATTTCTGCTATTTCTCTTAAAGATTTTCCTTCTTCTTTAAATTTTAAAACGAGTTTTCTTGTTTCAACAGGCGTTTGCTTACCCATTCTAATAATGCTTTGTTAATTCTAAGATGTTGACACTACTTCTTTCGCAAACAAACAAAGAATGAAACCGAAAGACAGCATTTGTAGTAAGGATCAACAAAATAAACAAAGCAAAGCGGGGAAATACACCTAACGGTAGTTTTCGAGTTCCGCTAATCACAATTCACATAGTGTAAACTTTCATTTGACGCCTAAAATGTGAAGTATTTTTCCTTTTTTGTTTATACAATATTTGTAATAGATTTGTTTTGTTAGCCGTTATATGTCGTTCGATTAGGAATTAAATATAAACGAACATGTTAAACTAGTTGTAAGATAAACCTTTAATAAAACCTGCAATTGAATTTGAAACATAAAACACAGCAGTGTAAACTTTTTTTTGACGCTCACAGTATCTTCGAGGCGAACACGGCAACGTAAGTGCTAATCAATCCAGAAACATTAAACTAGACCTGGACAAGGAAGCACTAGACGCGTTCAATAAAATCAAGCAAATTCTGGCTTCGGAGGATGTTTTGCTTTTACACCCCGATTTCAACAAGCCTTTCGACCTAACGACGGATGTATCATCCCAGGCGTTAGGCGCTGTTCTGTCTCAAAACGGCAAACCAATTACTATGATATCTAGGACCTTAAGTTCCACTGAAGAAAACTACGCGACTAATGAGCGCGAACTACTCACTATCGTGTGGGAACTTCGTAACTACCTGTACTATGTTAGGTACTTAAATATTTTCACTGACCAAATTCTTTTATAAGCCAGGAAAAGATATGTAGCGGATGCTCTGTCGAGACAGTATTTAAATGCCTTGGACCAGTGTGCAGATTCATCCTCTGCAACAATTCATAGTGAAGAATCTCTTACGAAGGTAATTCGTACCGTTCAAAATCCGGTGAATTCATTTCGAAACCAATTAGTTTTAAATGAGGGTACCGAAACTTCTAAAATAACTAAAATTGTTTTTAAAACGTAAATCAGACATTTAATAACATTTAATTTCTCTCAGAATGCATTGGAAGTCCTTAAACAATCTGTGAATCCTAACGTTATTAACGCTATCCTATGCGAACCACATGTCCTGGCTCAGATACAGAATGACCTCATCAGATTATTTCCTTCTGTTAAATTCCTTCATACTGAAAAAATGGTAACCGATATTTTTAACCAAGACGATCAAAGCGAAATTCTTACAGTCGAACACAATCGTGCCCATCGTTCAGTTCGCGAAAATGTTCAACAGGTCCAGGATTACTATTTCCCCAAGATGCGAAAAAAAGCTAAAGGAGATAATTTCAAATTGTAAAATTTGTAATGAGGCAAAGTACCAACGTCATCCGCCAAAACCTAGAGTAGGCAAAACTCCGATATCGTCTTATCCAGGTGAGGTTGTGCATATAGATATACATATACTCAACAGAGAAGGCACACTTTCTCACAAGCTTGGATAAATTTTCAAAATTTGCCCTGGTTTTTCCAATTAAATCTCGTGCTATTATCAATATAAAAGAGCCCCTTCTGAATATTCTCTCCTTCTACAGGGATACCAAAACAGTCGTTTGTGACAATGAGAAATCATTCAACTCTGAAACTATAAAGTCTATGCTCAAAAACTTCCTTGGTGTCAACATTTTCACTGTGCCACCATTCCACAGCACTACAAATGGTCAGGTGGAACGTTTCCATAGTACCATTGTATATAAATCTAATAGTATTATCACTTGACGAAATTTTTTCTTAGCTTCCTCGTTCGACAGAGGGCGCCAAGCAAAGTGATTTCTCTTACACACAGAAAGAGAGTTTTGAGCGAACAAATGGATAAACGAGCGAACAAAAGGAAAAACGACAAGGAATATAAAAAAAACTGACTCTCTTCTTGATCATGCACATATGTACATCCAAATATGTACATGCACGTGTGGTTTAATACCATCGTGATGGACGAGACGGGAGGATTATATTTTCCTTTCGTGTTCTGTTTTTGTATTTTTTGGTGTTTACCTTAATTATGAATGAAGTTATTTTTCTGCAATATACACAATTGCACACACACTCAAACGTTGCCACATTTTATTATTTCTATGCGGGAATTAGCGACGTTGCAATATTGTACATTTCAATGTTAATGCAAATGCAAATGCTTTTCTTCTTCTTAATACATATTTATGTGTACGTATTAATACATGTAAATATTGAATACGTATTCTAATGTTTTGTACCACAACAACAGATTTATTTTATGTAATTACAAACATTGGATTGAAAGGACAAATTGATGAAAACAACCTTTTTTTTCCTTTTTGGAGTAAATTGCGGTTACCAATACGGATTATGCTTAATATTTTTATTGTCCCTAACTATATGTAGGTAGGTACTTAGGTATGTAGGAATATAATATACATTTAATACATACGTATGTATGCATGTATGTTTGTACATATGTACATATGTAGATATGTAGATATGAACATATGTATAACAATTTCATAAACTATATTTTTGCAATGATTAGATTATTGCACATGTATTTAGAAAATTATGGCTGGATGCTGTAGGAATAGGGTAGGCACTGACTGGCGTCAACCTGGCGACGTCCAGTGTTGTAACTGTTACTGCGCATCAATTGTGCTTATTTTACCTCCTAGTGGTAGCCATCGGGTACTGGTTGGTGTCCATCCGGACCCGACTTGCTAAACTTATAAGCGCGAGTGTTGACCAAGAGAAAATTGCAGCACTATAAATACGACAGCGGACGAACTCTCTCGATGGAGTCAACGGTGGCGTTAAAGCTTCAAACGGAAGCACAACACTTTATCTGGGCTACTTCGACATATTCGGAGCTCAGGCCGATAAAGATTTCCAAGAATAAGTCAGGTTTTTGGAAAAGAGATGGTGGCGGATGAGCCCTTATTGGGCCAACGGCAGCGCTCATATCCCCGAAGCGGGATACTGACTTCGGTTTAAAACCGGCCCCTCGTCCTAGGGGTTTCAAAAAATGGAACTGGCCCTCCAGGTTGGGGGTTGTGCCGTCGGGGTAACTTCCTTACCACGTAAAAAAAATTTAGTTATGAGAGAGACACAAGCCTCGGATAATGGACCCCCTCATTTAATACCACGACCCGGAACGTACACGGACTATGATATAAGAGTATGCACCTGGAATGTACGTACACTGTACACTCCTGGTGCTATTCAAAAACTTGAATCTGTCCTCACGCGGTACAAGGCAGATATTACCGCGATCCAGGAGATACGATGGATAGGATCAGGTATGCAAAAACGGAAAAATTGCGACATTTATTACAGCTGCCACAAAAGACTGCACATGTTAGGATGCGGATTCGTCGTGGGAAATCGGCTACGCTCAATGATAATTGACTTTAAGCCGATCAGCGATCGCCTGGCTGTGATCCGCATCAAGGCTACATTTCAAAACATCAGCATAATATGTGCACACGCCCCTACCGACGAAGCTGAAGACTCTATCAAGGAGGAGTTTTATGACCTCCTGGATGGAGCCTACGGAGCCTGTCCGGAGTATGATGTCAAAATCATACTCGGGGACTTCAATGCCAAAATCGGTAAGGAAAACATCTTCGGCGGATTAGTTGGAAAGCACAGCCTCCACGACACGACAACAGACAATGGCTTCCGGCTAATCGATTTTGCAGCAGCTCGTAATACGGTGATAAGTAGCACTAGGTTTCCAAGACTACGAATCCACACAGCAACCTGGCGCTCTCCAGATGGTCGAACCGCCAACCAAATCGACCACGTGCTAATAGATGCGAGGCACGCATCCAACATTCTGAATGTGCAGACGTTCAGAGGGGCAAACATCGACTCTGACCATTTTCTTGTTGCAGCTAAATTCAGAGCTCGACTATCCAATGAGAAGAAGCTGCAGACCGCCCAGAAAAAGAAATTCAACGTTGGAAGCCTTAGCACGTCTGGAGTAGCCAGAGCCTACAGGGAGCGCCTGAGTGAGAGACTCTCCGCTGTGCATTCACCATCCACAAACGCCAAGAATCTGTGGAACCAGTATCGCGACATCATCAAAGGGGTAGCAGAGACCACCATAGGCTACCAGCCACCACCCAAAAAGAGCCCTTGGTATGATGATGAATGCGTACGCCGGAAAAAGGCAAGCGCTGCAACGCAAAACAAGGGCAGCGAGAGAAGAGTATCGAACCAGAAGAAGGGAGGAGAAGAAGATCCTGCGTAAGAAGAAAAGGGCCCACGCAGCCTCCCAGCTCAAGGTTATCGAAGAGTCCCGCGATAGGAACAACATCCGGATGTTTTTCAGGAAAGCCAAGCAACTGGCAGCTGGCTTCAAGCCCGGAACGCAGGCTCTTCGAAACAGTGAAGGAAACCTAGTCACCGAAGCACAGGGAATAGTAGATGTATTTAAGCAGCATTTCCAGCAGCTACTTAATGGGCAGGTAGAGAGAGTGATAGGGCAAGAAGAGAACCCGCATCCAGTCAATGAAGAATCCATTCCCCCTCCTAGTTTTGAAGAGGTCGGCTCAGCTATCAAAAAGCTGAAGAACAACAAGGCCAAGTACCAGTGTGGCTTCCGGCCCGGCAGATCGACGATCGACCAAATTTTCACACTAAGGCAAATTCTAGAAAAGACCAACGAATTTCAAGTCGAGACTCACCATCTCTTCATCGACTTTAAAGCCGCATATGATAGCATTCATCGTCTTGAGCTCTACAAGGCGATGGCCGAATTCGGGATCCCGGCTAAACTGATCCAGCTGTGCCGCGTGACGCTGGATAACACGCGGTGCAACGTGCAATTCGGCAACAGTTCCTCTGAACTATTCCAAACATGCACCGGATTTCGGCAAGGGGATGCGCTATCATGTGACTTCTTCAATCTTGTGCTGGAACAGATAGTGCGCAGGGCAGGTGTAAACACGGAAGGCACTATCTTCAACAAATCTGTCCAGTTGCTGGGATACGCAGACGACATCGACATCATCGGTCGCTCCCAGCGCGCCGTGTTAGAGGCTTTTACGGCAATTGAAGAAGAGGCGAAACGAGTTGGCCTTGAAGTGAATGAGGACAAAACCAAATACATGTTGTCAACAAACAAAGAAGCATCTGTCCACCGCCTAGGACAAAACGTCACTGTTGGCAACAGTAACTTCGAAGTGGTTAAGGAGTTTACCTATCTCGGAGTAAATATCAACTCCACGAATGACAACTTAGTGGAGATTCGACGAAGACTTACCCTAGGAAACCGCTGCTACTTCGGTTTGGCGAAACAAATGGGGTCAAAACTCCTAACTCGGAAGACGAAATGTTTGTTCTACAAAACTTTGATCCTGCCAGTTCTGCTGTATGGAGCCGAGTGCTGGACGATAAGCAGGAAAGCAGAGCAAATACTGAACACTTTCGAAAGAAAAATTTTTCGTCGGATATTCGGTCCCGTATGCGAGGAGGGCGAATGGAGGAGAAGATATAACCGCGAACTCTATGAGCTGTACCAGGATGTGGATGTAGTCCAAAAAGCCAAAACACGTCGACTACACTGGCTCGGCCACATCGAGCGAATGGACAATAATGCTCCAGCAAAGAGGATCTTCGAATCACAGCCCCCAAGTTCGAGAAGACAAGGAAGACCGAACCTCCGTTTTAAGGATCAAGCTATCGCGGATGCCAGAGCGCTTGGTCTAGATAACTGGAAGCAGCGTGCCCGGGATCGAAGAGAGTGGAAGGCTGCTGTGTCTCAGGCAGAGACTCTTCACGGGTCGGGAGCCCGTTAAGTAAGTAAGTAAGTATTTAGAAAAAGGTTATTATGTACATATACATACATACATATGTATATACATATATTATATATAAAATGTATTAACATACATATGTATGTATGTATGTATAATTGCATAAATAATATATTTACATACTATGAATATACACACATTATGTCCAGAGTTCGTCAAAGCTGAGCACAGTACGTACATACACACATCATATGGTAGAAAACCTTACACACATTACGCCTACAACTCTATACAGAAACTAGTAGATATGGAAGAAGTGATACATTACCCCCAAGTATTCCTTCACACAAACAAATATTGAAGGCGCACCTGTTATGCTCTTAAGGAGTTTAAATCCACCCAAAATCTGACACGGAACCAGATTACAGGTTAAAGCTGCACATACATACATATGTATGTAAGAATGTGGAAGAAGAAATGATCTTTCTTACACCTAATTGCCAGTCAAACAAATTTATCTGTCTGATTTGTTATGCAATGACGGTGACCAACCCTTAACCGCCAGAATCATGATAAAGAAAAGCATACCTACATAAGTATACATGTATGTACATACATATATGTACAAACAAAGTTGCACGCAGTCCGCCTCGGCAGAAACTTCACAGGACACATAACGATCATCCAATTTTTTTTCTGTATTCTCTCTTTCCACCTTTTTTTTGTGTGTTTGTTTGGTTCTCTTTTTTTTTCTCTTTGTTCTCTTTCTTCTCTTCTCACTTGATATCTGCGACTGTAAGAGCAAATGGATAGTTGGGAGCGAATGAAAAAAAAGTTTCCTCGCTCGTTAGAGGCGCTAGTGTCGATATCCTCAAGTGATACTACTATTAGATTTATATACAATGATAGAACTCTTACAGAAATAGCCCGTTGCACTAAACTAGAACAACAAATAGATGATATTCCTACGTTAGTATTGCTTGCAACCTTGAAATACAATAGAACAATCCATTCTATTACTGGTCATAGGCCAATTGATATAAGAAATAAAATCGAAATCACTTAACAGACTGATCTACAACGACTAAACAAAGACAATAAAACACGCACTTTTGAACCTGGCGATAAGGTATTTGTGCGTACAAATAAACGTGTTGGCAATAAATTTACCAAATTATACGTCGAAAGGACAATACAAAAAGACTTAGGCACGACGACTCTGGTAGACAAAAAACAGGTTCACAAAAGTAATCTGTGATAATTTTTCTCTTACAGATTTCTCCTCATTACCCAAAACCCTATTCATGGCAGACTCCTGGACTTTACGCAATCGCACTGCATACCCATGTCTGTGGGAAGGGTGGTGATTTACGACGGGTACGCTTATCTCACACATCATACCAATTTGACAACTTATGAGACCTTAGTCGAAGAAACGCAGGGGTTCCTTACGTTATTCCCTCAGAAGTTTCAGGTACACATGAGAAAACTTCTAACATCCGAAATTGACCAAATCCAACGTCTTCTGAGTACCCTTCGCATGCACCATCGTGGGCATGCAAGAAGAAATAGATGTGGGCCACCTTTACGAAGTAATCTTAGGTATAAATAAAGCAATAATTACCGATCTTGACAATATGATTTATTCGATTTCATTAGGCAAGGTTAACGTCATAAACCCCGCTATCCTCGACAGCGCAGAAATAGATTCCATATTACAAACAGAAAATTTTATAGATGTTAGTATCAATGATATTATGAGAAATTCGCTGCATGCAAAACAATATCGGCCCACCATATACCTCCTATCAACGTAGTCAATGCTGGTCTCATTATCATCAATTTGCCAAATTGCCAAATTTGGGAAGGGGAAGAATCGCCGCTCACAATTCAGGGCACCTTTCTTGTGACTTTCGAGGACAAGGTTAACACATTGTTATTTCTCTCTATTTGTTTAAATTTTCCCATCAATTTTTTGTACAGTCAGCGTCTAGACATAATTACGTCTTGAGAATCTGACGCGGACGCTACTCATGTTCATTTCTGTATCTATGTATGTTCATTTTTGTGTTTTATTTAACTTTCATAACAAAAAAAGCAGAATCAGCGTCTAGGTTGTAAGAATTGTATCATTATCATTATATCATATCATTGAATTTTTACTTGATAAAAAATAAAAAATCGGTCTTAACTTGGATTTGGATTTCTCCAATTTGTTTAATCAACAGTGCGTCCGGCTTAACGGGAATCTTACCTCGACCTTTTTTTACCACTCTTTTCCACTCGACTCTATTGTGGTCTTGATTTGCAGTTTTTACATCTGAATCTTTGCCTCGCGGTTTTGCCGTCTTTCCTGGGTTTCCTTTGGCATTTCTGGACGCTTGGCTTCAGCACCGTTGCTGATTTTTTTGTGACAATTTCAGCGTATGACAATGTCGAGGGTTCTTCATTACTTCCTTTTCTGATTGGGCTCTGGCAGTTGTTTCATCGGAGAAGAAGAAGGGGCCGATTCGCTCATTTCTGATGACTGTATGGTTTGGGTAGCTTTAGACGATCTATTCTTTACCATGTTGTCTTTCTCCGAATCTACTATACAGTTGTAGTGTCTGCGGATAGCACTAGTCAGCTTTCTAATTTCGCGATGGACATTGGTTTTCCCTTTGATGAACTCCATCAATGTATTGATGTTCTTTACCAGGGATTTCTTGGCTTCACGCTTCTCTCATGCCTCGCTAGTTTTTCTTCGCCTTACTTCCGTGTTTATTTCAGGCGTCAAACTAGCGGTTTGTGTTTCTGTAAAGTGGAAGTCCGGTTGCATGTGTGTTGATGTCTGCTCCACGTCCTTACATTCTTCTTCCATCGCACCCTCCGTTATTTTTAACGGCGGTGATCGCATTAGTACAGAACTTCTCCTGAATGGATCTTTCTCTGTACTTTCGACTCCTGAATTTTGTACTTTTTTTTGTTCTTTTTTTTCTGTTTTATTTATATTTATCTTTGTTTGATTCATAATTTGGATCCCACGAGTATGGGACATTACCCTGTAATGTGGTAAGGCTACATTACCACCAGAGGGCGCCAGGTATGTGGAGGGCTCTGTTAGCAATGCTGTATGGATTTTTTGTCCCCAGCACCATTCAGGCGTCGACACGGATCGCATAACGCCTTGCTTTGGGGACAGGACGCTTAATTACGGGCGGCATCTACTCGCCCTGTCTCAAAAATTTCACCTAGTTTATGTGTTTTTTCCGTCATACTCTCCATTTTTGCCGCTCTTGGTCGGAGACTGCTTATTGGTTATTCGCAGCTAACCTAAATATCTATAGGTTGTTCAAATATCCGCCACCGTGCTGACCCCCCTGGTAGCCTAAGCTCGGCCCCAGGTAGAGAGAGTAAATCAGAGCATAGGATAAATGATCGTTAAACCGAATGAAGGCGTTTACTGGGATTCAGTTGTAGAGACGGTTGAGCACACTCTAAATAATACGTTACATACACAGGTCTTATAAACGAACACCCAAGCGTAATGGTTTTTGGAATTCGACAAAGAGGAGAGGTAACTGATCTGTTAAAGGAAAGTTCAGTTGAAATTGAAAATGCTATGGAGCAGAAAGATCATAGGCAAACGAGAGAGTTAGCAGCGGTTAGACAAAGCAAATTGCAAACATATAACAGTAGTATGTAGATAGGAGACTTCAGAAACCTCTTAGGTATAGGGTAGGTGATTACGGAATAGTAAAGAACTTCGACTCACACTCTGGTGTATCCGAGAAACTTTTCCGAAGTTCAAAGGGCCGTAAGGTTATGAAAGTTTTAAATAATGACCGATATACGCGTGTACCTTATAAAGGCGTGTGGGCAGTGGGAAATATCCGTCGGTGGTTTAACCGGCGAGAGGCCTCAAGTAGATGACGTAAACATAGATCGGGAGATCTATATTGCCAGGGCGGCTGAATTGTAGCAATATTTATTTTAAAACAAATATTTGTAAAGTCTCATGTCGTACTGTACTTTTGGAAGCACTGGTATTATTACATGTATACTTACTTATACACAAAAGATAGACGTATTTAAACTTTGGTTAGATTCTTGGCAATTCTTTTACACTATTTGAATATTTCAGTACCATTTTTTACAAATTATTCATTTTCATTTTATTTATTTTGTATGAATCGTCAAATTCTCTTTTTTTTTTTCATTTGCTTTGACAGCAAATATGACTGTAAGTAACCACAAGTACCAGCTTTAAAAAATTAACATTAACAGTTGGCTGCTGCGGATCGTTTTTTGAGAAGCAGCGCACTTCACTTAACAATAATTCGACCCGAGGCCGAATTCCGCAAGGGTGAGTTTTTTGTCCGTGTACACACTTAACAAAACTCGCATTCTCTGTCCGTGTACACCACATACAGTTTCTGCGATTCCGCAACATGCACTAATGTGCTGAGTGAATATTTTTTTGTCAGTCGAGAGAGCTGAATTCAGTTTGACGTTTGGCTTTTCATTTTCATTGAACAGTGAATATTTCAAATATGAAGAATTTTTGTTTTATTGAAAGATTGTTTATTAAAAGTGAAAATGAGTTCTGCGTATAACGTTATTGTAAGGAATCACATTAGATGACAAAATCGGTATTTTAAATTAATTTTAATTAATTTAAATTAAGTTTAATTTTATGTTTCCACAGGAGAAAATTATTATTTATCAAAAAACATATCAGAAACTCTCGTGATCAATTTGAGGAAATAACACAACGGCAATTCATCTACTTGTTTCGTTTCCCAAAGCATCTATATATTATAAATAAATCTGTCCTTTAAATAAATCTAATATATTATAAATTTCTTGGAAAAATTAAACATCTTTTTATAAAAATTAACGACAATTGGTGGAAAGCATTTGCTATTTAGTGGCTTTTAAATGATTTAAATCTGCATAAAAACAAATTAAAAATGCGCATAAAAGAAAATATAATATTGGTTAAATAAACAAACCTATCGTGAGCAAACTCTATATTCTCTTCCATATAGTAGGTTAACAAATACTCCTTTTGCTCATCACTGGTTTTGGTTTTCATTCTTTTTTTGTTCGTCTATTTATACCCTATCCTAAGGGTATATTAAGTTTGACACATAGTTTGTAACATAGAGAAATAATCGAGATAGACCCTATAAAGTATATATATTCGTGATCAGCATCAATAGCGAAATCGATTGAGCGATGACCGTCCGTCCGTCCGTCCGTCCGTCCGTCTGTCACCGCTTTTTGGGCCTTAAATTTTGAGCTAGGACGATGAAATTTCATATCTGGGCTTCTGAGAAAAAGATACAGTACAAGTGTAAAAATTTTTGAAATCCGCCCACTGCCACGCCCACTTTTTCATAACTTCACTAAATTATATGAAACCGAAAAATTTTGTTAAGACCAAATATTTAGGCATTCAGATTCCCTACAATCCACCCATACAAAAGTTTTGGCCACGCCCACTTTTTGGGGGCGTTTTCATCACAAAACCGATTTTTGGGCCTTAAATTTTTAACTAGGACGCTGAAATTTCATATCTGGGCTTCCAAGAAAAAGATACAGTACAAGTGTAAAATTTTTTTACATCCGCCCACTGCCACGCCTACTTTTTTATAATTTCACTAAATTATATGAAACCGAAATCCACCCATACAAAAGTTTTGGCCACGCCCACTTTTTGGGGGCGTTATCATCAAAAAACCTATTTTGATAAAATTTTACATGTAACATCCTCAAACGTTCGACATTATAGCTATATTTGAGTACAATATGCAATTTGGCCATGCCCACTTTATAGAGAGGAGGATAGGGTATCATACGATCCGTTCCAGACGGATTGTAGCTTTTCTGTATGTTTTTTTTCAGCACTTCACCACCTAAACTCACAGTCGAAAAAAGAGTGAATAAATTTCTTCAATTGTGTACACGACAACTGCCAAAAAAACTCACTCTCACGCTTGCGGAATCAGAACAAACCAGTGTACACATTTTTCTGTATACACAGCAAAACTCACCCTTACGTAATTCGGTCCCGTGTGGGCACCGAAATCGGAACTATGTATGTACACATATAGAACCATTCGCTGTTTTTATACCCTATCCTAAGGGTATATTAAGTTTGACACATAGTTTTTAACATAGAGAAATAATCGAGATAGACCCTATAAAGTATATATATTCGTGATCAGCATCAATAGCGAAATCGATTGAGCGATGACCGTCCGTCCGTCCGTCCGTCCGTCCGTCCGTCCGTATGTCACCGCTTTTTGGGCCTTAAATTTTGAGCTAGGACGATGAAATTTCATATCTGGGCTTCTGAGAAAAAGATACAGTACAAGTGTAAACATTTTTGAAATCCGCCCACTGCCACGCCTACTTTTTTATAACTTCACTAAATTATATGAAACCGAAAAATTTTGTTAAGACCAAATATTTAGGTATACAGATTCCCTCTTCCCACTTTTTGGGGACGTTTTCATCAAAAAACCGATTTTGATAAAATTTTACATGTAACATCCTCAAACGTTCGACATTATAGCTATATTTGAGTACAAAATGCAATTTGGCCACGCCCACTTTATAGAGAGGAGGATAGGGTATCAGACGATCCGTTCCAGACGGATTGTAGCTTTTCTGTATGTTTTCCGCTGCGTTCATATCGCAATTTATTTTTTCTCATTTCAACAACTCGCATTTTGTTTTTTTTTTGCAGTTTTTAATTGGAAAATTCTTACATATTTAGGATTGTAATTATTTGACCTCTAGATATTCTGAATTCATTATTTCGCAATTATAATTTCGCTTCTTGATAAGTTAGCATTTTCTTAATAGGCCTTAACTTTGTTTTGTCTAGCGTTCCCTTATTTCAAATGCAAATTTTAAATCCAAAACGATTGACCCATTAAAGTGGATCATGATTACACTTTTCACCGGGTTATAAATCCACAATTTAATATTTTTAATTTGCATAGGAAGAAAAAAATTAGATGGAATTCGTGTAACGCAGCGAACAGCATTTGTATAACAAACTGTGGAATATGATGGGGGTTGGGCGTATGCCAAACTCTCTTATATCCATGTTTAGCATTTTTCGCATGGAATTAAAGAAACTTTGCACATACCCAATCTCGCACCTACTCCAAAACCAACATATATATTTCACTGTTTATGCATTGTGGACTCATGTACGTACATATACATATCTATGAAGTACAGTGCAACGGTTTAATAAAAAACATCCAGAAAAGCTACAATCCTTTGGAAACGGATCCACCTTACTGAGCCATAAGACCACAATCGATGGGTCAATAGTCCACAAAAATTTCGTGTGTATTTTTAGCCCAAAATGCACGCTGAAAGTAAACAACCGGCTAAGTAATAAAGCGCGAACTAACGGTTTGTCAGATAAGCCACGGGGAAAAAAACAAAAGCCGCTTGATAGAAGCGCTAAACATAGAGGTGCAAAAAAAAATGCGTGTTAATGAATAAAGCGATTAAGTGACAATTCTTATAATTGCACCGAAATGACTGCAGAAAAGAACAACTATTGTGCAAGTACAAGATAACAAATTTATTTTATTTGAATATAAATGATTAGATATGATACTTAACCAGTAAGAGGTGTGGTGCCTGCAACGAACGAGATCCAAGTGATCGAGAACACGGAAGATCGAGAGTTCGAAGCAGCAGTGCACATTCGCTCACGCACAATCCTCCCACGTGTAAAACAATTATTTGTAAATGTGCGGGAGATTTTGATAACGATGTGATAAGTACAGTGCACAACAAGTTGATTGATGAAGATAACGTTAACAATGAAATTTATACCAAATGCAAACAAGTTAAGTTTTTAAACATTACGAATTCGAAATATAAAATGAAAATAAGCGAAATAGATTAAATTAATGAACACAAACAATTAATAGTAATTAATTAGAAATTAGGATAATAGCTTTAAGTAGTACTTTAATTCTCAAACAATGCGAGTTAACCTTATGGCGAGATGAATGCAAGATGAAATGACAATTTGCCACATGACTTCTGCGAAATAGAGTGAAATACATTTCTATAGTCGCGAGATAATAGTGTGCAAAATAAAATAGTTTGCAAATAGACGGTTTCCCGTATGTGTATGCATTCTAAATCAGCCCATACATAGTTCAATTCGATTGTAAACTGAGTTGTTAACTGTGGTCAATACTATAGTGCACCGCACCCTGTAAAAGCCGTTTTACTGGAAACTCTAAACAGATATAGGCCGCTTATTATTTTATTATTTTATCAAAACACAAGTAGAGCAAAAAAAAAACCCGATATTTTCTTTTGGGATTTTTATCAATAAAAACTGTTTTGGCTAGCTTGCAAAAGTATATTAAGAAAACTACTTTGGCACACTCCCAACTAGTTTTGTAGGAGTTCCATGCACTCATAATTGATTGTTGGAGCTCGAGAAAGCTCGGGAATTATCGATTTTGGGTATAAACTCGGCGTGTAATTATTTCCCAAAGATTTTCTTTCGGATTGCAATCCGACATGGGGACATGGGGAAATTGATGACATCGTCTTAAATATGATATCAAGTTCTATTCGAGTAGCTGGGTATATGCTGTACTATCCTTTTTGTGGAGGTAAAGGCAACTGGAACCTTGCCCCTACTATACAACTTCAACCGTTGAAGTTCCTCCTCAAAAAGAGGAGGATCCTTCAGTAAATCGTGCCAATTTCGACAGTAGTGACGAGACTTAATATTTAATCTTGATGAACCAGATGGCTTTAATGGAAAGGTGATGAATTTAGACCTATTTTTATCCAAGGTATTTGAAAGAGTTGTTTAAAAACAAATGGAAGTCCATCTTAGAACGCAAAATATTTTGTCTCCAATGCAATCTGGCTTCCGTCAAAAACATAGCTGCACTACTGCAATAATAAACCTTGCCGATGACATAAGACAGGCCTTGGATGAAGACCATGTCCTAGTTCTCCTAGACTTTTATAAAGCCTTTGACACCATACCATCAATCTATTTTTTGTGATAAACTTTGAAGGTCATGCAGGTTCTCTACTACTGCTGTAAACTTCTCGTCTTCTTACCTGTCATAGAAAGCAAGCGGTTGTGGTTGGTACAAGAATATCAAGTTTTCTACCTAGTGCAAGAGGGGTCCCTCAAGGATCAATATTGGGCCCACTGCTTTTCTCCCTCTACATTATCGAGATTCCTTCGATAATTTCATAATCAAAGATCGTCGAAATGTATTGCAGATGATGTTCAATTATTTAAAAGCTGTCCGCTTGGACTGATAAGATTGCTCTTACACCATCAACATCAACCTGGAAAAGATTTCGCTGTGTTCAAATAGAAATGGTCTGTTTTTAAATCCGATTAAGTCCATATGTATTGTTATCAGCAGAAACTCTTTGATTTCTACTTATTTTTCAATTATCACCCTCAACAGTTTACCCATTGAATACGTTGAAACAGCAAGATATCTGGGAATGCTATTCAACAAAACCGTCACTTGACATGGCTTTGGGCAATATTTTACGCTGTGAAAAACCCGTCTAATGCTTGCTAAAACACTGATAATACCAATTTTAACATTTGGGTGCGAAATTTTTGACGCAGTCATCAGAAAAAAGCTCAATGTCGCCTTTAACAGCATTGCTCATTACATATGTAAATGGTTTGAGAAGATGTGACTGTATCTCTAATTTTACACGCACTATACCTCCTCTACCCATGTGGCTCGGTCTACTCGGTCAGCACAATGGGTGCACTGAGTCGTAACCCCCGGTCTCCACTAGCTATTAACCGATAGCTTGCTATATAGTAGGCTATCATTATAGGTCGTGGTGACCATTAACGCAAGCTATAAATTGATAGCAAGCCATAGATAGCAAGCGATATAGCATGCTATGTAAAGCATGCTTTGAAACAGAAATCATTTACTAAAGAGATATTAAACTTTCCCGGCACTTTCCAGGGGCCTACAAGCTATTTCACGCATTTTGTTACATTTTCACGCACATTTGTTTGACTTGGTCAATTCACCCTTGAGTTGGTCAATTCACCCCTAAATCACAACAACAACACAGTAAATTCACCTCTAAATCACAACAACAATGAGTGAATTTGACAGCTGATGAAGAAATTGGAAAGTGCTTTGGGTATGTTCACTAGATGTTAACAATATTGAAATTATTTTTTTTCTTTAAAATATCAAAATTTAAATGTCGTATATTATTTAAAGAAAAATATAAGCACTCACAATATCTGATTGCATTTTACAATATGAAGACAAGAAATAAATGTGAAATGCACACTTTTGATCTTTACTTCTGGGTTGACGATAAAATAACTTAAAATTGTATTTATGTTGTTGGAAAACATTAGTTCGAATTTTGAAATTTTGTTCAATATAGAAATATATGTATGTACATAATGAGAAATATTAAAAAGAAATTATTGAAATTCTGTTTTTTTTAAGTTGAAAATTATTAAGTTAACAGTAATATTGTGAAGAAGGAAAAAAAGGAAGAAAAATGAAATAACGATGGGCGTTAAACCACTTAATTATTATGCAAAGCCTTTGATCACTTTTCGGTTTGTAACTACTTAGCTCTCAAGTGGATGTTTTTTTATTAAAAAAAACTCTAGGATTCACATTGCAGATAACATAGTTTGTACCGGCAAAATTTACATTTTTGTAATTTAATTAACAAAAAAATAAATTAGTGGTTAATATACATATGAATACATGCATTCATGGATTAATATTGTTTTCATTTGCAAGCCTAACATAGGGTTCAAAATGTGTAATGTGTTTTGAATTTGAGAGAACGGCGACACTTTAAAAGTTAGAAATGCTACTAACATCCATTATGGCCAAATACATACACATTTCAATATTTTAGACATATTGAAAAACATATATGAGAAAGATATGATGAGTTTACCACGATATCTAGAAAAATAAAATATAGAAAACAAAAATGTAGAACAAAAAAAATCTCGAAAGCAAAATCTCAAACACCAGAAATGTAGAAAAAATTAATAAATTAATAGCCTTAAAATAAAAATCTAGAATTAATATTAATTTTTGAGACAATGGTAACTATTCGCGCGCAAGGATATACGTAAGTCCCTCTTCTGTGGGACATGAATCCACAATCGAGTTACAGACTTACAAATGTCTGTCCAAAACCATGGCGCATAAGTTAATTTTTTTTTATGTCGAAGATGGGACATAAGTTCACAATTTTTGGCGAGGATAATCAAGCAAAATTACATCACTGCTCCTTAACGATCGTCGTAGGTATTTGGTAGGCAGCCACTTACCAATGTAAGGTGATACATATGTAAGGTTCCACACTTGATATTTTAAATCAAAAATTACAGAGTTCACATTTTAGAGCCGTTTTCATTATTTTCAAAATTAAAATGAAGAGAAAAAAATTTTAAAAAAATTATGTTTTCCAGATTTAGTCTTTCGAGATTTTTGTACTTTCTAGATTTTGTGCCATTCGAGATTTTTGCTTTCGAGATTTATAAGGTTTATTTTCGAGATTTTTGTCGTTCTAGCTAACGTGGTGTTCCCAGATATGATCCACATAATCAGCCTCATTGAAATATTTAAAAATAATTTTATATTTCAATAAAAGCATTATATGTGAGTGAAGCAAATGTTTTTCGGTAAGCAAATGTTTTGCATTCGTCATTGAAATCAAAAACAAATAAGCAGTTGCTCAACAATAATTTTGCAAATACATTTTTAATACTGTTTTCATAGTTACATAACTTTGGCTGTGTATTAGGATTGTAGTAGTTCAGGATATTTAAACATATGTATGTAAGGGAATTGGAATGGAAATTGCCTTTTCATATGCTTTAGAACTGTAGACTACTTGTTCGAGATTAACACAATTACTGATTGTAAAGCTTAATTTTATTATTTATTGATTTTTGTACGTTTATACATAATTGTAATTAAAGTTCGTTAAGCCAAAATCCAGGAACGGCCGTAATATCTGTAATAGAAAGCCTCATCAATCAAGACACAATTGTTACTGGCATTCTACTTATGTATACCAAGAATTACCGTAACTTAACTTGCTTGCTATGTTTTTACCGCTTAACTTCGCTGCAACAATAATTTTTGTAGCAATTACTTGATTTTTTAATTAACAATAACAATCTCAATTGAAATTGGTGTCTATTATTTTCTATTTATGATCAATATTCAAAAAAATAATATCTTATTTTAGAAACATACAGAAAAGCTACAATCCGTCTGGAACGGATCGTATGATACCCTATCCTCATCTCTATAAAATGGGCGTGGCCAAATTGCATTTTGTACTCAAAAATAGCTATAATGTCGAACGTTTGAGGATGTTACATGTAAAATTTTATCAAAATAGATTTTTTGATGATAACGCCCCCAAAAAGTGGGCGTGGCCAAAACTGTTCTATGGCTGAATTGTAGGGAATCTAAATACCCAAATATTTGGTCTTAACAAAATTTTTCGGTTTCATATAATTTAGTGAAGTTATAAAAAATTAGGCGTGGCAGTGGGCGGATGTAAACAAATTTTACACTAGTATTGTATCTTTTTCTCGGAAGCCCAGATATGAAATTTCAGCGTCCTAGTTAAAAATTTAAGGCCCAAAAATCGGTTTTGTGATGAAAACGCCCCCAAAAAGTGGGCGTGGCCAAAACTTTTGTATGGGTGGATTGTAGGGAATCTGAATGTCTAAATATTTGGTTTCATATAATTTAGTGAAGTTATGAAAAAGTGGGCGTGGCAGTGGGCGGATTTCAAAAATTTTTACACTTGTACTGTATCTTTTTCTCAGAAGCCCAGATATGAAATTTCATCGTCCTAGCTCAAAATTTAAGGCCCAAAAAGCGGTGACATACGGACGGACGGACGGACGGTCATCGCTCAATCGATTTCGCTATTGATGCTGATCACGAATATATATGTATACTTTATAGGGTCTATCTCGATTATTTCTCTATGTTACAAACTATGTGTCAAACTTAATATACCCTTAGGATAGGGTATAAAAAGAGTCATTTTTATGTCATTCAATTCGAAAAACAAGCAATAATTATTTTAAATTGAATTTTATTTATGATATTAATTTTTTCCTTTCACATTGATTTTCCAGTATTGTTTCCAATGCACAATATTTATAGCAAAAGCTTCCGTTTTGCGAACACATCCGCTGTGTACTTATTCCACCACTAGAGGAATTGTTGTTGCCAATGTACACGTATTCACAGCCAAGGAGCGAATTACAACAAAAACAATGTAAACAAATGGGTTTTGAGAGGAAAGAGAGGTACAAGTTTAATATCTCTTTACTCAATGATTTCTGCTTTGAAAGCAGCCCAAGCTGTCATTTTGTTGTCAATTGCAGTGGCAGTGTTGCCATAATAAATATTTTTTATGTGTGTGGATGATGCATTACTTATTTTTTTATACAAAATTTTTTTTTAATATTTTTTTTGTCGTTGTGATTGGTTTATTTTGCTCATAATAAGCATTACAGTTGTACACAGTCTTTCAATGTTCGATGCTTTTAATTGTCTTTAATTGACTATTCTGTGAGAAATTTGTCCTCACCTCCTAAAGTATTGAATGTTACTACAAACATACAGAAAAGCTACAATCCGTCTGGAACACATATGATATCCTATCCTCCTCTCTATAAAGTGGGCGTGGCCAAATTGCATATTGTACTCAAATATAGCTATAATGTCGAACGTTTGAGGATGTTAGCGGATTAAGGCCCAAAAAGCGGTGACATACGGACGGAGGGACGGTCATCGCTCAATCGATTTCGCTATTGATGCTGATCACGAATATATATACTTTATAGGGTCTATCTGGATTATTTCTCTATGTTACAAACTATGTGTCAAACTTAATATACCCTTAGGATAGGGTATAAAAAGTAGGAGTTCTAATTTAACTCTAATAAAGAAATTAAGAATTAATTAGTACTTCAGTGAATTTAAAGGAAAATGTCGATTTTCAATCGAAAATAAGAACAGGAGAAAAATTGTCAAAACTGTCTCGCAATTGTCATCTGTCTGATTGCTTTTGTCCACTTGCAAAACGGAAATTCATTTTGCACCCCTAATGAGAATGTAATTAGCTAATGACTTAATTATATATTTCCGGGTTTTCCGGAGAAGTCTCTTTCATTTCCCCACAATATATCTTTCAACAAATGAGTCTCAATATCATGTAGTGTTCTTTTTGCTAAAAACGGTTTAACGGTTTAAATTGATGCTTTTTGTTTTTTGTTTTCTCTGCCGATTTAGCTGGTTCAATAATTTCATTGCTTTAATGCACTCTACGTGTTTTTTATTCGGCGTCGCCATTTCAATTAAAAAATCAAGCTATGAGCATCGCAGGCATTTTGTAATTTTTGTTGATAAATCGTTTATCTCTTTTTTTATAACCTGATTTCCTTTTTTTACTTTTCCCGTCACTAATTACTTAGCAAAAATAAAATGATTTACCACCACAGAAAATTTGTGGTGGGCATTTTTCTGCTTTCGCTATTGCTATCTGCTATGGATTTATAGCTAGTGGAGACTAGGGGTAATAGAATTTCTAATAGAGCACTTTTACATGGTGGATTTTTGTGCCCGCGGCACACGAATGCCTAGGAAAGGGAAGTGAAAAGTGCAGGGGGTAGACCGAGTTCGCACGGGTAGAAGATTTGTGTGGTACTTTCGCGTGTTCTCTTTTATTTTGTTCATAGTTTTGTTCATTTGCTTTATTCTTGTGTTCTCAGTGTTGAGTTAGTGTCAAAAACACTGTGTGTCGGAGCAGAGCAAAATAGAAGGGAGAAAGAAATATAAATAGTTCCCTGGGCACAATCGCGGGTTCGCGATATTTTTTCCGCATTTTTAATACATTAGTTTTCAGCTTTGCATAAAAGAGAAAACACGTTTTTTAAGAAAAGGAAAGCAATCATTTTGCAAAGCAACATACACAAATCAAATGCGTCACACTTTATTTTCAAATAAAGCTAGACAGCAAAACAGGCGCAAATGGCAAACGTATAATTTTAATGCAGAAATGTCAAAAAAAATGCTGCCAGTGGCTGAAAAATGTAGTTTGAGATACATTTTTAATGCATTTTTTTGACATTTTCGCATTTATAAGGTTAGTGCGTATACACTTACACCAAATGGGAATTTCAGTAGGTAATTTTGCGTACTACTCTAACTTCATTTTCAGAGCAATAAAAATGCGGAAAAAATGTAGTATCATACGAGCTTAAGGGATGATGCAGGTCATTAATAATATTTTTCAGTCATAGTTTCAGAATGAATGGCGGTAATGCCCATCTATTAGTTCAACTACATTTCAATCCGATTTCGACTCAACCCCTCGAATCGGTGTGTGCAACTACCCAGGTCGAAATCTCAACTCAGTTTCGAGTCGACTTTTCAATCCTACATACATATATACGGGGTATATGTGTATAGTTTTTGTTAGAAAATTAAGACATGTTTCTCTCTTTGTAGCTGCCGTGGCTCAAGTTGTTAGTGCGTTGGACTACGGAGCAAGGGGTTCCAGATTCAATTCCCAAACGATACCTAAAATTTTCACGGCCCCACCTCTCGCGAGCTTCTGACAAATATCCTAGAGTAAAACTGTCATGAAAAAGCTTCTTAAAACCAAAAATTGCCCTTCGAATACGACATTAAACAATAGGGACCCTTCCGTTCGTGTTAAGAATATAACACGCACAACACGAATGGTTGTGCGAAGCTAGGCCCTGGGTCCCATGAACTTGTCGTGCCAAAAATTTGTATTTTTTTTTTTTTTACTTTTTTGTTTCTTTCTTTCTTTCATCCGCTCCTCTGTGAAGTCGAAGCTACATGTTTAGGTGCAGTTTTTGGGAAAAGGGACAAATTTCCGACAGAAAACATACATAGTTCCAGGAACTAAACGGGTCCGGAACGACCCAAGTCTATGACTATCTAATATAAACATCGCTGGCTTAGTACTTAAAGATTATATTTTGAAGTACTATTATTCTGAGGAAATCAGGTGCAAAGTTTTAAACACCTGATTTTCTATTAAAATAATATTATGAAGCTAAAACTTCTATCGGAACAGAAAGTAGATATACCACAGGCAATAAAACAGTAGATTATTGTTTCTTTTAGTGAATAAGAATTAACAACCACTTTTAATTTGGACTTAGAATCTTTGTGCTAATGACTCTCTAGGTTCTATATGTACACGGTATAGGACTTCGTTACGATGTAACGGTTTATCATCAAATTTACTACATTTATGTCCGTTCAAAAGTTCTATGTTCTGGACACATTGGATTTCTTTAATACCATTATAATATATTAAAGATAATGGATGTTAAAATAACATTTGAATTTATATGCGAAAAAGTTGTATGTAACTTACATATATGAAATATGGTTTGAACTTTAAAATTGATTTCTAGTTCGATGTTCATATTGAACTCTACTACATTCAAATATTGATAAATTACTATAAATTTGTTTGCACAACCGACATAGAACAACATTTCTATAATTATTGTTGATAGCTGTTTAAAACGTAAAACATTTTAATATCTAAAATTCTTTTTTTTTTTCATTTTCTATGACAGAACTTTATAGTATTTGTCTAGCAATACGTACGTATGTAGGTGATTTCTGAACAAACTGATTGTACTCCTTTAATTAGGCGAGCGACATTCATCCCACCTCTTAGTTATAAAATACAAGTATGTATGTATAAACACACGTAAATTGAATTATATTTGGTTGAAACTTTATTTTATTTAAACGGTTCACCAGAAAGAAATTGTTCCTTAAAGAAAAACCAGAACAAAAATGAATCGACCTTAATGGTCGTTATTTCAAAAATAAGACGTCGACCGAGAGTCGAATTTTTAATGTTTTAAGCGACATCTGCTAGTTCAGCAAGGGAAGTATCTGGTGCTGCCAAGTTTATGATAGAAGGTTCGGGATATAGAATGCATTTTAGAATTAAGCATTTAAATACGGCTTGTTTAAGTTCTGTTAATTTAAAAACAAAATTATTAGTTAATTTCGTTTGTCACTCAAATCGCATCATTTATTTCCATCGTAACAAATTAGCTGGCAAACTTGTTTATACTGTGTATTCTAGGTGCAGTTTAAATGTCAATACATGTCGACATATCAAACACGACTTTCTTTGCATGTACATTTAGGAGTAATTGCACAGAGAAATAGTAATCATGATTACAGATGATAAATCTATTTATGTTTCTACAATTAAATTAATTAAAAATTCTGCAGAAAATAATGTCATACAAAAATGCAACAATTTATTTATTTATAATCGCATTGAAGAAATATGCTACACATGCGTTCAATTGTCTGTTTTGTTTTGTTATTGCCAGTGTATCCTGATATCTTCCTGCCTTTAAAGATGTTTCATCCCTTAAAAATTCTACTCGCGTAAGAAGGAAACAGTTGGATGGAAGGAATATGGCAAGTTGTTGAAAATTGACTAAATTTGTTTACATTTTTTTTATTTACATTTATAGTTCAAAACGACGTTCTTTGGAATAGTTTCAGTATTTGTGCTCTGCAATTTTCTATGGACGCTGCATTTCCTCAATAGTAAAAATTACTTTCAAAATAAGGTATATAATGCATCTTTTGCACCGAAAAATGTGGCTACATCAAATGAAATAACTCTTCCAAATACAAATAAAGTATCTGTATTTTATCCATATAACTTGGCTTTTACGGGAATCAATACAGAAATTGGGAGGTGGGACAATCAAAGACTATACAAAATATTCGATTTTGCACTAGTAGGAGAAAAATTTGGAAAACTTTCCGCGAACAGTAATGTTTGTTTGGCTACACAAAGCTCTATAGAAAGATTGTATTCAATTGTCCAAGTAAGTAAACATTGGATGGGTCCTATTTCTCTCGCAGTGTTCGTTGCTGATAGTGAAGAGTTTTATATTTTACAAAACTATGTCACTTACTTGAGATTGTGCTTTAATTTTATAAGTGAAAACATAAGTTTCCACATACTCGTTCCGAAATCAACAAGTCCTTTAAATAACACACAAAAACACTCGACTTATACAGCAAGTTTTGACTGTCATTCTCCAAAAATAACATTAAGTAAAATGTTAAAATCAAGAAGTGTTGATAGCTTAAAGTGGAGACTTAGAAATGTTTATCCACAAAATCACTTGAGAAATTTAGCTAGGAAAGGTTGCCAAACGAAATATGTTTTTCTAACGGACGTTGATATAATTCCAAGCGAAAATATTGTTTCACAATTAAGTGCATTTCTCAGACGCACAGATTGTAAGAAAATGTGTGCTTTTGTGATTCCAACATACGAAATTGATAATCGAGCTAAATTTCCTGCAAGCAAAATTGATTTACTTCGTCTTATTAAAAAAAATTTGGCAAGGCCTTTCCACGAAAATGTTTTCATATACAATCAATACGCAACTAACTTTTCCAGGTATGTATCTTTTAAAATAACATAATTTGAACATCAAATTTGAAGTCATGCACACGTATACATATGTATATGTATTACACTTCCAGATGGCAGAGGGATTCAAGGTCTGATGTCGACACATTTATTAGCCATAACGTAACTAATTTCGAATTTTTATATGAGCCTTTCTATGTTGCTTCGGACGATTCACCTGCTCACGATGAACGCTTTCTAGGCTACGGATTTACAAGAAACTCTCAGGTAGGTACAGTAAAAATTAGACATGAATATATCATTGGAAATATGTGTTGTAAAATCTCATTTGTTAAAGACTCGATAGTTGCCACGATTACGATTTCCGGGAAACCAAGTTTTGAAAACCCAATTTTGTACATCTCGAAGAAATAAGCAAAACTTGTATCCTTCAGTTATGACATTAAACTGTAGGTTTCTCCAATTCGTATAAAAAATCTAACACGCACATCGCGAATAGTTGCCAGCAGCTAGTCTCTAAGTCTTCCATGGGCTGCCAACTATTTTTTTTTTTGAATTAGTTAATAATTCCCTTTCCTAAATATTGACAATAGAATTCCTCAAAGGTTGCTACTCTCTGTGATTGCATATAATGTCTACATCGATTCACTTAAAGGAGAATTCAACCTACCAATCTACAATTTAGACTTTGTTGGTGGGCGTTTGGACAATAGATTATTACTGGCGTCAGATGATCGCAGTGCACAGCAACAAGGTGCAATTGTACCTTCTTTTAAAATTAAAACATGGCATTTATGTAAGAAACACAAATGCGAAGCGAATCCGATCTTGGTTCCACTGAAAAGAGAGCTTAAAATTCTAGGACTAATGTTTGAAAATAACGTAAAATAGATTGGCACATTCTCTCCAAAATAAGTCCTATGGATATGTCCCCAGCCCCAAAGGCCGTTTTTTTTAAACAGCCCAGCATGGAGTGGTAGCACAATTCGGAAGATCACTATCACAAAGAATTCACGGTGGTGGCCTTGATAGACATAGAAGAAGCCTTCAAAAATATGAAATCTGATGAAATTTTAATGCAATTTCGACGCATTGAAGTTCGAGTTGTTGCATATGGGGATGATATTGTCGTACCGAACCATCACTGAATTGTTACAATCAGTCCTCTTTAGACGAGATTATAAGGAGTAACAACATCTAGCTCAAAACAAAAACAAAAAGTTGTTTAATTGTTTAGACATGCTTGTTTCTTCTCTAAATTATCTTCAAGATACTCATCACAAAACTCGCCTTTTTGGGTTTCTCCAAACAAAAGAATGCTTGCATAAAACCAGGACTTCTATTCAAGGTGTTGTTAACTGGAAATCCAAGTTACGTTAAATGCCTACCCCAATCGCTGGTTGTATTTACATTACACTTCTGGACTAACATCGGGACAAAAATACGATTTATTCGCTCGATTTAACCATTAGATTGAGGAGAATGTGTCGCAATCTTAAAGGAATTGACATTTTGTTCATCTAAGAAATCGAAAAATTCCTTGGACGTAATGAGTATCGAAAGGAACATCTCCTTTAAAGATAGATTGTAACTTTTGTATGCTTTTATCTCTTCAATCATTTAAACGAATAGTTTCTCACTGGTGATCAAAACACTTATCGTCCCCTAGATGACACACCGTTTGATGGTGCGTTCCTATCACCTGTTCTTCTATTTAAGATGGCAACAAAAGTAGAATCTTGTCTTTACCTTGTCGATTAAATATGTCTTAAGGTGTAAATTATAGAAAGAGTCTCCAGTTCATGGCAGTGATGCAGTTGCTCGCTTTCAAAAATAAAACACTGGATAAAATCCATCTGCTTTATTTTTAGATAATACAGGTGAAGCCCATTAAAACTAACTAATTTTTTAGCCCATTAAAAGTTTCCATTTCTTCATACCAAATACAAACGGAGTATCCTTTTTCAACAAATTGTATAGTGGTTTAGCAATATTACCAAAATTCTTAATACATTTTCTAAAATAGGAGCAAAGAAAATTGGGAATGGGGTTCAAATTACAATCTTTACGCCTCACACCATCTTCAGTAATCTTGTAACCCAAATATACTATTTTAGTTTGCAAAAATCTCCATTTATCAAATCGAAGATGTAAGCCGTTTTTTACAACTATGTCTACGACCTGCTTCAAAATGACTAAATGTTCTTCAAAAGAAAATGTTGCAATGAGAATATCATCAAAGTAGGTTATAACTTTACCCTCAGAGATCAAACTTCTAAATAAGTGCTTCATAAACTGTTCAAAAACGGGTGGGGCATTATCTGTGGGACGATAGAGATGCTCTTCAATGGGTAAGTGGTAATTGTCACGCAATGTGACCTTATTTAGTTCCTCAAAAATCAAAGAGCACGACTTTTTTATTCTTTTTCTGGACGATTGGAGATACATAAGCGGAATTCGAGTCACGAACATTACCCTCCTCATCTCAGATGTTTTGAAGCTCAACCTTATCCCCCGGTCTCCACTAGCTATCAACTGATAGCTTGCTATATAGCATGCTATCATTATAGCTCGTGGAGACCATTAGAGCAAGCTATAATTGATAGCAAACTATAGATAGGAGGCGATATAGCTTGTACACAGTCTTTCGATGGTGGATGCTTTTAACCATGTGGGACACCTGAAAATTCTTGACTCAATTCCCAGAAAGGACATGTTTTGCACTATCCCCGACATCATGGGAGTACAGTTTCGGCAGGTTATTTGAGGTAGAAATATTGGATCGTGCAAACTGGTTTAATAGTGTTTCGGCACTGGACCCTAGAGGTCTGATCTGGTGCACAGATGGATCAAAGATGGCCGCTGAAGTTGGAGCTGGCGTCTTTGGACCCAACACCAAGGTCTCTATACCTATGCGAACGTGTCCCACGGTTTTCCAGGCTGAACTCTATCCCAATTAGATCTGCGCTAGGATAAACATTGGTAAGGTTATTAAGGATATATGTATATCTTTTCAAGTAGCCAGGCAGCACTCAAAGCGCTGTTGTCCAATTTAATGGACTCTTTATCAGTCAAGATAAAGTGCTACGACGTACTATAATCTCTTGCCAGACATATGTAACAGGGTGAAACTCGGTTGGGTTTCCAGTCACCAATGAATTGCAGGCAACGAATCTGCAGACGAACTAGCTAGGGCTGGCTCAGAATCTGCGTTCATAGGAACTGAACCGTACTGTGGTGTCAAATGGGCTGATTAATGATTACGAACACAAACTATGACATCTCGGGGCTAAGACAATCCAAGCGATTAATCAGGCCTTATTCCTACAAGGAAGTCCTTAATCTAGATAAGGAAAGTATTAGGAAGCTGGTGAGCTTTCTCACAGGTCACTTTGGCCATCACCTTAACATACTTAATCTCTGCCCAGTAACGGAATGTAGGTTCTGCTTGGAAGATGACGAATCCTCTGAGCACATTCTCTGCGAATGCCCAGCATTACATTGGTTAAGGAGCCGTATTTTCCACAAAGAAATACGTTCGTCAGCAGAGCTGAGAAACTATGCTACTATGGATGTGCTATCCTTCATAATGGAGGTGGTACGTGTCTTGGTTTAGCTATACCCTTTCTTTATATAATAGAACTTTTTAGATCCCAGTTAGCTATATATATATGTATATATATAAAACAAAAAGTCGAGCGTTACTACTGTGCAGTATTTCTTTGTGCCCCCTAGCCATCTTTTTCCCAAGTATCGCTTCAGCTGTTGTATCTACTACATACCTCTATTCTTGTTCTCAGCATTGTTGGGCAGGATATTTGACTTACTGCCCCTTAGCTTCTTTATCACCATCCTATATGCCACCCGTTGGAGTCGAGGTGTGCTTCGTTGCAGAGTTGTTTGAAACATCTTGCTTTGCTCCCTTTGATGGCCTTGTCAAGTTCGCGTCTCGCCGACCTGAAGGTATCTAGACGTTCTTGAAACTTTGGTCTTCCGCTAGAACGCTGGAATCTGCGTCAGGCCTGGAGGCATTTTGCACTGAGCGTTTTGATCTCATCATTCCACCAGTAGCAAGGTTCAACCCTTCTGCTAGCTGATCTGGACATCGGTGCATCGCACGCTGTCTTCATTGTTAGGGTCAGTTGATGCTATGTGTTGTCTGCTGATCAGTGGCTGGTTAAAAAGTCGGCATTTAACATTTCCTCGAACGCCTCTTTGTCGAAAGATGCATCTTTCCACTTCGGCTCTGTTAATTTGGGGCACTGCCTGGGCTTCTCTTTGCCAACGTTGAATATAATCGCCTGGTGTTCACTGTGCGTATATTCCTCGCTGACTCGCCATTGTGTTTTACGCAAGAGCGAATTACTCATGAACGTAATGTCTATGACGGAGCCCTTGCCGGTTTTGCGAAATGTATTTTTTGCACCATTCTCCGCAAGGCTTATCTTGAGTGATGCGAATGCCTCGAAGAGAGCTCGCCCCCTTCTGCCCGTAGTCCTACTACCCCATTCTGTAGCCCGTGCGTAGAAATCAACATCAATAACCACTGGGTACTTTTCACGTGCCATTCAGCTGTTCCAAGTAGTCAATATCTGCCAGACTAAGGGGTGCGTAGCAGCTGTAGAAATGTATACCGCTGAACCACCGGTATTTTGCAGAGCGTGGTGTCCACAGGTCCATATCGCTACCTTTTTTGAGTTTTCGTCTATCCAGGTACAACCATCCAGAGGTTTGTATGGTTCAGTAATAAGGGAAATGTCGACTCTTTGTTCCCTCGTCATTTGTGTCAGCAAGTCCTGGGCGGTCGCGCATTGGTTAAGGTTTATCTGCATAACCTTCATTGTGGCTTACTGGTAAGAGCTTTCTTGAACACCGAGCATTTGACACCAGCGACCACAATACCAACGTTTTTGGTTGATCCGCTTTGCACCAAAAACGTATTGAGTCCTTTGTACAGTTCTTGGCTATATGACCTTCCTTTCCGCATTTTCTGCACTGCTTGGAACGATCATGTTCGCTCTCGCAGTTGTGTACCGTGTTGCCAAATTCTAGCCACTTAAAGAAATCGGTCTTAGGCGAATATTTCTTCGAAGATCTGAACGATCTAGCCAGACTAGACTTAGGCAAGATTAGGAGCTTTGTCACCCGGTCAAAGTGGTTTAATGACTAAACTGTGAACCACACATCTTCGGCATGGGTCTGCACCGAAAATGGTTGCCCTGCCCTCTATCCCATCTGAAAAGTTTCAATGTAGGTCTCCGGTGCTGGTAATCCGGTTTTTCAATAGTGGTATCACAATGGACCTCCTTTTTGGTCTAAGTGCGTCCCTGCTAAGCGGGGACTACCACCTAACCCAACCCATCCCAAAGCACTTCGTTAGCGATACGCGCACCCGAATACGACAATTTACCAAGCCAATCGTAATCTTGCGCGACTGCAACATGTTTGCACTGTCTCCGGGCAATCCAATCGTCGTTTCTGGTGTGCCGCCGTAGGCCTTTCTTATGTTAAGAACGACTGCTTCGCAAACCCCGTTTAGTTGGTACTGAGCTATAATTGCATTGCAGATCTTCTTCCCATCTTTCTTGGTGGTGACCTCATCAATGTCATTGATTTCCAACGTCGAGCGGTGTGTCAGCGTTTGGACCTCCATGTCATCGCTAAGGGGTTCACCTATTATGCCCTTAAACTGTTCGGTTTTCCCACCTGCCTCGTTAATTTGGAACAGCAGGTCACCTCAGCAGATTAGGTCACCCTTCTCTGCCACCACGATTGCATCGGGTCGGGTTTTTTCTTCTTGGGTCCTTTCTTCTTCCTAATCACCTTTGACCTGGCGTTGTTGTCGTTGTTGTTGTTGTTTTCGACTTGCCTGTCATTCGCCAGCTTTTTGGAGCTTGGCTTTCAAGCACTTATGGGGTCTTGTGCCAGAGCCAGATCGGTGCTAAACAGGAATGATACATCGTACGTACACCAGCAACTTAATAGTGACACAACATTGAGCGTTCTTTGAGTCCCCCCAGGGTTTTAACGGGACGAGGGCGTTTGTAGCATTAGCCTGGAAGTCATTTTCAGGCAGGTGAGGTTGGGAGTTTATAGGTTGAATTACGCTTTATACGTTATTATACGCATATTGCGTATGTGTGTATGGTAAGGGGAAGGTGCCCGCGCAGTAACTTGGTAGTTTTTGAATTTCAGGATATGCTCTCTTTCACAAGTCTGAATGAGCGGGCTATAAAACACAAAAAAATTATGCAGCAACAGACGTTTTTATACCCTATCCTAAGGGTATATTAAGTTTGACACATAGTTTGTAACATAGAGAAATAATTGAGATAGACCCTATAAAGTATATATATTCGTTATCAGCATCAATAGCGAAATCGATTGAGCGATGACCGTCCGTCCGTCCGTCCGTCCGTCGGTATGTCACCGCTTTTTGGGCCTTAAATTTTGAGCTATGACGATGAAATTTCATATTTGGGCTTCTAAGAAAAAGATACAGTACAAGTGTAAAAATTTTTGAAACCCGCCCACAGCCACGCCCACTTTTTTATAACTTCACTAAATTATATGAAACCGAAAAATTTTGTTAAGGCCAAATATTTAGGCATTCACATTCCCTACAATCCGCCCATACAAAAGTTTTGGCCACGCCCACTTTTTGGGGGCGTTTTCATCACAAAACCGATCTTTGGGCCTTAGATTTTTAACTAGGACGCTGAAATTTCATATCTGGGCTTCTGACGAAAAGATACAGTAGATATGTAATTTTTTTTTAAATCCGCCCACTGCCACGCCTACTTTTTTATAACTTCACTAAATTATATGAAACCGAAAAATTTTGTTAAGACCAAATATTTGGGTATTTAAATTCCCCACAAGTCACCCATAAAGCAGGTTTGGCCACGCCCACTTTTTGGGAGCGTTATCATATAAATAAAAAAAATTTACATGTAACATCCTCAAACGTTCGACATTATAGCTATATTTGAGTACAAAATGCAATTTGGCCACGCCCACTTTATAGAGAGGAGGATAGGGTATCATACGATCCGTTCCAGACGGATTGTAGCTTTTCTGTATGTTTGTCTTTTAGTTTAGTGCCTGAACGTGTCGATCGCGCTCTGAAAGCTCTGATTTATTTTAGAAACACTAGGGCACTAAACTCTAAAACGACTGCAAATTAATCGAAGATTCATGCTTTTGGTCGTCTTAAACACTGAAATACTATTTATACTTACTTACTTACTTAGGTGGTGCTACAGTTCGAGGTGGACCGGGTCCTCAACCAACAAGCCTCTCCAGTTAACGCGATCTTTAGTTAACTGCCTCCAGTTGCGCAGTCCAAGTTGGTTAGGTCTTCTTCCACTAGTGTGCGCCACCTTAGGCGAGGTCTTCCTATACTGCGTTGTACCTCCGGGTTGGAGGGTCGAAGACTCTTCGGGTTATTCGCTCTACATGTCCTAGCCCTCTTAGACGATTGATGCATACTTTTCTTCGTTAACGTCCATGCCTCTGCGCCATACAGTATGACTGGGATGATGACGGTCATATAGAGACTCCTTAGTGTTTCTTTACAATGCCTTGTTACTCCATTGCCAAAAATCAAGGACTAATATGTTAGGGCTAACATGTTAGGCATTGCATTTGGATCGCAAAATTGATTAACATGTTAGGTAACAGTTCCATACGTCACAAACGGAATTTTCGAAATTCCAGTTTCCATTTTCACTTTTAATTTTTTGTGGATTGTGATTTTTTTCAGCATAGCTTTTGGTAGCATAGTCAACTCTTAGATTCAAACGCAATGAGTTTAGAATGTTTGCAGATGTGTTTTGCAAAATTTTATCAAAAGCATGACTGAAACACTCGTTTATCAATACTCTAGTTAGTTGGTTTCGGGTTATATTTTCATTACTGCTTATATTTCACACTACATTTGTACATACATATGGGGTTTATACATATAAGCATGTAATTAGAAAATATACTATTTACTTTGGATAACCTCAGTTGCGTTGTTTCATTAGCCAAGGTTCATTGATGTATAAATTAAATGACAAACCCCACAGAAACCCGAACTAACTAACAATCAAGCAATTATTTTTTTTTCTCATAAATCAGTAAAGCACAACAAAAACTACGAAAATGACATTTCGCCCAACTGAGAACCAAATTATTTGGCTAAGAATCCAAGCTACGACCTCCAAGGAGAAGAGAGAGAATGAGCTCGTTCAATAACCTAGTCAGGCCTAACATGTTAGGCATAGGTTTCTGAACTCAAAATTGACTAACATCTGACAGCTCCATACGTCACAAATGGATATTTCGTAATTCCAGTTTTCATTTTTACTTTGGTTTTTTGTGAATTGTGATATTTTTTAGAACTTGGGAAAAAACTAACTTATTTTAATAAAAACTATGGGTAGCATAGTGAACTTTTAGACTCAATCGCAATGAGTTTAGAACATTTGTAGATGTTATTTGCAAAATGTTATCAAAAACATCACTGAAACACTCATTTATCAATACTGATCATAAAGTTTTATACTCTATGGACAATATTTTCAATATTTCTTATATTACACACTATGTATGTACATACATATGTGATGTATGTATATAAACAAGTTTTTTTTTTTTTTTTCCTTCTTAGTTTATCTTTTCATCTCAGCGCGTAGCTGAAACGTACATCCCGATGGGATTAGGCTCAGATGGAACATAAATTTTGTTCTAACTCTTAACTTTATTATCGCACCTAGTTTATTAAACCAATTAGCAATTTTTTTCTGACAATTGTCTTTTGAAAATTTAAGAAACCTTTTTTTGTCGTTTACCTTTTTCTTTTAACAATATTAATCACTTTTTTCTTGTGATCTTGCTACATATGTATGTATGTATGTATGTATGTTGCTTTTTTTGATTATTATCTAGCTAGTTCAAAGGGTTTTATTCTTCGTAATCTCCTAGTCAGATTTGCAGCATTAAGTAGTTGCGTCATTTCTAAATTGACGTGGTTGAGAAGCCTAAGTTTATGCCTATTAGCTACTTTTTTGACTTCATCTTCAATCAAGTCAATTTCTAGATCTCTATGCAGATCAGAGTTTCTTATGTACCATGGTGCATTTACTATGTTCCGTAGCACTTTATTTTGAAAAGTTTGTATTTTTTTTAAATTTGATTTGCATGTGCATGCCCACAGCTGGAGCCCGTAGGTCCATACTGGTTTCAGAATTTGCTTATAAAGCAGTAGTTTATTGTAGTTTGACAAACAAGAGTATCTCCCAATAAGCCAATACATTTTACTGTAACGCATGTTCAATTCGTTTATTTTTTTCTTTACATGGGATTTCCAGCGCAGCTTTGCACCTAGAGTCATGCCTAGATATTTTGCAGTGTTTGCGTATTCTACTACATTATTATTTATGAATACTGGAATGTGCTGAACGTTTTTATACCCTATCCTAAGGGTATATTAAGTTTGACACATAGTTTGTAACATAGAGAAATAATCGAAATAGACCCTATAAAGTATATATATTGAGTACAAAATGCAATTTGGCCACGCCCACTTTATAGAGAGGTGGATAGGGTATTAGACGATCCGTTCCAGACGGATTGTAGCTTTTCTGTATGTTTAATCGTAAAATTGATGTGGACCGACTTTAGGTCATTTAATTTAATTTGCCATTTCTTGGTCCATTTTTAAATATTGTGCACTGCCTTCTGTAGCTTTTTCGTCGCTATTTCTACAGTTTCACCCACAGCAAGTACAGCAGTATCATCTGCAAATGTTGCCATAGTTATTTCTTCACTTTCTGGTAGATCGCTGGTAAAAAAAAGATATAATACAGGGCCTAGCACACTGCCTTGTGGTACACTAGCTTCTATTTCTCTCAATGTGGAGTACTCATCCCCTTGTTTAATTCTAAAATATCGCTGCAATATATAAGATTCTAAAATTTCTGAATATTGCTTTGGTAGATGCTTTTGCAATTTATGGATCAGTCCTTTGTGCCAGACTTTATCGAAGCTTGTGCTATATCAAGGAATATAGCAGAGCATATCTTTTTCTCTTCAAATGTTTTTCGATTTCATCCGTTATTCTATGCACCTGATCAATCGTGGAATGCTTTGTTCTAAAACCAAATTGATGGTTTGGAATTAGCGATTTTTCTTCGATTATTTTATGCAGACGTTTAATCAACATTTTTCGAATATCTTGGACAATATAGGCAGTATTGATATTGGACGATAGGAGGTAACTTCACTAGGTGGTTTGCCTGGTTTTGGTATCATAATTACCTCCGCGACTTTCCACATGCTTGGTGCATGCCTTATCCTGAATGCACTAATCTGTGCTAGTTTCTTTAAACCTTTTTTTGGGAATTGTTTTAGGATTTCTCCAGTTATCAAATCAAATCCCGGGGCTTTTTTAGTATTGATGCCTTCTTTTATTTCTTTGGCAATTTCGTTCGCCGTTACCGGTTGAATATATCTCTTTTCTTCGCACAATTCTTCCGTTTCTTCATAATCTTTATCTTCATAAGGTTGGAAGACTTTTGCGAGATACAAAAAAACAAAAATACAAATTTTTGGCGCGACAAGTCCATGGGACCCAGGGCCTAGCTTCTTATAACCACTCGTGCTATGCGTGTTATATTCTTCACACGAATGGAAGGGGTCTACTATTTAATGCCGGATCAGAACGGCAGTTTTTTGTTTCTGAGAAGCTTTTTCATGACAGTTTTACTCTCGAATTGTCAGACGCTCGCGAGAGATGGGGCCGTGAAAGAAATTTTAGGTGTTGTTTGGGGATTGAACCTGGAACCCCTTGCTCCGTAGTCCAACGTACTAACCACTTGAGCCACGACACCCACTTTTGCGAGATACTCAGCAAATAAATTCGCTTTCTCTTGGTTGCTTTTTGCCCAGTTACCTTCTCTGTTTTTAACTGGTGGAATGTGTGCTATTGGCCTCTTCATATTCGGTACTAGCATCATTCGTAAGATTGGTAAGGTATGTTTTAAGAGACTCATTTTTAAATTCTTTTATCGATCTCTTAAGTTTACTGCTTAGCTTATTAAACATAGTTTTGTCACTTGGCGCCCTTGATTGTTGCCAACGTTTTCTAGCTCTTCTCTTTTCTGCAATAACTTCACGTATTTCTTTTGGATAGGAGTTTTGTTGGACTTTTGGTTTAGTTTTAGGTGTTGCAGCCCATGCAGCTTTTTGGATATTAGTTGTAAATAACTGCACAGCCTCATCTAATTGGTCTTCTGTGTCAATTATCCCTGAAAGTTGGATACTTTCCTCCAAGTTCTCTCTGAAGTAGTTCCAATCAGTCAGTTGATTAGCTAATCGTTTGATATTTTCTTTGATAATGATTTTGTCGCCAAGTGTTAAGAGTATTGTAGAATGATCTGAGTCAAGATCTGGCCCCTCTTCTACTTTTATAGCATTTGACGAGATATTCTTTGTTACGAAAGAGTCGACAAGATCTGGGATTTTATTCCTATCTGTTGGCCAATAGGTGGGTTTTCCCATTGAGTGATATTTGCCGCCAATTTCTCTTATTGTTTCATATAGTTCTCTTCCTCTCGTATTTGTTAATCTAGATCCCCAATACTTGTTTTTGGCATTAAAATCTCCTCATGTGATAAATCTATTGCAGAATATGCGAAAGAGGCTTTTAAAATCATTTTTCTTAAGTTTATAGCTGGGAGAACAGTAAATTGATGCAACTGATTTTTGTCCGCTTTTCGTTCTTATATTTATTGATATTCCTTGAATCGCACATGATTGGAATTTAGCTTCTATATGGTGATCGATCGTCTTCTTTATTATAACTGCAGCTCCTCCTTTTGCAGAATTATGGGGATGTGGTGAGTGATATAACTCGTACCCATGCCGTTTGAAATTTGTTTCAAATTTAAAGTGCGTCTCTGACACAAGCCATATATCTATTTGGTTTATGTCGAGAATTACTTGAATTTCTTCTTTATGATTCTCGATACCATTAGCATTCCATTCTAGGATTTTTATATTATCCATCATGTTTGTCTTTTTAGTGCAGCCTTTTTGTTGCTGCTTTGCCTTTCAAGGAACGATATTCTTTCTAATATAGCTTTATTACTTTTTTCCATGCTTTCCATTCTATTTAGAATTTTTTGCATGAAGGTTTCCATATTAGTAATTGGTTTTTGTTTTTGTTGTGTTAGTTGATTTTTCAACATTTTTTGATGCAGCTTGTGCATAAGTCATTTCTGTACCAGCCGCTGTCTTTGGCTTTAGGTCTTTTTTGACAATTTCTCGGATTTTGGGTACTTTTTTTTGGCGTTTTTGGTTTTAAGTCCTTGCTGACTTTAGATGCGTCGTTTTTAGAATTAAGTTCTATTTTTTTATGTTTTTTCTCTTTTGCCAGTTGAATCTGCTTTGCAACCGAACAGCCTCTGTAGTTAGCTGGATGCTTTTCGTTGCAGTTGGCACATTTTGGAGGTTCTTCTATTTTCCTCATACAGTCCTTAGTATGGTGGTTTCCTGCGCACTTAACGCATCTCGGGTTAGAGCAGCAGTATTTATGTGTATGTCTATACTTTTGGCAATTCTTGCATTGTGGGACTAGTTTTGATTTCCTTAAGGCATGAATCTCTACTTTCATTCCAAGGATATCTTTAATTTCGTGTATCTTTTTGATATCTTCGTCGTGGTCAAAAGTAAGCATAAAAATAGGAAGCGGTACTTTGCTTTTAAATTTTAGCATATTGACAGCTTCTAATATTTTAAAGCTTTTACTTTTTAAGTCTTTAACTATACTCTCTGGGGAGCATGAAAAGTGTAATTTTTTTACAACAACCTTAATTGGTCTTTGTCTGCTTGTTCTCATAAGAGTACCATTGAACTTTTTTTTGGTTAAGTATTTGGGTAAGTTTTCTATAAGAATCTTCTCCATCTACATTAATTTTAATATCATTGTTATTTATTAACATTGTATTTGCAAGTGATTAGACAAAATACTATTTATTTTAGGTCAGGTCAAGTTGCATTTTTTTATTAGGCAAGGTCCAACAACGTATAAGTAAAATGACGCTTTACCTAAGCGACATTATGCCAAATGCTAATATTCGGCCTAATGACACTTTCAAAAGCGTCATTATACCAAATTTTTCCATAGACCTTTTCGCCTGCTTGTCAAAATTGTGACATTTATGCTATGTCCCCACAAAAACTAAATCCGGGATCTAGCGAAAAAAGATTTAGATTTACGTAGGCTGTCCCCACCGGTATTTAGGATTTATATTGACGTTTGCTGTGAAGAAGATAGTCACAGTTGGTAAATTTTGTATAATTTTTGGAAGTGGATACAAATTGTATTGCTGTCTATAATTAATTAAAGATCAGAATTACTAAAACGATATAAAATCTGATTTGCTCAATGCATTTTGGATTTTTTTTTTTAAGTTTTCAATATTTTTTTTTTTCTTTGTCAGCAAACGAAAATGACATGTGCTGACACAAAAAAGTATTGTTCGATTTGTGTCGCATGAGGATTTAAGTTGGATTTATTATAAATCTTGGATTTAGATGGGATTTATAGACGTCAAATCGTATTGTAAATCCTCAAGATTTAGTGAAGATTTAGGTGAATTTAGGGAAATCATAGCTAAATCCCTCTTTCACAAAAGGCGAAATCGTATTAAATACTTATTAAAATTGTAATGAATTGTATAATTTGCGATATTTGCAATATATGTTAAGTAAAAAGAATTGTAAAGTATTTACTTTTTTATTTAAACGAATTTTTAGGAAGTTTATGTTTTATTTGTAGTAAGATATTTTTTTGGTGGGTCTACACTGATATCTAGAAAAATAAAATATAAAATGCAAAAATGTAGAATAAAAAAATTTCGAAACTAAACTCTCGAATAGTACAAAATATAGAAAAAAATTTCGATTGATAAAAATCTAGAATTAATATCAATTTTTAAGGCAATGGTATCGATTCGGTCGCATGGATTACAGTGACTTATGAGTTGTGGACTTATGTCTCACCCCATCGCGACATAAGTCCAAAATTTTTTTTTTGTCGAAGGTGGGAAATACAGTCACACACTCGTGTGTGTTTTGTTTTTTCTATGGAAATGTGTTAAACCTTTATTATTTATTAATCGAAAACTTCAGAGCTACATTTTCGAGCTGTTTTCATTGTAAAATGAAAGTAAAATGGAGGGGGTCTTCAAAATCTGGAAAGAATTTTTTTTTTTCGAGATTTAGTCAATTGAGATTTTTTGTACTTTCTAGATTTTGTTCCATTCGAGATTCATAAAATTGATTTTCGAGATGTTTTTCATTCTAGTTTTTTTCGTTCTAGCTAATGGGATGAACCCATTTTTTTAAAGACAATTTCGTTTCTATACAACAAAAGATACAAAGGGTAAATGCTTCTTTCCCAGTAGGTGCCTGAATTTTAACAGTACTTGAGTAACCTTCGACCTTGAGTAATTCTTCGACTCATACACTGGACGGCTTTCGGCCTCACATGCAGATACTCAGAGCGACGTGTAACCAAACACTGAGAACTGGTGAACATTTCAGATATTTTACTGTGCATTTAAGCATTTTAACACTTTACAATTATTTAATCTACAGACCGAGTAAGGGGGAAAGTACGATAACTTTGGCGCCAAAAATTGATAACGGTTTTTTGTAGAGGAGTCAAAAACAAGCGGGAGCGGGGGGTCTATCTCGCCCCGTTTAGGAGGTAGGGGGAATTTTAGAAAAAAATTACTTAAAATGAAAAAACCCATATTAAAAAACAACGGCAACACTTACAATGAAGTACTATACCGGTTTTGAAAGCCAGAAACCTAAGTTTAAAGTAAATTATTTATATCAATAGTTTTTGAAAAATTCGCATGCAAACTCAAAATTTTGATAAAAAAAATGAAAAAAAAAGTTTAGACCACTTTTTTTCAAAATTGTGAAATGAAGTGCTAAATTGGCTTTTTGTGGTCAATGCTTACATCAATTCTAAATCGAACACAAAAACCGAATGGTTTTATGTCTTCCAGTTTTTGAGAAAATTGAAAATTACTAAAACTACTTTCTTATGAGATTTTTGTTTTTTGGTATTTACGGTGATATCACTTTGAGGATTAATGATGATAGGTTTATCTGTGTAAGTAGTAATAGCAAATTATTTAGAGTTACACAGAATGTACCATGAGGAGGTAGACTTGCATTGAATTCCGCGTCCCAGCCATTCAGTTTGTGAATATCACATTTCTAACTATTATTTTCTCAAACTCCTCATAGTAAAAGATTTCGGGCGTCCCATATAAAGCGACATTAGACCAATTTGGCTTTATGTGACTTACATATATGCATAAACAGTGCAATATGCAACTGCAACCGCCCTGCTTGGGATCACTGTTGGATTTAGAGTAGGTACGAGGTTGGCTGTATGCACTGTTTCTTTATATCCATGTAACTTTGCATATACCATCCTTGCACATACCCCAAATCCTACAGTGACTCCAAGCAGGGGGGTTGCAGGGGCAGCATGCCCCCCCATACATATTGCACTGTTTATGCATATAAGTGGCATACATACATAAATCCAAATGAGTCTAATGTCGCTTTATCAAAGTGGAAACATTTGCTTTGGCCTTATTTCACAAACAATGTTCGGCTTTATTTCACTTTATGGAAGTGAAATAAGGCCGAATTTCAAATGTTGGATTCCAAATTGTGAAATTCGGCCTTATTTCGCTTCCATAAATTGAAATAAAGCCGAATATTGAAATTCACGGCACCGCCAAAAAACAAAACAAAAATAGTAATTTTCAATTTGCTCAAAAACTAGAAGACATAAAACCATTCGGTTTTTTATGTTCGATTCAGAATTGATATAGGCATTGACCACAAAAAGCCAATTTAGCACTTCATTTTACAATTTTGAAAAAAATTGGTTTTTTTATCAAAATTTTGGGTTTGCATGCGAATTTTTCAAAAACTATTGACATAAATAATTTACTTTAAATTTAGGATTAAAGAACAGGTTTCTGGCTTTCAAAACCGGTATAGTACTTTGTTGTAAGTGTTACCTTTGTTTTTTTAACAATTTTTTGTTCATTTTAAGCCATTTTTTTCTAAAATTCCCCCTACCTCCTGAGATAGACCCCCCCCCCTCCCATAGTAAAAAACGCTTCTTTTTGATCACTCTACAAAAAACCGTTATCAATTTTTGGCGCCAAAGTTATCGTACTCTTGCCCGAGTAAGTTTTGTACTTATCTTTAAGAGTGAGATTTTGATAATGCGAAAATTTCCTGTAGAGCGAGATTAAAATTTCGTATTATGAAAATCCCGCATTATCAAAATCTCGCAATATCAAAACCTCGCATATCGAAATCTCGCATTGATATAAAATATATTTCAACTCGTGTGCGGGATTATAAATCTACATATATTACCTGTGTACGTATATCTACTTCGGTATCTAACAAAAAAAAATATATGTAGAATGCAAAAATCTCGAAAAAAACAGGGACACAAGTCCCACTTCAGTGGAAAATAACTCAGCAAATGAGGTATGCACTTATGTCCCACCTCATCGGGACATATGTATATGTATGTAGGTCCAGAATTTTTTATCGAAGATAGGACATACATAAGTCCATAATTTTTGGGAAGATAATCAAGCAACATTACTTCACCGCTCGCTCCGCTTAGCTGCTTCTTAACGATTACAAATACAAATACAAATTTTTGGCGCAACAGGTCCATGGGACCCAGGGCCTAGCTTCTCACAACCACTCGTGTTGTGCGTGTTATATTCTTCACACGAATGGAAGGGGCCTACTGTTTAATGCCGGATCCGAACGGCACTTTTGAGAAGCTTTCTCATGACAGTTTTACTCTCGGATGTTTGTCAGACGCTTGGGAGAGGTGGGGCCGTGAAAAAAATTTTAGGTGTTGTTTGGGGATTGAACCTGGAACCCCTCGAGGGGAGAGATAACCACTTCCGAGCAGGTGGCTCTAGTAACCGATTTCCTTGTTGAACTAAATCTGATAATGGAACTGATATTTCTCGTGATGAGCATCTTGCAAAGCCAATTGGTAATGATATGCTTGACATTTATTCTTTCCAGAGCACAATTGCATCCCCTCTTACGCTATTGAAAGTTCCTTCAATATCAAAAACCCTCTTAAGTGTCTTGAGGAGAAATGACGAAAGATTAATGGGTCTATAGTCTTTTGCTTAAGTGTAGCTTGGTTTACCTGCTTTGGGTATAAATACCACCTGCACATCCCTGCCAAGGGTACGTAACCTAACCTTAGATAATTTATGAAAATTTCCCTTATCCTGTTAATAACTTACAATGGAAGGCCCTTTACGCTGTGTCCAGCGTAAGCCTGGGCACGAGTTTTGCGTGTGATGTGGTTCCCACACGCATCGCATTTATTTGCGAGGAATGCGAAAGTGTCCATCACAACGCACGTGTTGCCCGCAATATCGTGTTTACATTGGACAGCTACGTATCCCAACATCAACTTGATTTTGAAATCTGCCCGTATTAAACGCACCGCATTGCCCGTGCTTACGCTGGACACAGCGTTAGTCTTTCACACATATAGATATCTATATTTATGTATGTATGTGTACAGGCTGTATATTATTATTGGTCCAATGGTTAGTAGCCAAAAAGCTATGAGTTTAAAACTCAAGGCCGACCTAAAATCTTTTATTTATTTATTTATTTATTTATTTGTTCTTTCTCCTATCTCTCTCCACTCTGTCTGCCGCTACTGTGCTAATGGCAATCTATTATGGTAAATACATATGTAACCTTTTTCACACTACCGCACCAAATTCAACAAACCTGGGAATCAAGCCAAATGGTAAATGTGACATTTGACAGAAGGTAAAGCAATGATAAAGCATACAATTGAAAAGCCTTTATTGTTAATTAATTATAAGGAGTTTATAATTTAATAAATATTTTATTTGTGTATAAACGCTATTTCAGTGTTTAAGAGGACCAGAAACATTAATGTTGGATTAATTTGCCAGTCATATGAGACCATTGTGCTTAATCGTGTTTCAGAAATAAATCAGACAGATCTTAGCAGTTCAGAACGCTCTCGACGTATTCGGGCCTATTAACGCCCATTGCGAACCAGAGCTGCTAAAACAATTAACTCTGAAATAAAACAAATAGCGAAACCAAGATTCCTTATAATGAAATACATAGGTCCTTGGAATAATAATTTTTCAGTTTTTAACTAAGTCGGGGTTTTTTTATCAAACTTTATAAAGGCTTAAACGTGTTGATAATATAAAAACGTTTGTTTACACATAAACACCTAGTCTAGTATGTACGAAGCTAATGCTATGTTCCCAGCAAAACTAAATCCGGGATTTAGGTATGATTTCCCTAAATCCACCTAAATCTTCACTAAATCTCGAGGATTTACCATACGATTTGACTTCTATAAATCCCATCTAAATCCGAGATTTATAATAAATCCCATTTAAATCCTCATGCGACACAAATCGAACAATCCTTTTTTATGTCAGGACATGCCATTTTCGTTTGCTGACAAAGAAAACAAAATATTGAAAACGTCAAAAAAAAAAAAATCCAAAATGCATTGAGCAAATCAGATTTTATATCGTTTTAGTAATTCTGATCTTTAATTAATTATAGACAGCAATACAATTTGTATTCACTTCCAAAAATATATAGAAAAATTATCAACTGTGACTATCTTCTTCACAGCAAACGTCAATATAAATCTTAAATCCCGGTGGGGACAGCCTACGTAATTCTAAATCTTTTTTTTCCGGATTTAGTTTTGGTGGGGACATAGCATAAGTCAAACCTGGTCTTATGTTCTGGACTAATTGTAGTTGGGCCACAAGTGTAAACTTTGGTCCTTGATATGACGCAACACATGCAGTTGTCTTTGATAGAAAGTATGAGAAAGGTATTCTTGCCTTGACAATTTCCAATGGGACGTGAAACACCATCTTAAAGGATTTCTTAAGTAGTAGGAATTCACAATAAGCGACTCAGCGTACCCATTGCGTTGATATCGAGAATGGTTTTACACCCCTATCGTAGAACAAGCAGTATCTGGGATTCACTTCACTCGCTCGTTTCACTTTCACTTCACTCGCTCGTTTCACTTTCACTTTCCATATGCATCTTAGAATACGCCGGGTGAACTACATTACCTATAAGTATTTCGCATTCGAAGTTGGCACTGCAAAACAGCTGTTTTGTGAAAAGTGACGGCAGTTAATGTAGGAAAATAATTTCATATTTGAACTAAGCAACTGATTAATAGTGAAATCGGAATAATCACTCCTATCGTAGAATACGCCGTATCTGAGATTCACTTCACTAGCTTGTTTCACTTTCACTTTCCATATGCATCGTAGAATACGCCGGGTGAACTACACTGAGTTACAAAAAAAGTGGCGCAACTTAATATTTCACACTTACTTCAAGTAAGTTGAAAAAAGGTTTTTTTTTTAATACAGTTTTGTTTATTAATATAAAAATAAGTAATTCATGTTAAAAAAAAATATTAAAAAAGGAAGACCTTAGAAGTAAAACATAAATTAAGGAAAATGGACAAAAACTTCATAAATTAACATTTTACATTTTTATTATTATTTTTTTTTAACGAGTCCTTGTTCCTGTAATAGTATATATTTTCTCCCCGAACATCTAACAGACCAGATATTTGCCGAGGCATACATTGGATTAAATTTTTTACGGTGGTATTGTCCAATTGTCCCATTCCTCGATCAGAGCAGATCTCACGCCGCTGAGTGTCTCTGGAAGGGCAGGTCGTGTTCCAATCTTTTTCTCCAGCAGGTCCCAAACGTGTTCAATGGGATTCATGTCCGAGCTCATCACAGGCCAAGCCATCACGTCGATTTCCACTTCTTGCAAATATTCGGTAACGCACCTGGCGACGTGTTATCTAGCATTGTCTTGCATCAGCAAAAAGTTTTCATCCATAAATAGTGCGAATAGGACCACATATTTCTCCACAATGTTGGTGATATAATACGTAGAGGTCACTGATCTTTCCATGATCCACAGCTCGGTTTTTCCGCGCATGAAAATTTCCACACCATGACGGAACCGCTCCAGAAATTTTCCCGCCGGGCAACTGTTGCCGAAGAGTATCTCTCATCTTATCATCCCCACACTCTGCTACGTCCATCTATTGAGCGGAGACGAAACCTGGAGTCATCAGTGGAAAGGACTCTACCCCAGTCGGCCTCTGTCCAATCCTGGTGAAGATTAGCAAATTCAAGTCGACGTCGCTTATGTTGTACCGTGAGTCTCGGTACACGACCAGGTCTTCTTGCTCTCAGGCCACTTTCTACTAATGGCCTCCTCACTGTTTGAGCATTCACAGCTGTCCCTCTAACAGTTTGAAGTCTGTGAGCCAGCTCAACTGCTGTGTAGAGACGATTCCGAAGACTTTGAACCACCAAATATCGGTCATCCCCTGCAGTAGTTCCTACAGGGCGACCTGATGCTTGGCGCCGTTACAATTTCACTGTCTCCAAAAAGTACCTCTGGTGGTCGTTTGCAATCGTTCCTTGCTGTATCTCGGTTCAGCTTCATTGCATTTATCAATTCTCTAACTTGGTCGCAGTTTGTTGTTTTTTTGCTACAATAAAATACATTTACAATGAAATTTTAGCAAAGAATTTCAGCACGACCTTAGAACAAACACACAAATACGCAACGAACAAGCTGCGTATAAGAAACGTAAAAGTTTGTATGGAGAATTTCCATTCGAACGTGAAGGCATTCGCCTTACCGACAAGTGAAACATTCACATCGAACGTATTCAACGATCAAAACATGTGAAATGAAGTGAAACGTTCCCCCCGGCGTGTACTTATTTATACATATGTATTTTTTTATATACATATGTATTGTATATTTTCTTTTTATACATATGTATTTTTTTGTTAATGTATCTTATTGCAGGAAAAAGCAACAACCGCGATCAATTTAGAGAATTTATAAATGCAATGAAGCTGAACCCAGATCAATACTTCTGAAAATGTCGATCGTGCTATGCAAATATTGTAGTCTTGATAGTTGCCTTCATAAAGTACGTTAAGCAAACTGCACATTTACTTTTTGGAGACAGAAAATAATTTTGTGTTTGAATTAATCTCCGTTTTTCAAACATTCAAAACATATAAAATGCTGCCTTAACAAATCTAAAAGATTAATTAACTTTCATTAGAATAAATAAAACTTTGTGTTTCAGAATACTCATACCGAATTTGGACGTTCCATAATATCTTCTACAGTGCCTTTTAAAGATGCACGCATTTTTCTATTGCAGGATATTTCATCGTCATTATTAAATGCATTTAAATAAAGCGATTTCACTATTAATCACTTGCTTAGTTTAAATATTAAATTCTTTTTCCTACATTAATTGCCGTCACTTTTCACAAAACAGCTCTTTTCCAGTGCCAACTTCGAATTCGAAATACTTATAGGTAATATAGTTCACCCGACGTATTCTACGATGCAAATGGAATGTAAAAGTGAATCGAGAGAGTGAAGTGAATCTCCGATACGGCGTAGAATACGATAGGGGTGAAAATCATAAATGCACTACTAAAAATTTACTCGATGTCAACGCAATGTGTGCGCTGTTCATGTTATCATGAACAGTTGCAAATGATAATGTACTCATAAGGGCATAGATGTTACTATTTTGTCATTTTCTATTTATTAATTATGTATATTATTGTAACTACTATATATGTACGTATATTTACTAAAAAAAATCTAATATTAATCTTTTCATTTCAAGGTTTACGAAATGTTTATTGCCGGATACACATTTCATGTTTTATCACCAATCTTTACATGCCATTGGGGTCTACAAATGAAAAAAATGAAGCCTGCTTGGAGAGAAAAACAAAATAATGTTAATCGCAAAAGGTTTGAACTATTTAAAAAGGAAATATTAGCTCGTTATGGAAGAGAAAATGGATCTCCATTGATTCAGAAGTCTATTAAATCCAAAAGTTGTACAAAAAAATAAAAGTAACACCATGTATATTTTAACTTTTCTTTTAATTGAACTTGACCCTGTCTTGCCTGAACCTTTTATTGGTGCTTACTTACATCATTCAAGTGCATAGAATGACAGATAGAATCGAAAAAGTATTTGAAGAAAAAAAGATATGCTCTGCAACATTCCTTGATATAGCACAAACTTTCCATAAAGTCTTGCACAAATGACTGATCCATAAAGCATCTGCCAAAGCAATATTCAGAAATTTTAGAGTCTTATAATTTGCAGCGATATTTTAAAATTAAACAAGAAGATGAGTACTCCACATTGAGAGAAATAGAAGCTGGTGTACCACAAGGCAGTGTGCTAGGCCCTGTATTATATATTTTATTTACCAGCGATCTACCAGAAAGTGAAGAAGCAACTATTTGCAGATGATACTGCTGTACTTAAAATGGACTAGGAAATGGCAAATTAAATTAAATTGCCTAAAGACGGTTCATATCAATTTCACGAATAAAAATGTTCAGCACATCGCAGTACATATTCATAAATAATAATGTAATATGTAGAACACGCAAACACTGCAAACATAATTCCAGATGCAATGCTACACTGGAAATCGCAAGTAAAGAAAAATGGAGACGAATTGAACATGCGTTACAGTAAAATGTATTGGCTTATTGGGAGATACTCTTGTTTGTCAAACTACAATAAACTACAGCTTTATAAGCAAATTCTAAAACCAGTATGGACCTCCAGCTGTGGGCATGCACATGCAAACCAAATTTGAAAATACAAACTTTTCAAAATAAAGTGCTACGGAACATAGTAAATACACCATGGTACATAAGAAACTCTGATCTGCATAGAGATCTAGAAATTGATTTGATTGAAGATGAAGTCAAAAAAGTTGCTAATAGGCATAAATTTAGGCTTATCAACTACGTCAATTTAGAAATGACGCAACTACTTAATACTGCCAATCTGACTTGGAGATTACGAAGAATAAAACCCTTTGAACTAGGTACATAGTTAATCAAAAAACAAAAAAAGCAACAAATGCAGCATATGTTGGATCTCGAAATAAAAGAACAATTGTAAAGAGAATTGTTGTTGAACTCATTACCATTGGTGGGGGGAAGTCTAACTAAAACACTCAAATTTTCGTTGACGACTGTGTCGCTACATTTTATTCATTGCCTTAAATATTAAAATATTGCTTACATTACAAATATATACGTAGAATACAATTGTTGAAATCAGATGCTAAGTCAGCAATTACAAGCAGGTGTATTTATTTTTGCTGACTTAGCTGGGAACAAAATTAACATTTGGGACATTAAAAACGTGAGAAAGAAAAAAATGCAAAATAGACTAAAAACATATGATTATTGTCTGATGTCATCACCATGACATGCTGGGGAAACCGATCAAGCCGCGCCGAAGTCGGTTGCTGTGAAACGTCTAGTTGTAGGTATTGGTGGCAGTTCCTCAGACTGGACCTCTATCTGCATACCTTTCTTGCTTCTCTTATATCATCACCAAATAACATAGAAAGCAATCAGGAGCAATATTACAGAAATTAGGCTATAGGTCAAGCCATTATGTAGGGGATGTACTGCTGACGTATTAGGCAAATGCTCCTCATTTGTTATGTCTGTTTTACATTTGTTTAGAACTTTGATGTCTTCGTGGTCCGATTTGAGTATAATGTGTGGAATGACAAGTGGCTTGGATATGTTCTTAGGGCTTTCAGACAACACCTCTGTAATGTTTTTAACTGGAATGAATGCTGCATTGATGCAGCTTGAACTGGTGCTAGGTGAGGTGATGGTCATCGAATTTTGTTGAGGTATACAGGTTTGCTTTAGTGTCAATATCCCGTCATCCTGCAGTGAAAGCTCCCTGACCTGTTTCCCACAAATCACGTTAAAAGTATACATCATGTCCAGGACATAGATAAAACTGTTGCCATTGCTTAGCTGAATCCATATGGGGGATGGTTTGATACTGCGCAGCTTACAATAGGATGACAACTCATTTGCGTGCGTCAGCAGATCCAATACACATCTGCTGCAGATCCAATACACATCTGCTGACATTAGACCGGCGATTAAACATCGGATGCTGTTGCTGGCACAAATATCCTTCGGTAGTACTTGTGCACTTGTTTAGTTCCTCCCTTGTCATTCTATAGTAGGATTCTCGTAATAGATTCACCGTAAGGTAATCCAGAGACGGCTCAATAAACACGTATTCATTTTTATGTGGAGTTGGAACGAGTATGATCTTGAATAGGTCAAAGTCCTCTGTGTTGATTAAAGGCACTCTTATGTCGAATATGACACTACGCTCTGTTACTCTTCCTCTAGCCGTCAAGAGTTTGTACAGTCCTAACAAACTTGAATGCGTTTCGTCTCCTGCTTGTTTGGTGGGGGTAAGTGGTTTCTTATCAGTGTTAGCTGCGATCGAAGTTGACCGGGTGTTATCACTAGAGGATTTATTTCAGCATGATGTAGATCAGTCAAAATGTTGAGTAGAGAATTTTGTGTTTGTTGGTAATTTAACATTGCCAAGGTCGCATATGCTGATAAAAACTTTTGCTCTGCATCTTTCTGGCTGTTTGAATTGGCGGAAATGCTCCTCAGCTTCTCTAAGTCGTTTTGGAACGCTTGCAGTTGTGCAGTAATAGTTTCAGTATTTTTCTGTAATATATTACTTGTTGATTCCGCTACCGATGTTTGGTTCTTTATCAATTCGAGCAGGTGATTCTCATTTGAACGTGTTTCCTGAATTTTTTGCTCATAGTGTTCTGCGTATGATTCATCCAATACCCCCAACAGTTTGTTTGCTACCGTACCAATAAAGTCGAACGGGGATCGTTTTGTTCTAACCTCGAGTGATTTTTCGGTTCCTTGGCTAAACAGCAAGTCATTGTTGTTTGTTATGATCGCTAGCTGATGATTGAACTGATGAACTATGTTATGAGTCAAAACGTCAGACTGCATTTTACAAAACTCATTCATTTCCTTCACAAGTTCTCGGAATCCTTCAAATTCTCGCCAATAATTGGTCATGTCATAAAAGACAATTATTTTCCAGTCACTGATTATTAAGTTCACACTGCCAATCTTCTCAAAGTAAATCCCTGGACGGTTCTTGAACGGAGTAATTTTTATGGGATCATTTTCTTCGCCAATCGCCATTGTGTGACCCTGTCCCAGAACCATCATAACCAGACATGTGAAGAATAAGGACCTTAATGGGCTCAGTCTACAAGTCATTTTCTCCTTACTTCTTTTCTTGTGTGAGTTTTCGGTGATGTGTGTCGTCGTTTGTGCCTGCTGTGTTGGATCTAAACTCTTTGTCTTCGACCAATTTTTAGATTTGATGGAAAATTGTCTAAGGTATATCTTGGCTGGAGCCTCGGTTTGCACTATCCTTGTGTTTTCGATTGTTAATGTGCATAGTTTTGCAATTGGTCTCTTGATGTACTTTTTATTGCAGTAGATAGTTGCAGCTCGAACATGATTATCCTTTCCAGGATGTGTTTCGGCAATGCGGCCCATCAGCCAGTTTGTAGGGGGTAACCGCTCTTCCTTTACCAAGACGATATCGCCAACGGTTCAGTGCTCTTCCAATTCACTCTTTGTTGAAGATGCGATAGGTACTCGGATGACCAAATATTCCAGAAATCTTGGGTCATTTTTTGTAACAACCTCCAGCGGGATCCATAACTTCTTGTGTCATCTAAACAGGGCTCAGGCACGGTATTAAGAGCAGATCCGATCAGGAAATGACCCGGAGTGATTATTGGAGTATCATCTATGTCATTGGATACCCTTACAAGAGGTCGGGAGTTCAGGCATGCCTCTATTTGCGCTAAAAGAGTGGATAGTTTTACTTACTTACTTACTTAACGGGCTCCCGACCCGTGAAGAGTCTCTGCCTGAGACACAGCAGCCTTCCACTCTCTTCGATCCCGGGCACGCTGCTTCCAGTTATCTAGACCAAGCGCTCTGGCATCCGCGATAGCTTGATCCTTAAAACGGAGGTTCGGTCTTCCTTGTCTTCTCGAACCTGGGGGCTGTGATTCGAAGATCCTCTTTGCTGGAGCATTATTGTCCATTCGCTCGATGTGGCCGAGCCAGTGTAGTCGACGTGTTTTGGCTTTTTGGACTACATCCACATCCTGGTACAGCTCATAGAGTTCGCGGTTATATCTTCTCCTCCATTCGCCCTCCTCGCATACGGGACCGAATATCCGACGAAGAATTTTTCTTTCGAAAGTGTTCAGTATTTGCTCTGCTTTTCTGCTTATCGTCCAGCACTCGGCTCCATACAGCAGAACTGGCAGGATCAAAGTTTTGTAGAGCAAACATTTCGTCTTCCGAGTTAGGAGTTTTGACCCCATTTGTTTCGCCAAACCGAAGTAGCAGCGGTTTCCTAGGGTAAGTCTTCGTCGAATCTCCACTAAGTTGTCATTCGTGGAGTTGATATTTACTCCGAGGTAGGTAAACTCCTTAACCACTTCGAAGTTACTGTTGCCAACAGTGACGTTTTGTCCTAGGCGGTGGACAGATGCTTCTTTGTTTGTTGACAACATGTATTTGGTTTTGTCCTCATTCACTTCAAGGCCAACTCGTTTCGCCTCTTCTTCAATTGCCGTAAAAGCCTCTAACACGGCGCGCTGGGAGCGACCGATGATGTCGATGTCGTCTGCGTATCCCAGCAACTGGACAGATTTGTTGAAGATAGTGCCTTCCGTGTTTACACCTGCCCTGCGCACTATCTGTTCCAGCACAAGATTGAAGAAGTCACATGATAGCGCATCCCCTTGCCGAAATCCGGTGCATGTTTGGAATAGTTCAGAGGAACTGTTGACGAATTGCACGTTGCACCGCGTGTTATCCAGCGTCACGCGGCACAGCTGGATCAGTTTAGCCGGGATCCCGAATTCGGCCATCGCCTTGTAGAGCTCAAGACGATGAATGCTATCATATGCGGCTTTAAAGTCGATGAAGAGATGGTGAGTCTCGACTTGAAATTCGTTGGTCTTTTCCAGGATTTGCCTTAGTGTGAAAATTTGGTCGATCGTCGATCTGCCGGGCCGGAAGCCACACTGGTACGTGCCGATTAGTGTGCTGCAGAAAGGCTTCAGACGTTCACACAGTACGTTGGATAGGATCTTATATGCGACATTAAGCAGGGATATGCCTCGGTAGTTCTTACAAGACATAGGATCGCCTTTCTTGAAGATGGGGCATATAGAGCTAATAGTCCAGTCATCGGGCATGACTTCATCCACCCACACTTGGTTGATGACTTGGTGCATGCACCCCACCAAAGCATCACCACCATGTTTGAAAAGCTCTGCTGGTAGACCATCAGAGCCGGGGGCCTTGTTGTTCTTCAGCTTTTTGATAGCTGAGCCGACCTCTTCAAAAATAGGAGGGGGGATGGATTCTTCATTGACTGGATGCGGGTTCTCTTCTTGCCCTATCACTCTCTCTACCTGCCCATTAAGTAGCTGCTGGAAATGCTGCTTAAATACATCTACTATTCCCTGTGCTTCGGTGACTAGGTTTCCTTCACTGTTTCGAAGAGCCTGCGTTCCGGGCTTGAAGCCAGCTGCCAGTTGCTTGGCTTTCCTGAAAAACATCCGGGACTCCTATCGCGGGAATCTTCGATATCCTTGAGCTGGGAGGCTGCGTGGGCCCTTTTCTTCTGAGGATCTTCTCCTCCTCCCTTCTTCTGGTTCGATACTCTACTCTCGCTGCCCTTGTTTTGCGTTGCAGCGCTTGCAAGTGTGCATTTTCTGTCATCTTTTCCGGCGTACGCATTCATCATCATACCAAGGGCTCTTTTTGGGTGGTGGCTGGTAGCCTATGGTGGTCTCTGCTACCCCTTTGATGATGTCGCGATACTGGTTCCACAGATTGTTGGCGTTTGTGGATGGTGAATGCACAGCGGAGAGTCTCTCACTCAGGCGCTCCCTGTAGGCTCTGGCTACTCCAGACGTGCTAAGGCTTCCAACGTTGAATATCTTTTTCTGGGCGGTTTGCAGCTTCTTCTCATTGGATAGTCGAGCTCTGAACTTAGCTGCAACAAGAAAATGGTCAGAGTCGACGTTTGCCCCTCTGAACGTTTGCACATTCAGAATGTTGGATGCGTGCCTCGAATCTATTAGCACGTGGTCGATTTGGTTGGCGGTTCGACCATCTGGAGAGCGCCAGGTTGCTGTGTGGATTCGTAGTCTTGGAAACCTAGTGCTACTTATCACCGTATTACGAGCTGCTGCAAAATCGATTAGCCGGAAGCCGTTGTCTGTTGTCGTGTCGTGGAGGCTGTGCTTTCCAACTAATCCGCCGAAGATGTTTTCCTTACCGATTTTGGCATTGAAGTCCCCGAGTATGATTTTGACATCATACTCCGGACAGGCTCCGTAGGCTCCGTCCAGGAGGTCATAAAACTCCTCCTTGATAGAGTCTTCAGCTTCGTCGGTATGGGCTTTGCACATATTATGCTGATGTTTTGAAATGTAGCCTTAATGCGGATCACAGCCAGGCGATCGCTGATCGGCTTAAAGTCAATTATCATTGAGCGTAGCCGATTTCCCACGACGAATCCGCATCCTAACATGTGCAGTCTTTTGTGGCAGCTGTAATAAATGTCGCAATTTTTTCGTTTTTGCATACCTGATCCTATCCATCGTATCTCCTGGATCGCGGTAATATCTGCCTTGTACCGCGTGAGGACAGATTCAAGTTTTTGAGTAGCACCAGGAGTGTACAGTGTACGTACATTCCAGGTGCATACTCTTATATCATAGTCCGTGTACGTTCCGGGTCGTGGTATTAAATGAGGGGGTCCATTATCCGAGGCTTGCGTCTCTCTCATAACTAAATTTTTTTTACGTGGTAAATAAGTTACCCCGACGGCACAACCCCCAACCTGGAGGGCCAGTTCCATTTTTTTGAAACCCCTAGGACGAGGGGCCGGTTTTAAACCGAAGTCAGTATCCCGCTTCGGGGATATGAGCGCTGCCGTTGGCCCAATAAGGGCTCATCCGCCACCATCTCTTTTCCAAAAACCTGACTTATTCTTGGAAATCTTTATCGGCCTGAGCTCCGAATATGTCGAAGTAGCCCAGATAAAGTGTTGTGCTTCCGTTTGAAGCTTTAACGAAACCGTTGACTCCATCGAGAGAGTTCGTCCGCTGTCGTATTTATAGTGCTGCAATTTTCTCTTGGTCAACACTCGCGCTTATAAGTTTAGCAAGTCGGGTCCGGATGGACACCAACCAGTACCCGATGGCTACCACTAGGAGGTAAAATAAGCACAATTGATGCGCAGTAACAGTTACAACACTGGACGTCGCCAGGTTGACGCCAGTCAGTGCCTACCCTATTCCTACAGCATCCAGCCATCCAGGATAGTTTTACAAATGTTAAATTTGTATCACCAATTATCCATTTAAGGTGATATTTTATGGATTTAACTCCTGCTTCCCAGAGGCCGCCGAAGGCGGTATTAAATGCCACTGTATTCCATTGGTAACTAATCTGGTTGAAGCATTTCTTTCCACTTGATTGATGGTGCGAGTTCTTAACGTTTGATGCTCTTTATTGGCTCCAACAAATGTTATATGTGAAGTGGCAATCCTCTTCTAGAAATAAAACGCCTCACAGCTGCTAAAAAGGCCTCTGATCTGAGGTCCCTCACTAGCTCAATATGACTAGCCTTCGTGGCTAAACATACGAAGATTGCTTTGATGTTCGATTTCCTCTTCCATTTTAACTTGCAACGGTACTGCGTAGTCAACGCCCGAGTGCGTAAATGGCCTGGATGGTGTTACTCGTGCAGATGGTAGCATTCCCATTATTTGCTGCTTTGGCGACGCATTAAACCGATAACATCGGACGCAGTTATGTATAATTTTTCGGACCAATCGTTTTGCATTAGGAGTCCAATACGACTGCCTAAATGTTGCCATCATTAGATTAATTCCCCCATGGAGCGTGATCTGGTACACGTGTTCTGTTTGTAATTTTTTAAACACGCTGTTGTACGGTAAAATATAGGGATGTTTCTTGTTGGCACTTATGTTGGCGTGCTCTAGACGACCTCCAACGACTAACATTTTGTTGTGGTCCAGACGAGAGTTTAAAGATAATATTTTACTCTTTTTTTGAATGTCATGACCACCCTGTAAGCATCTAATGCATCCAATTGTAGCGAATGGATTACAACCCCCTTTGCTTCTTCAAATTCGTTGATTTTTAGATCTCCTGTCCGCCTCTCCTTTCCATGATGTGTACAATTAAACACAAATCGTTTGCAGTAGGCTATTGTTTTTAACAGTTTCATGTACGAGGAAAATTTATCCATTATGGTATCCGTCTTTGTCACCAATGTTAGCGCAACTCTTGACTCAACTGTCTGGGGTGTCATGCTGATATGCTCGATTTCGGATTGTACAGGCCAATGAACCATGCTACTGCTAAGCCAATCCATTCCACCAAAGAGAGTGGTGGTTAAGTTGTGTTGGAGTTAAGCCTCTTGATGCGCAGTCTGCGGGATTCTCCGCGGATCTGATGTGTCGCTAAGATTTTGGATCCGTTGTTTCTCGGATTTGAGATACTCTGTTGGAAATGAAAATCTTCTCATTGGATGCATTTTTCGGATCATACAGCCATGCTATTTCCGAGAGTGTGGCACGTTTTGTTGATTTATGATGATTTGGTGATGCATACCTTAAACTGGAATGTGTCAGCTGAGGGATTCCAATGCATTCCCAGAGTTTTGATCGTCTCCTCCTTATCAATTTTGGTCATGTACGTCCAGAACTGTTTTAAGGAGTGATTCATGATTTGCTGCCCATTTTCGAAGATGAAAACCACCATCCCTTTACAATTTCACTAGTTCGTCTTGGGCTTGTTTACATTATATCAATGTATCTCCTCCAGTTATTACATCATCTACGTAGAAATCATTTTTTACAATCTCTGCAGCTATTGGATATTTTTGTTGTTCATCGGTAGCAAGCTGTTGCAGAGTTCTCACGGCTATGTATGGTGCTGAAGCTGTTCCATATGTGACTGTTGTTAGCTTGTATTCCTTTATAGGCTGATTAGGTTCAAAGCGCCATAGGATACGTTGATAGTCTTGATGTTCCTTATTAAGTTTTATCTGCCGACACATTTTTTCAATGTCGGCAGTGAAAACATACTCATGCGTTCTCCATCGTATTATGATTGTTGTAATGTCTTCTTGGAGCCTGGGGCCCACCAACATTAATTGGTTCAAGCTTACTCCGTTGGTAGTTTTTTCCGATCCATCAAACACTACACGCACTTTAGTCGGGCTTAAGAACTGCATGATGGGGTAAATAGTAGCAGCCGTTATTCTGTTGGAATTCATTCATCACCTTCACGTACTCCATCTGCAATTCCTTGTTGTTGCGGAACTTATTCTCGAGCTGGCATAGCCTGGCTACGGCTCTACTTCTGGATTCTCCTAACTGCTTGACCTGATCAGATTCCTGTTTAAATGGAATTTCGACCACATATCGTGCATCTTCTTCACGATAGTGAGAGTTTTCATAGATTGCTTCGCATTTTTCATCACTTGGCCTTTGGTACCTTGGTTGTGGGACTTCTTTCAGCTCCAAAATCTTTCGAGCTGCTGGGTTATTGATGTTTGGACCACTAGCCCGGTGATTTCAACTCCGTAATTACTTCTGGTTGAAGTTCGACGTGGTATGAGCCAGACTAAATTTGATCGTTGAGCAATTAGTGAATTTGCGGCGTCCCTTCTCAAACCATCAAGGATTATATCGCCATATACGTCTGCTCCTATGGTCATGTCGATTGAACCGGGGAAATTGTGAGTTGGATCGGCTATTTCGAGTTCGTTGAATTGACAAATTTTTACATTCTTCGTTGCTTCAGATGGTAGTTAACTTTGTTAACTTTGCTAGAACAAGGGCTTCTATTTGGAGGTTGCAATCCGATGAGAACCGTGGTGTTATTAGTACGTCCACCTTGTGTCGGGCTGTTCCTGAGTCCGTGCCACCCAATCCACTCACTTCAACAAACACCTTTTGCCTTTTAAGGCTTAATAATTGCTTGCATTTAGAACTGCGGTCGCAAACAGGTTTTGGAGGCCATGGTTTACTTGTTTCGTCATGGCTCTTATTGATTCCTGTTGTAGCTGTTCCACTTGTTTGACCTGTGGAGCTCTCTCTGACCATTCCATATGTAGGAGTGAATGGTGTTTTTTATTGCAATATTTGCAAGTTCGCTTGCTCAAACATTGACTTTGTTTGCCATGTCGTAGACAATTTAAGCAAAGCTTAGCTTGTTTCGATTGCTGGTACCTTTCCTTTGGCGTCCAGCTCATGAATGTTGGGCATGAGTATATGGCGTGATTACCCTTGCAAAAGGTGCACTGCATCGTCTTGGAGACTATGTGAAAGTTGCGCATGGTGTGTTTTTCGTCTACAAACTTGTGTTGCCTGTTTTTTGCGGGTGCCAGCACATCCAAGGCATGGTATCTTCTTTCCAAGAATTCCAAAAGTGTTTGCAATAGTCGTTTTTCTTTTTTAGTTCAGAGCAGAGCCTGAGTTGTCAAAAAAAATGTTTGTGTTTCTTTTTTAGTTCAGAGCGCTTAGAGCACTCGATTCGTGTATCAGCTCAGCATGAATTGATTGAGCATCCTGAGCAAAACCCGAGCACAGTGAATTTGACGTTTGACAAGGGGTAAAGCAATAAGAAAACGAAATCGAAAACAATTGAAATGGAGTTCGAGGCTTTGTTTTTAATTAATTATTAGTAGTTAATAATTAAATGAAAACTTTATTTGTGTATAAACGCTTTTTTAGTGTTTAAGAAGACAAAAAGCATGAATGGTCGATTAATTTTGCAGTCATATGACAGGTACTGCTCAATCGTGTTTCTTAAATATATCAGAGCGTTTAGAGCGTGCTCCGTTCAGAGCGCGCTCGACATGTTCAGGCTCTGTTCAGAGCTCTGTTCTGAACTAAAAAAGAAAAACGCCTAATGACGGCATTTTATTTGGCTCATTCAGCGCTTGTTCAAACTGATTTCTTGATTCAATATCAAGTGCCTTCGTTATCAAAGGAACTACTATTGGGCCCCATGATGTGGTGTCAATGTTCATGTTTTTTAACGCTGCTAACCCTTTCTTAGTGGCATCCAGTATGTTTTTTATTGAAGTCGCTGAAGGTGAAGCCCAGGCTTTAGCATTTTATCGAGATGCATTGACACGATCTTTCTCTCATTATTGTACCTGGACTTTAATGTCTCCCTTGCACTGATATAGGTATCACTGGAAATTGTCAGGTGATGAATGAGTTGTAAGGGCTCACCCTCCAGATGAGTCTTCAAATACACCATCTTTTCCGTTTTACTAAGACTACCCTTTTCATGTATGATGGTAGAAAATAGGTCGTAGAATGATCGCCATTCAAGGTAGTCTCCTCGAAAGGTGGGTATCTTTAGTTGAGGAAGTCTGGATTCGCTCTGATACGTTCGTTGGGATTGATTGGTTGCACCTAATCTTGAGGCCATTTGATGAAGGCAACGATTGATGTCCTGTCTTATACCTTTATACTTGTCACTGGTTATATATGTTGTTCTGAGGTCTTCTTCTGACACATTTGACATAAATTTTTCATGCAATTCTGTCAAATTGCGAAGTTGCTCCAGCAAAATTTTCTGCTGATATTCCTAAACCTCCTTGGAATAGTTGGTGAATGTATCTTCGAATTCTTCCATGTTACTTATTATAGCTTCCATTTTTTTCCATTTTTAATTGGAGCCTTCTCAATCTTAGTGTTTGAGCATGCCTTTCGCTAATTCCGGTACTACTCGATTGGTCTGCAAACTCTGCCATCTTGCTCGTTCCAGGAGTTATATTCTCCAATTTATGTTTTTACTCCTCATACATTTTCTTTACTTTAAGAAATGTTTTTTTCCATGTACGGTGTGTCATGTTTGACAAACGCCTTTATTTTCTCATGGTTAGATTCAAATTGAACCCAGATTTCTTCAATGCGGCCCAATCTTTCCTCCTTGTATTTTTGTGTTTTTCTGGATTAGCTGTCCTTGTTAAAGTTGATGCTAAGTTTTTCTAGCTCTTGTGCTAGTGCTTTTTGGTGTGATACTATGATGAAAATATCTGCCTCGTCCATGGTGACTTTGTTTTTTTTTGTTTATTTGTCAGTGTCGTAAGCCCTGATACCAATGTTCTGAGGCCCTGGTAACGCTTTTCACTGATTTTTGTGTTTAGCAATGTTCTGAAGCCCTGGTAACGCTTTTCACTGATTTTTGTGTTTACCAATGTTCTGAAGCCCTGGTAACGCTTTTCACTAATTTCTATATTTTATAGGCTCGAAGGACCAATGTTGCTATGTGAATTGTTGTTGAACTCCTTACCACTGGTGGGGGAAAGTCTAACTAAAACACTCAAATTTTTGTTGACGACTGTGTCGCTACATTTTATTCATTGCCTTAAATACGAAAATATTGCTTACATTACAAATATATACATAGAATACAATTATTGAGTCCGTCCATGCAAACGCATTTACGATGTTGTTGCCAATGTTATAGAATGTAGTTTGTAATAGAATTCATTAATTATTTCAATATGCTCCCTCAAATCTACATCCTAGAAATATGAACAATTCAAAAATATGTACTCAAAAACTTAATTGAATTTTAAATTATTATTATGGTTATTAATTAGAAAATCCTAACATTTTTACGAAATGAGCATGTTTTGTCCTTTTCAAAATTTTTGTTAATATATCAGCAACCATATTTGCTGTAGATATATACTTTAAATTAAGGAATGATTTTTCATAAACCTCTCTTACAAAATGAACTCTAATATCAATGTGCTTACTTCTGGCATGAAAAACTGGATTTTTTACTTGTTGGTGGGCACTCAGGTTATCGCCAAAGAACGCTATAGGCTACGAAACGGAATCTTTAAAGCCGATATCCATCATCAGGTTTCACAAATAGGCGAGTTCTTTCGATGCGGACGATAGGGCCACGTATTCAGCTTCAGTACTACTCAATGCGACGGTGGGCTGCTTCCTAGACTCCCATGATACTGCCAGTGAATAATCGCCTGCTATTACAGTTACCACCTCAGTCAGCATCAGCATACCCAATAAGCTTATCACCAGATTTTCTGAAAATAAGTTTGAAATTTATAGTATTAAATTTTCTTGCTCAGTTTTGTTCCCGGGTCCAACGATGTACATATTTTCTTGCACTTATTCATCCGAAACTGCTTTAGAACATCCTGTATTAGTTGCTGTTGTCCTAGTTTCATCAAGCCCAACACTTATACCCGCAACAAAGTTCCACAGATCTGTGTGAATTAAAACACTTTTAATTAAGATCTACCATGTGTCATAATTTGCTCCATCTAACTTTTCTTTGGTAAATTGAAGATGCCATTTTAAAACCGCGTGGGACCTGGGCCCATTGTTGGATCTCGAAATAAAAGAACACGTCCACTTATATCAACGTTTTATTTAAGATAATATTAGGGCTATACACAATTGCATAGAATAAGGAAAGAGTCAGTGTTGCCAATGTTATAGAATGAAGTTTGTAATAGAATTCATTAATTATTTCAATAGCATGATCACAAGAAAAGAGTAATTAATATTGTTAAAAGAAAAAGGTAACCGACAAAAGGTTTCTTAAATTTTCAAAAGACAATTGTCAGAAAAAAATGCTAATTGGTTTAATGACTAGGTGCGATATTAATGACCATTCTTCGACCATTTTTGTCTGACAAGAAATGGGTTTTTCTACAACTTCTGTTAATCGTACGTGAAAAAGTTGTTTAACATAATTTGTAGAAAATTTGTCAACGATAAAAGTGTTAGTAAAAAAAATATTTTATTAAGTAAAAGTTTAGAGAAAAATGCATTTTGAGTAAAAAATTGGTACAAGAAATTTTCATAATTTTGAGTTTAAGGAGTCATAACCTTTTTGTGGCTGCATTAAATTACACTAAGTTTTCACAATTTGTATGGCTACTGAATTGTCTCTCCAAAATGTTTCTATAGCTCTAATAATTCAGAAGTTATACCATTAAAAGTGGTTATACCTCTAAATCGGAGGTGTCCCACTTCAACGGACTATAACGGTAAATGGAGTGAAAATAGACCCCCCCTTGCCATACTATTTTTTGTTCGCCGGAACTTCAGAAATCTCCCCTTAAAGGATTGACCTTCTTAACTGGGACACCCTGTATAGACAGTTATCGTTTTGCCAACAACACTGCTGTCACCTAGCATCGGGCTCATGTGATCAGTTACCGTCTACCCGTTGGTGGCCTCCCATCGAGAAAGTATCAATGCGTGGCCATGAGGGTTCGATGACCATGATCGTACTGCCTTCAGTTTTACAGCAGTTGCTGCAGTACAAATCTAATGGAATGAGACATCGACCTAGTCGTTTAAGATGACTAGGACATGTAAAGCGGATAGACACAAATGCTCAAATGCAACCCGGAGGGACAACGCAGTAGAGGAAGACTTCGCCTTAGGTGGCGCGCACAAGAAGAAGGGGTCCTCAACAAACTTGGAATGCGTAACTGGAGGTAGTTAGCTAAAGGACCGGGCTAACTGGAGAGGCTTGTTAGTGGAGACCCAGGTTCATCCCGAACTGTAGCGCCAGCTAAGTAAGTAAGTAAGTTTGGAGCCCCACGTATTAATGAATGCCTTTTTACAAGGATAAATAGCAACGCTTGCTTTCCTACTCCGTTCATCGATGTTGTCCTTCCAGTTAAACTTGGAATCCAGAATTACGCCCAGATATCGCGCCGACCTCGAGAGATCTCTTCCTTGTGCACTATCTCCGTTTTCGACGGGTTGACACTCAGTGCTTTGCTGCCAGCCCAGTCGTCTAATAGTTGTATTGCGAGATAGAACCTTTCACTTAGGACTTGAAGGAACTTCTCTGAGGTCAGGATAACCACATCATCAGTACCAGCCGACACGTTGAAACCATTTTCTTTCAATCTGACTAAGATCTCGTCAACCACGGGATCTCATATTTAGGAAGCGAAGACTCTGCCTTGGGACGTTCCTCTGCAAACCGTCTTCTGGATAGTGGTATCTCCCAATGTAGAGTGTATGGTTCTCGATCTGACAGTGGCAGCCAATTGGAGAGTCTCCTTCAATGTCTAGGAATGCTCCCAGAGTAAATTCCTTGAAATAAAAAGTTAAATTTAGACTGATTGGTCTAACCACATTTGAGGTCTTGTGGGGCTTGCTTTCCCGGCCTTGGGAATGAATATGACACACACCTCTCGCCATGCTTTTGGAACATAACCTATGTAGCTTATGGCAGTCTGTGAAAATTTGCTTGAGCCATGGATATCTTCTGAGTCCAGCAGCATCACCGGTCGAATGTTATCCATTCTTGGAGCGTTGTACGGGGTAAATGATTTGATTACATTTTTTCAAAACTTTTACTAGAAATCGAAAAATTTGTTAAAACGAAATTAATAATCCTTGAAGTTCTTTATAATTGACTTGAACGTCATATATGGCCATACCTACTTTTTGAGGGCATTTTTGCAAAAAAAAATAATTTTGCGAAATCTCCCAGATAGCATCAGAAATAGAATCAGTTCAATGTTATCAATTCCATCAAAAATGCAGAATGCCACGCCCACGTTATTAAGCCTCATGTGTAAGAAGAAAAAAACTTGAATTTCAGTGCCTATAAGATTGTAAACTTATAGCATTAAGGTGCAAGTACGTACGACCCAGTCGTGCACTTTCTTTATATATCATGTTCTTTACGTCATCTACATTCATTCTCGAAAGCGTCTCTGGAATGATGGGTATATCATCTCCGCAGACCAGTAAGCAACCGGCAAAGTGAGTATGTCCAGTAGTATGTCCAGCGTTTCCTCCATCAACTCCTACCATATACCATCGCTTTTTCTGGTATTAGGGCCCGGCTTTGATGTCTTAGTTAGAATCTTTCTAAGGTATGATGCTTCGTTTGTCGATTCCATATATTCACAGAAAAGTCTCCAAGAGTTTTTTTTTGCTCTCTTTGTAGGTAGACCATTCGATGACCCCATCTTTGGCGAGGTTCCTGCCTGCTGTTGAGATACGAATAAGCTCTGCTATTTTTTCGCTCCACCATGTTGGACGTTTTTCCCGCTGGGTCTACTGATCGGACAGGATCCGTCGAATGATTGAGTGAGACAACTGGTTAGTGCATCGACTGCATAGTCAACTGCTTCAATGGAGGAGAGTTTCTCAGTCGAGTGGAGTTCCAAGGATCTCCTCATCACTCTTTTGAATTTAAATCAGTTGGCCATTCGCGAATTACTGAAATTCCCTTCCCGCAGGTAGTTAGTTGTAGTTTGAAGAGTATCCAACAGTGATCAGATAGTGACGCTCTGTTGGGGACTCTTCAGTTGACAACTTCAACAGAGCTCTGTTCAAATATGAGCGTGACATCTAAGACTTCCCTTCTAGTTGACGTTACAAAGGTGAGGTCATTACATATAATAAGATTGGATTCTAAGATATAATTAAACAAAACTCCACCTCTAGTATTGATCTCGATGCTACACTACGTATGATGAGCATTAGCATCACATCTTAGGACAATATTTTTCTTACTTTGTTAAGATGCTGATATGATTACCTCAAAGGGGACGTTATTGCCGTCATCGTAGGGTAGGTACGCAGACGCCAACGTACATACTCCGTTATTAGTATGTGATGACTCTTTTTAGTTTAGCAGCGATGTAAGTCCTAACCTTGCCGGCGTCGCTCCTATAAAATACATTATAGTTTTTTACCCTAATCCCATCACGCGATTCATAAAAATCCACAGTTCCTGGATTAGGACCAAATTCTCATGTTGTCAGAGATGACCGTGCTATGGTGAAGGTTGTTTTGGACTGCCTGCATTGGTTATCGCAATCTCATCATCCGTAACGTTAGTTGTCCCATCGCTACTTGCCGGTGGAGACCACTTTATGATCTTCAGACCTCTCCCTATGAATGATGAACCCTAGGTCCCATTTTTGGTTCTTCCTCCCCGACAACCGCCCAGCTCTGTAAGATCATTCTGTTTATATACGGACCTCGTCAGAGCGTCCCTTGCTATCGTTTCGATACCCCAAGCCAGGGAGTTGTTTTCTTCTCGGAAAGAGAAGAGAGATCATTTGAGTCTAAGAACTTCTTGTTGTGCGTCGCTCTATAGAACTACCGCCACCGTGCTAAGTTCCATAATAATGGAGACAATACTCCCCCTTGATGTGCACGTCGTTTGACGTTGCTGCTTCCGAAAGATACAGTGATTACCCTGCTTTTAAGCATATGCTCTACAGCAGCAGATTGTTTCGCCGATGTTGAGCCTTCGTAGAGCATTGGTTATCGAATTGGTTTCAACGTTGTTGAAAGCTCCTTCAAAATCTAGGAAAGTCACCAATGTCAGTTGTTTGATTCAGAGGGGATTTTTCGATAGGTTGGACGATTTCGCCGTTTCCACAGATTTACCTTTTTGATAGGCATGTTGTGACGTGGAGTAGCGAGTAGCGAGTAGCGTGCTATCAATAGTGGCCTTGATGTGAAGGTCAAGAATTCTTCCAAGTATCTTGAGAAGAAATGACGTTAGTCTGATTGGTCTTTCAGGAGCGTATGCAATGTTTTGCCTGCATCGCTAGTAATAAGCGTGCAGCCGGGAAAGTGAGTTTCAATAAGCAGGTTAAGCGATGCTTCATGAGATTCCGCCCATGATCCATTTGGTTTCACGACACGGTTGGTGTTTTGGAAAGAACGTAATCTGGAGGACTGAGAGGAATTGTCAACACCCTGGTAAAAACTGCGCCAGGATCTACGTTGGGCAACCGGAATATATGGGAACACAAGCGTTCTCACCTTAGCCTCTCACTATCACCCCCACGTTGGCGGCTACTGGGTGCCTAGTACCTCGGCTGGAGATTGGGTAGCCAACCCATTTGAAGGTCGTTGGTGGTAACAAACGAGAGAGGGGAAGGAATGTTTTCTCACTAAATTCTCTGGGCGAATTTAGGAAAGGAGGGCATCTTTGGTGGGACGATTGGTGAGCACAGCCTACACAACACCACGTCCGGAAACGGACTTAGGCTTATTGACTTCGCTGCGGAGCGAAACATCACCATATCCAGCACACGGTTTCCTCATCTCAATATCCACAAGGGGACATGGTGGTCTCCTGATCATCAAACGGTCAACCAAATTGATCACATTGCGATCGACGTAGGGCATGCCTCCAGTATTCTGGATGTCCGAACCTTCCGAGCAGCCAACATCGACTCGGATCATTACCTTGTTGCAGCCACGGTACGAATGCGGATATCCCTAACGTCACAACAAAGAAGAAATACTGTGAGAAGATATAACGTTGAAAAGCTGCAATCGCAAGAGATGGAAAGAACCTTTGCCGAACGCGTATCCCGAAATCTCGCTACAACACTTATGCCGCCAGCATCAAATGCCGAGAACCAACAAACTAGACATGGCTCTGTATACCTCGTCTCTATAGGTGCTGTCATATGCGGACAATTCTCGCTTCTCCATCAAGGTCGGTAACTATCTCACCGAGACCTTTCATGCCAAAAAAGGATTTAAAAAAGGTGACTCGTGTGAGTTTTTTTAGATCATACTTGAAAGAACTGTTAACAAGAAAGGACACATAACATTGACGAATTGGAAAGAACGTCACAGTAGACAGCTATAACTTTGCGGTAGTAAGTGTCTTTGTCTATCTTAGCTTGCTATCAATTCTGACAATAACACCTCCAGAAATAAAACGAAGAATACCTTTTGCCAATCGCTGTTTCTTTGGGTTTAGAAGGCAATTGAATAGTAAGGCCCTATCCCGAATAACTAAGGAAACTCGGCGCAGGGACATAAGTCCCATGTTTTTCTTTTGGGACCTATGTCTCACTTAACTGGGACATACGACCCAAATTGAATTAGGGACTTATGTCCCATCCCATCGAGACATAAGTCCAAAATTTTTGCCGAAAATGGGACATAAGTCCCAAATTCTAGCAATTGGCCTTATAACACTTTGATGGAACGACATTAGGCACATTTTGCTTTATGTCATATATGCATAAACAGTGACATACCTATAGGGGGGCATGCTGCCTGCTTGGGGTCACTGTTAGATTTGGGATAGGTGCGAGGTTGGGTATATTCAAAGTTTCTTTATATCTATGTTTCGCATGTTTCGCATGAATTTAAAGAAACTTTGCACATACTCAACCTCGCACCTACGCCAAATCCAACAGTGATCACAAGCAGGGGGGTTGCTGGGGGCAACATGCCCCCATACATATTGCACAGTTTATGCATATATATAAGTCACATAAAGCCAAATTGGTCTAATGTCGCTTTAAATGGGACGACCAAAAACTTTTACTATTAAGAGTTTGAGAAAATAATAGTTAGAAATGCGTGTATAAATTCAAAGCGTAATAAGGCCGACTCGGCTTTATTTGCCAAAGTGAAATAGGACCGAACAATGAAATTTGGCTATATTTCGCTTTCATAATGTGAAATAAAGCTGAATTTTGAAATTCACGGTGTTATTTCACGGCACCTAGTGGACCATCCGTGATAGAGCAGTTGGTCTTCGACCTTCTTTGGTTAAAATTTAATCGTTACCTCTTTCCAAATATTTGGTATGTAATCCCAGGCAAAGCTTGGTCTAAAAATGTTAATAAGAAGAGGCGTTAATTGTTTAATACCTTTTTTGGAGGAGTGCTGGGAAGATTTCCTCTTCACCAGGGGTTTTGTATGGGTCAAATAAATTGATGTCCCATTTTATTTTTCGCTGGTTAAGTTCAGCATATTACTGCGTCTGTCTTAACGCCTGTAGTGGGTAGCTCAACTATTGCCGCTGCCATATCTTTATTGGTATTAACATAATACAAGTTCTAGGTCTTCCTTCCTTTACTGAATCGTAGGGTAACTTACCTGAAGGAACTTTTTCTGGTCCTTGCATATACACGGCTCCTGGATAAAGGCTACATCTATGCTATCCTTATTAAATCTATGACTTAATACCGCAGAGGCGGTTTTTGCATGCTGTAGATTAACTTCGATGCACCTTAATCCCATAATAAAAACTGTTGTTGGGATATGTTGGAAGGATTGCCAACATTTTTAGCTTCTCCAGTAGTATGGCTGGCTTCTGAGATCCTAGACGGTGAGGACAAGTCTTCTGACGCCTTCGACCTTTGAAGCTCTCTCTTAGCCTTTGCCGCTGAGCTGCTAGCTCCAGATGTCTTGGGTTCAGCTGTCTGTTGGTTCTTTTGGCCCTTATTAGCTCCAAGTGTATTCGCCTTTCGCGTGTCAAGCAGTCTTTGCTGAGCACTAAACTTTGGATGAGCGGGTACTCTGTCCTCTATTTTGGCTTCAGTTTCCTTACTGTGGACTGGTCTCGATGATCTTTTTATTCTAATCAGGACCTGCGAGAAGTTGAGGAAAAGTTTACAACACTGGCTTAGGATGTAATCCTTGGAAAGCTCATCCACAGCAAATGTGATGGTTTCCCTCCGCTCTTCTCGTTAGTGGCTCTGACTCGCCAGCCTACAATGGTAGGCACGCCTGTGTTTTGTTTGGGGATCCTGGCTAGAAAAACGTTCTTGTTAAGACTGTCTGCTTCCGTGTTATACAACAGTGAGTTATACGCAAGTTTTTCTTTTTTCTTTCCGCGAGAACTAGGGCGTATCTGGCTCTTTCTAGCCGTTTCGCCTCCTCGGATTCAATTCCGTCCCTGATAAGGACAGCGATTCAATGCTTTTGGTCCCCAGCGAAGTACTCGTACTTCTGCTGAAGCTTGCTGGCTTCGGTATTTGCTAATACTTCAGTGCTTGGTACGTTTTGGTCCTGAGCCTTCGACCTGTCCGAGATTTCGAATGAGGGTTGGAGCACTTTTTGGAGATGAGAGAATCGTCTCTTCTGTCTCCATTTCTGATAATGGTGAACGGAGTAGAGATTCTTCATCTGACTCCGTTATCGTTTTTATTTTTATTTTTGTTTTGTTATTGTTTTTGTTATTTATTTTTTTTATCCATGTCGATCCCACTAGTAAGGCGAGAAAGAAAAGTCCGCACCTGCAGAGCTCCCCTGCAGAGCTCCAATTGTCCAGCTTGGTTGCTGGCACGTGTTTCGTTAGACCACCCTTCATAGCGAGTAATCTGTGTTTTTATGTGCCGAGAAATAATTTAGATATCTGCAAACTGACGCGTTTCAATTTTTTTTATTAATAAACTTAGTGCATTACACAATGCGTTTGGAATCTTTATTTTCTAGTGTTCCCAGACCTTACGAGCATTACGTTTTTTTCTGATGAGTTCTTTAACTTCTTTGGGATAATCGATATCTACAATTTCTTTTGTTCAAAATGAGTGCTTTCGTATGCTGCTCGCTGTATATTTCTATTTAACAACTCAACTTCTCCTTTAAGTTGAAATGGGTTATAAATCGGAACTTAGAGATTATTAATGCTATTGTTCAATATCTATCTGAAGAATGACCAGTTGGTCTTATGATTTACTCGTCTAGGTGTGGTTTCTACATTTATTATTTGATTGTCATTAGATCTGTTGAGTGGTCTGACAATAGATCCTCTTTGTTTTCTACATTCATGATCAGCGATTTTATGCATATTCGCAGGCTAGTATGTTGGTATTCCACTTGAGCTCAGGTCACAAATCATTGTCCGTTCTGCTGCATATACATACATATGTACATATGTAGTTCTATACCTTTGATATTAATTAATTCTGAGCCCAAAAAGTTATTTTTCCCATTAAAATCGACCCGACTTGACAACTGAACATTCATTGTTACTTGCATTTTTACACGCTTTACATGCTTTAAACGTTTACTAACCTGTTGAGCGGGGTTTCTGTTAATAAGCATACATCTACAACCCACGCCAAATATCTCCATATTTATGATTTTTGACCTCCGGGTGGGTTTTTTTTCCAATATTTTTAGGTTGGTAGGTTGTCCGTGATCTTCGTATTCTTTTTGATGTACCTATAAAACAAAAAACACTCAAGTCGATAACGCATTAGTGGTCTGTATCGCGGCAATGTATTCTGTGAACAGTTAAGGAACTTTACGATGGTTTTGTGCGAAGCAGGTAAAGGGCTTTTCTCGCTCATCATGGTGAACATTTTCAAATAGGTGAATCGTAGACGTTCTGGAATCCTACGAAAGCAGAAACTAAGATTGACAGGCAGTAAGGGAGATGCAGCCTGGAAGATGAATATCTAAAAAAAAAACAAGAACACGGCCAGTAGGGGATGTCTTTAAAAGCCAGTTCACAAACGAATTGAGAAAAAACTTGAGCGAGAGATGTTCTATTAACATTCGCAAACCGGCTACAAAAGACCGCTCTTTCTGCAGTAATGAAGAAAGAAATATTGATATGGCTCAAACAGAGCTAAGAGCGATACTTAGACAAATATTTGCTTCCGACCGTTGAGCATTCACCATATGTTGTGGTTTAGGGATGCATTACAAATTCAGTTCTTGGCCGTATTTTGCTTTTGAACCGATCCGTAAATACAGCAAAATGCAAAGAACTAATTGCTGATGGTGTAGTTCCTATAGTAGAGGAGTTATGCTGCTACAAAACAAATGACAGGCAAAACTCAAAACTATCTTGACTCTGACAATTCTCTCCGTTCACATACCGCCATGACTCTGTTCACACAGTTCCGACGGACTACTTTTTGCTTAAGCTATAGTATCTTAAGCTTAGTATTCTGCTGTCTACAAATATAAAATTTAGCGTGGCAATTTCGCAAAGCATCCTGTTCGCACGCTAAATTTCTGCTTCATACAAATGGACCAAACAAAAAGTCTCCACGATTAGCTCTTGAAATAATTATGTGGGACATTAAAATCGGAGCTAAATTTTTGACAGATTAAAAACAAACAACATTTTCGCAATGGAATATTTCAGGGAATATTTAGAAGGTGAAATTGTGTTTGAGGAAAGGAGAATACAGCAAAAACAAGAAAAAATATGAATATTTCGTTGATCCATTTTGAGTTATTAAAACAAGTTTTTTTAAATTAAAAATTGACGTCACTAAATAAAATGACATTTACTGACATCTGTCAATAGCATATATTTCTTTTTTTTTCTCATCTTTTCCCTGTATTAAAAATTTGTCTGCATGTGGGGAAAAAAATGGAGGCTTGGGTGGCTAACATTTACCGCGAGCAGGATGCTAGGCTTTATGGTTGGGCCTTAAATTTTGCTGAACAAGATATATCAGCTGGGAAAGAAAATCGTACGCCTTACGACTATTATAGTTGTGCCCTGGGGAATAACTTATTCTTGCCTTGAGGGCTTTAAGGTAAGCCCAAAAATTGGGAAAATCAGAAAGAAAAAGAAGGTATCGTTTTTGGATTAATCCATTTATAGTAAAAACACATTTACATTATATAGATACTAATTTTCAGCACGATGTTTTCAATCCGCTATGTTTTATGGCAACAAATAAAGCATGCATGGATATCTTGTGATAAATTACTAGTTGACTCGGCGAACTTAGTTCCGCTTAAAATTAATTAAATTATAATTATCTATTAAAAGATTGAAACTCTTTTGGAATTAAATTGAATTCAATGCAGAGTGTTCAAATCCACCCAAGAGGGACGACGCAGTAGAGGAAGACCTCGTCTTAGGTGGCGCGCTCAAGTGGAAAGGATCTCAACCAACTTGGTGTGCGAAACTGGAGGCAGCTAGATAAAGATCGAGCTGGCTGGAGAGGCTTGTTGGTTAAAGCCCAGGTCCACCCCGGACTGTAGCGCCAGCGTAAAGTAAAGTAAGCAATGCTTGTTTTGTCAGTGCATTGCTTGTTTTGTCGTCCGGTGCGTAAACAAACAATGCAGGCGATTTTCCGATACGCCACGTACAATTGTCCAAGGAAATTCGAGAATAACCCCATCTGTTAGCGATCCCATTTTCGAATTCGTTGTTTTTTTTTATATGGACAAAATCAGATGTTGACATAAAAAGTCATAACGCACGGATACGTCGACCAATTTCGTTCAAACTTTAGATAAACCAGCTACACGACCATGCGAACAAACCCTAATTTGATCGAATTCAGTTTGACCGTTAGTGAGTTATAAATACCCCGTATATATGCAGGATTGAAAAGTCGAGTCGAAACTGAGTTGAACTGACAGATGGGCATTACCGCCATTCATTCTGAAACTATGACTGAAAAATCTTATTAATGACCTGCATCATCCCTTAATCACTAACCATCCGTTCGCCAACCAGACATGATTAAAACAAACTATTTTTTCCTTTCTACAAAAGAAAAAAAAACCCAAACTGCAGTCATCTGTCAGTTTGACTCCTCGACCCAAGTAGTTGCACATATTTTCGACTCGACTCAGTAAAAATAGTGAAGTCGAGTCCAGTCGTTTCGGTTTCGACTCGACCCGCGTATGTGCGCTTTTACACGATGACTTTTTGAGTCAGCGACTCTCGAATGTGTCGGAAAGGGAAGTGAGAAGTGCCGGGGGTAGACCGAACCGCACGGGTAGAGGATTTGTGTGACTTTTTCGTGTTCTCTTTTATCTTGTTTGTAGTTTTTCTTCAGTTCCTTTATTCTTGTATTCCCAGCGTGGAGTTCGTGTCAACAACACCATGTGTCGGAGCAGAGCAAAATGCAAAAGAAGGGAGAAAGAAATATAAAAAGTCCCTGACTCAAAAAGTCATTGTGATAAAGTACGGCGCGTCTCCAAAAAAGAATATGAAAATACCCCTGACTCAACAAGTCATCGTGTAAAAGTGCTCTATATACGAATTTCAATCCAGGTTCAACCTAGGTTCGACTCTGCATATATACGTAGTAAAAGTCACAACGCACTTGCAACAATTTTTTATATACATATGTATATAGAGATTTCAAAAATTTTTGTGTCTCCATTCGGAAATTTTAATTGCATGACATATTTCTGTAATAAATTATTGATTTCATGCGAGCATACTAATACACACACAGTTATAAGTTATTAGAACTTTTAGAATGAAAGAGAGACCCACCTGAAGTTGACTATCTTATTACACTTCATCTGTGGACATGACTAATTTTTTTTCGATTTGGGTGTGAACTAAGTTTCCGAGTTCGCACGTATTGTTTTACTGAATTTTTACCGACTGCTTTATCCTAGAATCGTGTTGACTGACCAGAGTCCGCGAATCACTTCTAGCCAGTATTTTGTAATAGATATATAACTGAAAATGACGGAGAGATATACTTTTGGAGGATCGCTAAACGCAATTACCTGCCATGCCTGGAACAAGGATCGATCTCGTTAGTATTGTACATATGTATTTTGATCCAAAATATCAAGCTTTTAATTATTTTGTTTAAGAAATTGCGCTTTCGCCAAATAATAATGAGATACAAATTTATTCTCGGGAGTCAAATTGGAAACTGGTCGACATTCTCAACCAGCATGATTTACGTGTCATGGATATTGATTGGGCCAGGAACACAAATCGTATTGTCAGTTGTGCTGCTGATAGAAACGCGTATGTGTGGTCTCAGGGTGAGGACGGTAAATGGAAACCGACATTGGTACTGCTCCGCATAAATAGAGCAGCAACATGCGTAAAATGGTCTCCAAGCGAAAATAAATTTGCAGTAGGATCTGGGGCTCGCCTCATTTCTGTCTGTTATTTTGAGTCCGAAAATGATTGGTGGGTGTCAAAGCACATAAAAAAACCTATTCGATCCACAATAACGTCGCTGGATTGGCATCCAAATAACGCCCTGTTGGTTGCGGGCTCAACGGACTACAAGGTATATATTATAAATTACAAAAAAATATATTATAAATATTATGTTCTAAACTCATTGCGATTAAGTCTAAAAATTACTTGCTACCCATAGTTTTTATTAAAATAAGTTACTTTTTCAAATTCTAAAAACTATCACAATCCACAAAAAATCCCAAGTGAAAATGGAAACTGGATTTTCGAAAATTCCATTTGTGACGTATGGAACTGTCTCCTAACATGTTAGTCAATTTTCCATTCAGAAACCTAAGCCTAACATGTTAGTGCCTAGGTTATTGAACGAGCCCACTTTTATAATTTATCCTAAGGGTATATGAAGTTTGATAAACTTTTTGTGACAGACAAATAATCTAGACTAGATAGATCCTATAAAGTATATACATACATATGTACATACATATGTATATTCATGATCAGCACCAATAGCGAAGTCGTTTATATGAAGCCCGTACGTCGCTAGTTTTTGGGGCTTAGATTTTGAGCTAGGAGGATGAAATTTCATATCTGGACTTTTACGGATTGTAACTTTTTTATGGATTCTAGCTTTTCTGTATGTTTTTTACTACAAACATCTTTTAATATTCACATCATCAAATTAAAATAAAAACTTTTATTTTTAACTAAAACCCTGTGTCTACCCGCCACGAGAACACTTGTAACAATTGACTTATACATCTTGTACACTTGTACAAAAGGGAAATTTTCATATTTAGCAATCATAGAAGATTTTTTTGTGGTACAGAAATTAAAGTTACATACTGCATTGTTGACAAGTGCCTGGTGCAATCGGCCGGCGATATCACTGGTAAGAATATGACAAAAAGCTGTGCTATCAAGTTCTAAATAACTTGCGATCGTTTTACGGAGAGCTAAGAAAGCAAAAATCATCAACTTTAACTATCAAAAGTTAACTATCACCTTTGAGGGTTCCACTCCTGTGCACTGTACCTTAATGACTGCCCAGTTATTCATTGGATCCGCTGGGTGTTCAGTTTAAGTCTTCGATGCTTCTCTACGCTTCTATCACCGACTTGCTACCCGAAGCAAACAACCTCTGAGAAACGTCGCGCCTGTATAGTGTCAAGTTTGTTCTGCCGACACCGATAGTTTAGCAACCTTGCATTTTTTCGAGGCAAGAGTAGTCTCATCAGAAGACTTACATATGTATTTCTTATGTTCTTCGACTCTTGTTACGCTACAACTAGTGTCTTTGGCCGCTGTCTTTTTTACTGTTGCTGCTGTTATTTTCTGTTAACCCCAACCCTGTTCAACAGTCGGATTGCTATGCCTTGTACTTGCTGCGGCTATGGGGAAGACTGTAGACTCCTGACTGGAGGCTAAAAAGTCGTCTTACGATGAGAATTCGAGGTCAGGCAACCTCACCTTTACCTCTTTTTTTATTGGTTTCTTCTATTCTTTCATTGTTTTCGTTTTCCAGTTTGTTTTTTATTTTATGTTGGTCCCACGAGAACGTCCGGAAAGGAAAGTTCGTCATAGCAGAGCCGACCAGGATAATCCATTAAAACGACCGACCTCGTCTGTGCATCGGAAGGGACCGTTAGCGACCAGCTTAGTGTCTTTACTCGTTGGCCGTGCTGCCCTCGGCACGGGTATCTTAACACCTTGTCTTTAGTGAAATTTGTACAGGATAAGCTTGTGACCTAAGTCTTAGTGAACCACAGCTCACGAGTTGCTTGTAAGTTGTTGGCTGACACTAAATACATAGGTACATACAACGATGATTAGTCATTGCCGGAAGGCCATTTCCATTAGCCCACGGGGAGGACTAAAGACTAGGATTTGTCCCTTCCCAGATGACTCATTCTGTCGCCATTGTGAAGGCAGAGTTCAAAACGCCGACCACGTGCTCCTGGAGTGTAAAAAAAAATACGAAGGACCCAGAATTGCTTAGAACTACGGCGGGAAAATCAAGCACCCAGAACCCAATAGGAAGAAAACCCTGGATAATAAGAAGCAGACATGATGTCAAAATTACCCCTATAACTCGTAACACGGGCTGCCGAATATCCATAAAAAATTTCGCCCTCCAACAAAATGACTCAAACATCGGCTCTAATAACTGCAACAAAAAGTAGTTGAGGCCATAAATTGGAAATACTGTCCAGACAAAAGTTCACATAACATATACCAAGAACAGAACGATCTACACACGAAACTAAACTGGAAGTAGACCCCCACACACGGACAGACATAAATGAACAACATCCTTTAGGACATTTTCAAACAAATCGACTAACGCGTGTGTAGAAGAGAAAAAGCTACGGCCGAAGTCCCTCCTCTACTGTGTAAAATCAAAGCACAAGCTACCACTTGAATGTAAACCGAAGCTTTCTGGTATTTCCAAAATATTTTCTATTTTTCCTCTTAACAATAACCACATTTTTCTATCTAAAGAAATAATTGTACTCTTTCCACTTTTACAGTAATTTTTATTTCTTTGTACAAAAATGTATGTTTTGAATTTTCAGTAATAACAAAGTGACGTTATGCTTTTTAAGTTCAGAGCAAAGCCTGAGTTGTCAAAAATTTATGTTTCTTGGTCACATTAGAGTCGAATTTATTTTGTTTTTTTTTACTTGCACCTACATATGTATACCTATAGGGCAAGTATTGGTTTCGTGAAAAATTTCGAACTTGAGATTTTAATCAAACTTGACATTACTATGATGGAGAAGTCCAAAAAAGTGGGTCCGCCTATTCCGTCTGTCTGTCTGTCTGTCTGTCTGTCTGTCTATTCGACTGCAGCCTGGGGTTTGTGGGAAATTGGAATTTTCATTCAAACCTCAAAATTAAGGGTACTTTACTTAAGGGCGTTTTCACTAAAAATGAATTTTCTCGAAAACGGCTGTAACGATTTTGATAAAATTTCATATGTGAGTTAGTTTGGGTATATGTTATTAGGTGGCATACCACGTTTTTCGCGAAAAATGCGTATAACGGTAATTTTAGAAATTGACTATTTCTTCAGCGATTGAGCTTAAAATTAATATCTGAGGTGGGTATGACAAAGGCAAATTTATGACGTACCAAGTTTTGGAGCTGCCACTTTTCAAAAATTTGCCTTTTTTCAAAATTTTTAATAGAAATCGAAAAATTTATTAAAACGAAATTAATAGTCCTTGAAGTTTTCTATAATTTAGTTGAACACCATACATAAACTTTGAATTTCAGTGCCTATAAAATAAGGTGCAAGTACGTACGGCCCAGTCGTGCACTATATTTTTTTTTGTCAGAGCGCACCAGAAATCATTGATCAAGGAGATATTAAACTTTCCCGGCACTTTCCAAGTGCCTGCAAGCTATTTCACGCACATTTGTTAGAAATCCGTCTATTCACACCTAAACACAACAACAATAGTCGTTTTTCTTTTTTTAATTCAGAGCAGAGCCTGAGTTGTCAAACAAATTTTTAAGTTTCTTTTTTAGTTCAGAGCGCTCAGAGCACTCAATTCGTGTTTGTTTTTTTCGTTCAGAGCGTGCTCAGAGCGCGTTCTATCAGCTGATTGAGCATCGTAAGCAAAACCCGAGCATGATGAATTGGACGTTTAACAGGGGGTAAAGCAATGAGAATACAAAAAACAATTAAAATGTAGTTCGAGGCTTTGTTTTTAAGTAATTATTAGCAGTTAATAATTAAATAAGAAATAAATGCTTTATTTGTATATAAACGCTATTTCAGTGTATAAGAAGACAAAAAGCATGAATCTTCGATTAATTTTGAAGTCATGTGACAGGTACTGCTCAATTGTGTTTGTTAAATAAATCAGAGCGTTCAGAGCGCGCTCGACATATTCAGGCTCCGTTCTGAACTAAAAAAAAAACGAATAATGGGTCAATTTTACAACAATAACGCGTGAATTTGATGGGCGATGACAACCGAATTATGAATTCATGGAAGGAGCGGGAATGTATTTTCGGGTTGTTCGTTAGATTTAAAAAATATTTAAATTTGAATTCTCCGTTAAAAGACAAAAAGAACTTGGATTTCATCGGTTGACCGAAAATGTAAAAACCAAAAACTATGTTTTAAGATTCTTGATTATATCTTCTTAAAATCGTGAAAAGAAGAAAAATGCCATTTAGCAAATTGGGAACCGACTGAAACAATTGCTAAGATATTCACCATTATTGTCGTCGTCGTCTACGACTCTAAAAAAAAACGACGCGGCTGTTTGGCATTAGCGAACATTTGTCGTGGCGCCGATCGACAACAGTCGTCTGAAATGTCAAAGTATGTGGATTGTATTTTGCGGCGACGATTGTCGGTATTGTCTGAGGCGTTTTATGACGACGTTTGTCGCGGAAATGTTATATTTTTGTCGTCGATAATTTTGCGAACGACTGTGTGATTAAGTGTTGAAGAAAAATATGTTTATTTAATTTTTGAATGGCGAAAGGAACGAATAAGTCAGTTATAGTATTTTTCAGAATAAAGATAAATAAAAGACAATTTCAACAATTATTGCATGAAATGGAAAAATATCCCTTTGGCAAAATCATTTACAAAGGGCATAATAAAAGCGATGTTAGTCGCCATTGGAGCGACATACATATCTTTTGACTGAATTATCTTGGCCAAAGTAACCATCGTCTTCGTCCATAGAATCATCTAGTCCCAGATTAATTTCAAAATTTCATTAATTTTCGAATTATTTTTAAAATATTTTCCACCAAGTCACACGAAAAATATAAATTCGTCGACTCAAATGTCAAAACACATGTGTGCAGTGTGTGGAATGTATGTGGAATATAAGTGTTCAGAGAGTCGTGTCGTTTTAGTTACGCAATGTGAAATTCCAAACGCCTCGACTCGACAGATGTCGCCAGTCGTTTTCGCCAGACGACGACGACAATAAGGGTGATTAAAAAGAGTAGAAATTGATTTCAATTTTTATAAAGATGTACATGTTTCAGTATTTCAAATTATCGCAAATAACTTTTGTCAAAAGTTTTGGATAAATTGTGATACTATCTTCTTTAAAATTGTAACAATGGGATAAATACAATTGGATTAAACACTGATTTGCATGTAATTAGAAACATTTTTCCAAAAATATTAATATAAAAGGTCTCAAATTATAAATTATGTTTATATCATGTTTCATGTTTCGGTTTCTACAGCGTTTATATCAGAAAAGAATTATTTCCGGTTTCGATAATATTTTATTAAAGTTCGATTGATTTTACAAATTATTTATTTATTTCCTAGGTTGCCGATAAAATATGTTTAACTCATCATTAGAATTAATTTAAGCATCATTTCTTGGAAATTTTATTCAATTGTCAAGAAATCATGTCAATTGCATAAGTTAAATTAGTTTTTTGTCTGAGAAAATTGAATTGAAAAGTGAATAACATTATTAAGAACAAGAAAAAGGAAGGTGAGAGAGTTACCGATGGGTTTTCAACCAATAAATTACAGTGCAGCCTCGCTGCATAAAGTTTCGGCTGTGTCCGGACTAGCGAAGCTGTACTGTGTTAGACAATTAGAAACTTATTTTCCATTTGTAACTACTTAATTTTCCTTTATACAATGTATTTTCTAATATCAAAAGCGTAATCATATTATTGTTCGCAGCCTTTATTTAACTTTTTCAGAGAACATTTGTCAGCACATTTGCATATACATAAATGTACTGGGGTTAAAATAGTTTAAATAAAATCATAAGCAAGTCTTCTTATGAGTTACTTATAAAAAAAAATAAATTAAGCAATAAAATTACCCCGGGTCAATTCATCCAGTGTGCGCTGGCCCTATGAGTTCATCAAAAGGCGTCTGGGCATTCTCAGCACTTCAAATTTTGCATTTGACAACACACAAATGGAAAAACAAAATTATGAATGTTTTTTTTTATCATCTGTATGTAATTCACGCATTGATATAATTTATATTCATAAAAATTAAGCTGAATACCTCTGCCATCTAGCGCTTATTTCCTGATAGCACATCAATTTTAATTATATGTTAATAAATTACAATAATTATAATTACAGGTACGTGTTTTTTCGGCTTATATAAAGGACATAGAAGATCAGCCCAATCCAACACCATGGGGAAGTCGCATGACATTAGGTCACTTAATGGCGGAATTTAAAAATGCAGCCAATACAGGAGGGGGATGGATTCACAGCGTTAGTTTTTCTGGCGATGGTAATCGTATATGCTGGGTTGGTCACGATAGCTGCATCAACATTGCGGACTCGACTAATGGAAACGTTATTCGGTGCAAAACTGAACATCTTCCTTTTTTAAGTTGCGTGTGGATTAGCCTAAATTCAGTAATCGTCGCAGGTCATAGTTGTGTTCCACTTATCTTCACGTTGGAGGGAAACAAAATACATTTTTCTGCTAAGTTAGACACTTCGCAGAAAAAAGAATCGAGTGGAATATCGGCTATGCGTATTTTTCAATCACTAGATCGTAATTCAAGATCGGAAAACTCCGACACCTTTGTAGAGTCTATTCATCAAAACGCAATATCTTGCGTTAGAATTTATGCCGGTGATAAATTACTGTGTAAGAAAATAAGTACTTCAGGCACTGATGGTCAGCTTGTTATATGGGATCTGGATGCAAAATTAATTAATGCATTTAAAGATTTGAATATTGAAGGGAAGTAGACTCAGATTTATAAACTGATATGCATACATATATACAAATATAATTCAATTAATAAAAAAGTTTATATATGTGAATTTAAATTATCAAAAAATTGTTTTTTTTTTTTTAATATAAAATCATAACAGTATATGATTAAATGAGTAAAATTAAATGTTTTTAATAATTAATTTTATACGAATACCTTTTTTGTATGCAAAGTTGATATTAAAACAATTGTATTACTCTTTTTTTAAGGAAGGTGGAAAGCATTGAAGGCCTGAGTGTGGATCTGCGGTTTTAATCTTCTAATCCGTCTTACTGTATTGTTGTTCTCTTCGACCATGTATTGTATTTCGGGATCAACATGCACGTGGATTTACTGATAGTGCTTCACAGCGTATTTTCAAACAAATTCATTGACACATTCTACATCCCTGTGTAGGTTGTCATTTCTTATGTACCATGGTGTATTAACAGAACTTCTTAAAACCTTGTTTTGGAAGGTTTGTGTCACTACTAGGTTTGTTTTCTGTACACCATAAGTCCATATGGGTCTCAGAACTTGCTTATAAAGCAAGAGTTTATTGGGAATTGATAGTTGGGAGCTCTATCCCATTAGCCAATGCATTTGTCTGAGTTTGATATTTAATTCCTCTTTTTTTCTTTTTAACGTACTTTTTCCATCTGAGCTTTGCATCAAGTGTGATACAGGATATTTAGCAGACAAAATCGACTGGCTAGCTTTTTCCTTCTCAAGTAAGTCTTCTTAGGTGGCGCTACAGTTCGGGGTGAACCTGGGCCTCAACTAACAAGCCTCTCCAGTTAGCTCGGTCCGTAGCTAACTGCCTCCAGTTGCGCACTCCAAGCTTATTCAGGTCCCCCTCAACTTGTGTGCGCCACCTAAGGCGAGGTCTTCCTCTACTGCGCTGTCCCTCCGGGTTTGATTCGAAGACTCTTCGGGCCGGAGCACTGGTGTCCATTCGCTCTACATATCCTAGCCATCATAAACGACTGATGTTCAATTTTTTTGACTAGGTCGATGTCGCTATAACGCTCGTACAGTTCGTCGTTAAGTCTCCTCCTCTAAAGAACGGTAACGCAAACGGGACCGAAAATTTTACGAAGAATCTTCAACAATTTCAGTTGTTTCTATTTCTCTCTACCGGTTGGTGCATTTTGTGAAAACTACCCAAAAAATATCATGCCCCCGGGCCACAAATGGTCACGAGGAATCTATTTAGCGGGCTTGATATAGTACCGCACACCGAACCCCAAAACAAAAAACGAAAAAAACTCAATACCAATACTCTTGAACTGAACTCTTCCTTCCCATCCCATACTCCCACCAGTAACCCGAAATTTATTTTGATTTCGCCAGCAAATGACAGAACGCCAATTTCCTCCTTCAGCATGTTTGATCTTAAAAAAGCCATTGATGGCATTAGTACTGCATATGAATCGATTACCCAGCTACGGGACGGTAATCTCCTGATGCTTGTGAAATCTCCGACAATTGCTGATCTATTTTGCTAAAAAAAAAACCCTATCGAATTTATGCGCAATCTCCGTCACCCTTCACACATGCCTTAACGCATAAAAGGCAATTATTTATGCTCCTTGTTTGATAAATGTGCCCGGATCCGAAATTATTAATGAAATGAAGTCTCAAGGTTTCATCGCAGTTTATAAGTTCACCAAAACGAATAATGACAATCAACGTGCTACTGGCCTCATCTTACGGACTTTTGACCTCTTTAAACCACGTAGCTCGGTTAAAGTTGGCTGGCACAACATTAAAGCAGAGGAATATTTTCCTAACCCCATGCGGTGCCGCAATTGTCAACTATTAGGCCACACTTCAAAATAGTGCAAAGATAATGCATCTTGCGAAACTTGCAACTTACCCCCTCACCCCTCTGATAAATGTAGCCGTACCTCATGCGCAAATCCTTCCTCCTCTAGAACGTGTAAACGGTACTTGCAGGCAAAGGAAATATTAAAAATAAAAACAATTAATAAATGCAGCATGACTGAAGCTAAGCAAATATTCAATAATCAATATGCTAGTACACCCGCATATGCATACTCCGATGTCGCCAAATCTGCGCCAGAGATCGAACCAAAAACAACCACAAAAAAAAACGTCTTTCACACCCCTTCCAGTCACCCCGGTCCTTCCAATGCGGGTTTACCACCTTCATCGAAACAAGTCAATAAAAAAATAGCTGTAATTCACTCAACCGATAAAGATAAACCCAGTAACAATTCTTCAAAATCTAATATACCTAATCATACCTCATCCACACCACCACACACAAGCCTTGGTCAACTCTCGCACCAACATGAAAAAATTAACTTTTTAAATTAAATTAAATTAATTAATCCAAATAAAGCCCACTCCTAACCCAACTTCTATTAACTCAAATGCTTCATTCTCTCAAAACAACTGAAACACAAACAGGTCCACTCCAATTAATCACTCACCTATCACTCTTACTGTTTCAAACTCGAACTCACCTATCTCGGCAGTCACTCAATCACTCATAAACTCTAACCAATACTACTTAAGCAATAATGAATTCATTGATGATGAACTCTCCCAATAATACTCTAGGGTTGCCAAATGATACATCTGCTGTCCAGGGATTGCATCACTCGGACACTTTACAGAGCCCGACTGGTTCAACCTCTGGACAGCAGAATGTCATTATTCACCCAACCCCTCTCCCAAACTCGGACTTTTCGCAATATAACTCAAATTATATTGCAAGTAAGTCTCGCTTACTTTCATACCCCGCACGTAAAGCTTTACAAATTTTACAATGGAATGGAAAAGGTTATGCTAATTAAAAATATCTCTCCTAATATAATCTCTTTGCAAAAAACCCACCGTGGCTTTCTACACAAACCCAAACTACCTAGAACATTTGAAGGTTATTACCTTAATTTTCCTACGAACTTGACGGCAAAACAAGGCATTCGTGTCTTAGTAAAAAACAATGCTCCATAAAAAGGTAAATATAAAATCAAATATACTTACTATTGGTATCGAAATATAAACTACTATAAAGTTTATACTCATATCTGTATACATATTACCTGACCAATTTTTTTCCAAAAGTGACCTAGATAACATTCTTAGCCAAGTTAAAACTCCAGTGATATTTATAGGTGATGTAAATTCTTGGAGTATACTATGGGGATCGGCTTGTACCAATTCTCGAGGTGCTATTCTTGAAGACTTTATACTTGACTCTGTTCTAATTGTCCTCAACGACGGATCCCCAACCCACAGATCCTTCACACACATCGACGTAAGCTGCTGCTCTCCCGTGCTTCTCCCCATAATCCGTTGGCAAATTCTAGAAGACATGCATGGCAGTGACCATTTTCCAATAATCACTAACGTAATCACTGGTAACACCATAGCACACAGCTCGCCCAACCCCAAATTTAATATTGACTTAGCTGAATTCCATCTGCCGCTTACATTTCCATCCCGCAAACACACCCAATGCATCGTTCACGCTCGGTCCCTTGGTGGAACTCCGAACTTTCTTCTCTGCGAAAATCAAAAATGAGTGCCTGGAAAGAATTTAAAAACACTCCTCTCAATACAACCTTATTCTTTATAAAAAAAAACAAATGCAAACAAATTACTTAAAGAGAGCAAAACAAAATCTTTCGCCGATTTTACATCTAGTATTAACCCCAACTCTCCCCCTAAAAAAAATCTGGCAAAAAATTAGGTGCTTAACTGGCAATTCCACCCCATATAATATACCCTATATCGTAACTCCGAACGGTGTACTCTCGCATCCAACCGAAATTTGTAACTTCATCGGCCAAACCTGGTCAGATTACTCTGACGACTCAAATTTCTCCAACTCTTTCAACATAGAAAAGACTGATTTCTTCAGAACCACCTCTTCTCATCATCCGGTCGACCGCATTGCACTCCTAATCGAACAACATGTCACCTTAACCGAATTCGAAGCTACCCTTTACAAAACTAAAGGGAAAACACCGGGTAGAGACCGGATATCCTACCCAATGTTCGAAAACTTGCCCGCTGAAACCAAAACTCGACTCGTTCAGCTATACAACAAGCAATTGTTTCTTCTATCCAATTTCAACGATCCTGACTTTGTTTGTGTCAGTTTAGAACGAGTCAAGGAGAAAGCAGTTTGGATCACTTCTGCGTATATGCCCTATGATGAAACGGGGCCCCGACCTGCAGACAATACAGGCAAAGTGATCAGTCAAGCCGAAAAGGAAGACCACCCTCTTATAATGGGTAGCGATGCCAACGCTCATCATGTAGCATGGGGCAGCAGCGATACGAATATCCGCGGTGAGTGTCTATTTGAGTACTTAATGGAAACTAACCTCGTAATTTGTAATAAGGGATCAGATCCCACGTTTATTACTAACAATAGGCAGGAAGTCATAGACGTAACCTTTGTCACAAATTCCCCTAAATTTACTGTCAAGAACTGGATGGTATCTAGGGATGTGTCATTCTCCGATCACCGCTTTATACAGTTCGGTATTGACTTCAATACTCCCTCGAAATCTGTCTTTAGGAATCCAACACCCATTTGCCTGGTAGCAAAACAGAAACAGTACATTCTGTAGAAAACCAAACGAGAACCCAATTTACAGTGCCAGAGGCCGTTGTCACCCCCAAGAAAATACAGTGGGCAGTGCACAGCTTCCTCCCGTACAAATCCGCTGGTCTCGATGGTATTTTTCCTGTGGAACTACAGCAAAGCTTTGATATTTTAAGCCCGTAGATCCACTATCTTTAGAAGCTGTTTAAACTTCGGATATACCTCTAGAACCTGGAAGAGGGCCAAAGTTGTCTTTATACCGAAAGCCTTTAAGACCTCCCATGCATCTCCTAAATACTTCCGTCCAATCAGCCTATCTTCCTTTTTATTGGATTTTTGAAGCCGCGACCTGGCTCGATTAACTCGATAGAGTGCACCGCTATTGTTTTTTATATAGATAGTCAAGCCGCGATAAAAGCCTTGGAATCGCCTATAATTCGATCCAAGTTGGTAAAGCAATGCCGCGGATCTCTTAGCGAGATCGCTGTCAGGTGCGACGTATCCCTGTGCTGGGTTCCAGGCCATAGGGATATTGCAGGCAATTGAGGAGCGGACGAGCTATCTAAGGAAGACCGGGACCTCCCTGATAATAGGGATGTACCATCAGCACCTATTAAATCGATAAAATTCCAACTAGATACCGCAACCATAAGCTTGGCAAACAGTAGGTGGAACAATATCAGCACATGTCTCATTCCTAGACAAATCTGGCCAGAGCTAGATTGTAGGAAAACTACTAGACTTATTTCCAGCAATAGGGTCAATCTTAGAATCATCACAGGACACTGTCTGGTAGGCAGGCATGCAAGAAGACTTGGCGCCCCTTCAACGATTTCTGTAGAAACTGTAGAGACGAGGAAGAGGAGGAAACCATGATACATCTTCTGTGCACCTGTCCTGCTCTATCGGTTTTGAGAAGGAAAACCTTAGGGGAATACTTCTTCGAAGATCTAAACGATCAAGCCAGACTAGACTTAGGCATGATTAGGAGCTTTGTCACCAGGTCAAACTGGTTAAATGATTAATCAACGAACCACACATCTTCGGCACGGATCTATACCGAAAATGGTTACCCTGCCTTTTGTCCCATTCGGGAAGTCTCAATGTAGGTCTCCGGTGCTGGTAATCCGGTTTCTCCATAGTGGTATCACAATGAACCTCCCCTTTTGGTCTAAGTGCGTCCGTGCTAAGCGGGTACAACCACACAACCCAACCCTACCCAACCCAAGCAAAATCGATTACGGCATCTATATATATGGCAATTCTCCTAAAACTACACTACAAATAATAAAACCCGGGTATCATCAAGCAGTAAGAAGAAGCAGAAATGCTTTCCGTGCATCTCCAATTTAGAACATCCTAGTTTAAGCAGGCTTTCCTACCATCGAAGAGAGAAAGGACGCTATTATATCGAAACTCTATGCTAAACTCATGTTTTCAACTAACTCGGTAATTGACAACGACATCCGACGCTCATTGGCTCGCACATCCAGAAAACGAATAGCTTCGGCTATCGATCAAAGCCTGCAGACATCCACAGTCATGAATTTACCTAGAATAAGACTCTCCAGCTTCGTTTTTTTCTTTATAATTTTTTTCTGAGTTTATCTTTTCATCTCAGCGCATAGCTGAAACGTACCTATCCCGATGGGATTAGGCTCAGATGGAACATAAATTTTGTTCTAACTCTTAAGATTATTATCGCACCTAGTTTATTAAAGCAATTAGCAATTTTTTTCTGATAATTGTCTTTTAAGAAACCTTTTTTTGTCGGCTACCTTTTTCTTTTAACAATATTAATCACTTTTTTCTTGTGATCATGCTACATATGTACATATGTATGTATTTTGTTTTTTTTTATTATCTAGCTAGTTCAAAGGGTTTTATTCTTCGTAATCTCCTAGTCAGATTGGCAGCATTAAGTAGTTGAGTCATTTCTAAATTGACGTGGTTGAGAAGCCTAAGTTTATGCCTATTAGCTACTTTTTATACCCTATCCTAAGGGTATATTAAGTTTGACACATAGTTTGTAACATAGAGAAATAATCGAGATAGACCCTATAAAGTATATATATGATTGATCATCATCAATAGCGAAATCGATTGAGCGATGACCGTCCGTCCGTCCGTCCGTATATCACCGCTTTTTGGGCCTTAAATTTTGAACTAGGACGATGAAATTTCATATCTGGGCTTCTGAGAAAAAAATACAGTACAAGTGTAAAAATTTGTTAAATCCGCCCACTGCCACGCCCACTTTTTCATAACTTCATTAAATTATATGAAACCGAAAAATTTTGTTAAGACCAAATATTTAGGCATTCAGATTCCCTACAATCCAGCCATACAAAAGTTTTGGCCACGCCCACTTTTTGGGGGCGTTTTCATCACAAAAGCGATTTTTGGGCCTTAAATTTTTAACTAGGACGCTGAAATTTCATATCTGGGATTCCAAGAAAAAGATACAGTACAAGTGTAAAATTTTTTTTACATCCGCCCACTTTTTTATAACTTCACTAAATTATATGAAACCGAAAAATTTTGTTAAGACCAAATATTTGGGTATTTAGATTCCCTACAAATCACCCATAGAGCAGTTCTGGCCATGCCCACTTTTTGGGGGCGTTATCATCAAAAAACCGATTTTGATAAAATTTTACATGTAACATCCTCAAACGTTCGACATTATAGCTATATTTGAGTACAAAATGCAATTTGGCCACGCCCACTTTATAGAGAGGAGGATAGGGTATCATACGATCCGTACCAGACGGATTGTAGCTTTTCTGTATGTTTTAATTTATTTTGGTCCATTTTGAAATATTGTGCACTGCCTTCTGTAGCTTTTTCGTCGCTATTTCTACAGTTTCACCCACAGCAAGTACAGCAGTATCATCTGCAAATGTTGCCATAGTTATTTCTTCACTTTCTGGTAGATCGCTGGTAAAAAAAAGATATAATACAGGGCCTAGCACACTGCCTTGTGGTACACCAGCTTCTATTTCTCTCAATGTGGAGTACCCATCCCCATGTTTAATTCTAAAATATCGCTGCAATATATAAGATTCTAAAATTTCTGAATATTGCTTTGGTAGATGCTTTTGCAATTTATGGATCAGTCCTTTGTGCCAGACTTTATCTCGAAAGCTTGTGCTATATAAAGGAATATAGCAGAGCATATCTTTTTCTCTTCAACCAAATTGATGGTTTGGAATTAGCGATTTTTCTTCGATTATTTTATGCAGACGTTTAATCAACATTTTTTCGAATATCTTGGACAATATAGGCAGTATCGATATTGGACGATAGGAGGTAACTTCACTAGGTGGTTTGCCTGGTTTTGATATCATAATTACCGCCGCGACTTTCCACATGCTTGGTACATACCTTACCCTGAATGAAGCATTTATAATCTGTGCTAGTTTCTTTAAACCTTTTTTTGGGAATTGTTTTAGGATTTCTCCAGTTATCAAATCAAATCCCGGGGCTTTTTTAGTATTGATGCCTTCTTTTATTTCTTTGGCAATTTCGTTCGCCGTTACCGGTTGAATATATCTCTCTACTTCGCACAATTCTTCCGTTTCTTCATAATCTTTATCTTCATAAGGTTGGAAGACTTTTGCGAGATACTCGACAAATAAATTCGCTCTTGGTTGCTTTTTGCCCAGTTACCTTCTCTGTTTTTAACTGGTGGAATGTGTGCTATTGGCCTCTTCATTTTCTTTGTTGCCTTCCAGAGAGAATATTCGGTACTAGCATCATTCGTAAAATTGGTAAGGTATGTTTTAAGAGACTCATTTTTAAATTCTCTTATCGATCTCTTAAGTTTACTGCTTAGCTTATTAAGCATGGTTTTGTCACTTGGCGTCCTTGATTGTTGCCAACGTTTTCTAGCTCTTCTCTTTTCTGCAATAATTTCACGTATTTCTTTTGGATAGGAGTTTTGTTGGATTTTTGCTTTAGTTTTAGGTGTTGCAGCCCATGCAGCTTTTTGGATAATAGTTGTAAATATCTGCACAGCCTCATCTAATTGGTCTTCTGTGTCAATTATCCCTGAAAGTTGGATACTTTCCTCCAAGTTCTCTCTGAAGTAGTTCCAATCAGTCAGTTGATTAGCTAATCGTGGGGTATTTTCTTTGATAATGATTTTGTCGCGAAGTGTTAAGAGTATTATAGAATGATCTGAGTCAAGATCTGGCCCTCTTCTACTTTTATAGCATTTGACGAGATATTCTTTGTTACGAAATCTGGGATTTTATTCCTATCTGTTGGCCAATAGGTGGGTTTTCCCGTTGGGTGATATTTACGGCCAATTTCTCTTATTGTTTCATATATTTCTCTTCCTCTCGTATTTGTTAATCTAGATCCCCAATACTTGTTTTTGGCATTAAAATCTCCTCCTGTGATAAATCTATTGCAGAATATGCGAAAGAGGCTTTTAAACTCATTTTTCTTAAGTTTATAGCTTTGAGAACTTTGGATATTTGTCCGCTTTTCGTTCTTATATTTATTGATATTCCTTGAATGGCACATGATTGGAATTTAGCTTCTATATGGTGATCGATCGTCTTCTTTATTATAACTGCAGCTCCTCCTTTTGCAGAATTATGGGGATGTGGTGAGTGATATAACTCGTACCCATGCCGTTTGAAATTTGTTTCAAATTTAAAGTACGTCTCTGACACAAGACATATATCTATTTGGTTTATGTCGAGAATTACCTTCTTTACCACCCTGGTTGATGTTACCGCGAAGCCTCGATATGTCCTTAGCCCACTACAGCAAAATGAATACCAGCTCTACTGTATACCGCCTTTTATTTGCCAAGATCGCTTCTGAACTGAAGTCATCCGGGTGGAAATTTATATACAATGACGGGACCAAAACCTTAGCCAACTCATTCTTCGCCGTGTTATTCGAAAGTGGATCGATCATAAAAATTGGCATCCTTCCAGAATTCTCATCTATTTTCACTGCAGAAGCATTCGCGATTTTAGAAGCCACAAAGGCTGCTTCCAAAATGCGTGGCAAATATGTTATATGCACCGACAGCCTCTCCGTAGTAAAAGCTATAAAAAATCCAAACAACAATACTTCACTAGTCACCGAAATAAGGAACCTCCTGATCAAAAGCTAAAATCATGTGGATACCAGGACACTGTGGGATAAAAGGCAATGAACTCACTGATGAAGCGTAGGTAGCCTACGCCAACAAAGCTCCACTCTATGAGTTTCAAATCTTCGGTAAATCCGACCTGCTTAATTATATAAAAAGTTTCATAAACCAATACCAAGTGGATAATTGGAACTTATACAATTACCATAATAAAAACAAAAACTCCGATAGATCCCATCCACTTTACCCACCGGACATCCCTAAGTTTAAAATTACAAACTTTGTTCGACTACGTTTGGGACATACGGAAGCTACGCACCACTTGCAACACAAATGTTGATATTCGCCACATCATTGAACACATTAAGGAGAAGTTTATTTTAAGATATCCCTATTCACAACATTTTAAAAAAACCCTTGTTACGACAACATAAATAAGATTCACGAATTTATAACAAAATCATATTTTATTTTATAACCCCAATTTATCTAAGAGCCGATAGCCTTTGCAGCTAGTTGCTCTGTAAAACATGTATTAGCCTGTAATTTGTAATTGCTTGTTAATAAATAATATTAATAAGTTGTATGTCTTTATTTGATTCTTTCTGCTTACTATTTTCTTTTCTAAATTGTATCACTCTGCTTAAACTCCTTCTAAATGTATTTTTCTTTTTTAATTCAGAGCAAGGGTCTCAGTCCGTATTGCTACTCTAATGTCAAATCATCCGAATTGGCAAAATTGCCGCTCTGTAATTCGTAAAACCAAATTACAAATATTTGGCGCAACAGGTCCATGGGACCCAGGGCCTAGCGTCTCACAACCATTCATGTTGTGCGTGTTATATTCTTTACACGAATAGAAGGGGCCTACTGTTTAATGCCGTGTCCGAAGGGCTATTTTTTATTTGAGAAGCTTTTTCATGATAGTTTTACTCGGATATCTTTCAGACGCTCGCGAGAGGTAGGGCCGTGAAAGAAATTTTAGGTGTTGTCTGGGGATTGAACCTTGAATACCTAGATCCGTAGTCCAACGCACTCACCACTTGAGCCACGGCGCCCTGTAATTCGAATAAATATCCAAATTTGCAAGAATCCAACTATCTGACCTTAACAACTTCAATCTCAATTGCTTTTCGGAAAACTAGCACTTTGTATTGCTAACTTTAATTCCAAAGTCATTCGAATTCGCAATATATTGTTCTATTGCTATTTTGCTTGCGGATGATGAGGTAATGAATTGAGTTTCTTTGAAAATGTAAGTATTCTCATGTTCTTGCTAAGGTTCTGAAAAGAAACCCATTCCGTAAGCTTTGAAATTTCCAATGGACAGTAAATTTCCTAAAATATTTATGGCAAGACATTTATGCCTTCTTTTTCTTCTTAATTTTTCTAATTTTTCGACTTCATTTAAAGCCCTCAAGGCAAGAGTCAATTGCTTACGGCTATGCGACATGGTTGGAAATGAAATGTCTAGACCAGATCTAGACATAATTTGCCCACCCAGTGAAAAAATAAAAATTTCTGAAGTAAAGTCAGACAGTAATGCCCCTATTATGATACACAACTTTAGTTATAGTTTGGTTGTAAATACAGAATTAGTATTATCGATCTCAACTTTGAGACAACCAGTTGTCTATCATCTGTTAATCGAAGACAAAAAATTGGGCGAGTTCCATATTCTAGGCCTACTTTTTGAAGTAACATATGGAACGGCAAATTGACTTAAAAAGTAGATGACATTTCATGTGCCATAATTATCATTCACCTTCCCGTTTTGACTCCACTTAAAACCTTAAACTTCTGTTTTAATGTAAAAAATTTAAACATTTCAAGCATTGAACAATTGATCATATCCTCTGGTTGCCTCGAATCGTAGATCACTTCAACCTAATTCACTTCAAATGTAATTACTTTATTTATCGTATATTATCCATTCCAGTTATAAAGCATAGCGGAACAATAAATGAAATACTAACCGATCAGCTATTTTTTAGATGACTTAAAATTTAGGGAGAATTTTTTTACCTTCAACTCCAGTCCACTACCTCAAAAAAATGCCTTACTTTACAGTCAAATCTGAATCTCTCAACCAATCAGAAACGTTTAACTACCTAGTGCCTAGAATATGGAACGCGCCCATTGTTGGTTGTCTCTCTAGTTGTCTGCGCATTTTGGTTTTATACACAACTTGGGTATGTTAACTGTCAAAAACACACAACCCTTAATTTGCAGTTGACGGTGGTTGTTGTGTTGAAAGAAGATTGTTTTTATTGTAAAAATGGAGAAATCGACGTAAGCACAAATAAAATTAAATGTTATAAGTTAACACGGCACACCCGCCCCACGCGCCAAGGTCATGATGGGCAGTATTTCCAGACTTGCTGAGTCATCATATTCAGGTTTGAGCATGTTCCCACAGTACCGGTGCAACGGAATCGGATTACATGCACACGCAGTGCACGGGATACATGCGCCGGCGTTATACTACCAAATCAGCGATATGGATCGTAGGACCGGTGGCTTTCTAACGGAAGCTCGATAGTAGATAAGTTAGTCTTAAGTTGGACCTGTAAGAGTGAAGTAATGAATTGTAAATAAATAATATAAGATAATCAGTGCGGAGTTTTTTATTATTGTAAGTCGAACAGTTTGGGGGTTGGCCCAAGCCTCCCCGTTCGCGTTTTTTTATGATTCCTCGGAAGGAATCTTTAACTGGCGCTCGAGCAGGGACCGGCCTATCAAAATTGATTCCTTAAGAGATCATTGTGCAATTGTTATACATATGTCCACATACACAGGACACAAGTTGGTACGCTCTAGTGAGTGCACGCTACTGTTCCCATGAGAACACAGTAATTATTCCAACTTACTATATAACTAATTCCGGCATCACCATGAGAACATGTACGGAGATTGCCTAGATCAGGGGAATCAATTGTGAAGAAATTCGTGCCGCGAGTAGGTTGCCTTCGACTCTCAAAGTTGGCAACTAAAACGGACTTGCACGAACCTTCCATTCCATTCGAAATGGAAATATAAAAATCGTCTTCTTTGTTTCTGTAAGACATTGCAAATTAAAAACGGAAAAGAATCGTAGCAAGAAAATAAAGGAAAGAATAAAAACCGAACTGAAAATCAACCCAGTGTTCTTAGTGTGAGTTAAAATTGTACCCGATAAAATAGTATTTCCTATACGAAAGTGTAATTTAAGATCTGGAGTCCCAGTAGAATTTCATTTCATTGCAAGAAGAAAGGCAAAATAATTATGCAAATATAACGATACATATGGACATGAAGATACAAGTATACGAATTAACATAAGTGAATATATATAAAAAGAAAAATATATAAGGAAGAATATAAAAAAGGGATATACAGTATATACGAATGTATATATATATATAAAAAGAAAAAAAAGCAAAATATATAAGAAAGAATATAAAAAAAAGGATATGCATATAAGTATATACGAAAATATATATATATAAAAAAATAATAAAACGTGTATTAGAAAAGATATAAGAAAGATATATTAATATATATATAAAAAAAGGAAGCCCCCAAGTGTTATAATATTAAAAGCGAAGGTGCATTCCTTTAAATAATAAGAGAAAAGTGTAAAGTGCATTCCTTTAAATAATCTATCACTAAGTTGTTGCATTCCTTTAAATAATAAGGGAAAAGTGTAAAGTGCATTCCTTTAAGTAATCTATCACTGAGTTGTTGCATTCCTTTAAATAATAAGAGAAAAGTGTAAAGTGCATTCCTTTAAATAGTCTATTACTAAGTTGTAAAGGTGCAAGTGTAATAGTTGTAAAAAAAAGAAGAGGTTGAAGTAAATCCCAACCGGCAAGCAAGTACCTTTTTGATCTCTGTTCTTTTTACTTTCCTTTTATATAAAATATATATATATATTACTATGGATCAAGAGACTGTGATCGACCTACGGGGGCAATTAATTTGATCTTTGATCAGTTAAGAGGTATTGAGGCACGCCTGGCTACTGTCGAGGGCAGAAGTGTGTCGGAGACTACGACAACGGAGGAACCGATTCAGTCCTTGGAGCTTTGCGGTCCAAGGAATGAATCGGACTTAAAAGATATTAGCAGGCTCCCCGACTGTGTTAAAGAGCTTCAAGGCTTCGACGGCAACCCAACGCTGTATGTTTCTTGGGTGCATATCGTCGAAGGCATCCTTACGGACTTGCTATTCCGCAGCACATTAGGCAGAAGGTGAGAGGAAGTGCCGATGCGGCCTTAATCTCATATAATATATTTGATAATGAAATTTGATACGCGGACAAAAGGGACATGCGAACTCTGGAGCATCAGCTTAACCAGCAATCGCAGAAAAAATTCGCGGCTAGACGAGTTCTCTGCAGCAGTTAATCACCAATTGTCACTTATTGTTAACAAAATTAAGACGGAATCGTATAGCCAGGAAACGGTCAGTGCTTTAGTCGAAACCTATAGGAACCACGCTTTGGATGTTTTCATCCGTGGCCGGCGAATTGGCGAGAATGTTAATCATTCAAAAACCTAGGACTCTCCCGGAGGCCTACGCAGCCTGCCTGGAGATCCAGAATCTGAACTAAAGGAGTCATACCATACATAATCCTTCCGCATCAAACTTAATTATCGGCTCGAGACAATGGCGCACCTCCAAGACCTTGTGTACCTAAACCACACGAAAAGATGGAAGTCGATTTCCTGAAATCACGACATGTAAATTATATTAATCGACCAAAGAGTAACAACCCGTTCAAAAGGAGGGTCAGGTCAGAGAATTATCCGAACAAACAGCAAAGGCTGTATCATGTTCAGACGAGCGATGACCAAACAGTTGAATCATATAATGAGGCTGCACAGGAATCTGTCGAAGATGAGATAAATTTTATGATAGACGCCTGTCCAGCCTACCATATTTAGAATACCTCACCAAAGACGGTACTGCGTTGAAGTTCCTCGTTGACACGAGAGCCAACAAGAACTTCATCAGCCCGTCCACACCACAAAAAACGACCATGCTTCCAAATCCTTTTTCAGTCCACTCGGCAGCTGGAAAAATTAAAATCAAGCAGGAAATACGAATTCCTGCGTCTACCTTTTGGGTTTAAAAAACGCCCCAGCCATTTTTCAACGGATGATTGATGACGTCTTGAAGGAATTCATAGCCAAAATTTGCTATGTTTATATAGATCATGTCATTGTCTTTGGCGACAGCGTAGAGGATCACTTGAAAAATATAGACACCGTTCTTGCTAGGCTGCAAGATGTAAACCTGAAATTTAATTTAGAAAAAGCAAATTTTATAAAGACCGAGGTGGAATTCTTAGGGTATGTCCGTATGTCCCCGAAGGCATCAAGCCTGACTTGAAGAAGGTAACTGTCATTCAACGTATTCTGCCACCCGAAAACTTAAAATAACTAAAAAGCTTCCTTGGCCTGATTTCCTATTATAGAAAATTTATCCGCGATTACGCGAAAATCGCCAAACCATTGACAAACCTTACACGAGGGGAGCATGCCCGAATTAAGGCTAATGAGTCGAAGCGGGTTCCAATCACGTTGAATGAGGAGTTGTTACAAACCTTCAACAATTTGAAGCTTCTGTTAACGCCATTCGAGATTCTAGCGTTTCTGGACTGGAGAAGCCCTTTAATTTGACAATTGATGCGTCCAACATTGCCATTGGAACAGTACTATCGCAGGGCGAAGCGAATGCTGACAGGCCTATCGCATACATTTCGGGGATTCTTAAGAAGACAGAAGAGAATTACGCGACCAACAAAAAGGAGATGCTTGCGATAGTGTGGGCCCTTAACAACCTCCGCTCATATGTATACGGGGCTGAAAAAAATTTGCATCTACACGGATCATCAGACAGTGACATTCGCATTAGGTAATAGGAATTTCAATGCGAAACTTAAGCGTTGGAAAGCCCGCATTGAAGAATATAACTGCGAATTGATATACAAGCCCGGCAAATCAAATCTGATGGCGGACGCTCTTTCACGATTGAAGACTCAAATTAACCATTTGTCCGACTCAGAGCGTGCTGAGCCGGCACTAAGTGTAAATATAGCCAACGACGATTCCACCACTGAAACCGCAGACGAAAAATCAGACGGTTGTTCAACCGTATCAGTCAGTGAGGGACATTCCTCAACGGAAACGGCGCACAGTGCAGAACGGGATAGCTCCGACCTTATTCCTCACGTGGAAGCACCAATCAATATGTTTCGCAATCAGATCTTGATACGAATAGGTAAAGGCATCGACATTTTTAAACAACCCCATCCTGGCTACACTCGTCACTACATCGCAGTGACAGACCTGGACAAAGACAAGTTGACGAACATCCTTAAGATGAAATTGAGGCCTAATGTTCTGAACGGTATTAAAATACCGGAATCTCATCTGTGGCTATTGCAGAAGACGTACCTTGAACACTTCAAGAACTACAAGGTGCGTATTACACAGAGGGTGGTTGAGGATGTGAGTAATGAGGATCGTAAGTGCCAGCTTATTCTCGACGAACACAAAAGGGCTCACAGAAATCCCAGAGAAAACAAGGAGCAGCTGCTCGAGCAGTTTTATTTCCCTAGCATGAGTAGCCTAATAAAGAAATACACTGGGTCCTGTGAGGTCTGTAAGCTGAACAAGTACGAGAGACACCCGAATGCCGCTGAGTTTCAACCCACGCCGATACCATCGTACGCGTGTCAAATACTCCATATAGATATCATGGAGATACAGAATGAGAAGTTCATTACCTGTCTCGACAAGTTTTCGAAGTTTGGCAAAATTTTTCATATAAAAAATAGGTCAGCACTCCATCTTAAGAACCAACTCACCAAAATTTTACACTATTTCACAGTACCGAAGATTCTGGTGACAGACAATGAGGGGAGCTTCCTGAGCCCTATAATCCTCGATTTCATAAAATTGTTGGGCATAGAAGTATATCAAACACCCGTACACCATAGTGAGTTAAACGGGCAAGTCGAAAGATTTCACTCAACCATAATTGAAATCTTTAGGTGCCTTAAAGCGGCGTATAAGGGCCTACGACCAAAAGAGATCTTGAATATAGCCGTGGACAGATATAATAATACTATCCATTCGGTTATTAAGAAAAAACCGTCCAATGTCTTCTTCAATAGGATCCAACGGATAAACTATCAAGAGTTGGTAAATTTTCGCAATAAAGTTAACAGGGAAGCAAAAAGCTTGTAGTAAATCGTGTAATGCAAAAAAATCTTCACCAAAAAAATACAGGAAGGGCGATGTCATATATACAGCCGTTAAACGAATTCAGGGCAAAAACGGACCCTTGTTTAGAAAAGAAACCGTAGCTAGGAACAACAAGGTAACCGTTAAAGGACCGTTAATTAAAGGAAAAAAGGGAAGAAAGATCTAAATTATCAATATAAGTAATTATGTACCAAGTTATCAAATCACTTACATACGATATTACTTGCATTTACACCTCCATTGGGAAAAATCCTTACTTAAAATAAGTAAAGAATCAAATTTTTACCGCACTTACATTTCATATAGAATAAATTTTTATTACACCTATATTTTATATAGAATCAAATTTGTACTGCACCTATATTTGGTTGGAATGATCGCAAATACTTATTCGGGGATGCATGCGCAACATTAGTACCATCTTTCTTTTCATGATCGTCATCGAAAAATAAGACTTAAGTGCCTTGCATTTTTGCAATTTTATTAATATTAAAATGACTACCGACAAGTTTTTGAATTTTTGTACTTTAAGTTGGCTGCATTAGTTCAACTGAAAATAGTTGTGTTCCATAATTCCAAAAATTAGTTCGGTTGTATTGAAGTTGCGTTGTGTGGAAAATAACAGAACAGTTGATTTATGAATCAAAATAGTGGTGTAAGTCTGATATAAATATTAAATATGTCTTGTGGAGACGTGGTGTAAATGATTAACCTTTTTCGTCAAACAAATTCACTTTCTATCACATTCTAAAATTATCAAGTTCTTTGTTATTTATCGCTTTGTAACTCTACTAATTCATTTCATTATTCAATAACATTCATTTAGAACACCAATTCAATCTGTTCTAACGCTGGTATTGATGGGTAATAGTTGCGATTATTAAATTAAATCCAATAATTCAATTTTGTTTTCTAAAAAAACAAAGACATTAGGATTACATTACACCACTGTGTTTTAGTTACTTACATTCCTTACAACTTACCCCTTAACTCCAACGAAGCTGATGAAAATCCCTGGGGTATGGCGTACCAGGTGGTGATGAAGAAGTTGAGGGTCTTTCGAGCACCAGCCCCCATGTGTCCAGATATGCTGCTTAACATCGTGGAAGCATTATGTCCAAGACAACAAGGATTGGATGAAGAAATACTGGTAGATCCGCAAGTGATTCCCCTGGTAACAAGAGAAGAAGTAATAGAAGCCTCTAACAGATTCGGGGACAAAAAAGCGCCTGGGTTGGATGGTATTCCTAATGTAGCCCTAAAAACCGCGGTTAATACCCGACCAGAACTATACGCAGACGTATACAACACATGCTTGAGAGAAGGAGTATTCCCAGGTCTATGGAAAAAGCAAAGACTGGTACTACTTCCCAAGGGAAACAAAAAGAATTCCCCAGGAGACCCGTCGTCATACCGACCGCTTTGCATGTTGGACACAGCAGGAAAAATACTGGAGCGCATTGTCTGCAACAGGCTCGAGGCGGCTATTGAAAATATAGGAGGGCTAGCAGAACGCCAATACGGCTTCCGAAAGGCCCGCTCAACAGTCGACGCCATAAAAATAGTAATTAACACTGCGCATAAGGCTATAGAAGGCACAAGATGGAAAGGAGGGGCTAAGCGGTACTGCTCCGTCATAACGCTTGATGTAAAAAACGCGTTCAATACTGCAAATTGGAAGTATATTCTGGGAGCACTTCGAAATATGAGGGTACCGGATTATATCACCAAAGTAGTCACAGACTACTTCCGGCAAAGAACCCTCATTTACGACACAGATGATGGTGCGAAGGAGTATGCGGTCACTGGAGGGGTACCACAAGGCTCGGTTCTGGGTCCCCTCGTATGGAATGTAATGTATGATGGCATTCTTAGGCTAGATATACCAGAAGAAGCTAAAGTGATAGGTTTTGCCGATGACATAGCCATAGTAGTATTTGCGAAACTATTGGAGGAAGTGGTGCAAATCAGCAATGACACCATCCGTGCTGTCCGCTGCTGGCTTGAAACAGTTGGGCTAAAATTAGCTGATCACAAAACAGAAGCGGTACTGATCAGCAGCAGAAAGAAAAAAGAAACCATCACACTTATGGTAGGTGGGCATGAGATAACATCCAAACAGGCCATCAAATACCTAGGCGTTATGATTGATTCGAGGCTCTCCTTTAAGGAGCATCTGGAGTACTCAAGTAAAAAGGCTGCATTAGTGAATAAGGCGCTCACACGAATTATGCCAAATATCGGAGGGCCAAGACACAGTCGTAGGCTACTACTAGCTAGGGTTGTTATGTCTGTAATACTGTATGGATCCCCAGTATGGGCGGGAGCCATGAATACAATATCTAATAGGCGCCAAATCGGAGCGATAAACCGACTATGTGCACTGAGAGTGAGCAGCGCTTTTCGCACAACTTCGGGCGATGCAATCTGTGTCATTGCAGGAATAATACCAATAGACATATTGGCCAAAGAACTTCAAAGGAAATATGAGAAGAGCCGCCAGGAAAATGAAGTGGTGCACGGCGAGGAAGCAACGAGGAGCTCGAGAGAATGGCAGCAGCGTTGGAACCTGTCAACCAAAGGCCGATGGACCTATCGTCTTATCCCTACCATCGAAACTTGGATGAGGCGCAAGCATGGGGAAGTAGATTTTTACTTAACACAGGTTTTAACAGGACACGGCTGTTTCCGATCATATCTCTATCGGTTCAAGCACGATGACTCCCCAAACTGCCAGTGCTGCGCAGACACAGTGGAAGATATGGAGCACGTGTTCTTCCAGTGCCCACGGTTCCACACTCAGCGGGAGGTATTAATAGGAGAACTGGAGGGAACACCGACACCAGAAAATCTAGTGGCGTACATGCTAGAGTCGGAGGCAAAATGGAATGCAGTGTGCATTTTCTCTAGAAACATGTACGTAGAGCTGAGACGCCTGCAACGGGAAAGAGCCACCGAGCGAGGCAACAAAACGACATGGCGAGCGTATAACATAATGCCAATTCACCAAGGATGTATAAACGGCATACAACAACGGACGACTAAAGACACTCACTGACGAATGAACGTACACACACACTTTCGTGCGCTCGCACGTACATCCCCAGACGTAGATACAGATAGAAGGAGCTACGGCTAAAAACCCTCCCCACGACGAAATGCTTAACGGCGGTACCGTGGGGAATAGGGGTTGGAGGCAGAGGTGGTTTTAGTTAGGGTTAAAGTCCCACACTCCGGCTTTCGATGCTTTCCACCTTTCTTTACTGCCTACTGAAAGAATTATATGTAAAAACATTAATATGCTTAACTATTTCCAAACCTTTTCCTTTATTATTAATTTTTTGAGTGGCCATCCAATCGGCCGAAAATGTGACCTAGAAATGACTATCAAACTAATGGTTGACACTTAGGTCCATTATACGAAAAGAGACAAAGGTATAAAAATCTATGTACCAAGGAAGACAGGGATGTAATCGCCACACAAATTATAATTTCAGAATAATATTTGAAAAACTTTTATAAAAGAGATCACCCGGTATGCGTCGGCTCGAGGACACAATCTTAATCGCCATCCAATAACTCACTCAATATTCCACCTTGTACAAATTCAACGGACTTCGGCTATCGCTTGAAATCAATTGCGTTGACTTCCCAGTTGGTTGTTGTATTTATTCCCAAATTCACCATTCTCGGAAGAATTCGAAAGTTCTAGTCATCGAATATTCTAGATGCATAAGTGAAAATATCAGTTGTGCCACAATTTTCTCATAGGTAGCTCTGTAAGCAGTATGAAGAGTTTCGGTTTCGGAATGGATATTACACTGCCCCATTCTTAGACTTGTTCGTCCCGAATTTTCATTTTGCCTCTTGGTGTCCTTTGAATTATATGCACTACGTTGTTGATTGGCGTGACCACTTTGTAGGGACCTTCCCAGTCCTGTTGCAGCTTAGGCGATCGCCCTTTTTGTCATTGCAGACTGTAGCACACCTCCTTTCTGGAATCCCGACGATGTCGCTCTAGCTATCATGATCTTCGTCCTAATCTTTGGTGGATGTTTCTGATCCTTTCTCTAAGGTCTGCCACGTAGTCTCCTTCACATTTGTGCCCCTTGGTAGGGGATCCAAACTTCACTTCACTAGGCAGGCGGACCAGGCAGAATTTAGGATGGAGTATGTATGGCAGTAGTGTGTGCTGCATTTCTGTAGGACATCGAAAACAAGGGAATATGCCGATCGAAATCAAAATGGTAGTCGCCTACGACCTTAGAAAGATGTTCGTTCATATTTCTGTTAAAGCGTTTTACCATCCCGTCCAATTGTGGATGAAGTGGAGATGTCCTGGTCTTCTTGATTCTGAGTAGTTGGCACACCTCTTGGAATATGGTCGACTCGAAGTTTCGACCGTCATGCATTTTCTGTTCCTTTACTCATTTTCACCTCCTTTACTCTCGGCCGTGGCACAATAAGCTGCATTACGGAAGTTTTCCTGTCTGGCCTTTCCCGTTTTCTCTCCAGGACGCCATCTTGTACATGGAGCGAGTCCCACTGTGCCCAGTATGCCTTAAGGGTTGGGCTTCTGTCGGAAATGTCTCGTCCGCTTGCTTTCTCCATGTACTCTTTACAAGAAAGTTTGAGTCTTCCTTCCGGCATTCCGGATTTCCTCTGCACTCCAGCCAGCGATGAGTTCAGTTCTTATCCACTGTGTGGAAATAATATTATTCTCTTCTTGTTGCACGCAAAGCTTGCAATCGATCTTGCATGGTCTCCGGGATAGTGCATCTGTGTTGGAATGGATTTTCTCCTTGCGATGCTGAATTTCAAAGTCGTGCGTCTACAATCGTTCAATCAACCTTGCGACCTGTCCTTCAAGATCTTTAAACTGCAAAAACCATTTTAGAGCCGAATGGTCCGTACGCTGAATTAACTTCTGCTCTTAGAGATATTTATGGAAGTATGCTATCACTTTCTCCTGACCATTATGTACCTGTGAAAGGACTACTCAAACTCCGACATTACTAGCGTCTGTATACTTCATATACTATAAAGTTTACACTCATATCTGTATACATATTAAATGACCAATTTTTTTCCAAAAGTGACCTAGATAACATTCTTAGCCAAGTTAAAACTCCAGTGATATTTATAGGTGATGTAAATTCTTGGAATATACTATGCGGATCGGCTTGTACCAATTCTCGAGGTGCTATTCTTGAAGACTTTATACTTGACTCTGATCTAATTGTCTTCAACGACGGATCCCCAACCCACAGATTCTTCACACACATCGACGTAAGCTGCTGCTCTCCCGTGCTTCTCCCCATAATCCGTTGGCAAATTCTAGAAGATATGCGTGGCAGTGACCATTTCCCAATAATCACTAACGTAATCACTGGTAACACCATAGCACACAGCTCGCCCAACCCCAAATTTAATACTGACTTAGCTGATTTCCATCTACCGCTCACATTTCCATCCCGCAAACTCACCCAAGGCATCGTTCACGCTCGGTCGCTTGGTGGAACTCCGAATTTTCTTCTCTGCGAAAATCAAAAATGAGTGCCTGGAAAGAATTTAAAAAACACTCCTCTCAATACAACCTTATTCTTTATAAAAAAAACAAATGCCCAATTCCGTAAGTTACTTAAAGAGAGCAAAACAAAATCTTTCGCCGATTTTACATCTAGTATTAACCCCAACTCTCCCCCTAAAAAAATCTCGCAAAAAATTAGGTGCTTAACTGGCAATTCCACTCCATATAATATATCCTATATCGTAACTCCGAACGGTGTACTCTCGCATCCAACCGAAATTTGTAACTTCATCGGCCAAACCTGGTCAGATTACTCTGACGACTCAAATTTCTCCAACTCTTTCAATATAGAAAAGACAATCTGTCAAGTGTAATAATTTCGGGAAATATATTGAAGCAATATGATTATATATTAGAGTCGGAACAATCTAAATATGAAAAAGTAATCGATGTACTTAGTTTAAATGTATTGAAGTTATCAAACCAAATTACGGAATTAAAACAAATAATGCAAAATGATCTGTTGAAGAAGAATGAGAGTGAAAAAAAAATTAACTTAAATGAAGGAGTCCAATCGATTTCAAAAACTGTAAATGAACTTAAACATGAACTAATTATAAAAACAAATAAAGGTGCGAGTGAGAAGGATAAAGTGAATGAAATAAAAAATTAAATGAAAAGAGTGAATAAGAGTGCTGTAGAAAAGGATGAAAAGAGAACTGCGAAATGTCGTTGGTTAAAATCTTTAAAAATAAAAACAAATGGAGAAACTTGAATGTTGTTTTAGAAGTGGATAGTGAGAGATTTATAAAAATTATGAGCTTAGAAAAAATTAGAGTTGGTTGGGTAAAGTGCCCAATCAGAGAATTTTATGATATTACCAGATATTTTAATTGCCAAGGGTATAACCATAAGGCAGAAAAATGTAAAAATACAATAGGATGTACGAAGTGCGGCGATAGCCATAAGTTTAAAGACTGTAAAAGTGAACTTGTTAAGTGTATGAACTGTACAAAAGCAAACAAAATTTTCGGTTTAAAGTATAACTGTGATCACCAGGCAAATAATAAAGATTGTCCAGTTTGTTTAAGAAAACTTAAAATCTTAAGAGAATCCATTAGATATTAGCAACCAAAGGGGCGAAGATTGGTATATCTTAACATTGAGGGTCTTCTTAACAATTTTGAAGAGTTTAAAGTGTTAATAGTGGGAAAAAAATTTGATGTCATTGTGCTGTCAGAAACTCGTGTTACCAAAGACGTTTTAGACAAGGAGATCAAAGTACCGAGCTATACTCCATTCAAATGTAACAGTTTGTCGTCTCATACTGGAGGTGTTGTTATATATGTTAAAGATGAACTTAAATCAGTAACAATGTCGAAGAAAGACGACAATATGAATGTGTGGTGGTTGTCAAATTATGTTATAACTAACAATTAGATATGTGTAATAACCAGTGTTTATAGGTCACCAAGTTCTTCGGAAAGATTGTTTTGTGAAGACTTTGAAATATTATGCGAAGAGTTAAGAGATGTGCGGAAAGATACTATTATAATGGGTGACTTTAATATTGATTGGTTTCAAATTAATAGTACATAAAGGAAAAGTGTATCAAAAATATTAAAAAACAATTCATATTGCCAAATTATGCAGACTGCGACAAGAATAACTAAATCGTCAAGCACGCTAATAGATTACGTGATAACAAATAATAAAAGGATTAGTGCTTCAGTTGTCCTTGACTTGCAAATAAGTGACCATCATACAATTGCTGTTGAAATTACCAATGGTAAGGAGACAAAATTAATGACGGAAGTAAATAAAAAAAAGTGTATACGGATGCTGAAATACAATAAAGAACATTTTCGTGAAGCTTTAAGGAATAGTCAAATGAGTGTAATAAATGGTGAAATGGATATTAATTTAATGGGAGAGCTATTTCTTAAATCTATTGACGAGACCACAGCAAAGTTTATGTTTAAAAGTGAAATTAAACAAGACAATTATAAATGGTTCAACAAACGGCTTCAATCGCTAAGAATACTAAAGATTAGAGAGAAAGACACACAAAAGTGGTATTGTGCAAATCAGAAGTCAATTGGCGAGAGTATAAATTAATAAGAAATAAGTACTTACTTACTTAACGGGCTCCCGACCCGTGAAGAGTCTCTGCCTGAGACACAGCAGCCTTCCACTCTCTTCGATCCCGGGCACGCTGCTTCCAGTTATCTAGACCAAGCGCTCTGGCATCCGCGATAGCTTGATCCTTAAAACGGAGGTTCGGTCTTCCTTGTCTTCTCGAACCTGGGGGCTGTGATTCGAAGATCCTCTTTGCTGGAGCATTATTGTCCATTCGCTCGATGTGGCCGAGCCAGTGTAGTCGACGTGTTTTGGCTTTTTGGACTACATCCACATCCTGGTACAGCTCATAGAGTTCGCGGTTATATCTTCTCCTCCATTCGCCCTCCTCGCATACGGGACCGAATATCCGACGAAGAATTTTTCTTTCGAAAGTGTTCAGTATTTGCTCTGTTTTCCTGCTTATCGTCCAGCACTCGGCTCCATACAGCAGAACTGGCAGGATCAAAGTTTTGTAGAGCAAACATTTCGTCTTCCGAGTTAGGAGTTTTGACCCCATTTGTTTCGCCAAACCGAAGTAGCAGCGGTTTCCTAGGGTAAGTCTTCGTCGAATCTCCACTAAGTTGTCATTCGTGGAGTTGATATTTACTCCGAGGTAGGTAAACTCCTTAACCACTTCGAAGTTACTGTTGCCAACAGTGACGTTTTGTCCTAGGCGGTGGACAGATGCTTCTTTGTTTGTTGACAACATGTATTTGGTTTTGTCCTCATTCACTTCAAGGCCAACACGTTTCGCCTCTTCTTCAATTGCCGTAAAAGCCTCTAACACGGCGCGCTGGGAGCGACCGATGATGTCGATGTCGTCTGCGTATCCCAGCAACTGGACAGATTTGTTGAAGATAGTGCCTTCCGTGTTTACACCTGCCCTGCGCACTATCTGTTCCAGCACAAGATTGAAGAAGTCACATGATAGCGCATCCCCTTGCCGAAATCCGGTGCATGTTTGGAATAGTTCAGAGGAACTGTTGCCGAATTGCACGTTGCACCGCGTGTTATCCAGCGTCACGCGGCACAGCTGGATCAGTTTAGCCGGGAATAAGAAATAAGTATAAAAGTGAAATTAAAAAGTGCAAGGAATTATTTATAAAAGAGAAAGTACAGTGTTCGACCAATCAAAAATCCATGTGGAAGAATTTAAAAAGATATGTTCTAAAGGAAGAAAAATGTAGTGAAATAAAAATATTCAATTTAATAACGAAATTACCGACGATAATAAATGCATAGCCAACAAATTTAATGACTTCTTTATTGAAATTATAGTGTCAATAAGTGTCTCTATTCCGTTTGCGCCGTTCTGTAACAATATCATTGATAAACATTTAGTCTTTAATTTTCAATTTGTGACGCACCAAGATGTTAAGCTAATTTTAAAGGAAATGAAAAACAAAGTTGACTTTACATATATTAGCCCCAGGAGATTTCTGGACAATTACGATATACTCGGACCAGCTTTATTAATGATTATTCATAAATCATTTGAAACAAAGATATTCCCAAAATCATGGAAGAAATCTTTAGTGACACCTATAGAAAAAATATGTAATACTAAACTATGTGAAGAGTTTCGTCCTGTTAATTCGTTGCCATTATGTGAAAAAGTGTTTGAAAAAATCGTCTTTAAACAGTTAAACAATTATTTTGAATCGAATAAATTTTTAATTGACATTCAGTCAGGATTCAGAAAGAACCATTCGTGTGAAAGTGCAATAAATTTGATCATCAACAATTTTAAGGAAGAAACCGAACAAGGAAAAAGAGTGTTATGTGTTTTTCTCGATTTAAAAAAAGCATTTGAAACAATAGACAGACAAATTTTAATAGATAAGCTTAAACGATATGGAATTAAAGGAGGTGAAAGTGATTGGTTCAAATCATACCTTAATAATAGAACCCAATGTGTGAAAGTGAATGGTGAACTATCGTGTCCAAAGAGTGTAATGTTTGGTGTACCCCAGGGATCAGTTTTGGGAATGAACTGAATTTTTATTCAATAAGAGTTCATAAACGAAATAATTCAAATGTGTAATGTCTTTTAATAAATGTTACAAAGGTTGCAATACTATAAGTAGTTAATAGACGATGTTACTAGTGCGACGGTCAAACAGCAAAGAGAACGATTGGGATTACAAATATGATCACTTAGTTGAGCAAGTGGAGCTTAGTCCGTTATGAATATAATGCAAAAAATTAAATAGAAAGATAAGATATAAAATAGGGTGATGTATGTATGTTCGGCTGACTGCAACGCATTACAGAACATTCAGCCCCCCCTGGAAGACTCCGGTCTTTCAGCAGTAGGAAGTGGGGAAATCTTAGTGATGGGACGAGTATAGTTGCCAAACTTGGTGCGGATTGTGACTACTCTGATGTTGTTGTCCTTTCCAGGGTGTATTTGTACGATACGTCCAAGAATCCATTTAGCTGGTGGTAAGTTGGGTTCCTTGAGAAGAACGACGTCGTCCACTTGTAGGTTGGGTTGAGTACGCTGCCATTTTGGTCGATACTGTAGTGAGGTCAGGTACTCCTGATGCCATCGTTTCCAGAACCCTTGAAGAAGTATCTGTAATGTATACCAATTAGATTTAATTGAACAATTCAGATCAGGTATGTGTGGTTGAGGAACTGCAGTATACTGTTCCCCGATCATGAAATGTGCTGGAGTTAGGGCACATGGTTCTCCATCCGATATCTGCCACATTGGACGCGAATTTAACAACCCTTCGATCCTTGCTAGGAGGGTGTACATCTCTTCATAGGTCAGTTTGTTATCACCGATTACTCGTTTGAGATGAGTTTTAACAGACTTTATACCTGCCTCCCACAGATCTCCAAAGTGAGGCGCGGAAGGTGGTATGAATCTCCAATTAATATTGTCCTTTGAGAGATGATCTGATACGACGGTGTTGTGGTGCTGACTACGAAGGAGATCAAACATTTCACCTAGAATACGCTTTGCACCGTGAAAGTTCGTGCCGTTGTCACTCCAGATTTCCAGAGGCTTCCCGCGTCGCGCCACGAACCGGTCTAAAACCAATAAAAAAGCATTCGATGAAAGGTCTCCAACCAATTCGAGGTGGATTCCCTTTGTCACGAAACAGACAAATAAAGCTATATATGCCTTAACAAATTTGGGGTTCCGACCGCGAGATAGCCGTAAGGTAATGGGCCCAGCGTAATCACACCCGACTTTGCTAAAGGGTCGCGAGTATCGAATTCGTTCAGAAGGGAGATTGCCCATTAATTGTTTCGAGGTATTTAGACGTTGACGAAAGCACACAATACAATCATGAACCGTTTTTCGAATGATATTTCTACAACCCAGAATGTAGAAATTTTGTTTTGTTAACGAGAAAGTTAATGTCACGCCGGCGTGCAAATGTTTCACATGGATATATTTCACTATGAGTTTTGAGACAGCGTGTGATTTGCACAATATTATAGGATGTTTTTCATCGTAACTGAGGGTTGACTCCTGTATCCGACCGCCTACGCGAAGCACTCCAAACGAATCGAGAAATGGACTAAGTGATGCAAGCTTGTTTCTTTTCGATAAGTACTGATTTTTCTTAATTAACTGGATTTCAGATGAGAACAACGACCACTGCGCGGTTTTTAATAGTAAAGTTTTTGAGTCTGAGAGTTCTTGAGTAGTCAAGGCTTGTAGCTTGCCAAGTCTAGAACCGGACTGACAATTTGACACAAAACGACGAATATATGCCACGACGCGGATACATTTCAACCAACTGGAAGAATTATGTATAAGTGTTTCTAGAATGTTGTTCAATTCTAAATTAGATAACAATGCAATTGTTTTAGATGTGGTTCTCTCTTCCAACAAATCCACAGGAATTATATCAGGAACTACGCTTGAAACAGGCCACTGATTTTTCTCCAACCAGAGCCAAGGAGGACCCTTCCACCATATCTCGTTTAAAGGTAAATGAGATGGTAGAATGCCACGAGAAGCGATATCAGCTGGATTACTAGCTGAACGTGGTTCCACAATTTGCGAGGTATCGATGAAAGTATCTCGGAAGTTCGGTTGCTGATGAAAACTGACCATCTTTTAGGAGGAGATGACAGCCAATGAAGAACTATCGTTGAATCCGTCCAAGCAAAAATTGTGGCTTCTTTCACCTGTAAAGAAATCTTAATTTTGTTAATTAGACGGGTTAGAAGGACTGCGCCACAGAGTTCTAGCCTAGGTAACGAGAGAACCTTGATTGGAGCAACCTTACTTTTTGCTGCTACTATAGACACGGATATGGTATTATCGAAGTTGATACTTCTGCAGTAAACCACAGCTGCATAGGCGTCCAAAGATGCATCACAAAACGCGTGTAGTTCCCACCTTTCTTTATTTGACCATAGTATTCTGGGAATTCGAAGAGATTCGAGATGGTGCAGCTCTTGATGAATGGAATTCCAACGATTGGTAAGTTCTTCTGGAATTCGCTCGTCCCAATTAAGTTTCTCCTTCCAAAGTTCCTGCAATATGATTTTAACTCCTACGATGACAGGAGCCAGAAATCCGATTGGGTCAAATATTCGAGATGCTTCTGAAAGTATTCGACGCTTGGTTACAACGATTGTTGACTCGACACGAACTCGGTATGAGAAGCAATCGTTAGAAGGGCACCATATTAGCCCCAGAATTTTGACAGAGTTTGATTCTTCGAACTCAATAGGGGAAATTTCTCGTTGATCGTCTGGTAAGGACAAAAGCAAAGGCCAGCAGTTGGTTGTCCATTTTCTCAATAGAAAACCTGCAGAATTAAGTAGGTCAACAACTTCAGTTTGCAGTTTCATCAACTCATCAATGGTGCCTGCGCCTGTCGCTAGGTCATCAACGTAAAAATCGTCCTGAACTATTTGAGATGCTATGGGATGAGTAAGAGTCGAGTCAAGAACTAACTGTTTAAGCGTTCGAATTGCCGAAAAAGGTGCTGATGAAGTGCCATAGGTGACTGTCAGAAGACGATAGTGTTTAAGAGGACTTGTAGGGCTTTCACGCCAAACTATTCTTTGAAAATCCGTATGACTGGGGGAGATCCAAATCTGTCGATACATTTTTTCGATGTCCCCTGAAAGTGTGTATATATATCGACGAAACCGTAGACTAGTCGAAAAAATATCGCGCTGGATTGTGGGGCCAACGAGAAGACATTCATTCAAAGATTTTGTCGTAGAAGTCCTAGCAGAGCCATCGAAAACTACTCTGATTTTTGTTGTGCTACTATCACTCTTAAAAACAGCGTGATGTGGGAGATAATAGCATTTTGTGGTCGCCTGCATGATTTCATTTGAAGGTATCTCTTCCATATGCCCTAGCGTTAGATACTCCTTTATGAACTGGGAGTATTGAAGTTGAAACTCAGAATTCCATGCAAATCTTCTCTCCATAGATTGCATTCGGTTAAGTGCGATTGTGAATGAGTTTCCGAAGTTTAGACGTTCATTTTTTTTAAATGGCAATTCCACCATGAATCTTCCATCAGAGCAACGAGTGTGAGTTTTTACAAAATGATCTTCAGCCTGCTGCTCTTCAATAGACAAAATGGGATGATTAGTTACTTCTTCTAAACGCCAAAATTTTTCTAAATCGAAATCCTGAGTATAATCTAACTGCGTACAGAACGTATGAAGTCCTGTGCTATTGTAACGTGGACTTTGAGAAAATTGTCCAGCCATCACCCAGCCAAAAATCGTTGGAATAGACTCTGGTTTTCCATTTTTTGATAACTTTGCAGGACCTGTTATAACGCTGAACACTTTGTCGGAGCCTATCAAAATTTCGATAGAACTCGGTTTGTTGAAATGAGGATCGGCTAACTCGATTGAAAGTAATTTCGTTGTGTTTAAACTGGCGATAGAAGCCGTAGGCAGCAATGATGTTAGTTTTGAAATGACATGGCAGTCAACTTCAATAAAATCATCACTAAAACGAGAGTGAAGTTTGAGGGTAACCAATCCATTGGTTACACCTGCCGAGGTTGAAGCTATTCCAGAGATTGGAATACGAGACCGTTTTCGAAATAGGCCCAAGCGTTGAACGGCATTCTCCGTAATGAACGATACCTGGGACCCTGTATCAAGCAACAAACGAATATTTTGAAATGACCCTTGTTTATCTTGAGTCTTAACAATTGCTGTTGGCAGAATGGTTTGAAGGAGATGAGAACTATCCAATGAGTGGTTAGACAAGATTTGAGGGTCAGACAACGAGTGCGAAATGGAATTAGTAGAGTGCGAAGACGAATGCTCAGATGCTTGAGTATGTGTAGAATGCACTAAAGAATGGTGACGAGCGTTGCACATTCTACACCGAAAGTTTGACCGACATTTGGTAGCGTTATGACCCTGACGAAGACAATTGAAACACAGCGAGTGTTGTTTTACAAAGTTGCGACGCGACTCGATATCCAAGCCGATGAAATGTTTGCATTGCGATAGAGTATGATCATCATGGCACTTCGGGCAACCTTGCTTTGATTCCACTAAGTGCGACCGAACAGGACCTTGAACCTTGCTGCGAGATTGAGATGTACGAGCGACAGAATAGCAAGATTCCAAAGAATTGCACCGAGCTTGTAAAAAGTCCAGAAGTTCGTCAATGGATACATTTACCCTAGATCCTATTTCTTCTGCCCACGCATGCTTGGTATCCTGATCAAGCTTTTGCACTAAAAGATGTATGAGCCATGGATCACGATTGTTAGACTCCAAGGCGTTGAGTCCGCGAATAACCTCATCAGCTCCATCAGTGATTTTACGAAGTGTATGGATATTTCCCGAAACCGATGTAGGCAGCGAAAGGTATGATTGAATGAATGATCGAACGATTAAGTGCGTTTTGTCGAAGCGTGCTTCTAATCGTTCCCAAGCATCAATGTAGTTGTTTTCCGTACAGGTCATGTGTTTTATTAAGTTAGCTGCATCGCCGCGAAGAAAATATTTAAGCTATTGCAATTTCTTAGAACCGGACAACGACTTATTGCAATCAATTGATGCTGTGAAAAGATCTTTAAACGCTGGCCAATCCTTATATTCCCCAGAAAAAATAGGAATGGTGGCCTTTGGTAGATTGATAGACGATGAAGTGAAGGAGGAAGTAAGGGCTTGAAGAAATGACTCCTGTTGACTTGCTAACTTATCGGGTATCGAAGAGTCATTAAATGTATTGAAGAGGTTCAGCCGATGTGCGTTTGCGAATCGCATCTGTGAGAAGGGAATGTGCCAGAAAGTATTTTGTTTCGTATTCCCCGAACTCAGGCTCGGGATCGATGAAATCATCCTCATCACAAAACTCGCACAATTCATTGTGCAGGACCTCAAAATGTGACCACGTTTCATTAAGTTTACTTAAACGATTTTCGAGTAATGAAAGAGATATGCTGTCATCGACTGACTCTGCGAAAGCTGCAGCACGTGTTAAAATGCCTTTCGCATGGCCCCGTTTTACCTTGATAGAATTCATATCAAAACCGAAAAATTATACCGAATCACAGAAAAAAATGTTCTAAGAGTTTGTGTGAATGTTTTATCGCGAAACAAAGAAATAAGACCACACGATGATTCAATTTTTTTTTTTTTATTTCTACGACGCACGTATTATATTACACTGGTCTCTATGTATATCCACATGTACCTAAGCTCTAATGATTTTCACTTATTTTTCCTCTTTTATCACGATTTTGATTCTAATTATAAGTCACTTCCCATCATCCAAACATATGTACGTAGGTATCGCCATCAATTGCCATATGCAAAACATAAGCGCACCAGAAATAAAATTTTTTTTTTTATGTTTTTTAATATTTACCACACTTTGTATCGAAAATGTCAATAATATAATATCACCGAAAAATTCCAATAAATCCGACAACGAAGGACCAATAAATGAACTGAATTTTTATTCAATAAGAGTTCATAAACGAAATAATTCAAATGTGTAATGTCTTTTAATAAATGTTACAAAGGTTGCAATACTATAAGTAGTTAATAGACGATGTTACTAGTGCGACGGTCAAACAGCAAAGAGAACGATTGGGATTACAAATATGATCACTTAGTTGAGCAAGTGGAGCTTAGTCCGTTATGAATATAATGCAAAAAATTAAATAGAAAGATAAGATATAAAATAGGGTGATGTATGTATGTTCGGCTGACTGCAACGCATTACAGAACAGGGAACATTATTGTTTATAATATGCATAAATGACATGAAAAGTGCAATAACAAATGGAAAACTTGCACTGTTTGCTGACGATGTGGTGATATACGTGGCGGACAAAAAGATGCAACAGGACCTAGAAAGTGTTTCCCATTGGCTGAAGATGAATAAATTAAAACTGAATGTGACAAAAATCAAACAACGCATCATAAATAAAGGACAAGGAGAGGATGTAAGACTGAAAATTGTCGATGAATATATTGAACAATTTGATGAAATCAAGTATTTAGGTATAACAATCGATAATAAATTGACTTTTAGAAATCATGTTGACTACTTATGCAAAAAAATTGCAAAAAAGATAGGATTTTTAAAAAGAATAAGAAATGACATTTCTACACTAAGTGCAATTAATATTTATAACGTAATAATTAAACCACATTTCTAGTATTGTTCCTAAATTTTGTTTTTATGTACAGATAGTATATGTAGTTCAAAGATTGCAATTGTTACAAAATAAGGCAATGAGATGTATTTTAAAGTGCAATAGATATGTGTCAATTAGTTTTATGTTAAATTCGTTAAAATGGTTGTCAGTCAAACAAAGAATTAAAAATAACCTAATGCCTATTTATTTACTAAATTATTTGCAATATGTGCGTGAGGTGCAACCATACTCATTAAGAACAGCTAATAATTTTAGACTACCAAACTTTATAAAAATAAGATCGCAAAATTCTTTGCAATAAATAAATAAATGTTCAATGAACTTCCAATTATTAAAAGTAATGAAACAAATATAACAGTTTTCAAAAGACATATTGTCAATTATGTTAAAGACAGTTTTTAAGTTTAAATCTCTTATACAAAACAAAACACTATTTGTAAAATATGTATATAGCTAAATGGCTTTAAAAAAAGCTAAATAAAATAAACCAAAAAAAAGATTTCTTCAGAACCACCTCTTCTCATCATCCGGTCGACCGCATTGCACTCCTAATCGCACAACATGTCACCTTAACCGAATTCGAAGCTACCCTTTACAAAACTAAAGGGAAAACACCGGGTAGAGACCGGATATCCTACCCAATGCTCGAAAACTTGCCCGCTGAAACCAAAACTCGACTCGTTCAGCTATACAACATCCTTGACTCCGGAATAATTCCTCAAAATTGGAGGCTTGCCTCCATCATCCCAATTCCAAAATCAAACAAAGACAGGAGCACAACTGACGGTTATCGCCCAATTTCTCTTCTACCGTGTACAACCAAGTTATTAGAGAAGATAGTAGCGAAACGATTACTTTGGTTCGCTGAAACTAGGAACCTTTTAAGTCACAACCAAACCCAAAAGAGGATGCGTTGATGCGCTTCTGCACATCGACTTCTTTATCTCTAGTGCATTATCCGCTAAAAACCACGTCTCAATTTTGTCCCTGGACTTCGAAAAAGCGTTTGATCGGATTGAAGTGCATATAATTTAAAAAAAAAACTCAGAGATTGGGGTACGGCCTGCAGGAGCTAATATCATAAAGTATTTGTCTACCAAAAAAAGCAATGTTCACATAAACACATTATGTAGCTTATCAAAATCTTTAATATTAAGCAAAATCGATTACGGCATCTATATATGTACATGACAATTCTCCTAAAACTACACTACAAATAATAAAACCCGGGTATCATCAAGCTGTAAGAAGAAGCAGAAATGCTTTCCGTACATCTCCAATTAAGAACATCCTAGTTTAAGCAGGCCTTCCTACCATCGAAGAGAGAAAGGACGCTATTATACGAAATTCTATGCTAAACTCATGTTTTCAACTAACTCGGTAATTGACAACGACATCCGACGCTCATTGACTCGCACATCCAGAAAACGAATAGCTTCGGCTATCGATCAAAGCCTGCAGACATCCACAGTCATGAATTTACCTAGAGTAAGACTCTCCAGCTTTTCTTTACCACCCTGGTTGATGTTACCGCGAAGCCTCGATATGTCCTTAGCCCACTACATCAAAATTAATACCAGCTCTACTGTATACCCCCTTTTATTTGCCAAGATCCCTTCTGAACTCAAGTCATCCGGGTGGAAATTTATATACAATGACGGGTCGAAAACCTTAGCCAACTCATCCTTCGCCGTGTTACTCGAAATTGGATCGATCATAAAAATTGGCATCCTGCCAGAATTCCCATCTATTTTCACTGCAAAAGCATTTGCGATTTTAGTAGCCACAAAGGCTGCTTCCAAAATGCGTGGCAAATATGTTATATGCACCGACAGCCTCCCGGTAGTAAAAGCTATAAAAAATCCAAACAACAATACTTCACTAGTCGCCGAAATAAGGAACCTCCTGATCAAAAGCTAAAATCATGTGGATACCAGGACACTGTGGGATAAAAGGCAATGAACTCACTGATGAAGCGTAGGTAGCCTACGCCAACAAAGCTCCACTCTATGAGTTTCAAATCTTCGGTAAATCCGACCTGCTTAATTATATAAAAAGTTTCATAAACCAATACCAAGTGGATAATTGGAACTTATACAATTACCATAATAAAAACAAAAACTCCGATAGATCCCATCCACTTTACCCACCGGACATCCCTAAGTTTAAAATTACAAACTTTGTTCGACTACGTTTGGGACATACGGAAGCTACGCACCACTTGCAACACAAATGTTGATATTCGCCACATCATTAAACACATTAAGGAGAAGTTTATTTCAAGATATCCCTATTCACATTTTAAAAAATCCTTCTTACGACAACATATATACAGGCGGTATACAGGCCTTTTATTTGCCAAGATCGCTACTGAACTCAAGTCATTCTTCATCGGTGCATTAAAGAGGTTCATTGGTCGCCAAGGGCAGTGTAAAAAATATTTATTGCGACAACGCCACCAACTCCGTTGTTGTAAGACTGAGTTACAAACAGCCGTATACTCAAGCCAGGCTCAACACTCGAAATCATTCACTTGCATTTCGAAAGAAGTACAGTGCCATTTTTTCCTCCTAGGGCTCCTTACTTTGGAATGCTGTGGGAAGCGCCGTAAAATCGGAAAGATCGATTCACTTGCATTTCGAAAGGAATACAGTCCCATTTTATTTCCCCTAGGGCTCCTCACTTTGAAGGGCTGTGGGAAGCGCCATAAAATCGGTAAAACATCTGCTTCACCGAAAGATCGCATCAGCCTCGTTGACGTTTGAAGAGTTGTGTACTCTAAGTGCGGACCAAAAGCTATCCTGAATTGAAGACCACTTATCCCTCTCTCTACTGATCCAAACGAAAAGACTTCGCTAACCTCTGGCCATTTCCTTATAGGAGAACCGCTAAAAGCTATAGCCGATCCTCATTAAGAACCGTTACGTGGAAGTCTTAGAAGCAGATGGAAACTAGTCTCAGGAGTACCTGAGTGAGCGATACAGCGGCCGCTGGTGGCTTCATCAGAGTTGCGCACAAAATCAGGAGTCCTAAAACGACCAATACACAAATTGGCTCCACTCATCAACAATGTAGCAATCTAGAAGATAAACCATCAGAGAACGGAACCAGCTATCTGCAGCCCCTCAGGATCGCAAACGAGTAAATCAGTTAGATCCCTCTGACGGACCTGCAGCTGAAATAAATGGATTAGTTAAAGTGTTCGGTAAGGCGGATTCAACACTGCTACGCTTCTGGTATGCTTACTAGGAGTGTTGCCACTAAAAAAATGTGAATCTGGTCAAATGTGACTGTATGACCGAATTTACAAACAAATACAAATTTTTGGCGCGACAGGTCCATGGGATCCAGGGCCTGGCTTTTCACAACCACTCGTGCTGTGCGTGTTATATTCTTCACACGAATGGAAGGGCCCTACTGTTTAATGCCGGACCAGAGCGGCAGTTTTTTTTTTTTTTGAGAAGCTTTTTCATGACAGTTTTACTCTCAGGTGTTTGTCAGACGCTCGCGAGAAGTGGGGCCGTGAAAGAATTTTTTTTAGGTGTTGCTTGGGTGTTGAACCTGGAACCCCTCGCTCAGTAGTCCAACGCACTAACCACTTGAGCCACGGTGCCTACTATTTATGACCGAATTTATTTTTTCAAAATTCGGTCAAAAATTCCGGTTAAAGAAATTCATTATTTAAATTCGATCAAAAAATCTGGTTAGCCTTAAATCTAATAAAACAAAAAAACAACGGTTTATTAAATAAAATTCATTTAGATCTCGACTTTGTTACCATAAAAACCGAGCGACGATTTAAACATCCGTTCAAAAATAAATAAAGAATAGGATCATCATCTTCATCGGTCTCAGAATCGCTTGGATGACCACTTTCATATCCAATCCTAAAGGTATAAGTATTAAATTTGACACATATGTACACAGTTTGTACTATAGTAAAATAATCAAAATACACGCTGTAAAGTAAATATATACATACTTACATACAGTGACAAAACAATAGTATAGAAATAGTAAAACCGAGTATAGATTTAAATTTTATTGAAAAACTCAGATATTTAATAATTTTTTAAACAATTTTTTCCATTTTATTATTGTTTACATAAAGAAAAACAAAAATTATTAGTGCAAAAGTAAAGAAAAATTCGATTAAAACAAAAAGCAAGTAATTAGTCAAAACAAAGTTATAAAAAGTGGACAACACAATAAAGACCACATTAATTGTGTTAATTTTTTTGATTGCAGGGAAATTTAGATTTTATTTTTTTTTTAGTGTACTACTGTAAGTATAAAAATAACAAAATCTGTGCATTACACCAATAAAAGAAAGGAAGGAAAGTTGCATTTGGAGGTGTTCGCGCTCATTGGCAGATCAAAAATTTTAGTTTTTAATGCTTTACAGCCCCTTAAATTTCACTTACAGACAGGTCGACCACGAAAAACATCGCTGAACGCCCCCATCCCACGCCTGGCCAAAAAAGAACCATTTAAGTCAGCTGCAGAAATTAGACGTGAACTGGACTTGCCAGTCCGTTCTAATACAGTGCGAAGGAGACTGGAAGAACAGGTTCTCTTCGGAAGAAGTCCCAGGTAAGTATCGCTTCTTACCAAAGGGCACCGAAAGAATCGTATCCAATTAGTCAAAGAACACCTGGAATGGATAGGCCCAGAAAACGAAAAAAAAAGTGAAGAAACATTCTTTGGTCCGACGAAACAATTAGAAATTTGGTGTGTTCGGATGGCAAGATGTGGGTCAGACGTCCAGAGAATGCAGCATAGGTTAGGTTAGGTATATGAGTGCCTTGTGGCAGTGTCACTGCTCACTTAAACCACAGTTCGGGTCCATTGTGCCCAATCATTAAACCCTGGAAACCTATAAAGTCTGCTATTAGAACCACCCAGATAATGATATGAATCTCAGGAGGTCCGTCAGCTCTACGTTACCCAAGTCCTCCAAATCCGAGAAGAAGTAACTACCAAGAGTCCACATTTTTCTGACGGATAGGGGAGGACAGTCGCACAGCAGGTGACGAACTGACTCATTATCTTCTTCGTCCCTGCAGCTCCTACAGAAGTCATTATGTAGTACACTGAGTCGATCCGCGTGGTCACCAATGGCACACTGACCAGTAATTATCACTGAAACGACCCGTTCTTTATAACGACTCAAATTTCACCAGAGAAGTTGATCTCATCTGCTGATGCCCGGCCATAGCGCCCTGGCTGTTGCGCATGTTTCCAGATGAACCCAGCGACTATTTGCTCGACCAATGGCTTCATCCTCTATTTTCTTCCGGAACTGATTGGGGTTACTACAAAAGGGAGGGCCCGCGATAAGTGCAGCGTCGACCCTTTCCTAGCAAGTTCGTCAGCCCTTTCGTTTCCTACGATATCCATATGCCCTGGCACCCAACAGATGGTCACTGCATTAGCCCTAGATATCTCATTCAAGAGCGGTTTGCAGATCTTCACAAGCCTTGATCTGATTATAGCGGAGTCCAGAGCCTTAACGGCTGCCAGGCTGTCTATATACCCAGTAGTCGTTCTGCCACCTATATTGCTCTCACTTATAATCTTAGCAGCCTGTATGATGGCTGTGACTTCGGCCTGAAAGACGGTGCAATCATCGTTCACAATAAAACTCCGGCTCCCGTGCCAACGTCCATCATAGAACCGTTGGTATAGAACGCCAGCTCCTTCTTCTTCATGGTTCTTCGGCACTTACAAACAGCTGGTAGTTCCCCACCGGTACAAAATTGAGGCATGACCGTACAGACTCGATGACTACATTCGGCCTTCCCTCAGTCTTATAGCGGTTTTAGCCGCCAGACTGCCACAGTATATGTCAAGCTAAGCATGGCAACTAAGCATGGTTTCCATTGCCGCCCTCTGGATTTTGGTGAGGTTAGAAAGCTGGTATTGCTTCTCCAGTACCGTCCACCATACCAGTGAACCATATGTAAGAATGGGTCTTACGACCGCCGTGTATATCCAGTACACCATAGCTGGCCTAAAACCCCACGTGTTACTGAATGCCTTTTTGCAAGAGTAGAAAGCTACGCGTTCAGCAGTGTTATCCTTCCAATTTAGTTTGGAATCAAGAATTACATCCAGGTATCGGGCTGAACCTGAGATACATAGTTCAGTACCACTGATACTTGGGGGTCTGAAGGCAGGAATTGATCTCTTCCTAGTGGAGAGAACTACCTTTGAAGGGTTCACTCCTAGCCCTTGGCTGCTAACCCAATTCTCCACTAGTTGTAGTGCGAGATTGGGTCTTTCGCTTAGGACTGAAAGGAATTTCCCCGAGACCAGGACAACCACATCGTCGGCAAAGGCCGTCACGTTGAAGCCGTTTTCCTTCAATATTACCAAGATCTCATCCACTACAAGGAGCCATATTAGAGGGGATAAGACTCCTTCTTGGGGGGTTCCTCTGCAGACGCTTCTCCTGATAGTTACATCTCCTTGCGATGAAGATATAACTCTCGATTGAAGCATCTGAGCTTCAATTGGAGAGATCGATGCTCAGCCGAGCTCTGTGTAAACTGTCCAGGATCGCATTGGTGCTTACGTTGTTAAACGCCCCTTCAATGTCTAAGAACGCCCCAAGAGTGAATTCCTTGAAGTGGAGGGATCTTTCTATGCTTGATACGACTCTGTGGAGGACTGTATCTACCGACCTACCGCGGATGTATGCATGTTGTGATTCAGATAGATAGTTATCACCAATCACATTTCTTATGTATACATCTATTAAACGTTCCATTGTTTTTAGCATAAAAGACGACAGACTGATAGGTCTCAAGTCTTTAGCATTTGTGTGGCTTGCTTTTCCCGCTTTGGGAATAAATAAAACACCTACAACCCGCCATGCTTTAGGAACATATCCCAGCTTAAGGCATCCCGTGAAGATGCGCTTGAGCACTGGAATAGCAATATCCACTGACTGCTGCAACATCACAGGTCGAATGTTATCCATTCCTGGAGCCTTATATGGAGCAAATGACTTAATTGCCCAAGCTATCTTATTTTCATCTACTATATTGCCCACCTCCTCCGCGCTTATTCCCGATGTCGTCTCTGGAATGGGTGGATCATCTCCGGAGATTGATGTACATCCAGGAAAGAGGGTGCTCAGAAATATATCCATGTGACTCTGCCCAGGTACCATCACTTTTCCTGATATTGGATGCCCGTGTTGGTGTCTTGGCCAGGATCTTTTTTAGGCGGGACGCTTCGTTCGTTGAATTTATAGATGCGCAAAAGGATCTCCAAGAGTTCCTCTTTGCGAACCTAATCTCTTTCTTGAGTAGCTTTACGCTTTCTTTATAGATGGACCATTTGACGACCCCCTCTTTAGCGAGGTTCCATCCTACTTTTGAAAAGTGAATGAGTTCCGCTATTTTATCATTCTACCATGGTGGACGTTTTTTACCGCTATGTCTACTAACCGGTCAGGATTTTTCAAAGGATTGCGTAAGGGAACCGGTCAGTGCATCGACTGCATTGTCAACTACTTCTATTAAATTGAGATCCTCAGTGGAGTGATTCACTGATTTCCTCAGTTCTCTATTGAATTTTGACCAGTTAGCCCTACGCGGATTTCTAAAAGTCCGCTTCCCACGAATAGATAGTTGTAGTTTGAAGAGTATCCAACAATGATCAGAAAGTGACGCCTTGTTGGAGACTCTTCAGTCAACAACTTCAATAAAGCTCTGTTCAGGCACAAAAGTTACATCTAAGACTTCCTTTCTTGCAGACGTTACAAATGTGGGGTCATTGCCTCTTATACAGATAAGAAGATTGGATTCTAAGATAAAATTAAACAAAACTGCGCCTCTAGCATTGATGTCAGTGCTACCCCACAAAATATGGTGGGCGTTGGCATCACATCTCAAGACTAAGTTTTTCTTTCCTTTTTGAGACGCTGATATGACCGACCTCAGTTCCACCGAGGTGACGTTGATGCCGTCATCGTAGGGTAGGTACATAAACGCCACCGTGCAGTTCTCGTTCACCCCTCTCAAATCCACCACTGTCAAGTCGCCGGAGCTGAAATTAGACTGCATTAGTACATGAATACTTTTTTTAGCCACGATACAAGTCCTAACCTTGCCAGCGTCACTCCTATAATATATATTATATTCTTTTGACCCTAATCCCATCACGCGATTGTTATGAATCCACGCTTACTGGATTAGGGCCAGATCGAGGTGCTCCTCCACTAGTGGAATACTGTGGAATACTGGCCACTCGGTTTTCCGAAATCCACCACAACTAGCTGTAGCGCACTACGGATTGCCCCACTGAAGTGCATCGTGTCGACAGCCTTCGACTTTTTCGGGGGATTTTTCGAGTCCTCGGAGGACCTAAGCCTCTTTGAACTGAAATCCTCGCTCTTGGCCTCGGCCATTTTGCGACGATTTTCAGCGGCCCTCGACGTCTCCGGATGCCCTTCCTTAGGACATGCCTTAGTCTGGACTTTTCCGACCACATTTCCACTCCCCTTCCGCTGTGGTGTGCCTTAGCGGAAACTCCTTCGCGGGTGGCTTCTTTGGCAGGAGCGCTCTGTTTAGACGCAGGCCTCGTCAGAGCGTCCTTAGCTATCGTTTCGATAGCCCAAGCCAGGGAGTTCCTTTCCTTCTCGGAGAGTGAAGGGGGGTCCTTCGCATCCAGGATCTTCTTGACGTGCGTCGCTCTTTTAAACAACCGCCGTCGAACGCAGCGTGGGGAGACTTTTCTCCTCTTCTCCGTTTTCCGGGGACTCCCGGATCTGCCAGAAGCTGCTCCTCCATCTCCTCAGTCATTAGTTTTAATGCCCCCACGGATAGCACGTCAGCATCAGAACCAGAATTGTTGTTGTCGTTGTTTGTTTGTTTGTTTTTCTGTTTTGTCCATTTGGTTCCCACGAGTATGGCCGGAAAGTCGGTAAACCTCGCCAGAGCCGCCATGCCGGGGTAAGGCATTTATACCACAGACCTCACCAGGGCATCTATGGGAGCTCGTTAGTGGTTGGTTTATTTAAAGCCCTCCAACCTTTCATCCTTCGGCACGGTTTTAAAGTTGAAAAACTGCTCACTCCACCACTAGAGTTGGGGCTCGACTATCTCTTAGTTCTGGGGCCTCAGATGTTCGCCTGTCAACAGCGCCGTCAAATCTTGCGGTATCCTCCGCCTTACTTAAGCCCCAGAACCGCGACAAGGTGGATAGTCAGCGCTGTGGGAGAATGCAACATACTAGCCCTAGTACACCAGCAAAAGCGCCAAGCATGGAGGCGGAAGTATCATGGTCTGGGGATGTTGAGGTATGGTGTAGGTCCAATATTTTGGATAAAGAAGACCATGGACCAGCATTTATACGCCAAGATATTGGATGAGGTCATGCTCCCATATTCTGACCAGGAAATGCCGGTACAGTGGTAGTTTATGCACGACAATGACTCGAAGCATACGGCGGGCAAAGTAAAAAGGTGGCTGGAAGAGCACAATAACGATCTGTTGCGTTGGCCCACCCGATATCCAGATCTTAATCCCCTAGAAAATTTATGACCACTAGTAAAAAAGTCTCTTGGTGCCGAAAAACCAAAAAATAAAGAAGAGTTGTGGAGCAGAACTTAAGCAGCTTGGTAAGAATGATAAATAATAAAGGGTAATCCATGAAGTGTTAAGTTTATTTAAAGAAAACAACAAATTAATATAGGATTCCTAACATTTTGTATAGTGGTCCTATTGTTTTGTCCCCTTTTTATAACTCGTCTTTTGACTAATTTTTTGTTTTTTTTTTATTAAATTTTTTCTTTATTTTTATATGAATAATTTTTGGTTTTCTTTATGTTAACAATAATAAAATGAAAAAAATTGTTTAAAAAATTATTAAATATCTGAGATTTTCAATCAAATTTAAATCGATACTCGGTGGGCCTATTGTTTTGCCCGTCACTGTATTTATGCGTGTATGTATGAACATATATTTCTAATCAGTATCAAAAGCAAAATCAATTGAGTCATTTCCGTAGGTACATAGGTATGTCACTACTTTTTGGGCCTTACATTTTCAGCTAGGAGGATGCAATTGCATATCTGGGCTTTTGAGAAAGGGAAGTAGTACAAGTGTAAACATTACATACTTTCACTATTTTCCATGAAATCAAAGATTTTTGTTAAGACCAAATATCTATCAGATTATCTACAATTCACCCGTACATCAGTTCTAGCCACGCCCACGTTTTGAGGGCGTTTTCTTCAAAAAACAGATTTTTATGAAAATTTACATGTAACATCCTCAAACAATCGAAGTTATCGTCGTAGTTTAAAAAAAAATCCAATACGGCGACGCCCATTGGCTGTTGTTGTAACGCTGGGATTGGCGGGTAAAGTTGTGTGCTGGGTAACAAATATCGAATCCGTGAATTCAATTTTATTTTCTAAAATCAATTAATACACATTAGAATTAAATATACGAATGAACCTTAGAAAAGTACATTCCTTACAACTTTCCCCTAAGTCCAACCTGTGTGACGATTACAACCTTTACTTCTTGATAAAATAATTATAAGAAATGTGATCTAGAAGTGACCATCAAACTTAATGGTTAACACTTAGGTCCATATGACAAAAAGGAACAGAGGTATAAAGTGTAAGTACCAAGGAAGGACAGGGATGTAGTCGCCACACACGATTCAGGCTAGGTTACAATTAGGTTTTAAATTCGGAATTTATATTTTAAACTTTTATAAAAGAATTCCCCGATGTCGGCTCGATGACAACTGTATAGGAAGAAGAATAGGGTATCATACCATCCGTTCCAGACGGATTGTAGCTTTTGTATGTTTATAAGTTTCTAAAGCGTTCTTAATTTCAACATTTGAATTGATAATTTCGTTTCCATTGGTTTAGCATGGTCTGCCGGGCCTCTCTGTGAGCCTATGGACTGGACTGTCGTTTTTAATGAATATTCACAATAGAATTGGTTTTGGTTGTAACCTTTGTAGGGCATGGTCGTAAGTATGATTTATTTTCTTTCAACTAAAAGAAATATTTCTTCGTAGGTACAATATTATTATTCGGTCAAAAAACTACTTTTCGGTTAAATAATTTTTTTTGTTTCGGTCAAAAATTGGTTTGACGGGATATTGAATTTCACTTCGGTCAAAGTAAAGAGATTTCGGTTAGATTTGACCGGAATTCGGTAAGAACGGCATCACTGGTTGGGACTCTATAGCTGGCTGGTTCAGGTGATAGGGTATCGAAAGTTCGGGCATTAAAATCACGGCTAATGAAATAAAAACTAAGTTGTTGCAGGACGTAGAGGATGATAACTGTGAGAATGGTCAAGCAGTGGCAAAACGAAACAGGAAAAGAGATCAAAATCTTAAGCACGAACAGCGGTAACGAGTATTGCAAACAAACCACCCCGGACATTGGACACTTATCATGGTGGTAGTTAACACTACTCTAGCAGAGCTGAATGTGAATGGAAAACTAAGATCTAATAAACCTTAACTCTAAGGGGGTAAGTCACCACCCGACAACATGGGCTCTCCATTAATGCGGAAAGTACAGATCCAGTCATCTCCACAGGGAAGAGGAGAGATCTAGAATTTCAGCCCTTAACACTTTTTGGATCGAACTGTATATCTAGGTGTATACCTAGTATACCTAGATGCAGGACTAACTTCAGAAAGGCGAAAAGGGTGCTACATCAGTGCAAACGGGTATGTGGACAGAGATGGAGAATTTCGCCAAGGTCAGCATACTGGATGTATACGCGGACAGTTAGACCGATTACCACATATGTATGCGCATGTGTATGGAGGCAAAAGCCTTCCAAAAAATTGTAAAGAAGCAGTTTTAACGTCTGGAATGTTTAGGGATCGCCAGTGCAATACGAATGACATCAACATGCACACTGCAAGTGACCATTGCTACTGGACTTATTTATTAAGAAAGCAGCGGCATCGACGACACTTCATCTGCACCGGGATGCCAACTGGCACTTGCACGATACTATCTATGTTCATAGGAAAATCCTGGATCTATATATATATGTATTTCCTATACATGTACATATGTATATGCTCATGAATGGGCATCTTATCGAAGATGGAACGCTTCCGGAAAAGAGATTGGTGATATAATCATCTTTACGGATGGGTCCATGATGGATGCAGAGCGATTGCAGGTATCTTCTCAGAAGAACTAGAACTAGTCTGTCATATTATTCTGGGGAAATATACCTCAGTCTATCAAGCCGAGATGAGAGCAATCATCTTGCCTGCGTTGGATCACCTGAAAGAAGGTCAGGTTGCGGGGAAAATAATATTATAGCACTGTATAATAAATTATTGATTAGACGCATGAAGCAAACAGATATCAATACATCACTGGTATTGGAATGTGTTCATAAACTCAATGAGTGCTCATATGGTAATGACATGACGCTGCTCTGGGTAAGAGGGCACGTAGGGACTGAGGGCAACGAAAGTTTGCAAGGGTCAATCTCGGAGTTCTCTGGTCCGGAATCATTTGCTGCATTCGGCTATGCCGCGGCGGAACGCCAGAGAAGGTGGTCAACCGTGGAAGGTTACAGGCAGGCGAAAACGGCTATTACAATGCCGATTGGCACCACTCATAGAGAAGTTCTAATCTTAGGGCGAAGAAAACGGAAATGGGTGGTAGCGTTATCTACAGGTCATGGAAAGAAAATCAGTCTTCTAAAGGATGACACCGGTGAACTACTATTTAATGCCGTATCTGAAGGCCTTTTTTCTTTTTAAGAAGCTTTTTTATGATAATTTTACTCTCGGATTTTTGTCAGACACTTGTGAGAGGTGGGACCGTGAAACAAATTTTAGGTGTTGTCTGGGGATCGAACCTCCAGCCCTTCGCTCCGTAACCCAACGCACTAATCACTTGAACCACAATAAAAGGGACCCAACACTGTGGTTGGGTCTGGTTCGAAATCTCTCGAATAAAATATATATATATTGGAACCAAAGCATGCTAAGTTATCTGAAAAGCTGGATATCCCACCAGAAGCCTATTCCATTCCATTTCGTGAATTATTTGAGTCGGTTCAATAGCAATTATGGGAAGATGGACTGGATGATTAAAAAGAGGATTCTACGATATCTTAAATGGTTCTGTTGGAAGAAAGCTGTGTTATGCGAAACCAAATAACAATAAGGAGATAAGAATCTCTGGCTTTTGCAATGCTGATTATGCCAGTGATGTTGATGATAGAAAATCTCTCACGGGCTATGTTTTCGTCATGTAAGGAGGCGCGATATCCTGGTGGTTGAAAAAGCAAATTACCGTGATATTTACAACAACGGAAGCTGAATGTACAGCGATGAGCTTGGCTGTTCATGATGCATTGTGGCTACAAATTTTGGTGGAGGACCTGGCTGATGAATCTCATCGCGACATTGACTTATACTACGATAATCAGGGAGTTGTTTGTCTTGCGTCATATTTAAACGTCACCATAGCAAGCACACGGTTTCCTCATCTCAATATCCACAAGGGGACATGGCGATCTCCTGATCATCAAACGGTCAATCAAAGTGACCACATTGCGATCGACGCAAGGCATGCCTCCAGTATCCTGGATGTCCGAACCTTCCGAGCAGCCAACATGGACTCGGATCACTACCTTGTTGCAGCCAAGGTACGAATGCGGATATCCCAAACGCCACAACTAAGAAGAACTACTGTGAGAAGATTTGACGTCGAAAAGCTGCAATCGCAAGAGATCGCCAGAACCTTCGCCGAACGCGTATCCCGAAATCTCTCAACTACTCCTATGCCGCCATCATCAAGTGCCGAAGACCAGTGGCAACGCTGCCAACAAGCCGTCAGAAGTGCCGCAACTGATGTGCTGGGTTTCACCCGACCACCACCTAGAAACCCCTGGTTTGACGATGAGTGCCGGCAAACACATGCGGCTAAACAGCAAGCATACAAAGCGGTGCTGCAAAAAAGGACGAGAGCTGCTCGTGAGCTCTACGAGCAGAAGAGACGGGAAGAATATCGGCTTCTCCGAAAGAAGAAAAAAGAGCACGAGAAGCGCGCGATCGAAGATATTGAGAGATTATACTCCAGGAATAATGTACGGAAGTTTTACCAACAGGTAAAAAGAACGTGTCAGGCCAACAAGACCCGTACAGAAGCCTGTAGGGATGAAGAAGGAAACCTCGTAGTAGAGTCGCAGTCGGTGCTGAGAATATGGAAAAACTTCTTCTGCAGACTGTATAACGGAGACGAAGACCAACATCCCGCTGTCAGGGGATGTATCAACTCATATATCAACTCATTTCTAAAATTTGGTCAGATGAGTGTATGCCTGATGAATGGAATCTTAGCACCGTTTGCCCGATCCACAAGAAAGGAGATCCCCTCAATTGCGCCAATTACAGAGGTATCAGTCTCCTCAACATCGCGTGCAAGATCCTATCTGCCATATTGTGTGAACGTCTGAAACCCTTCGTCAACAACCTGATTGGGCCCTATCAGTGTGGTTTCAGACCAGGAAAGTCCACAATCGATCAAATCTTCACACTTCGGCAGATCCTGGAAAAAACCCAAGTCCAAATCGATACCCACCATCTTTTATCGATTTCAAGGCCGCATATGACAGCATTTATAGAGACGAGCTATACAGAGCCATGTCTAGTTTTGGCATCTCTGCCAAACTCGTCAGATTGTGCAGAATGACGATGGAGAATTCTCGCTGCTCCATCAAGGTCGGTAACGATCTCACCGAGACCTTTGATGTCAAAAAAGGATTTAGACAATTTTTTTAACATCGTTCTTGAAAGAATTGTGCGAAACTCACAAGCCAACACTGGAGGCACAATTTTTCAAAACTCTGTGCAATTACTAGCGTATGCCGAAGATATCGACATTATTGGAAGAACACAGTGGGCTGTCACCGGTGCGTTCGCTAGTATTGAAACAGAAGCTGCCAAAATGGGTTTAACGGTAAACGAGGGCAAAACCAAGTATATGCTAATGTAAAACAATTATGGTGCTGGCGACTACGGAAAATTCACGAAATATATTTTAAACCTAAATCAAAAGTGGTAGCAATAACAAAAATTATTATTTACATCGTGTTAGTTCACGATGCGCTGGTTGCTTTTGTTTGCGCAGTATATTCGTTCACAATGCATTTCGAAACATAATGCGTTGTGTCTTCACTTTGAGTTTGCATTTAGTAATGTTTTCTGATTTACAAAGCAGACAGTGCTGCATTTGGGAAAGCACCAAAGTTCCCCAAATGCTTCCACAGTTTCTTTTTTTTAAGGTTATCGGTTTAAAGTTACTTTATCACGAACTGTAATTTTTCAACTGAGTTTTAATTGTGTTGATTGATATTTCCCGAAAAGGAAATTTACACAATTCATTAATTGATATTAAAAATTTGAAAAGAAACATGCACTTTTAACGGTTTTTTCCAGAAAGTCTTCAACTAGGGGAAGTGTTCGAAATTATGTGATCATATGTACATATATACAACATACAAACACATCGGTTAAACATAACAACTGTGGCATATGACCCAGTTGTTCAGTTTCGCCGTACAAAGATATTTTCATTTGTTTTCACGACGTTATGCTATACAGAACCGCTCATCCTTTAAGATAATCACCCCTAACTTTAACTAATCTGGAGGAATAGTTCTCCTTCCCAAAAGTAAATATCGTTCACTTATTCTTTCGACAAGATGAAGGTGATAAAGAAAACTTCAACTTCGACTTATCAACTATATAAAAAATAAAGTGAATGGCAGTGATCAAAAACACAATGTAGAGAACGATTAAAAGCCTTGTGCTCAAAGATATGAAAGTAGAAAATAGAATTATTGGATTTGTAGGTGTCAAGTGTAAATGCAATGAAATTATTGCAAATAATTTCAATACGTTCTTCATTAAGTGTGAAAGAAATTAATAATTCTATTGTCTATGTTCCATTTGAGGATAACTTAGAAAATAGAACTAATACGTTTAAATTTAAGACAATAGAATCTGTCAGGGAATTGTGGAAAATTGTGGAACTGTTGCCTTCCACAAAATGATCTTCATGGTATTAATAAAAATATAATTAAAGGTGGATATAATATAATAGGGCCAACACTGCTTATAATTATAAAAACGTCACTACTAAGAGGTAGTAGTGGAAGATATCCGTTATTACCCCAGTACAAAAAATTGCAAATTCTGTCAAATGTGTGGACTTTAGGCCGGTAAATATGCTTCCAATATGTATACGAAAAAATTTTGGAAGACTACAAATTCAATTAGATTTTTTTTTTTTTGAAAAGAATAATCAGAAAAAAACTGTGAAACAACTCTGAACTTTGTAATCACGAATTGGAAAGAAGAGATGCATGAAAATAAGAAAATAGCTGCAGTTTTTCTGGATTTAAAGAGTGCATTTGAGACTGTGGACAGAGACATTTTACTGCAGAAACTGCAGAAGGTAGTGAAGCATGGTGAACTAGTTTTATTTGCAGATGATGGTCTATTATTTATAACAGAAAATAATCTTATAAAAATGGAAATAACAGCTTAATAAACGTTTAAATAAAAGTTAATAAAAATTGATGTGCTACACAACAGCAGCGGCTAAAAAGTAGATGTATAAACCAAGCACTCTTGTGGGACACCTAAATTCTCTAACTGGATCCAAGAAGCTTAGAAGAGTCAACAATTGAATTTGTATTTTGGAGAGTTAGTCTTTATGTCTGAGTGTCTTCTGGGCTGTAATCGATGCCTTGGAAATCTGCACAAGGTTTAATCTTTAGAAAGGTATTAATAGTGATGGAATACATAGCTTTACAGATAGGTAGGCGACATTTAACATTCCACTCAGTGTAATTTAAGTATCCATTTGATATCATCATTGCATAAACATAACAGTTGCTGCCTTTTTGGCTTATTGGACCTACAAAGATACATCATTAAAGTTAAACATCTCAAAAACATATCAAAAGCAAATATACATACATAAATATAGCCAAATAAATTACCAATTACTTAACGAAACTGCGCCACGATTTTAGAAGTGAAACAAACAAGTTCTTGTAACTAAGATCATAGGAACGAAGTTGAGGAACTGTGCCGAGCATTTGAGGGCAATGTACTAACCGTTTTTTTTCCAAAGAGTAGCGATATAAAGATGATGCAACTATTTTGTATCAATAAAGCGTATATTCACAAATAAATTTTGTTAAATCAATTCCACATGCATTAACTTTTGCACTAGACTTTATTCATATGATTTTATAAATCCTTTACATTTGAGGCATTTAAAGTGTAAATAAAACTTGAAAGAAATTTTATGCCAACAAATAATTTTACAAATACAAATTATAAAACATTTCTATTGAACGATCATTCTAATTTGAGTTTAAGATTTTAATCATCCATCATATCGTTAGGCATTTCCGAGAATTGTTTTACATAGGCTTCATGGATTTTTCGTACGAATTCAGAATCATTCTTTATTAGATAACAAATAGTTTTAACAAGCTGTGACTGAGTTAATGGTTTTATTGAGTTACAGGTTACACTTTGTGCACCTGCATTAACATTGGTTTTATCCAATTTCAGAGATTTTTCAAACATTGTTGGGGGCATCAAAGCTGGTTTTGGAGCAGGTGGTTGTTCTGGTTGATGGGATACGTCTCTTTGCTGTTCACATGCATTCTTTAAGGTCGATGGCTTTAAAATATTTTGTATGTTAAAGAACTTTGCGAGGGGAGACATTTCCAAATCACATTTTGGTTGCTCAGACATTTTCACTACATTCACTCTTGAAATTTCCGATTCTACTTTGGATAGTTGCTGATGCAATGTTTCATTTAAAGGAGTTTTAACTTGTTGCTTCTCTAATTGTTCGACGGACAACGTATTTGATAAAAGGCGTCTAAAAAGTGGTAGGTCCGATGAAGGTGTAGGCTTGGCAGCTGCGAAAAAATTCATTACGTTACGAGAACCAAGATCAGATTGATTACTCCCAGTATTCAAACTGCTTTGAAAATCTTGCTGTGCTCTGCTCAGCATATTAAAAATATTAACGCTTTGTGAATTAGCGGTCCCGGATGTTTTTTGCTTCACAATACAATCTTGAATCAAGCTACACACGAGGTCACCAATGCGATCGCACTCTAGACTATTATAAAACCAAAAACCTCTGATCCTTGATCTCTCATTGCGATACAAAAGGAATGGTGGCTGGGATTGGATTTCCAGTTGACCGGTTATTGGCTCCACGAACGATGTCGTATTTAGTCGATTATTTATGAAAATACTATGAAATGGTTCTGCATTTCTACTGTATATGAAGAAGGCTCCTTCTACATCTGTTTTCTCCCACTCGTTTTCATCAGAGTTAAATGTGTAAAATGCCACATGTGCTGTTGAATCAACGATGTCTTTTGCGTATGGATCAACTCTTTTGATGGCTGCCAAATTCATGCGATTTTTACTTAAATCAGCCATTATATATTTTACTTTTTGATATTAATGTGTAGACATATTCGGATTTTCGTTTACAATTATTTGACAACTCCTATTGGAGTTCAGTGAGGAAATTTTAAAAAGTGCGTTTAAAAGCAAATTTTAACTGAACGCAATACAACTAGCAAGTTAGCAGCAAAATGTGTTTTTTTTTTAATTCAGAGCAGTCTGAACTAAAAAAAGGATTTGCTTCTCACTGAAGTCGTTCACATTGGATTACAGGACTGGGTTATTTACTTACTTAGGTGGCGCTACAGTTCGGGGTGAACCTGGGCCTCCATTAAAAAGCATCTCCAGTTAGCCCTGTTAGGTGAGGTCTTCCTCTACTGCGTTATATCTCCGGATTGGAATCGAAGATTCTAAGGGCCGGAGCTTTCTGATCATTCACTCTACATGTCCAAGCCATCTTAAACGACTGATGCGTTATTTTTTGACTAGGTCGATATCGCTGTACAGCTCGTATAGTTCGTCGTTAAATCTCCTCCTCCAAAGCCCGTCATCGCAAACGGGCCGAAATATTTTACGAAGAATTTTTCTCTCGAAAGACTGAGGATATCTTCATCCGCTTTTGATAGAGTCCCAGCTTCAGAGCCATAAAGCAGGACTGGGATGATCAAGGTCTTATATAGAGTCTGCTTAGTTGTTCGGGATAGCGCCTTGCTACTCAATTGCCTTCTCAACACAAAGAAACAGTCATTGGCAAGAGTTATTCTTCGTTTTATTTCTGCCGAAGTGTTATTGTCAGAATTGATAGCAAAGCCGAGGTAGACAAAGTCCCTTACTACTTCAAAGTTATAGCTGTCGATTGTGACGTTCTGTCCAATTCGTCGATGTTGAGTGTCCCTTCTTGTTGACAGCATAAACTTGGTTTTGCCTCGTTTACCGCTAAAGCCATTTTGGCATCGTCCATTGCAATACTAGAGAACGCACCGGAGTTGCACAGACTTTTGAAAGATTGTGCCTCTGGTGTTGGCTTGTGAGTTTCGCACAATTCTTTCAAGTATGATGTTAAAGAAGTCACATGACAGAGCGTCGCCTTGTGTAAATCCTTCTTTGACATCAAAGGTCTCATTGAGATCGTTACCGAACTTAATGGAGCAGCGAAAATTTTCCAACTTTATTATGCACAATCTGACGAGTTTGGCAGGGATGTCAAAACTAAACAAGGCTCTGTATAGCTCGTCTCTATAGATGCTATCATATGTGGCCTTAAAATCGATGAAAAGATGGTGGGTATCGATTCGGACGTCTTGAGTTTTTTCCAGGATCTGCCGATGTGTGAAGATTTGATCGATTGTAGACTTTCCTGGTCTGAAGCCACACTGATAGGGCCCAATCAGGTTGATGATGAAGGGTTTGAGATGTTCACACAATATGGCAGATAGGATCTTGTACGAGACTGATACCTCTATAATTGGCGCAATTGAGGGGATCTCCTTTCTTTTGGATCGGGCAAACGGTGCTCGGGTTCCATTCATCAGGCATATATTCATCTGACCATATTTTAAAAATGAGTTGGTGTATGCTCTCTACCAGGTCATTTCCAGCTGCATTGAATAGCTTCATCTCTACAGGTACGGGTCTTGTTGGCCTGACACGTTCTTCTTACCTGTTGGTAAAACTTCCGTACATTATTCCTGTAGTATAATCTCTCAATATCTTCGCTCGCACGCTTCTCGTGCTCTTTTTTCTTGTTACGGGGAAGCTCACGAGCCGCTCTCGTCCTGCTTTGCAGCGCCATTTTGCATGCTTCTTGTTTAGCTGCATTTACTTGCCGGCATTCTTTATCAAACCATGGGTTTCTTTGTGGTGGTCGAGCGAAACCCAGCATATCAGCTGCGGCATTTCTGATGGCATGTTGGCAGCGTTGCCATTGGTCCTCGGCATTTGATGCTGGCGGCATAGGAGTCGTAGCGAGATTACGGGATACGCGTTCGGCAAAGGTTCTGGCGGTCTCTTGCGATTACAGCTTTTCAACGTTATATCTTCTCACCGAATTTCTTCTTTGTTGTGACGCTAGGCATATCCGCATTCGTACCGTGGTTGCAACAAGGTAATGATCCGAGTCGATGTTGGCTGCTCGGAGGGTTCGGACATCCTGAATACTGGAGGCATGCCTTACGTCGATCGCAATGTGCTTGATGATCAGGAGACCGTCATGTCCCCTTGTGGATATTGAGATAAGGAAACCGTGCGCTTGCTATAGTGACGTTTCGCCCCGCAGCGAAGACAATAAGTTTAAGTCCGTTTCCGAACGTCGTGTCGTGGAGGCTGTGCTTACCAATCGTCCTACCACGTCCTTCTTTCATAAAATCGCACAGAACGATTTTAACGTCATATTTAATGCATTGCTCGTAAGTTTTGTCGAAAAGCTCGTAGAAACATTCTTTGGTGGCGTCGTCCTTGTCTTCTGTGGGAGCGTGAGCGCATATAAGGCTTATGTTGGCGAATTTAGCCTTGATGCGGATTGTCATAAGTCGTTCGCTCACGTGTAGAAAGCTTAAGACTTCTTGCTTAAGTCTGCCGCCTATGACAAATCCACATTCGAATAAGCGCTGTTTCTGCTCTCTATAGCAATCACCGTAATAGATGTCCCCTTTTTCCTTTTTTTGCCCGGTCCATCCCATCGCACTTCCTGGATGGCGGTGATGTATGCCTTATAGCAGTCTACGGCCTCTGCTAATTCTTCGGCTGCACGCTGTCTGTTAAGGGTCCGAACATTTTACGTGCAGATCCGAAGTTCGTTGTTCTTATTTCGATTGCTGGGGGCGTCAACAGTGAGTCCATCCATATCCGAGGTTTGTATTTGTTTCGGAACTAAGTGGTTTTTACCGTGGTTGGGAAGTTACCCTTACGCAGAACCCCCAACCTGGAGGACGAGTTCCCTTTTATACCCCCAGGACGAAGGGCCGGAATTTTCCGGAGTCAGTAACCCACTTCATTTTGGGCTCATCCGCCACCAACTCTTTTCCAACACCCTGGCTTAGTGTTGGAGATCCCTGTACACCTGGGATCCGAATGAGTCAGAGCAGCTCATATAGGGATTACACTAGAAAGTTCGGCCTGACTGGAACTGTGGGCGGCACTGTTTATTCCATTAAGTAACGCACATCAAAAGAATAGAGTCGTTAAAATAAAGGGCGTCTCATAAATGACGGGAACAAAAATATGCATCACTTCGAGATTTATGCAAACTCCTAATTAGTTTGAGAAAATCCAAACAAAACTTAATTGCAGATAGAAAAACCAAAAGAGATAATGGTCATATAAAGGGTGAATGTCGAAAAATTTTATTCGTGTCAACCTAGTATTTAAACGATATCTTATGTTTTAGATTTCAGCGTTCGCGTTTCTTTTTCTATTCGCGCTCTATCAGCTCAGAATCGACTGAGCATCCTAAGTAAAACCCGAGCACGGTGAGTTTCACGTTTCATAAGAGTTAAGGCAATAGACCTTTTCGCTGTTTGACGTTTAAGCTGCCAATGGACTTCTGTAGGTCAAACAAAACGTGAGATCGTATGAAATATCTATTAAAAGTGGAAAGAATTATGTAATGTGCGATATTCGTTATATATTTTTAGGTTTCTTGTATGCAGATTTATACATACAATTGTCATTAATCATCACAAGCAAGAAAATCCCGGTTAAATTATATTTATAGTAGTCTAGCGTCGTGTGCAGAATCACCTTTCCACTCGATTTAGTTTTTCATGTTGTGTATTCATCGAAAGAAAGTTAATAATTAGTATTATTTAATAAAGACAATAGTCTTTAAGTTGTGACAGACTTTTGTTGCCACACAAACAGTGTTTTTGTATTAAAAGTTTATCAAAAGTAGAAAGAGTTGTGCTATTACCACTTTTATATGATGGATTAAATCCGGATTCAATTCCAGTTGAGTGCCATGTAAACGCAGATTTGATTGAAACTGGATTGACTAGATCCGATCAGCAAATTTTCTGCGATCGGGTTTAGTGTTTGTATATAAAGCGGATCGACAGATTGAGTTTGACAGATAGAAAAAAAAGATAAAGGTGTTTAGCGTACACAAATGCGAGCACAGGAGAAGAAGTGTCAAACTCCATACTCTTTCGATTCGATTCTATCTCGATCCCTTAATCCGGTTACAGCGAAAACTTGGTTTGAAACTCAATTCATTTTCAATCCAATCCCTCAATCCGGTCTTATAAATGTGCGATATTTGTTATATATATTTAAGTTTCTTTTATGCAGGGGTGGAATCGGCTAAGGAGATAGTTGACTGTTGATAATCAAAATCAAATGTTTTGTTCTGCGTAAGTAGATTATCAACTTCATGGTCATTTTCGCGTTACAGCAATTTATGTGTCGTTTTCAAATATTTCAGTAGTTTTCATTTGTTATTCGGTATGGTTTGGAGGTTTTTACAAAATCTGGTGTGGAATCGGCTAAGTTGGTAGTTGATAGTCGTTTTTGATTATCAACTACTCCTTCCTCTACGTAAGATCATCAAAACATTTCTCTTTGGACTTGGCAACGCAACGCAATTTGAATGTCATTGTGTTGTCAAGGCTGACAAAGTGTCATAAATAAATTCATAATTCACACTAAGTTACAAAATAAGTGACACACTTTGAAAATACACAATATCTACAACAAAGTTTAAATTAAAGCTGTTTTGTCAGTTTATTGATTTATTGGAATAAAAGTAAAAATCTCTATTAAAGTAAGGAAGAATAAAACTGAACTTAAAAATAACAACCAAAAACTAAAAGAATAACATTTCATACAAAACATTTAAAATTGAATTTTGCCGGCGCTCCTTGTTTTTTTTAATAATGTGTTACCAACACAAGTATCAATTAAAGTGGAAATTCGTCTGGGCATAGCATGAATAAGATTTTTAATGAAGGCACCGCCCTTATTCTCCCATTCCTCTTTAGAGCAGCTTTTAAGCAACTGAGTGTCTCTGGAAGGGCGAATCGCAACCTAAGTCTTCTTCCTGCATGCCCTAAACGTATTCGATGGGATTCGTTTTGAGGCTCTTTCCAGGCCAAACAAAGATGACGCGCGGTCATGTGACTTTTTTAGCATAATACTTGAAAGAATTATGCGAAACTCACAAGCCAAAACAAGAGTCACAATCTTTCAAAAGTCTGTGCAACTACAAGCTTACGCCGACGACATTGATGCGTGCGGTGCGTTCTCCGGTGCGTTCTCTAGTATTGCAATGGACGCTGCCAAAATGGCTTTAGCGGTAAACGAGGCAAAACCAAGTTATGATGTTTTATGTTGTTTGTTAGTTTTATGATGCTAAACGCATTAGCACAGTAAACAGCGAAATTTTACATTGTGGAAACTTTCTTCCTGAATTGCACCGACATATCAAATGCTTTCAGGTTGGTACAATTGAAAACATCGACGGAAGTTGGCTGCATTTGAGCAGCAACAGCTAATTTATAGTAGAAACACATTGACACAGCAACAGCAACAGCAGCTTTGACAACCACAGCAAAAATTTTAGAACCAATGCTTTTTAATGGAACAAAACACATTAAACAACAACAGCAACTTCAACGTTAGGCCTAACCCGAAATTTGCTGTTGTTGTCTAAATGCAGTCAACTTTGCTTCGAAATTTTCAATCGTGCAAACCTGAAAGCATTTGATATTTCGGTGCAAACCAGGCAAACATTTCCACAATGTCAAATTACTTTGTTTGCTGTTTGCTGTGCTAATGTGTATAAATAAATGAAAAGCATTGGTTTCACGTAACATGTTTATAAATTCCTAGCTATCAGCTCTTCTGCTGGGGAAAATATCAAGAGTTGTCGCCAGTAGATTTTTGTATTTGGCTTACTTGTAATATTTGCCTTTATTGGCTAGTACTGCCTGGCGGTATTTAAAAAACGGTTTATGTTTGCTGTAGCTGTCTAGTTGTTGCTGTTCCTGGGTTAATCTGTATCTACCATAAGGGCTGTGAGGAATTGGCAACTATTCTAGTCTAATTCTACAACAAATCTATTACTTAACACATCTGTCAAATTAACAGACTTGAAAGAAAAGCATAAAAAAATACATATTTGGGTACAGAAAAAGTTCGATGTACGTCGTGGTTAAATGTTGAATAGCAATTTGTTTTCGTTTGTGAACTATTCATAAAATGCTACGTCGAAATATGAATGTACAATCACATTAACTATAATTAATTATAGTGGTATTAAAGGAATAACAGCAGTAGAACCTACGGCAGTAGTTAGAATTGCTCAAAAATGGCGGATCTCGAGGCTGTTTTGGCCGATGTCAGCTATTTAATGGCAATGGAAAAATCTAAATGCACCCCCGCAGCAAGAGCGAGCAAAAAGTTAATATTACCAGATCCGAGGTAAGTTATTTATAGTACTTTAATTCAAATACATTATTTAAAACTACCGATGAGTAAATACCTTAAAAAATTGCAATTTACGTATTAAAGTACATACATAGAGATTTGTTATAACTTTAATTGTATACAAATTTGTATGATATGTATATTAATTCATGAAATACTAGGTGTTTCCTTTTTGTTACCAACTTACGACGGAAAATATGGACTAGTTTACTCTTGTAAACCTAAATGTAAATTATTAAGAAGTATGTTAAAGTACTAAAAGTACTTAACTTAAAGTTAAGAATGGTGAATCAAGTATGATTTGATAATATACCAACACCAGAAAATCACCATTGTCCAATGATTTTTTGTTTGAAAAATTTTAGGAAAGGATAAACAATGAGCAGAGACTACTTTGCTTCCGTCGTTTTGATCAATTTGTTTGAAAGGAATTCATCAGACACAGTAAAAAAAAGTCCTATCTACTTGCTGGACTAATAGTTCAAGTGAGGTGAACACTTCATGAACAAGGAATTAGTTTAATTTCTGGTGTGTTATTACTGCAAATTCAGATAAAACATAGTTCTAATAAAGTTTATATTAAGAGAAACGTTTTACATTTAAAATGAAACAAATGTCATTCTATTGTAATTTAAATAGGATTCAAATGATTAATAGCGTTAGTTGCTTTATCAAAAAGTTACTGAAATGTTTCCCAAGGATCACTAGTCATTAATTCAATTAAAAGTCTATAGAATCCATTTGAAGCCGATCGAAAGTATTGCGATTCTTGATTGGAAAGAATCTCAAACTTCTTTGAAGGAGATGTCCAGCGATGCAAGTCTCAGCTGATAGTTTCGCGCTTGCAGCAATTATCTTATTAGTTACGACAGAACTAGAGTTTCTGATAGCTTCTGATCTAAAAACGCAGTTTTGTAGATCTCGATGAAATTAGACAAAAATAATAATAATAATAATAATAACTTTATTAACAGGTAAATGAATTACAATGCTAATATTAAAATGTTAGCACTAGCTACCAGGGCTTTCGGCTAGCATAAGATTAAAGATTAGGTGCATTATACTTCGTTTTCAACTTTTATTTCAGTTATTAATTTGTAAACTTTATTTAGATTTTGTTCACAGGGAATTTTAAGTAGATTTGGTAAGGAAGTATCAATGTTAAGTTTTTTACATATAGTTTTAACTGCGTTGCATTCGTAGATGAGGTGTTTCATAGTTATGATTGCGTTGGTATTGCAGATATGGCATTGTTGTGGTTCAGTTTTTGTCATAAGAAAGTTGTGGGTTAAATTAGAGTGTCCTAAGCGGAGACGGGTGAATATTTTGATTTTTTTCTTAAAGAGGTTGATCGGGTAGATAGCTTTTTCAGCGTCAATATTTAGTGATGCATAATGGTGGGAGTATGATTTCCAATCGCTTCTTCTTTTGTCGTCCCAGTAACTTTTTATTTGTCTTCTAAGAGTCCTTGTTAGATTGGATGTAGAAGGAGAGTAGAGGTTCAGTTAATGCCGTTTTGGCAACCCTATCAGCAGCTTCATTACCTTCGATGCCTACGTGTCCCGGTATCCACATGAGCTTTGTTTTATTGTTACTGGCTATGAGTCGGTCTCGGATAGATTCCGCTTTTAGTGTTCGGTTGTTGGTGTTTTTAATGGCTTGGATTGTTGATAGGCTATCCGTGCATATTATTATTTTTGTCTTTTTCCTGGTTGCTAACTCTAGGGCTTTGAGTATACCCATAGCTTCTGCTGCTAGGACTGAAGAGAATTCTGTTAGAAGTCCTTTGGAGAGGGTGTTCCCGTTTTGATCAACAACAGCGAAAGCTGCTCCGGTACTTGTTTTGGAACCGTCAGTAAAGATGGGGGTCCAGTTAGCTTGCTGTTCGGACTTGATGATTTTAAGGAATCGTTGTTGATACTTTGTATTCGAAGTGGATGTTTTAGGGAAAGTGTTGAGGTATGTGTTGATGTAATCGTGGCTAAATGTCCAAGGTGGATGATGACAATTTTTGGTTTTTTTTTTGAGGTGATGGGAATGCCGATGTTTCTTGCATGCGTAATGATGTTGTGAATTGTTGAGGGGCATTTAGGGGTTTTTCTGCTACCAAGAGTTTTCTTGACGACGCTGGCAATCGGTGATATGTACGGCGAGTGTAACTTCTGTACTAATATGGAAGTTGAATAAATCAGACGCTGTTCGATGGATGGAAGACCGGCCTCAGTCAGAATATTTTTGATGGGTGTACTTCTAAAAGCTCTGATTCTGGTTCGTACGGCTGTGTGATAGGGTGGTTTTATAAGCTGAAGCGATGATTTTGCACATTTTCCATAAATGCTTAGCCCGTAGTCAATCTTGGCTAGAATAGTAGATCTGATGATGTCCGTGAGAGAGTTGATGTGGCTAAAGCTATTCTTAGAGGCTAAGTACTTAATGATATTGCACACCTGGTTTTTTCAAGCGAGATCTTTGCCCCAGAGCGGTCACACCAGGTTGCGAGATCTGCTAAAAAATTGGAAAAATCAGTTGCAGTTGTAACTAATTCTTTGCACTTAGAGAACAGAACGAGATCGTCTGCATACAAGGAGTGCTCGATGGTTTTGTGTGTGAGAACAATCTCGCTTAGTTCATTAAAAGCGATTATGAAAAGGACTACTGAGAGCGGAGAACCTTGAGGTACGCCGTTTTCAAGTTTGTAGATAGATGAGTAGCAGTTGTTCGACTAGACCCGAAATTGTCTATTTGTTAAAAAGGATTTAATAAAGCTGTACATTTTGGGCCCAATCTTCCATTGGATTAATTTTTGCAGTATGATATGGATTCCTACTCTGTCAAACGCTTTTTCGAAATCAATTGACAAAATTGAAACGTGGTTTTTACTCGACAGGGTAGATGCTGTGGAGTGATCTATCTTAAGAAGTGCGTCCATGGTGGAGCGTCCATGTTTAAATGCTACCTGGTTTGTATTAATTAAATTTCTTTTCTCAAGGAACCAGAGTAATCTTTTGCAAATGATTTTTTCGAGTAATTTACCAGAGCATGGCAGAAGTGAAATAGGTCGGTATCCGCAGACTTAAGTGGGGTTCTTGTTGGGTTTTAATATGGGAACAACAGATGCTGTTTTCCATGACTGTGGAATAACTCCTTGACTAAAAATTTGGTTGTATAAGGAGAGAAGCCGATTTTTTAGTATTTCAGGGGATTTTTTTAGCATTATGTACGTTACCCGGTCAAAACCAGGTGTCGTACCTTTGACTGAATTTAGACAGGATTCAAATTCAATTGCATTAATGTGCGATTCCACGTCTTTGGCCGAATGGTCGATATAGTTGACTGGGGTGGAATTAGCCATTGCTGAAGACTTTAATTGGAGAAATGTGGATGAGAAATTGGTATTGGAAGAATACTGGGACCAAGTTTTCGCAAAGTGTTGTGATATTTCAGATGGTCGGTTAAGATTTTTGAAACCGTATTGATGGTTTTGATGCTTCTGGGAATGTAATTACCTGTAAGAGCTTTCACATCGGCCCAAAGTTTGTAGGAACTAGCTCTAGGGTTGATGTTGGCTGTAAAACGCTCAAAAGCGGAAATTTTTGCAGCTTTTATTGTTTTCCTGAAGAGAGCATTCGCTTTGCGATAGGATATTAAATTGGAGTCATTGGGATATTTTTTGAAATATTTCCAAGCAGTTTGCTTGCACTGTCGCAGTTCGTTTATTTCTTTAGTCCACCAGGGAACCATTGACTTTTTCGGCTTAATTTGTGTCTGCGGGATGGACAGATTAGCAGCATATCGAATAGATCTTTGAATGGTGGCTGCCTCTTTGTTAGTGTTGGAGCATGATTCTGTGTGGGTTAGGAAATTAGCAATTTCAGTATGAAACCTGGACCAATCGGCTCTGTCAGTTTGGTACTTCGGTGTAGTTTTAACAGAATGGTGTTATTGTTGTAAGAATGGGCTAGTGGTCGCTACCATGTAGGTCGGGGAGGATTGTCCATGAGGACATGGGGAGGAATTGGGGGGAAATTAAGCTAAGATCCACATGAGTGAAAGTCTTGTGGGTTGAGAAGTGGGTTGGTTGCCCACCATTTAGAACAACTAGACCTGAATTGTTAAGGAATCTTTCGATCTTTTTCCCTCGACTGTTGCTATGCGCGGAGCCCCATTGGGGACTCCAGGAGTTGAGGTCACCTGTAAGCAGAATTGGGGTTTGAAAGGCCCTCACAACGTCTTCCAAGTCTTTGCATGTAAATTTTTGTTCTGGTGAAATATAGACTGAGAGGATGGTTACTTTCGTTTTCAGCTGTATTTCGACCGCTAATGCTGATATGCTGGAATTAATTTTAATAATGTTATGTGAGATGGATTTGTGCACGAGGAGGGCGATACCTTGTTTAGAAGAGAAAAATTGTTTGGGAAAAGCGGGTTGAAAATCAGATTTTATGTGTGTTTCCTGCAAAGAGATGATAGAGGGTTTGAGGTCGTTGATGAGCAGTTGAAGTTCTTCATAGTTGTTAAAGTAACCTTTGAGGTTCCACTTGAGAACCTTTAGTTCGGGTATTGTTGAAACCGGGGACTTTTGTACAATATAATCGGAAGTATATTGAGAAAAATCCGGGAAGATTAAATTGGGGTTGTCAGTGTTTTGACTCTGCACTCCGGGTGCCGAATCATTCAGGTTCCAACTGGAGCCTGGGTGATTCGACATCCGAACTGCAGAGTCCAGATTATGGTTTAAGGTGTTGTTTTTAGATGTTTTCATCATCGAGTTTTGGGGAGTGAATATAATAATCGTTATTGTTGATGAGTGTTTGTGTTACAGAGGATATAGGTGAGTCAAAAAAGGTTGATGAATGATGAGTGTTTGCGGGAGGACAAGGAGTTAAGATTGGTTTATGCGTGGGTTGTTTCGAATTGTGGGTTTTTTGCTGGTTCTCGAAAGGATTTTGGTTGTCTGTAGTTGAGATTAGATCAGTTGAGGGAGGATTTGTGCAGTAGGTGGGGTGTGCGGTATTGGGGCAAGCAACTGAATGCGATTTAATATTTTGATTGTTTGAGGTGTGTATTGTGTTGTTTGTTGGGGTTTGTGCGGGTGGGTTGTTTATTATGGCTGTTTGGTTTGTATTGGTGGTAACTTTTTGAACATCGGATGGTGATTGGTTTGAAAAGGAGGGGCGAGATGTAGAAGAGGTGCTAATATTTTCTTGGCTTGCAGAGTTGCTTGTGGGAGTTGGTTTAGATTGTACAGCATTATTTGCAGCGGCAGCATAGGATTGTGGAAGGACGGAGTTGGGATTCTGTTGATTGTATAATTGTTTTGCATCTGCCATACTGCATTTTCTTATGGTTTTTATTTTTAGGATATCTTTTGCTTGAATAAAGCGCTTACATAATTTGGAAGATGATGGGTGATCTTCCGAGCAGTTTGCACATACAGTACGTGTGCATTTATTAGGGGTATTAGGCGGTAAGTTGCAGGTTTCACATTAGGGATTCCCTGTGCATCTGTTTGTTGTGTGGCCCAGGAGCTGACATTTTTTTTTTTTTATAATTTGCGCGCGCTCAAGGATTTAGTACTACCCTTTAAATGTTAATACACAGCGCGGGCTTTAGGGAAATAAGGAAGAGAGGATAGGAGATACCGATGAACGTTGGTCTTAAATGTTTGTGGATTATAATGTGAGGGAAAAATAGAGCTTGGTAGAGCATTCCACATTCGTGTTATGAAAGAATCTATACTTGACGGTACGTCCGAAAATAGGCTTGAGGGTGTACTGATGAGCATTCAAAGCGTGACGGGTATTGCGAGAAAATTGTTGAAGGGGCAGAATGCAACTGGCTATTTCGCTGAAGCACTGTTTATGAAAATAGCGATAGAATAAGGAAAGGCAAGAGACATTTCTGCGATGTTGGAGCGAGTCAATAGACTCCGCTATACTTCTGTTCCCTATTAGTTTTACCGCTCGATTTTGAATTCTATCCAGCAGGTGCAAAGAGGTCTTAGGAGCACCAGACCAGATATGAGCATTATACTCGAGCTTGGGGCGGATGTATGCCTTATATATTACAGCCAGATCAGAGGGGGTAAAGAACTTCTTATAATATTTATTGGTAATATTTTCAATAGGCGAGTCTAAATCTAGGCAACTAAAGCGATTGCCCGAAGGCGCACGTGGCCTATTGGCCATTTCTATTTGAGTTTGTCACTATATGTACATATATTAATTTTTTCACACACTAAGGAAGAAAAGGAGAAAAAATAGGTTGAAAGACACTTGCTATGTGAAAATAGCGGGAAAATGTACCGACGGAAAAGAGCGAGACAACTATCACGGAAATGATCTATGTTACCGGCTCGGAGGTTAGTCGGTGACTGAAAAGAAATTAATAATAAGCATGAAGAAGTAAATAAACACCTTTATGAAGCAAAAGAAAAAATACTATCGCTCGAAATCGAATTAATGACCCTAAAGGAAGAAATGAAGTCTCAACAAGAAATAATAGAAAAAACAGTTCGGCGTAATAATATTTTAATTTTCAACATTAAGGAAATAGCGGAAGATGATCATGAAAAACTGAAGGCCGTAGTGAAACACTTAATGAAAATGAAATTAGACATAAATTTGCTTGACTCCGATATTAACTGTATAAAGATAATATGAAGAAAAACAGGCCTGTCCTAGTAGGATCGTTGCATCTGCTTAAAAAACAGAGATCATGCTTGCAAAAATATAAAGTACCATAAATTTCGTTTTCGTCTGGTTTAGGATATATCAAGGTTTGAAAATTAAACTTCCAATTTGTATTGATATACCTACATATGGATATAATATTTATGGAATATACGAATTATTGCTTACTTTTAGATGTTAGCACAGTGCTAGGAACACGGCTTTCGGTTTTTCTTGTTTTCTACTTTATAGAATTATTTATAGATTTACATATATATCAAGTTTGAAACATAGTTTGTAACGGAGAAATAATCGAGATAGACCCTATAAAGTACATACAAATGTATGTCTGTATGTATATTTGTTATCAGTAGCAATAGCAAAATCGATTCTTATACAGCCCTCATAAATTAGGCGTGGCATGGTGCACTTTTCTTTCGAATTACATCGATAAATTCGAACGTTTAAGGATGTTACATGGAAAATATCAAAATTGTTTTTTTAATGTATGGGTGAATTGTAGAGAATCTGAATGCCTAAATATTTGATCTTAACAAAATTTTTCGGTTTCATATAATTTAGTGATGTTAAGAAAAAGTGGGCTCAAAAAGCGGTGACATATGGACGGACGGTCATCGCTCAATCGATTTCGCTATTGATACTGATCACGAATATATACTTTATAGGGTCTATCTCGATTATTTCTCTATGTTACAAACTTTGTATGTATCAAACTTAATATACCCTTAGGATAGGGTATAATAATGAAATTTGATATGAAATAGTAAAATAAATTAAGAATCACATTCACCAACAGAGGAGAGACAGGTCAAAGTTGTAATTTACTTTTTGATCTTTATTCAATAAAAAATCATTATTATTATTATATTATTAATGAATATAATCTAAGCATTTCTATGTAGTAACAATATACATTTTTCTTTCTTTTACAGTGTGCGTAGTGTTATGTACAAATATATGGAGAAGGAAAATGAATTAAACTTTCATAAAATTTTCAATCAAGTTTTTGGTAATTATGATGCAATTTTTACTTAAATCATATGATTTTTAGTTTTTTTCTTTTTTATCTATAAGTTAATGTAGCGTGTTCATATGGTTATTTAAAAAGGATACACTCCACCCTTTAGGTTTAAAAAACATACAGAAAAGTAACATTTCGTTAGGAACGGATTGTTTGAACCTATCCTTTTTCCTTCCATCAGCCTGAATTTAGTGAATTACTACAATAACTTCAAAGTTGGAGGATGTTACATACAAAATTAATGAAAACGCCCCAAAAAGTGGGCGTGGTCAAAACTTGTGTATGGGTGAATTGTAGGGAATCTAAATGCCTAAATATTTTGTCTTAACAACATTTTTCGGTTTCATATAATTTAGTGAAGTTATGAAAAAGTGAGCGTGGCAGTGAGCGGATTAAAAAAAATTTTACACTTGTTCTGTATTTTTTTCTCAGAAGCCCAGATATGAAATTTCATCCTCCCAAAGGCCCAAAAAGCGGTGACATACGGACGGACGGACGGACGGTCATCGCTGAATCGATTTATAGGGTCTATCTCGATTTATGGGTAAATTCAAAAACGTCAAAGATATGCGCATAAGTTGCGCAACACTGCAAACTATGCACTGCTTTTACACTGCTGTTGCTTTGTTGCCGATGCCATACACAACAACTTTGACGTTTGTGAACGTTTGAGTTGCAAAAAAAAACAACGGAAAACGTTGTGAAAAGTTTTGTTGTGAATAAGTCGCGTAGTTAATAACTTAATTTGGCTATCTGACCAATTGTTATGATCATTGTAGGTACAAAAAGTTATAATTATTTAAATACACTAAACAAAAACCGTTTCCGCTAAATATTTGCTTTGCAACAGAAAAATTATTGCTGCACAGGATGCTTGGTTTTGACTTTCAGTTGCAAAAATGAACTTTTGACTTGAGCAGTAGTGCCAAATCGTTGCAAGTTAGTACTAAAAACATATAGAAAAGCTACAATTTGTCTGGAACTTATCGTATGATACCCTACCCTCTTTCCTATGTAGCCCTTATAAAGTGGGAGTTGCCACATTGCATTTTTTAACGAACTACAATGATAACAAACGTTTGAGCGATATGAGGATACAAATCGTTTTTTAATGAAAACGAACTAAAAACTGGTCGTGACTTAAGATAATGTATGGGTGTATTGTAGACAATTTGAATATCTAAATATTTGGTCTTAAGAACACTTCGATTTCATGTAAAATAGTGAAGTTATGAAAAAAGTGGACAGGGGCAGTGGGCGGACTTGTACTACTTCTCATTCTCAAAAGCCCAGGTATGAAACTTCACCCTACTTGTTCAAAAAATAATCGTATGGTAAGGAGCTCTCGTGCGTTAAATCCTGTGAACATAATGAGCCTAGCCGTGGTGAATGTGTCATGCAGTCCCCTGAATTGGGGCTCATTTGGAAATAGCATTCGGAAATGTATGTATATTCGAAACAATTCTAAAACGTAAGAACGCTAATGTATTTACGCAAATGTAATCAAAATATAAAAATAGTTTTGCTTTTTGCCTTTTACCTTTTTTGTTGCTCTTGCTTTGCGCAAGATTTGCTCTGCAAAATTTGAATTTCCGAATAGGCCCTTTCGATTCCATGTCAGTTAGTTCGTTTCGGTACAAATACAGTTACGTATGCAAATACCTTGGTACAATTGTCTCGGTACTAAACACTCATGGATGCGATGTCGTGCGCGTTGCTCGTATCATGGTTTAGGATAATCACAGCCTGAATACGAGTACATCTTCTCGTATAACGAGTCCTCCTAATTTGGTTAATCTAATCTAATCTAATCTACCTGGAACTCTACTGTGTCGGTTTGACGCCCTTGGAAAGATTCTTCTCGCGTGCGTTCTATTGCGTACCGGTTCGCATGTGTCTTGTGACCGAAAATTTGGTGAAAAGGGTTGACTTTCGTCGTTCCCATGCTCGTTTGCCTATATCGAGAATTTCGTCTGTTAAAGCTAGTGTGATTCAAGGTGTTTTCAGTTTAACCTTCTCGCATTAGTTTGAAATTATATTGAAATACCTACATTCTGGGCAAATTAACCTCACAATGTACCAATTTCACTTTCCTCGAAGACGTTCCGTTAGCTGATGTGGTATTAAATACCCCACGGCGCATTGATATGTTGTTGGGAGCAGATAAAGTTTAAAGTATTCTGCGAGGTCGTCATCGTTTGGATGAGGAAGGATGGGCTATGAAATGTTGTTTGCTAGAAGAACCGATCGTTTCGTTGCACGGAGGTGTTGACCTTGATCGGATTTTGAATAGTTCTCTTTGCCAAATAATTAATAAACCAACAAGGATCACGGAATCGACGATATCGTTAAATGACTTTGTAATAACACATATTGCGAAAAATATTTGCGCAGATACAGTTCCAGCAGCTACTTAATGGGCAGGTAGAGAGAGTGATAGGGCAAGAAGAGAACCCGCATCCAGTCAATGAAGAATCCATCCCCCTCCTAGTTTTGAAGAGGTCGGCTCAGCTATCAAAAAGCTGAAGAACAACAAGGCCGCCGGCTCTGATGGTCTACCAGCAGAGCTTTTCAAACATGGTGGTGATGCTTTGGTAGGGTGCATGCACCAAGTCATCAACCAAGTATGGGTGGATGAAGTCATGCCCGATGACTGGACTATCAGCTCTTCAAGAAAGGCGATCCTATGTCTTGTAAGAACTACCGAGGCATATCCCTGCTTAATGTCGCATATAAGATCCTATCCAACGTACTGTGTGAACGTCTGAAGCCCTTCTGCAGCACACTAATCGGCACGTACCAGTGTGGCTTCCGGCCCGGCAGATCGACGATCGACCAAATTTTCACACTAAGGCAAATCCTGGAAAAGACCAACGAATTTCAAGTCGAGACTTACCATCTCTTCATCGACTTTAAAGCCGCATATGATAGCATTCATCGTCTTGAGCTCTACAAGGCGATGGCCGAATTCGGGATCCCGGCTAAACTGATCCAGCTGTGCCGCGTGACGCTGGATAACACGCTGTGCAACGTGCAATTCGGCAACAGTCCCTCTGAACTATTCCAAACATGCACCGGATTTCAGCAAGGGGATGCGCTATCATGTGACTTCTTCAATCTTGTGCTGGAACAGATAGTGCGCAGGGCAGGTGTGAACACGGAAGGCACTATCTTCAACAAATCTGTCCAGTTGCTGGGATACGCAGACGACATCAACATCATCGGTCGCTCCCAGCGCGCCGTGTTAGAGGCTTTTACGGCAATTGAAGAAGAGGCGAAACGAGTTGGCCTTGAAGTGAATGCGGACAAAACCAAGTACATGTTGTCAACAAACAAAGAAGCATCTGTCCACCGCCTAGGACCGAACGTCACTGTTGGCAACAGTAACTTCGAAGTGGTTAAGGAGTTTACCTACCTCGGAGTAAATATCAATTCCACGAATGACAACTTAGTGGAGATTCGACGAAGACTTACCCTAGGAAACCGCTGCTACTTCGGTTTGGCGAAACAAATGGGGTCAAAACTTCTAACTCGGAAGACGAAATGTTTGCTCTACAAAACTTTGATCCTGCAGTTCTGCTGTATGGAGCCGAGTGTTGGACGATAAGCAGGAAAGCAGAGCAGATATTAAACACTTTCGAAAGAAAAATTCTTCGTCGGATATTCGGCCCCGTATGCGAGGAGGGCGAATGGAGGAGAAGATATAACCGCGAACTCTATGAGCTGTACCAGGATGTGGATGTAGTCCAAAAAGCCAAAACACGTCGACTACACTGGCTCGGCCACATCGAGCGAATGGACAATAATGCTCCAGCAAAGAGGATCTTCGAATCACAGCCCCCAGGTTCGAGAAGACAAGGAAGACCGAACCTCCGTTTTAAGGATTAAGCTATCGCGGATGCCAGAGCGCTTGGTCTAGATAACTGGAAGCAGCGTGCCCGGGATCGAAGAGAGTGGAAGGCTGCTGTGTCTCAGGCAGAGACTCTTCACGGGTCGGGAGCCCGTTAAGTAAGTAACAGTTCCTGAACAAAAAATTAATGATCACGAATCAATTGTGGTAAAAGTAACTGGGGTTAATATACAAAGATATGTCAACAAATATATAGACGGAATAGGAAGGCTGAATTCCGAACCACAATTAGTGATAAATGCGCCCAAATAACTAATCACACTGATTTAAATGTTCTATCTGAAGCGTTACAATAAAGTTTAATATATTGTGTAACAAAACAAACCATACGAAAAAAATTACGCGATGTGATAATAAATAGTTCACTAACGAACTTAGAACTCTAAAACACAAAAATTCAATGTTTTCAAAGGGCGAGCTTATTTAATATTGCATCTGACTGGGAAAGTTATAGAAGTTTACGAAACACGTACAAAAATAAATCGCACTTCGCTAAAAGAAACTATATACTGTAACAAAATCGGGTTATGTGAAAATCAAAAATCTATGTGAAAAACTATTAAGGATTTGGTGTTAAAACAGAAGAAAATAGAGATCAGTGAAGTTCGGTTCAGTGATAAATTAGAAAGTGATAGCTCCGTAATTGCGAACAAGTTTAATACATACTTTATATAAAGTGTAAACGCTATCAGTAATTGCTTACCGACGAATAATTTCTCTTCGACTTGTAGTTTGACGGAATATCATACGACATTTAAGTTTAGGCAAATACATCTGAGTGAACTTGGGGCAATATGTAAAAAAATCAACAATAAAAATGCTTTAAATCTAAATATAAAAATCGTTTTAGATTATTTTGACATTATTGGTTCATTAATACTCCGAATTGTGAACGAGTCTTTTAATAATGGCGAATTTCCAAGAAATTTAAAGGAATCGATTGTTCCAATACCCAAAGAGTCCGGTACAAATGTGCAGAATTAGCCCCCCCCCCCCCCCAAATTTAACATCTTAACATGGTGGAAAAATGTACATACTTACCAACAATTTTATAGATATGTGTGTGATAATAAACTATTAATATACAAATAATCTGGATTTCGTCATGGCCATTTCTGTGAAACATTCTTAAATTGGTTAGTGATGACACTTAAAGAACAAAGGCAATGTGGTAATAAAATTATAGCACTATTCTTAGACTTTCAGAGAGCATTTGAAACACTTGATAGACATATGTATATTAATACAAAAGTTGTCAAAATATGGTGTTAAAAGTAACGAACTCATGTGGCTTAAGTCTTATTTGTTTGAACGTACCCAAAAAACTAGTGTAAACCGTGTAATGTCTAGTGCCAGAAATACATGTTTAGGTGTGCCACAAGGAATTGTACTCGGCCCTTTATTGTTTTTAATTTATATAAATGATATCTGTAAAGTGTTAAGAAATAGTCAAATGACCCTGTTCGCTGATGATGCGTTAATGTTTGTAAGTGGTAATATGTTGAATGTCCTTGAAGAACACATTGATGAAGAATTAAAAACCATTGCGTATGGCTGCAACAAAACAAGTTAAAAATCAACGTAAACAAAACTAAATGTATGGCCTTAGGTAGTGATGACCGATCCATTAATTTGAAAATATATGGGTAAGTCATTGAACAAATATCTGAAATAAAGTCCCTCAGTGTAATATTAGACAGTAAAATGAATTTCAATAGTCATATGAAGTATATCTCAAAAAAGATTTCCAAAAAGTGTCCTTTTTTGCAAGAATAAGAAAAAAATATATCAACAATGTGTGCTATTAATGTATATAATACAATAATAAAACCCCACTTTGAGTTTTGTTCCACTTTTTTGTTTATGGGTAATAACGAGTGTATCATCAGATCAACTTCAGGTTCTACAAAACAAAGCGATGAGAACTATCCTTCGATGTAGTTTTTATACCTCCAGTAGATGAATGAAATCTTGTCTGAAATGGCTAAACATCAGGCAACGTATTATCTTCAATGTGCTAACGTTCATGTTTAAGATGAAATTCAGCATGGTGCCACAATATTTGACTGTAAACTTGATACAAGGTGGCGCAAAATTAATCACCCTATCAAATGGCGTCGTACGTAAATCATAGCACAGACAAGCAATTAAGCGCTATACTCCGCAAGAGTATAATCGGTCGGTGGTGTTAGAGCAGCGTGAACTTCGACGTCGATTTTCTACTTTTGCCAACTGGGCAAACATTCCGGTGCTTAGCTACTCGACTAGACTGGAACCACAGGAGACCATGTAGGGCGTGGCCACCACCGGTCGTTCGGCCGAGAATATCGCGACTGTGGCTGCCGATGTCTCTGAGAACGAAGAAACGATCACTGTTACTGGCCAACGCTACAGGGCCATGATAAACGACTTCTAACTGACGGAAATGGATGAGCGGGGCGTGGTGAGCATGTGGTTTCAACAAGATGGTGCAACCGCACACACAGCACGAGCCACAATGGATATTATTGTGAAGGAAGCGTTTCCTGGTCGCGTAATCTCCCGTTTTGGCATGGTCAGCGAGATCGCCCTATAAGGAGAATATTCGATAGGAATGCGAACAATTATTACCGGAAATCTTGCGGAAATCATGGAAAATGCGATAAAACGGGCACAACTGTGTATCAACACTGGCGGCAGCCACTTGGCGGATATAATCTTTTTCATTGAACAGAAAAAAATTGAAAATCATATTTTTACTTGCACCTATACCTATGGGGCAAGTATTGGTTTCGTGAAAAATTTCGAAATTATAATCAAACTTGACATTAATATGATGGAGAAGTCCAAAAAAGTAGGATCCAATTCCGTCTGTCTATCTGTCTGTCTGTCTGTCGTCGGTCTGTCTGTCTGTATATTCAACTGCAGCCTAAACAGCTGGACGGATTTGCTTCAAACTTCATATCTCGGGTCTGGGGAATGATCTCTAGAGGCGAAATTGGAATTTTCGTTCTTACCTAAAAATGGATTTTCTCGAAAACGGCTCTAACGATTTTGATAAAATTTCATATGTGAGTTAGTATGCATGAAAAATGCGTATAACGGTAATTTTAGAAATAAGCTGTTTCTCGGCGATTTGTTCAGCGATTGGACTTAAAATTAATATCTGATATGAGTATGAAAAATGTAAAACTTTTAAAAAAATTACCTTTTCATAATTTTTACTAGAAATCGAAAAAATTTATTAAAACATAATTGATAGGCCTTGAAGTTGTCTATAATTCACTTGAACACCATATATTGCCAATTTTTTGAGGACATTTTTACATAAAAACGAATCTCCCAGATAGCATCAGAGATAGAATCAGTTTAAGGTTATCAATTCCATCAAAAATGCAGAATGACACGCCCACTTTATTAGGCCTCATGTGTAAAAAGCACAAGACTTGAATTTCAGTGCTTACAAAATTGAAAACTTAAAGCATTAAGGTGCAAGTACGTACGACCCAGTCGTGCACTGTATTTTATTTAGTAAAAAACTAATTCAAAAACAAAATTGGAAGAATAATTTTGCGCCACTTTGTGTATACAAAGACTCTCAACCATATAACTTAAGGTCCAACTATGATTTCTGATTACAACTCTGTAGAAATTGGAGAACACAAAATATGCTTTTTTATCGTGGTATAAAATTATATAATGAACTTCCTAATGAGCTGAAAAATGAAACTGTTTTAAAAAGATTTAAGAATTTATTAATATCACATGTACGACATACAATAACTTAAAATTAACTTAAAATTAATTTGTTTTGTTTTATATAAGTATTAAAATAAAGTTAATGCATTGTAATAGTAACTGATACTAAATAAATGAATACATATGTACATACATACACACATATATATTTGGAGATTTTTTCAGACTCTTCGTTATGGAACGTCGGTTTGCACGTGATAAAGGTGTGGAAGTGGAATATCTGCAGTTTACGAAAACTTATTTGGATTTAGGACATGCATTCCCGATAACGAAATAGAGCTTACTTTGGAAAGTGTTTTCTATTTGCCTTATCACGCCGGCATCACTAACAAAATTCGCGTCGTCTTTGATTGTTTTTATAAAGTTATCAAAAATTGGAGCGTCAATGAAAATGGAGGGTTTCAAGAACCCCTCTTCAATGCAACTCGATTAACGCTTGTATACGATTTCGCTTGCATCGCTTTATTTTTTGTTATCGTCAAAATGTTTCGGCAAATTTGGGTGCGGATAGTGTGAAGAGAATCCTCCCATAATCTAATTTTTCATTTTCGTTTGTGTACAGCTCCTTATTTGTTTATGAAAATTTTCCTTCAAATAGCGTTTGATTACAAACACTAGTTCCGTAGTTGCAGTAAGGTTACAAGGTTAGATTGGGATGACCATTTACCCTTTGAAGTGGCAGGAAAATGGATGCTTCGTGGAAGGCTTATACTGCAGTGGTTTACAGTCGTAGTTGCTCAGGAGATGCTGTTGGTGCGTCTTGATGGCAGAATTTTAAACGCTGGGAATTTTCCTTATAGAGTTAAACATACAGTGATGGACAAAACAATAGGACCAAAGAGTATCGATTTAAATTTGATTGAAAAACTCAGATATTTAATAATTTTTGAAATTTTTTTTTCATTTTCTAATTGTTTACATAAAGAAGAACAAAAATTATTCATACAAAAATAAAAAAAAATCAATTAAAAAAAAAAAACAAGAAATAAGTCAAAAGACTGTTATATAAAGGCGACAAAACAATAGGACCACTATGCAAAATGTTAGGAATTCTATATATTAATTTGTTTTTTTCTTTAAATAAACTTAATATTTCGTGGAGTACCATTTATTTTTTATCGGTCCACGGAAGCTTCTTGGCAAGGACTCGACAAGTTTGCGGCAAGTGCTCGTCGGTATGACGTACCAAGCTTCTTGAATTCTGCTCCACAACACTTCTTTATTTTTTGGTTTTTCGGTATCAAGAGACTTTTTTACTAGTGCCCATAAATTTTCCAGTGGATTGACATCTTAAGATTGGGAGGACCAACGCAACAGATCGATATTGTGCTCTTCCAGTCATCTTTTTATTTTGTCCGCCGTATGCTTCGGATCATTGCATAAACTGCCACTTTAGTGGTATTTCCCGGTCAGCATACGGCAGCATGATCTCATCTAGTATCTTAGGGTATAAATGCTGGTCCATGGTCTCCTTTATCCAAAATATGGGATCTACACCATACCACGAAAAACATCCCCAAACCATGATATTTCCGCCTCCATGAATGACGCTTTTGCTGCTGTGCTGGGGCTAGTTGGGGCTGCATTCTCTGGACGTCTGACCCATATCATTTTGTCGTCTTTATATAACAGTCTTTTGATTAATTTCTTGTTTTTTAAAAAAATTGATTTTTTCATTATTTTAGTATGAATAATTTTTGTTGTTCTTTATGTAAACAATAAGAAAATGAAAAAAGATTTTTCAAAACTTATTAAATATCTGAGATTTTCAATCAAATTTAAATCGATGCTCGGTGGTCCTATTGTTTTGTCCGTCACTGTATTAACATTTTACCTTAAAATCATCGTATTGGAAAACTGGTTGATGATTGCATTATCTGTTTTTGTCATCGACAGTCTACATCTACCCAACTTAAGGCGAATATGGCATCTTCCCGTGTGAATCCGTTCTTCGCTTTCGCTGTGACGACCCTGGGCACATTAGAATGAAATAATCGATTTTAATTGATTATGCAAATGTCTCAAGATATCTCGATTCTTCTCACAAAATCATTCGATTCGTTGTCTGTTTTCTTACTTCTATCTTATTTACTTACTCTTTTCGCACAAAATCATTCGAGAGATTTCGTTTTCTATATTCTTAGTTCTCTCTTATTTACTTACACTTCAGATTTTACAATGCCTTATTACAATATTCGCATTATCTGTGGTGCGTGTACATACATATGTATGTCGAAAAGTACCCTAAACTGCTTGCTGTGTTCATTGCGTATGTTTGTGTTGTGTTCTCTTATGGCGAGTTGTTTGCAATGAAAAATAAAAAAAAAAAATGTTTTTGTTTGTGTACTCGCATTTACCCCACAAAGTGACATACATGTAAATAAAGTATGGGAAATTAGGAATGTGATTGTGGAAAAAAAAGTTGCTATTATTTGCTATTTCATTAAGAAACGGAAGTTTAACTTTTGGAGGTCCATTATTAAAATGTACAAAAAAAAAAAATAATAAATACGTCTAGAACGTAGTGGCCATACTGCATTTTTGTATAAATTACAACGATAACTACGAACGTTTGATGATATGTACTAAAAAATTCCATCAAAATTGGTTTTTTGGTGAAAACGCCCCCAAAAGTGGGCGTGGCTAAAGATATTGTATGGATAAATGGTAGACAATCTGAATATCTAAATATTTGGTCTTAACAAAATTTTTTGGTTTCATGTAAATTAGTGAAGTTATGAAAAATTGGGCGTGGGAGTGGGCGGATTTCAAAAATCTTTACACTTATATATGTATACTTTATAGAATCTATCTCGATTACTTTTTTATGTTACCCTTAATGTATCCAATTTTAATATGATCCTAGGATAGGGTATACAAATCTCGGAATAAGGACGTAACAAGCATCGCGATAAATTTTCTAGGAAGTGTTTCCGCGAAGTCAACTTACTGGATGTTTTCAATAGTCTGTCGATATCTTCAGACTCATTTCTCACTCAATTTCAAGTTTTGTGAGCTAACCAATAGAACGCCTAAAACACTGCCAAAATAAGTCATCGCGATGTTGGACGAAGTTTCGATAGATCCACGAAAAGGCTCAGCAAATGAGAAACATAATTCTTCAGATTTTTCTGAATACTATATTATTTTTTAGCATAAATTTTCTTTTTGTTAATTATCTATACTTAAAGACTTTGTTTTCTAAATATCAACCTATTTTTTACGTAATAAAAAAATAAAAAAACAAAACACACATAAAAATAATTTTGACCAACTTTTGCACTGTAATTCAACACTGTGAGGCGGTCAAAACTGCAAATGTAATTATAAATGACAGAAAATAAAAGAAATGGTTACAAAAAGTCTTTAATTTTATATTTTTATTGAAATTAATTAAAGTTTATACCAATACATTCAAAACATCTTTAGATAAAATCGATTTTTTTTTTTTCAAATATCTTTCGTTAGAAAGCAACGAATCTGACGTTAGAAGTTATTGTTATTTTGTCAAGCTCCGGGTGACAATCTTGCTTTGCTTTAAGAACCTTAGGATAGCTAGGAAAGATATCAACTTCGGTCTTTTCGTTTACCAAGTTCCTGTTGACTTTGTACTGATCTTTTGTCAACTTTGCCTCAACCAAAACCTTTAAAGCATCATTTGAATTAAGTTGTTTGACTTGAAGATTGTCTGTTGACTGACAATGCTTCAAAGCACAAGCAATATCGCTATCTATTGCAGCAATGCTAGCAATTCGTCTTCTCTTAGTTCGACACGAGCTTTCTAAAAATTACTTCTTTGGCCTACCTTGATTATTATTTGTTTCTATTGGGCTCTGTACAGACCCGAAGTCTTCGTTGTAATCAAGCCAAACACTATACGTAGATAAAAACACGTTATCTTTTCGCGAACATGAATTCCATTTTCTAAGAAAGGTTTTGCATAGCGAAGGTATCCGTTTCTGTGCGTCTAAACTTTCAATATTGTAAGTTTCTTTAAAAATTGTCCATGTTTCATTAATCTTGGCAGCACTGCGACCTGTCTTCGCCCTATGCCACAAATGAAAAATATCAATACGCTTGATCATATTACTTGAATCTAAAAAAAAGTGGGGAAATATTGTTTCACTTCGGGTGAAATTTTTTTGATTTTCGCAAATTTGCGCAAAAAATAAACGTATATGTATATTCTTAAAGAGGAAAGATCAATCTAAATTATTCACCCTTATTGTCGTCGTTGTCTGGCGAAAACGACTGGCGACATCTGTCGAGTCGAGGCGTTTGGAATTTCACATTGCGTAACTAAAACGACACGACTCTCTAAACACTTATATTCCACATACATTCCACAAACAGCACACATGTGTTTTGACATGTGAGTCTACGAATTTATATTTTTCGTGTGACTTGGTGGAAAATATTTTAAAAATAATTTGAAAATTAATGAAATGTTGAAATTAATCTGGGACTAGATGATGATTGAGTGGGTGATTCTATGGACGAAGACGATAGCGACTTTGGTTGAACTTGTAGGGCAGATGTATTTAGATCCTTTAGCAGTTCCTTTTGTGTTTATTAAGCCATCGTAGGAAATAATCCTGAAAATTATTTCCTCCAAATCAGATACACAACTGTTTCTGATAATATCTAATCTCTTCCTCCTACTATCTGACTTTCTTTTTATTGTGCTGGAGTTTAAGATAAAGTTTATATTTGGCATCTCTCAAAAGCTACATACATACAAAAGATTAATTACAAATACATAAATGCGTGTGCACAAATTTTCGGAACAAACTTGCCATTTGGCAAGATAATTCAGTGAAAAGATATGTACATATGACAATGGCGACTAACATCACATTCATTATGCCCTTTGTAAATGATTTTGCCAAAGGGATATTTCTCTATTTCATGCAATATTTGTTGAAATTGTCTTTTATTTGTTATATTTATTCTGAAAAATACTTTAACTGACATATTCGTTCATTTCTTCATTTAAAAATTAAATTCACATATTTTTCTTTAACACTTAATCACACAGTCGTTCGCAAAATTATCGACGACAAAAATATAACATTTCCGCGATAAACGTCGTCATAAAACGCCTCAGACAATACCGACGATCGTCGCCGAATGGCGTTAACATCAATTTAGGCAAAACCTGGAAAAAATTGATGTTGGCTGCACGTGCTATTGCTGTTATTGAATACTATACTAATTTTTGTAAAAACAATTACCCAAAACAAAAAAAAAATTGAGAAAATTGTAGTGCGGTTATACTTTTGCAAGCTACCCAAAACAGTTTTTTATTGCTAAAAATCCTAAAAGCAAATATTGGGGATTTTTTTTTGCTCCACTTACTTGTTTTTTGATGCCATAAAATAAAAAATAATAAGAGGCCTGTATCTGTTTAGAGTTTCCTGCCCAACGCATTTTACAGGGTGCAGTTATACTTTTGCAAGGCACTGTATATAGCAAGTTTGAAGCAAATCCGTTCAGCCGTTCAGGCTGCAGACGAACGTACAGACAGACATACATATGTATGTATGTATGTAAGTATGTACATATCTATCAGAAAGATTTGGTAGACCCACTTCTTTGGACTTGTCCATCATCAGTTTAATGAAAGTCTCTAAAAAAAAAAATACAAATTTTTGGAGCGACAGGTCCATGGGACCCAGGGCCTAGCTTCTCACAACCACTCGTGCTATGCGTGTTATATTCTTCACACGAATGGAAGGGGCCTAACTGTTCAATGCCGGATCCGAACGGCAGTTTTTTTGTTTTTGAGAAGCTTTTTCATGACAGTTTTACTCTTGGATGTTTGTCAGACGCTCGCGAGAGGTGGGGCCGTGAAAGAAATTTTAGGTGTTGTTTGGGGATAGAACTTGGAACCCCTCGCTCCGTAGTCCAACGCACTAACCACTTGAGCCATGGCGCCCACAAATGAAAGTCTTTAGAAATAAAAGTCTCTAGTTTGAATTTTTTTCGCGAAACCAATACTTGCTCTATAGCAGAAATCATTGCAAACACGTCGAATAACTATCACACCGAATCAAAATATTTTAAATCAAGACTTCCTATAGGTTTTAGCTTTGCACAACCACATCGAAAACGCAGTTGATTAATTCGAGCAATACATTTTTTTTGCCAAAAGTTTTTGCTAGTTTGAATTTTTTTCGCGAAACCAATACTTGCTCTATAGCAGAAATCATTGCAAACACGTCGAATAACTATCACACCGAATCAAAATATTTTAAATCAAGACTTCCTATAGGTTTTAGCTTTGCACAACCACATCGAAAACGCAGTTGATTAATTCGAGCAATACATTTTTTTTGCCAAAAGTTTTTGCATGAGCTGATCAACCAGGTGTAGGGGCCTATTCAATAGTTGAGTGAGTTGATCAACTTGCAACGGATTCAACAGGAACATGTTCAATTTTTTAGTCGAATTCCGTTATTCAACACGAGCAACATGAGTTTGTGCACTAGTGTATGAGGCTAAAAATTTGTTTGCGTTGGAAAAAAGTTTGACGTGGTTGGTTGGATCAGTTGCGTATGTAAGTTTGCGTTTGCGTACACGCAAACATATTTTTTACTTGCACCTATAACATAGGGCAAGTATTGGATTGTAGATTTTCGATCTTGAGATTTTGATGAATTTGGACACATTATCATTATAGAGGAGTTGAGAAGTCCTTTTGGCAATACCGTCTGCCTGACGGTGCACGAGGCTACAGCCTGATCGGGTGGACGGATTCGGATCAAACTTTATATCTAAGATCTGCGGAATGATCTCTATAGGCAGAGTTGGTATTTTCATTCTAACTTCATAATTAAGGTTTACTTAAGACCAATTTCACTAAAAATGGATTTCCTCGAACACGACTTCAATGATTTTGTTAAAATTTCATATGTGAGTTAGTTAAGGCATATTATACCATGTTTTGCGCAAAAAATACGCATGACGGTTGTTGTAAAACTTGTCTAATTCAGCGAAATATTTGGGCTTAAAATAAATATATGAGGAATATAAGACATATGCAAAGGTATGGCGTACCAAATTTAGAAACGACCACGTCTACTTTTTAAAATTTCAATATTTTCATATTTTGACCAGAAGTTGAAAGAATTTATTAGCAGACAATTCATAAGCGGTACAATTCTCTTTAATTTACTCATACATATATATATATACATATATAACATATATAAAATGCGGAGTTTTACACCCACTGAACTAAAAAGAGAATGGGAGGTATTTCATACCTATCGTTTCAAGCTATTGATTTTAACTATTTTACTTGAACTTCACAAATTCGTTTTTTTGCAAAAATTTCCTCAAAAAGTGGCCACGGCCATATATGTATGGTGTTCAAGTGAATTATGGAGAACCTCAAGGCCCATACCACTTTGCTGGAATCACCAAATTTCCGAAGCTACGAAAAGTGGCGCTAGGTGCCTCGAATTCCAAGAGGTGTAAACGTTTTTTCATTTCTGCAGACTTGGCTACTACATACAATCTATAAAGCTTATATTCGTCCGAAACTAGAATACAAATCACAAGTTTGGGCGGGTGCTCCCGCAACTTGTTTGGGCTTATTAGATCGTTTCCAGCGTCAGGCATATATGTAGATTGATCGGTGACCTTTCAATTTGCGACCAAATCTTTTCGCTAGAGCATAGTCGAAATGTTGGATGCTTATCGGTCCTGTACCGATATTTCCACCATAGTTGTTCGGATGAAATCTATAGTTGTGTCCCGCCTGTCCGTCAGTTTAATCGTACTACACGAGCGGTCTCTTCCGCACACTCTTATCTTTTAAAACTCATTTTCGGTCGCACAGTAAAATTCATAAGCTCGTTCTTTACCCACTCAACACGCATGTGGAATGACTTGCCTTCCTCAATATTTCCTACAAATTATGATTTACAAAGATTTAAAGTCAACGCATCGTCACCTAACTCTCTTTCCTTTTCCTACCAACTTTTAACTTCCCTAAACCCTTTCCTTCCAATCCATCACTGGGTTTTTAACTTTAAAGAACTTTAGTCCTAAGTGATGAATTACATTTAAAAAAAAAATAATTGTAAAAATTGAAACGTTTAATAAATTAATATAATGCAATATGTTTTAAGATAATTTTTTTCTTTAGATTATTATCTTATCCAATGCTAAAATAGATATCTATGTATGTATGCATAATTATCATAATTACTACATAATTATCGTTTAAATTCAAAAAATTCAGTATGCGAGGCAAACTTCACTTATGTATGTAAAGAAAGATGATCAGTTCCAGATAGTTTGTAATTTGTTTGCATTTAGTTTTTATTATAACGGTATTCGTATTATAATTCAAAATTAAATGTTAATTTTAATGTTATTTTAAAGAAATTCGTACAAATGTTCTCTTTTTTATTTTAGGATATCTTCTATTCAAAGAGTTTTGCGAGAATGACTTTGAAGAACCAATACAGCATCTTAAATTTTATGAACAAGTATTATTTTAAATTTCAAGTCGTAAATGTTATCTGATGGAATTTGTTTTTCAGATAAAATCTTTCGAAAAAACCGAGTGTTGTGATGATCGAAAAAGCTTAGCACGTGAGATTTACGATAATTTTATAATGAAAGAAATGCTTTCTCACACGCATGTAAGTAATATGAGCTATGAAGATATTTTTTCTTATATTCTTATTATCATTTTGAGAATTTTACTAATTCAAACTTACTTCTACATTTATTATACTTACTTACTTAAGTGGCGCTACAGTCCAGTGGCTCATCCAACACACAAAACGTTTGTATGTGTAAAATGGCCCCCTAAATACGAAAATGAAATCTATTTTGTGAGAAAACTATTATTCACAAAGTTGATAACAGCATTTCAATAGCTATTTCCCTTTAATTTCCATTTTCTAACATCATATTCTTTGTTTTAAAACTGTAAAATATTATAAATAACTAGTATAAATAAACAAATAAAAATAATAAAAATACAAGCCATAATGTGCAAAAATGACAGGTATATTTGTAATTGCCTAGAAATAGGCAGTACAAAATAAACTTGCGTATATACAACCTCGCACCTACTCCAAATCCAGGGGGGCATGCTGCAATTGCAGGGGGCAGCAATTGTTTGCAACATATGTTTACTGTTTATGGAAATTACTTGTTAAAACGGCGAGTTGTAAAATTATAAGTACTGATTTTTAGACTTAATTCTATGCTACCAAACTTTTGCATATTCTTTTGGTATTGTCTATTTCTAGGCAATTACGTATACATATATGTACCTGTCATTTTTGAAAATTATGGCGTCTGATATTAACTTTATTTGTTTACTTATACTAGATACATTGACATACCGGTTCCAACATTTGCACTAGCGGTCCGAGTTCGGAGCGGACAAATTTCGAAGCTCACACTTTGTTTGAGGTTGGACGTGAAAACGAGTATACATTTAATTATTGTGATTATTGCGCTTAAATTAAGAAATCGGAGAAAACTTCAAGTAAAAATGATGGAAAATTAAGTGCTGTATAATTAATTGCAATTTCCAATGCAATTCATCTTTAAAGCAACAAAACACATAAATTACAACTCATTATTCAAATTTTTTTGGCGACATCTGTTCGAAGGGATTACGGCAACAATTTGAATTTCAACGGTTGTATTCAGTAAATCACTTCAGCGCCAATAGGTGCCTCTAGTGTTCTATGAAGAATTGCAAGGTGACGGGCATTTTTGCTTCGCATTTTTGGCGCTCCGAACTCCGACCGCTAGTTATGTTGGCGACACTTTTTTCGCAGAGGTTGTATGAAAATGACATTTCACTAGCAGTCCATGTATAGTATGTCAATGACTAGATATTTATAATATTTTACAGTTTTAAAATAAACATATTTACATATGAAAACAAACAATTTTCTTCCGAATAAGCCATAATGGAAAGCCGCGCCGATATCTTCATCCGTTTTCAATAAAGTCCATACTTCAGCGCGATAAAGGAAGACTGGGATGATCAAAGTTTTATATAGAGTCTTTAGTTGTTCGAGATAGGACCTTACTATTCAATTGCCCTTTCAGACTAAAGAAACAGCCATTGGCAAGAGTTGTTCTTCACGCTGAGGTGTTTTTTCAGAATTGATAGCAGAGTCGAGTTAGACAAAGTCCCTTAGTACCTCAAAGTTATAGGTGTCTATTGTGACGTTCTGTCTATTTCATCGATGTTGTGTGTCCCTTCTGATTGACAGCATATACTTGGTTTTGCATTCATTTATCGCTTAAGCAACTTCCGTTTCAATACTAGCGAATGCACCGATGACAGCCTGCTGTGTTCCACCAATTATGTCAATGTCAATGTATGTCGGCGTAAGCTAGTAGTTGCACAGACTTTTGAAAGATTGTGCATCCGGTGTTGGCTTGTGAGTTTCGCATAATCCAATAATGTTGAAAAAAATCACATCACTTTTCACTTTTTTGACATCAAAGGTCTGGGTGAGATCGTTACCGACCTTGTGGAGCAGCTAGCGTTCTCAGGCGAACGAAATTGGCTGGGATGCTAAAACTGAACATAGCTCTGCATAACTCGGCTCTACACATGCTGTCATATGGGGCCTTCAAATCGATGAAAATATGGTGGGTATCGATTTAGACTTCTTGAGTTTTCTCCGGGATCTGCCAAAGTGTGAACATTTGATCGAATGTGGTCTTTCCTGGTCTGAAAACACACTGATTAGCCCTAATTAGATTGTCGACGAAGGGTTTCAGATGTTCACACAATATAGCAGATGGGGATGAGGATCTTGTACGCGATGTTGCAAAGACTGATACCTCTGTAATTGACGCAATTGACGGGGTTTCACCAGGCATACACTCATCCGACCAAATTTTAGAAATGAATTGGTGAATATTCTCTTCAAGGTCATTTCCAGCTAACAGCTCAGCTGGTAGGCCGTCAGGTCCAGCAGCCTTGTTGGATTTAAGCTTGGATATTGCTACCCTTACTTCGTTTTGATCAGGTTGACGGAAGTTTTGGCTATCATCGTCCATATTGAATGGTACATTCTGCCTGACAGCGCGATGTTAGTCTTCGTCACCGTTATACAATCTTTAGAAGAAGTTTTTTGATATTGTCAGTACCGACTGCGACTACTATGAGGTTTCTTTCTTTATCTACAGGTTTCTGTACGGGTTTTGTTGGCCTGACAAGTTCTTTTTACCTGTTGGTAAAACTTCCGTACATTATTTGTGGAGTGTAATCTCTCAATATCTTCAACCGCGCGCTTCTCGTGCTCTATTTTCTTTTTTAGAGCAGGCAATGTTCGTCGCATCTCTTCTGCTCGAGCAGTCTCCGTCCTTCTTTGCAGCGGATCTTTGTATGCCTCTTATTTAGCTGCATGTGCTTGCCGACTTTCTTCGTCGAACCAGGGGTTTCTTTGAGGTGCTCGGGAGAACCCCAGTACATCATTTGCTGGGGTTCTGATGTCATGTTGTTGATGCTGGCGACATAGTAATCGTTGAGAGATTTCGGAATGAGTAGACCGTGTGCTTGCTATAGTGACGCTACGCCCCGCCTACCATGATTTTAACGTCATATTTAGGACATTGCTCATATGTATGTTTTGTCGAAGAGCTCATGGAGATTTTCTTTGCTGGCGTCGTCCTTATCCTTTGTGAGGGCATGAGTGCATATTAACCTTATGTTGACGAATTTAGCGTTGATGTGGATTATTATAAGAATTTCGCTCACGTGTCAAAAGATCAAGACTTCTTGCCTAAGTCTGCCGCGTATAACACATCCACATGCGAATAAGCGCTGCTTCTGTTCTCTGTAGCAATCACCCAGACCCCCTATAGAACTGGGATTCAAATACAGTGGAAGCCGCTTATAACCGGCGTTCGCTATATTCTACTGCCTTCCAACGAATATCCAGGAAAAAATTAAAAAAAAAAAAAACATTTAAAGACAAAAGAAATTTATTTTATTTTTAAATTAAATTCATTAAAATAAAATTTTATTTTATTTTAAAGTTTATGAAAAAAAAAGATCATCACTTCATCATCTGCTTCACTGTCTTCATCTTCTTCTTGTCTACAATTGACGACGCGCTAACCACAATTAAATCTAAAAGCAGCTATTCTAGTGACACATCAAATAAACTGCCATAATAGTCAACAGATATGTGCATATATGGGTTTTTTTTTCATTTTCTCTCATCCCGTCGTTATAACCGACGACAAAGATTGCTTTTTCTTCGAAAATTGGTCGTTATATCCGACGCATCGTTATATACGACGACGTTATATCTGACGGTAGAATACATTAAAATATAATGAAACCAACCAAATAAAAGGAAAGTGGACGTTATAAGCGACTGGTCGTTATGTGCGAGGTCTCACTCTCGTTCGCTGCCACCAATAACCTTCCAAGGGTTGGTTACCCAACCTCCAGTCGAGGAACTAGGAACCCAGCAGCCACCAACGTGGAGGTGTAGAGTAGGAGTTGAAAGTGAGAGGCTAGTCTGAGAGCGCTTGTGCTCTCATATGTATATTCGCATCACTACCCTTTGACTACCTAAAATTGTTATAGTATGGTATGGTATTATGCGATGATGAGGGAAGGGTCACATCCGGTTTTTCAGAGAATGCACTGCCATTTTTTTTGTTATCTTTTCATGTCTTTGGTTTTTTTTAGAAAAACCTTTTAGATTAGTTAAAGAGAAGTATGTAAACCGAGTATCTTAGCAAATTTAAAGGTAGTAATATATGTATTGTTTAGATGTACATCGATTGTTTTACTGCAAGTATACTTTTTGCAGATGTGAAGTATTTCACATTTTTCAATAGAAATTCTAGCTCCCGAGCATTTGCCCCATTTGGACAAATCACTAAGAATGTTGGAAAAAACGTTTCCTACCACATTTTAATCTTTGCATTTGGAAAATAAAATAAGGTCATCCGCATACAGCAGATGGCCAATGTTGTTGTCAATAATTTTACTGATTTTATCGAAGGCAATAACGAAAAGCGCCACAGGTAAAGGCGTCCCTTGGGTGATACCATTATTTAATTTGTGTACCGAAGAGTAAGTATCGTTTATTTTGATACAGAAACTTCTATTTGTTAAGAAAGAACGTATATAATTGAGAATTTTGGGGCCGATCTTCCATTCAATAAGTTTTTTCAAAATAATGTGGGAACCGATGCGGTCAAAAGCCTTTTCAAAGTGAACCAATAGGATTGACGCGTAGTTTTTCTCTGACAGTCGAGGATATGACTAAGTGCATAAGAGCACCTATAGTACAACGGTCTCTTTTGAATGCAACTTGGCGATGGTTCGCAAAATTGTTCTTGTCATAGAACCAGAATATGCGCCTTGAAATTACTTTTTCTATGATTTTTCCCGTGCAAAAACGAAGAGATATTGGGCGGTAACCGGATATGGTGGAGTTATCCTTGTTTGGTTTTGAATTTGAATCATTGGCCCATGCCCATGTTTTCTCTCTAAACATGCAATTTTTTCCGTTTTTGTCGCTTTCTGAAATTTGGCGTTTAATTTGCCAAATGATGAGCCCCAGGCGGAGGGATGTAGACGGAGATTAAGATTATTTTAATTTGTAAATCTATTTCACCTGCTATTGCCATATGTTGGAATTAATGGCGATGGGTTTGTGCGTGATCGATTTGTGGACAAGAAGACCGGTACCCTGTTTTGCAATGTTAGTGTTGAAGTTGTGGAAATAAGACAAATATTGTTTTTGAGACATTGGTTGGACGCTGTGTTTAACATGAGTTTCATGTAAGGAAACAATAGAAGGTTTGATGTCATTCAAAAGAAGTGGAAGCTCATGATAATTGTTTATAAACCCATTAAAGTTCCATTGCAGAACCCTAAGTATAATATATTTTTTGCTATATTGTGAAAATCATAGTATAAGGGGTTTAAGTTTCGACTAGAGATGTAATGGGTAGTGATTTGGCCAAATACCGGATACAGGGTATTAGTCTTACAAATGAGCTACGACGATTATTCCTCTGGCAGTGATGGGGATTCTCCTCCCAACAACAAAAAAATTAAAGCGAAGTTAATATTACTGGCGATACGCATGCATCATTTTCTTACTGTTTTGTTGAAGTTGCGAAAGATGAAAATGAGGTTTCCGAAAAAATTGATACTGCGGCTTAGCTTGAACTTTTTCTAAAAACAGTTCGGACTGACCGGAATAGCGACCCTTACGCATGGTGGTCAGTTAATCATCATCAGTACCCAATTTTAGCAAAATTTGCGAAGGCCTATCTTTCATCACCAAGGAGCAGCGTATACAGCGAGAGGCTGTTTTCTGAAGCTGGCATAGTATATGAAAATAAACGCAACCATTTTTTACCGGTTAATGCAAAAAAATTTGTTTTTATTCATCATAATCTACCCTTAATCAATTATAAGTACTAATTTTGTAACTTATTTAAGTACAAAATAAAGAATAATACTTTTTCAATCGACTTCTTATTTTTATGTTTTATTTTACCTATCCGGTATTCGCCGAATACTGGTTGTCTATCCGGCATCCGGCCGGATAACGGATACTAACCGGACATCCGTTACATCTCTAGTTTCGACTCTGCTGCTTAGATGTTGAACTATTCGGCATCTTAAGGGACTCGAAAGATTCAACCTCTGAAAAGCAGAGTCGGTATTATGAGCGTCATTAGTTTTATTATTATGAGCTGTCATCATCAGTTAGTATTGGAGTAGGAAGGTAGTATTGGTTGTTATTGATAAACGATTGAGTGGTTTTGGATATTGGTGAGAGATTTGAGTTGTTTGTATTCATCTGAGTAGTAAACAAATTGGAATTAGGTTTGGTGGAATGAGTGATGGACTCATTGTTATAGATAGTGGGTGCTGATGTAACTGTATTAGTGATTCATTAAAATTAGATGGTGTTGTGTTTTTGTTTTTGAACTTTAGCGCTGACGTGCTGCTTGTGTGGATAACTGTGGAGCTTGGGATAATGAAGCTGTGGACGGCAAATGGAGGGAGGGGGAGACGATGTTTTTTTTTGTGGATATACTATGGATGGAAAGAGATTGTGGTTGAGTGGTGGTTTTTTTATTTGTTACAGTTACTTCGAATTCTTGTATAACTGGCATTACATAGTTAGAATAAGGTTTTAGAGGACATGAATTGTTAAGTAGGGAAGAAGTGTTGAGTGTATCGTTGGTTTGTTTAGTCTTCTGGGCAAATGTGTCGGTATTTGTGATTTGTTGAGAAGGGAACTGGTCTTTGTAGCGCTCATAATTCGGGAACATTCATTGTTTGTATGGGGTGGGAGGTTGCACACATGGCACATGAAGGTGTTGTTGCATTTATTAATGGTGTGGCCAAGTGACTGCACTGCATAGGATTAGGGATATATTCACTAACTTTAGCATTGTACCAGCCGATTTCAACAGTATTTGGTGTTTGGAATGTGTCGAAAGTAAAAAGCATAAGGCCTGTTGGGCGATGATGACTGTCGATTTGTTTCGTGAATTTGTACACCTCTGTTACTTTTTGTGCATTCATTTCCGAGGTAATTTCTGCCTCAGACGCGTTAATAAACCAAGGGGTGTACACTACGCCTTTAGAAGAGTTGAGCTGGTTGTGCAATGTGAGCGTAACAGGGCAAAGGTTAGAGAGATTTTTGGTGGCAATGAATCTGTCAGCAACATTTTGATTTTTAGTTAAAATGAGAGTTTTTCCGTCTCTTAGTTTTTTGGGGAGTTCAGGGAAGTCTACAAAAGAATTTAATGATGTTTTGTTCTTTTTGGCTTTTGGTTCGGATAGCGAAACTTCGGAAAGTACGCTGAACCGATTTCCAGTTTTTGTTTTAGGCCCTGAGGCCATGCTTAATGGAAAAAACTCACTATACACGCGAAGGCACTAGGACCGAGCACTGTAGAAAGGAGTAAAGAAGAAAGAAAGTTTTTTTTTTACTTATGTACATACATATGTATGTATAACGAGATATACAAAAGTAAATTTCTTAATGGTAATGGAAAGAGACTGATTTAAACGTTGCGTACAGCATGAGAGCTAGTCGGTGACTGAAAACATGATTTAAAAAAACTAATAATATAGAAAGAGTTGCTACCAATCCATTGGGGTTGAAAATACTTTAGACCTTATTTGTTCGGTAGAAAATTTACAGTTTACTTTGACCACAAACCATTAGTAAGCTTGTTCATCCATAGGAACCCTTCTTCAAAATTAACCAGAATACGTGTAGACTTAAAGGACTATGATTTTGACATTGTATTTAAACAAGGAGAATTGAACACAATAGCAGATGCAGTTTCAAGAATACAAATAGATTCAGATAAATTGAAAGAAATGATGCCAAAACAGAATGTTGATGTTGTTACCAGAGCAATGAAGAAAAATGATGAAATACTAAACGTGAATAAACGGGGAAGGGGATTGATCACCTTCACATATAGGACTGTACATCACTATCTGATGTAAGCCGGATGAATAAAATTAAATTTAAGGACATAAAAAGTATAAACAAGAGGGCTCAAAGAAATAAAGTTATATTAGCAGCAAACACTGTAATTGTGGAACTCAGCGATAATTCTCTATCAGAGTTTAAATCGATTTTGAAGAAGCTGATATTCATTATGAGCAATGCAGGTGTGCCTAAACTAGCGCTAGCAAGAAATAGTTTAATATTTAAAAATGTGAACGTACACGAATTCAAAGAAATATTTAATAAGCTGCAAAAGAAGAGAAACATTAGTAAATGTTTAGATATTTTACTATATGAACCACCGAAACAGGTCACAAATGACGAAGAAAAGCACAGAATAATTGAGGAACATCATAACTTTAAAGTGGGAGGACATTGTGGCATCCTAAAATACAGCAGTAAATTAAAACAGAAGTATGCCTGGAAGAACATAAACAAAATGGTGAAAACATTGGTTAATAACTGTGGAATTTGTAATATAGTCAAAATAACAAAATACACCAGAGAAAATTTTGTGATATCCTTACCATACAATTTGAATTAACCAAATTCGTGGAAGCATTTGCAATGGAAACCAAAGACGCCTTAAGTATTGCCAATATATTAGTAGAAAAGTTTATATTAAAATATCGATGCTTTAGAAAGCCTAAGACAGACAAAGGGACAGAATCTAAAAACGAATTACTAAAGAACATCTGTACCCTACTAAATATAGAAAAAATAATATAAATAATATCGACTACCATGAAATGTTAGGATCGATAAAAAGTAATCAGTATCAGAGTTTTAAATGACTACTTAATGACTCTAGGAGATAAAGAAACTTGGGACGAATGGTTGTCTTATTATACGTACTGTTACAACACCATACCAGATAGTATTAAACTATATTCTCCATTTGAGTTGGTTTTTGGAAAATTAAGCGCGTTACCGAAATTTTAACGAGTAAAGAAAAATATATGACTCAGATAACTTAGATAACTAAAATGTAAACTAAGATATTTTCACCAACAAGCAAAAAACAATTTGATAAGTGACAAACATAGAAGAAATAATATCAAAAAAAAAAAAAATACATAAATCTAATTTTAAAGTAGGAAACTATGTACATATGTATATTTAAGAGTATAAAATAGGAAAAATTTAATAAACCATATAAAATAATATCGCAAAAAGGGGTGAATATTATAATTTTATCAGATAATAACGAATATGAAATACACAACAATAGTATGACTAAGGCTAGATATAACGGATAAGAAACATATACATAAGCCAATATTTATTTACATTTTAAGAAATATAATTAAATATCTTTCAATTAAGAAATCAATCAATTTTAACCTAATTTTAGTCTTTGATTTAATGCATTGCGGCATACTTGCCACCCTCTTTTAGCGTGTTGCGCTTTGTACAGCAACAGTACAGTACAGCAAGGGACACCTATACATTTTTCTTTACATTAAATTTAAATTATATTTATAGTTCAAAATGTGTAAAATCGTCTCGTAAAAGAAGAATTAAGGTCTAAAATATGTCTTAGTTAAATTAAACTCACAGTTTCTTCGCAAACTCAAAATGAAGGCAATTTTTTTTAGTAATACCCTGCATGTTGTTACGACTTCACAACACTTGAGGCGATCAGTAAAATGGTTTCGTAAAGGTTACTTCGGTAGGTTACTTATAATTGGATCATCGTTACGAACACTACCTACGGTACCGAACAATTTCGCAGTGATACCAACATCTGTAAATAAAAACATTGGTTTCACGCAACATGTTGCTGAATTCCTAACCATCAGTTCTCCTACTGGGGAGAAAATCAAGAGTTGTAGTCAGTTGGTTGTTGCATTCGTGGTATACTAGCTTTTAACGTGGTATACCATGGTGGTATAGCAATACCATGTTCTATACCACGTGTCTGTCACCCCAATACCACGTTAAAAGCTAGTATACCACGAAACAAACCTGGTATTGAAACTCGTAATTTTTTGGTGGTATACCGCGCTCTTACTGACTGCAGCGACACGTTCTCTCTGTTGGTGATTCTTCGTAGCTGCTTCACAACGAAGAAGTACATCCTCAAGATTGGAAAATGGATTTAAAGAGGATTCAATAATATACTAGATCCGAGAAAAAACAAATTGGGTCTTCAAACTGGAAACATTTCATTGAAATTAATTTGTTCATAGAAAATTTCAAAAGCAACCCAATCAATGACGTTACATTGAAACAAAAAATTCAAGCATAAACGTCAAAGTATACTACGAAATGCAGTCTGTCAGCGGTTATGGTATTCACTATACCATGGTATTTACCTACTTCTTATGGTTCCACTCCGTTCCGGAGGTTTGAATTCATCGATACAATCACTTGTTTGTTTGTCACTCCTCTGAATATTTCTGTTGTCGAAAGATTGAGCTATTCTCTCAAGTTTGATAACCAAATTGACCTCTGCCCTCCAACGCTTTTTCTCCCTTCAATCCTTGCTTGTAGTATTAGTTGGAGGAGTTGATATTTTCTGTTCCTTATTATTTGTCCGAGGTACTAAAGTTTTCTTTCTTTGATTAAAAGAAGTATTTCCCTTTTTTTCTTAACTCGTCTTAAAACTTCCTCATTTGTAATTCTATCTACCCATGAAATACGTAGAATTCTTCTGTATACCCACATCTCGAAAGCTTCAATTTTTCTCTGTTGCTCTTTTTAGCGTCCACGTTTCTGATGCAGATCTCGCTTGCTCGATCCTACATTCAATTTCTTCGAAGGGGTTTGCACTGCAGTTGATTATCGTTCCTAAGTATTTAATGGTGTCCACTTTTTCCACAACTATGTTGTTTATTCTCAATTCATAATTTTGCGTTTCTCAGCTTTTACTAAATACTATAAATTTGGTTTTGTTTGCATTAATTTTTAACCCGTATTTGTTGCTTTCCGTATTGAGTTTGTTCATAATAATGTACATATATCATCATTTTTTTATGTTGTACTTTGTCGAAAGCTTTTTCGTAGTCGACGAAACAAGCAAACACAACTTTGTTCATTTCCAGGCTTCGCTGAATTAGCGTATTAAACGCAAAAAAAGCTTCTCGCGTTCCAAAACCATTTCTAAAACCGAATTGTGAATTGCTTTTACCTTCCTCTAGTTTGTTCTAGATTCTTTTGTGAATGATTTTTAGGAAGATTTTCAGTGAAGGCTCATCAAACTTATTGTCCTGTAATCTGAACAGTGGGTTGACTTACTCTTTTTTGGAAGAGTAACAAAAGTTGACTTCAACCATTCATTCGGGATTTTCCCGTGCTTGTATACAGTGTTGAAAAGTCTCACTAAAATCTGTATGTTATCTTCATCAAAAAGTTTAAGTATCTCATTTGGAATTCTGTCTGGCCCTGTCGCTTTTCGGTTTTTTGCTTCTTTTAGCACGTTTTCGACTTTTTCTTTAATTATAATGTGACTTTCGGATCCATTGTAGGGTTCTAGATGAGTATTCTCGTCCCAGAAGAGCTCTTCAATGTACATTTTCCATTGTTCCAATTTTTCCTTCGTATTTAGCAAGAATTTTCCTTCACTGTTTTTGAGGGTATTAGATTCTTTTTTCCGTTCTACACCAGATATTTCCTTTACTTTTTTGTGCAGGTTAAAAGAGTCGTGGTTCCTCCTCGCATTGTTCTTGCAGATAGCGATTCTTTGCCTCTCTAATTTTTGTTTTTGATTTCTCTATTAATTTCCTTGTATCTGCTTTGGTTTCTCTTATTTTCTCTTCTTTGTTCCATTAGTTGCAAAATTTCGTTTGTCATCCACTATTTTTTCGCCTGTCGATTTTTCTTATACATATGTTTTTGCTGGTTTTGATCATAATTCGTTTTACCTCTTGCCATGTTGAATTTATATTCGTTTCAGTTATCTGAACTGTGTTTAGGTGGACGAGATATTCGTTCAACTCTCTCTTGAGCTTATTCCTTATTTCTTGATCTTTAAGTAGGTTTATTCTTAGTTTATCTTGTATAAAACTTTTTTGCACTCTTTTAATTTTTATGCTAATTTTCGCTACAACTGGGTTATGGTCTTGACCCTACGTCAGCTCCTGGATAACTTTTTGTTGCTTTTACTATATTTCTAAATCTTTTTTTAACAATAATATAGTCAATTTGATTTCTGACTATCGATTCAGGATGGTGTCTTGGTGACGTCCATGTGTATAATCTTCTTGGCGGAAGTTTGAACCAGGTATTCATTATACTAAGTTCATGTAATTGGCAGAATTCGATTAGTCTTTGACCTCTTTCCCATGATCTCCCATGATCTCCTACTACAGCTTTAATACTTCCTTTTCCCACTTCACCCAGAATAAATGTAATATCCTTTTTCTTTGTTAGTTTCACTGCCTGGTCTAAGTGCTTATAAAATTCTTCGATAACTAGATCGTCGCAATCACTTGGTGCGTACACTTGTATGACATTCACTATAGTATTTTCAGCTTTTAATTGCATAAGCATCACTCTTTCTGATCAATTTACAATACCCATTACTGATCTTTGCATCTTTTCTGAGAAGAGCAAGCCCACACCATATCTATTCCGTTTCGAGTCTGTGCATGAGTAGTAAAATTTGTAACCACCCTTTGAAATCATACCACTTCCTTTCCACTGTACGTCTGCAACTCCCATAATGTCTATTTTCAATATTTTTGTTTCTTTTATAGTATTATCTAATTTGCCTGCATTACAACAGGCACATTCCATATTCCGATTTTTAAATACCCACCAGCGATTCTTAGCACCCTCTGACCATTTAAGGTCTGCCGGGGACTGAGGGCCATTTGTAATGATTGATTTTGCATAATGATTTAATTTTATTATATAAGAGAGGTGCTTTCCCGTTGCCTTCCTCTCATTCTTGAATTTTCTGAATCGTATTACTTCTTATTCAATTTATGAATTCACTTTTGTTTTAATATTTCTAACTAAAATATAATCATTAACATCTATTCCTTAACCGTTGTACTTGGCTTGTCCTATACCGTGATATCCTCCGTGTGAAATGTAAATTAGTTCATAATCCCTGTTACTGGTGGGTCTGTAGAGTTTTGCCGACTATTTTCTACTATTTGTCCTGTACTGTTTAGGCGTTTATGCTTTTTGTTGTTGATTGATTACTCAGTAAGATTAATTTTTGTTTTCCTGGCATCCTGTTGTCTTTCTTCTGGAGATCGAAACCGTTTCTGTGTCTCGGGTGCCTCATTATCCTTGTTTGGATTTTGCAAGCATGATCTCTGTTTTTTTAAGCAGATGCACCGATCCTACTAGGATAGGCCTGTTTTTCTTCATATTATCTTTATACAGTTAATATCGGAGTCAAGCAAATTTATGTCTAATTTCATTTTCATTAAGTGTTTCACTACGGCCTTCAGTTTTTCATGATCATCTTCCGCTATTTCCTTAATGTTGAAAATTAAAATATTATTACGCCGAACTGTTTTTTCTATTATTTCTTGTTGAGACTTCATTTCTTCCTTTAGGGTCATTAATTCGATTTCGAGCGATAGTATTTTTTCTTTTGCTTCATAAAGGTGTTTATTTACTTCTTCATGCTTATTATTAATTTCTTTTCAGTCACCGACTAACCTCCGAGCCGGTAACATAGATCATCTCCGTGATAGTTGTCTCGCTCTTTTCCGTCGGTACATTTTCCCGCTATTTTCACATAGCAAGTGTTTTTCAACCTATTTTTTCTCCTTTTCTTCCCTAGTGTGTGAAAAAATTAATATACATATAGTGACAAACTCAAATAGAAATGGCCAACAGGCCACGTGCGCCTTCGGGCAACCGCTTTAGTTGCCTAGATTTAGACTCGCCTATTGAAAATATTACCAATAAATATTATAAGAAGTTCTTTACCCCCTCTGATCTGGCTGTAATATATAAGGCATACATCCGCCCCAAGCTCGAGTATAATGCTCATATCTGGTCTGGTGCTCCTAAGACCTCTGCACCTGCTGGATAGAATTCAAAATCGAGTCTATTGACTCGCTCCAACATCGCAGAAATGTCTCTTGCCTTTCCTTATTCTATCGCTATTTTCATAAACAGTGCTTCAGCGAAATAGCCAGTTGCATTCTGCCCCTTCAACAATTTTCTCGCAATACCCGTCACGCTTTGAATGCTCATCAGTACACCCTCAAGCCTATTTTCGGACGTACCGTCAAGTATAGATTCTTTCATAACACGAATGTGGAATGCTCTACCAAGCTCTATTTTTCCCTCACATTATAATCCACAAACATTTAAGACCAACGTTCATCGGTATCTCCTATCCTCTCTTCCTTATTTCCCTAAAGCCCGCGCTGTGTATTAACATTTAAAGGGTAGTACTAAATCCTTGAGCGCCCGCAAATTATAAAAAAAAAAATGTCAGCTCCTGGGCCACACAACAAACAGATGCACAGGGAATCCCTAATGTGAAACCTGCAACTTACCGCCTCATACCCCTAATAAATGCACACGTACTGTATGTGCAAACTGCTCGGAAGATCACCCATCATCTTCCAAATTATGTAAGCGCTTTATTCAAGCAAAAGATATCCTAAAAATAAAAACCATAAGAAAATGCAGTATGGCAGATGCAAAACAATTATACAATCAACAGAATCCCAACTCCGTCCTTCCACAATCCTATGCTGCCGCTGCAAATAATGCTGTACAATCTAAACCAACTCCCACAAGCAACTTTGCAAGCCAAGAAAATATTAGCACCTCTTCTACATCTCGCCCCTCCTTTTCAAACCAATCACCATCCGATGTTCAAAAAGTTACCACCAATACAAACCAAACAGCCATAATAAACAACCCACCCGCACAAACCCCAACAAACAACACAATACACACCTCAAACAATCAAAATATTAAATCGCATTCAGTTGCTTGCCCCAATACCGCATACCCCACCTACTGCACAAATCCTCCCTCAACTGATCTAATCTCAACTACAGACAACCAAAATCCTTTCGAGAACCAGCAAAAAACCCACAATTCGAAACAACCCACGCATAAACCAATCTTAACTCCTTGTCCTCCCGCAAACACTCATCATTCATCAACCTTTTTTGACTCACCTATATCCTCTGTAACACAAACACTCATCAACAATAACGATTATTGTATTCACTCCCCAGAACTCGATGATGAAAACATCTAAAAACAACACCTTAAATCATAATCTGGACTCTGCAGTTCGGATGTCGAATCACCCAGGCTCCAGTTGGAACCTGAATAATTCGGCACCCGGAGTGCAGAGTCAAAACACTGATAATCCCAATTTAATCTTCCCGGATTTTTCTCAATATACTTCCGATTATATTGTACAAAAGTCCCCGGTTTCAACAATACCCGAACTAAAGGTTCTCCAGTGGAACCTCAAAGGTTACTTTAACAACTATGAAGAACTTCAACTGCTTATCAACGACCTCAAACCCTCTATCATCTCTTTGCAGGAAACACACATAAAATCTGATTTTCAACCCGCTTTTCCCAAACAATTTTTCTCTTCTAAACAAGGTATCGCCCTCCTCGTGCACAAATCCATCTCACATAACATTATTAAAATTAATTCCAGCATATCAGCATTAGCGGTCGAAATACAGCTGAAAACGAAAGTAACCATCCTCTCAGTCTATATTTCACCAGAACAAAAATTTACATGCAAAGACCTGGAAGACGTTGTGAGGGCCTTTCAATCCCAGAAGCATCAAAACCATCAATACGGTTTCAAAAATCTTAACCGACCATCTGAAATATCACAACACTTTGCGAAAACTTGGTCCCAGTATTCTTCCAATACCAATTTCTCATCCACATTTCTCCAATTAAAGTCTTCAGCAATGGCTAATTCCACCCCAGTCAACTATATCGACCATTCGGCCAAAGACGTGGAATCGCACATTAATGCAATTGAATTTGAATCCTGTTTAAATTCAGTCAAAGGTACGACACCTGGTTTTGACCGGGTAACGTACATAATGCTAAAAAAATCCCCTGAAATACTAAAAAATCGGCTTCTCTCCTTATACAACCAAATTTTTAGTCAAGGAGTTATTCCACAGTCATGGAAAACAGCATCTGTTGTTCCCATATTAAAACCCAACAAGAACCCCACTTAAGTCTGCGGATACCGACCTATTTCACTTCTGCCATGCTCTGGTAAATTACTCGAAAAAATCATTTGCAAAAGATTACTCTGGTTCCTTGAGAAAAGAAATTTAATTAATACAAACCAGGTAGCATTTAAACATGGACGCTCCACCATGGACGCACTTCTTAAGATAGATCACTCCACAGCATCTACCCTGTCGAGTAAAAACCACGTTTCAATTTTGTCAATTGATTTCGAAAAAGCGTTTGACAGAGTAGGAATCCATATCATACTGCAAAAATTAATCCAATGGAAGATTGGGCCCAAAATGTACAGCTTTATTAAATCCTTTTTAACAAATAGACAATTTCGGGTCTAGTCGAACAACTGCTACTCATCTATCTACAAACTTGAAAACGGCGTACCTCAAGGTTCTCCGCTCTCGGTAGTCCTTTTCATAATCGCTTTTAATGAACTAAGCGAGATTGTTCTCACACACAAAACCATCGAGCACTCCTTGTATGCAGACGATCTCGTTCTGTTCTCTAAGTGCAAAGAATTAGTTACAACTGCAACTGATTTTTCCAATTTTTTAGCAGATCTCGCAACCTGGTGTGACCGCTCTGGGGCAAAGATCTCGCTTGAAAAAAGCAAAATATTGCACATTTGCAGAAAAACCTCCTGCTCAAAACAAATAACCCTTAACTTCAACCTAGTTACTATACAAAATGTTTCTATTTTAAAAAATTCTTGGTGTTATATTCGATTCTAAGTTTAATTTTAAAACACATTGTCTAACTCTTAAGAATAATCTAGCTACCAGGTGTGCAATATCATTAAGTACTTAGCCTCTAAGAATAGCTTTAGCCACATCAACTCTCTCACGGACATCATCAGATCTACTATTCTAGCCAAGATTGACTACGGGCTAAGCATTTATGGAAAATGTGCAAAATCATCGCTTCAGCTTATAAAACCACCCTATCACACAGCCGTACGAACCAGAATCAGAGCCTTTAGAAGTACACCCATCAAAAATATTCTGACTGAGGCCGGTCTTCCATCCATCGAACAGCGTCTGATTTATTCAACTTCCATATTAGTACAGAAGTTACACTCGCCGTACATATCACCTCAAAAAAAAAACCAAAAATTGTCATCATCCACCTTGGACATTTAGCCACGATTACATCAACACATACCTCAACACTTTCCCTAAAACATCCACTTCGAATACAAAGTATCAACAACGATTCCTTAAAATCATCAAGTCCGAACAGCAAGCTAACTGGACCCCCATCTTTACTGACGGTTCCAAAACAAGTACCGGAGCAGCTTTCGCTGTTGTTGATCAAAACGGGAACACCCTCTCCAAAGGACTTCTAACAGAATTCTCTTCAGTCCTAGCAGCAGAAGCTATGGGTATACTCAAAGCCCTAGAGTTAGCAACCAGGAAAAAGACAAAAATAATAATATGCACGGATAGCCTATCAACAATCCAAGCCATTAAAAACACCAACAACCGAACACTAAAAGCGGAATCTATCCGAGACCGACTCATAGCCAGTAACAATAAAACAAAGCTCATGTGGATACCGGGACACGTAGGCATCGAAGGTAATGAAGCTGCTGATAGGGTTGCCAAAACGGCATTAACTGAACCTCTACTCTCCTTCTACATCCAATCTAACAAGGACTCTTAGAAGACAAATAAAAAGTTACTGGGACGACAAAAGAAGAAGCGATTGGAAATCATACTCCCACCATTATGCATCACTAAATATTGACGCTGAAAAAGCTATCTACCCGATCAACCTCTTTAAGAAAAAAATCAAAATATTCACCCGTCTCCGCTTAGGACACTCTAATTTAACCCACAACTTTCTTATGACAAAAACTGAACCACAACAATGCCATATCTGCAATACCAACGCAATCATAACTATGAAACACCTCATCTACGAATGCAACGCAGTTAAAACTATATGTAAAAAACTTAACATTGATACTTCCTTACCAAATCTACTTAAAATTCCCTGTGAACAAAATCTAAATAAAGTTTACAAATTAATAACTGAAATAAAAGTTGAAAACGAAGTATAATGCACCTAATCTTTAATCTTATGCTAGCCGAAAGCCCTGGTAGCTAGTGCTAACATTTTAATATTAGCATTGTAATTCATTTACCTGTTAATAAAGTTATTATTATTATTATTAATTTCTTTTCTTATCTCTTCTCTCATTGCCGTCTGCACTGACTCGAATTGTAATTTTAATTCTTGTTTCAGAGCATGTTTGATCTCTTCCTTAAAATTCTTTAAGGCCTCGATCATTTCTTGTTTATTCATCTTTACTCTTGTTTAGGTAGGTAGGTAGAAGTGGTGGTTCTGTTAACACAGAACCCAATTAGCACAGTTGTGCCGTTTTGATACCACGACTCATGTGACCTGGATGTTGGTGTGTGTTGTTGAGGAGAATCTAGAGCCAACCTGTGGAGTTCAAAAAGAGGATTAGTTCACTAATGCTCTTACCAGAGAGCTCCTCGAGTGAATTAAAGAAGGGTTTTCCTAGTGCTTGCTGTCTATCCCTGGCTAGTGCTGGACAAGTGCACATGTAGTGGATGATGGTTTCTTTTTCGGTAGCAATATTGCAACTACGACAGTGTATATTGTATGGGATGCCTAGTTTGACTGCGTGATCTCCTATCGGCCAGTGTCCCGTGGTTATCGCGGTTATTCTGGCAATATCTTTGCGCGTTCTGTCTAATAAAGCGGTTGTTTTAATCTTGTTATAGCTGGGCCACATCTTTCTGGATATGACGCAGCTCGTCAGCCTAGACCACTTAAGGTTGGCTTTTCTAAGATAAATTGAGGAGATGTTTGCCTTAATTGCTCCGAGCGGGGTGTGAACCAGTTCCGCAAGTGAGCAGTGGAGGGCTGAGCCTCGCCTGGCCAGTTCGTCAGCGTGTTCGTTGCCAACAACGTTGCTGTGACCTGGAACCCAGACTAGGGTTACCCATTGATCATCTAGCGAGGCCAGCTCCTTTTGGCATTCTAGGACTAATTTGGATGATGTGGTTACCGAGGCAATAGCTTTGATTGCAGCTTGGCTATCAATAAAAATAGCGATTTTTTGTCTTGGTGATAAGTTTGGGTGTGACTTGATTTGGCGACAGGCCTCGCGGATTGCGAGTAGTTCCGCTTGAAACACGCTGGCAGCGTCCGGAAGTCTGAAAGATTTTGAGATGTTTAGGGATTCCGAGAAAACACCCGCACCAACCCCACAGTCCATTTTTGAACCGTCGGTGTAGATTGTTAGATCGAAATCCTTAGTCACCTGTCCATCTTGCCATTCCTTTCTTGTAGGAAATTGTACGTCGAAACGCTTTGTGAAGTTCATTGTCGGGATAATAAAGTCTGTTGGCGTTGATACAAGTTCTCTTGGTAGAGAATTCAGAATATCACTGTGTCCATAGGGTTTCGCAGTCCAGCACTTGGACTCTCTGAGTCTAATTGCGCTGTGCGCTGAAATGTTTATAATGTGTAGATCTAGGGGTAAAAGGTAAAGCAAGACTGTTAGAGCGTCTGACGGGGTTGACCGTAGAGCGCCTGTGGTGCCTATGCACGCTGCTCTTTGTACTTTACTCAGTTTGGTTATGTTATAGGCTTTTTTAAGGGCCGGCCACCACACTATCGACCCATAGGTGAGGATTGGGCGTACTACAGCTGTGTACATCCATAGGGTCAATTTTGGATGCAGGCCCCATCGTTTGCCGAAGGTTCTGTTGCAGGCATAGAAAGCTATACATGCTTTCTTCACTCGCTGGTCTATATTTAATTTCCAGCTAAGTTTAGGATCCAGGATGACTCCTAGGTACTTAGCACTGGACGATAGGGAGAGTAGCTGACCGTTTAGTCTAGGAAGCGTGAATTCAGGTATTTTGGTTTTAGTGGTGAAAAGCATCAGTTCAGTTTTGTTCGGGTTGACTCCAAGTCCGCACTTTTTGGCCCAGGCGGCAACTTTACTCAGAGTCCGTTCCATGATCTCACTTATCACGGAGGGAAACCGTCCTGACACTAAAATCACCATGTCGTCCGCATACCCGACTACTTTAATTCTTTCTCTGTCTAAACATAAAAGGATTTTATTCATGACTATTAGCCATAGCAAAGGTGAAATAACACCGCCTTGGGGTGTTCCTCTACTGGCGAATTTGGTTATGGTACTGTTTCCTAGAGATGCCTGAATAATTCTGGTGCTAAGCATAGAGACTATCCAGCGACTTAGATAGTTTTCTATGCCTAGCTCCGTGAGGGACTCTAGGATTGTTTCAGTGTGTACATTGCTAAAAGCTCCTTCTATATCTAGAAAAGTAGCTAGAGTGTATTCCTTATAGTGTATAGATTTTTCTATTGTTTGCACTACTTCATGGAGAGCTGTTTCTGTAGATCTCCCTTTAAGGTATGCGTGCTGGGATTTGGAGAGAGATGGCTCAATTTTAACGCGCTCGAGGGTCTTCAATACGAAGGAGGTAAGACTAATTGGTCTGAAATCTTTCGCGTTTTCGTGACCGCGCCTGCCCACCTTCGGAATGAAGACCACTCTCACTCGTCGCCATGAGTGAGGTACGTGGTTATTTAAAATGCAGCTCCTGAAAATCGGCATGAGCCATGGAATTATCACCTCTTGCATTTTTTGTAGCATAATAAGTAGAATGCCGTCTAGGCCCGGCGATTTATAAGGAGCGAAACTGTGTATGGCCCAGGAAATTTTTTCCTCAGTAATAATGGGTATTATGCGTTCCCAGGATTGCAGGCATTGCGAGCTGTTAAGCTCTGCGCTGCTATCTTTGCATCCGGGAAAGTGCGTATGTATTAAAGTCTCTAGGGATTCTGCAGTTGACTCCGTCCAATTTCCATCCAACCTTTTCAGGAGAGATGGATTGGAATGATCCTTGGATAGAATCTTACTGAGTCTAGTGGAGTCTTTGAGGGTCTCAATTGATTGGCAATATTCTATCCAGGACCGTTTCTTGGCAACTCTGATAGCTTGTTTGTACTTTTTGAGGCAGTCTGTGTAAGGTTGCCAGTATTTACACCTGTAGCAGATATTAAAGGTATCTCTGGTCAGTTTTCTGAGGTTAGAGAGTTCTTCGTTCCACCACGGAGGGAAGATTTTTTTGCTATATTTGACCGGACACGCAATTTTAAATGCATTGCTGAAGGCTTTTTCGAAAGTCTTTACTTTTGTGTCTAGTTCTGCAATAGAGGTTATTTTTGAGCTGGGAGTTCTAATTAACTTGGTTTTAACGACTTGACTAAACTTTCTCCAGTCGATTCTTTTAGGGTTTCTGAAAGGTTTAGGAGTCTCGATCTCGAGATCTAGATTGAAGAGGATCCAGTTATGGTCCGAAAAAGATTTTAGGTTTGATACTCCCCAGTTTTCGACTTTCATACTATTATTGTTATTTGAGAGTGTGACGTCTATAACATCTTCCCAACCGTTGAAATTGTCCGTACTCGGAAAAGTAAATGTTGGGGTGTTACCTTTGTTACATATCGAGAGGTTATTTGCAAGGATATATTCGAATAGAGACTCACCTCGCTCGTTAGTTTCGGAACTGCCCCATAGCACGTGCCTAGCATTTGCATCGCAGCCCATAAGCAGGTTGTTCTTGGTTGTGGAGATGGCCGTCACCATTTCATGGACTTCTTCCGGCGGTGTTTGACGGTCGTGTGCCATGTAGACGGATGAAAAGTAGAGGTCTGCGCTACCTGTGTTCTCTATTTTAACAGTTGTTAAATCAGCCGAGCTAAAATTTGGACATATGAAAGCTTTTATATGTTTTTTAGCTAGAATGCAGGTTCTTGGCTTACCATGATTGGTATTATTCCGGTTGTAAAATAGGTTATATTGATTATTGTTGAGGCCCTTAATAATAGGGCCATTTACCCAGGGTTCTTGGACAATGCTGATGTCAATGTTTTTCTCACTGAGAAAAACCATCAGATTATCTGTAGCACAAATCGAGTGATGCAGATTAATCTGGATAACTTTCAACAATATAATATAACTTTCGGAATATTTTTACTTTGGCATGTCTGATGCCGAAGTTTGCATCCATTCTTCTCAATGGAGACAGCACTGTCTTCATTTATTCGAAGAAGGAAGGAAAGGGTATTGTTGTGAGGTTCCTCAGCCTTGATAACTTTCCAGTCATCCATGGGAACCGTGGGGTTATGCAGTTTAAGGCAATTTAGAAGGCGGTCGTCTTCGATGGTCATGTTCGGGAGCCAAATGCGGATTCTCGGTCTCCTGGGAATCTCTCTGGCCAGGATCAGCTTGAGTCTCAAGCCGTCCCATGCGTCACGAATCGTGTGAACGCAGCCGCTTAGGAATTCCTTAGAGAAGGCGTCCTCGCATTTGATGACCCTGTAACCTCTTATGTAACCTCCTTGGTTATTTAAGAGATGTTCCATGACCATCTTGGATAGTTTGACCTCAATGGCTCCCCAGACTTCAGTCACTGCCTTGCCGTCGGTAGAGAGCTCGTCTACCAGCGCGACTTGAAGGTCATCTCTGACAACCTCGCTGACAGTTCGTGTCGTTTGGGTCGCCGAGGAGGTCGAAGGGTCGTTGGGTTTATGTATTGACAGCTTAGCGACTTTGCTCCTTTATCAGACTTGATTTCCTCCTGGGAGCGGTTACGCTTTGCTGCTTCATTTTTAGCTGGCTGTGAAGTATTGCGAGAGTTGATGTACTCATCTACAATCCGCTGGTATTTGACTTTATCGACCAGGTCCTGCTTAGAAGCCGTGCCGGCCGCCTCATTCTTAGTGATCTTACCCAGAATGAAGATGGCATGCTGGTACGAGCTTTTTTTGCGTTTGCTGGCTGATTTGTGGGTATTTGCTGTTGCGCGCTTATGGACACTAGGTCGAGTATCCGGCGCAGCAGGATTAGTGGATGTTGAAGGTTTGGGAAGCGTCTCGCTCTCCGCTGTTTTCTCCTGGCTGGAGGCGAGCAGTTCATCTTCCGATGAAGTGCCCGGAAAATCGTTTTTTTTTTGTTTTTTTATTATTATTGTTATTTTCTTGTTTTGTTTTGTTATTCATTTTTAAAGTTTTTCGGATTTTGGTCCCGCGAGTAATACGGAAATTACGGTCAGTCCCGACAGCGCCGTAATATCGGGATAAGGCAAAATACGACAGACCCCGCTCGTGCGTCTGAAGGAGCTCGTTAGAGACTGGTTTAACCCCCAGCCTTGCATTCTTGGGCACGGTTTCGTGCAATAAAGCGCTCACTCCACCACTGAAATCAGGTACCTCAATCCGATGGCTAAGGGGCATGAGTAAAGAATTGAGCTATTGAGGAGCTGAGAATCCTATACAATGCCTCTTGGCCTTGGCTAACCCCATCTTGACAACGTACAAGACACTGTGGTAGTTACCGGCTGGCACCCACGTGGAGGGTTAGGATGAGGATTTTTGCCAACCTTACTCTTGTTTACTTTAAAATCTTTCTGTCAGGCAAAACACCTCACAGCACTGGTTGTGATGATGTGAAAACTATTTCCTCCAGGGTGTCGTTGTTGGTAGATAGGGATCTAGCTGTAAGTCGGTTTCAAGGTTATCAAAATTACCGACAGACTCAATCTTTGGAACTGCAGAAATAAAACTTTATATATCTATTAAGCGCAAAATTTCAATTTATATGAGATTCTTTTTGTTTAATTTCCACTTTTCACTATTTTTCTTGCTAAACACACGATCTTTCCTTGTTTTTAATACTGTTCTATATTCCACTATTGAAACACACGTCAACACTTCACAACTGTCAAAACTGTCATTCATACCACGGTATCAATATCAGTAGTCTGTCTCCCACATAAGGTTTACCATTATTGACTATTACTGCCTGGTGTGCTTCAAAAAACATGGTTAATGTAATAACAAAGTAATAATGAAAAAATGTGAGCAAAAAACTTAGGCTTAAACCCAGTTATATAAACCTGGTCGGCGTTTAACTCGATAAAATTTAAACTTCCCTCCGGAAACCAGTTTAAGTGCTTTAACTCGGGTTAAAACTCAATTTCATAATATTGACTTTTTTGTTTGTCACATTTGACATTTTTTTACTCGGAGTTGGCGAGAAAAGCGAAATAGGATTTAAAAAATGTTTACACTTGTTCTGCTTTTCTTTCTCAGAAGCCCAAATATAAAATTTTAACCTACTAGCGCAAAATTTAAGGCCCAAAAAGCGGTGACATACGGACGAACGGACAGACATGGCTCAATCGTTTTCGCTATTGATACTGATCAAGAATATACGTATGTATGTACATATGTACATACTTTATAGGGTCTATCTTGATTATATTTCTATGCTACAAACTGTGTATCAAACTTAATATACCCTTAGGATAGGGTATAAAAATATAAGCATACTCTATCGTCCGTCCTACCCATGCAGCATTTATAATGGCTGGTTGTATTGCATTTTTGGGGCGGGTTTCCATTATGCGAAGTGTGTAATATTTTTTCTTGTTTAAAATGGCCTAAAAAACACGAATATAATTTTTTTTTGTGAGGAAATGAAATATGGGGCGAAACCTCAACCGCTTTTTTTTGTTGAACTGTGACGATAACGTTGAACATTTTAGGATGTTACATGAAAAATTTCATCGAAATCGGTTTTTTAATAAAAACGGCTCCAAAAAGTGTTAGTTTAGTTTAATCTTTATTTGGCGCTGACAGCCATTTTAACAATATTTACAATTATTTTTTACCTTTTATAAGTACATAATACATATGTATAATTGAATAGAAAGATCGTAAGCAAAGGCTTTACAGTTAAGTTTTAATTTTAATTTACTTGAGCTCTCATGTAGTCAATAATATTTCGTTTAAATATGTACCTATGTATATCAATATCAGTTTCTCTTTTTAAGTAGGTTGGTAGGTTATTGCAAGCTTAATTTCCCATATATTGTAGGACTTGTAAATTGTTCTTTTGGTATTGGGGGATACCGAATATTTGCACACTTCCACAATACTCGAAATAAGGTTTAATAATCTCTATATGTATATATAAAAAATTGTTGCAAGTGCGTTGTGACTTTATAACTCATGAACGGTTAAACCGTTCAAATTCGATCAAATTTTTAGGGTTTGTTCGCATAGTCGTGTAGCTGGTTTATCTAAAATAATAAACGAAATTGGCTGACACGGTCGTGAGTTATGACTTTTTATGTCAACATCTGATTTTGTCCATATAAACAAAAAACAACAAATACGTAGGCGCCTATGAGCGTGTGCTGATTTTGTCTCTCACGAAAATGGGATCGCTAACAGATGGGGTAATTCTCGAATTTCCTTGGACAGTTGTACATGGCGTGTTCGCGTGTCGGAAAATCGTCTGCATTGTTTATTTACGCAACGGACGACAAAACAAGCAATGCACTGACAAAACAAGCATTGCACTGCCCTAAAACATTTGAAATGTTCCATTTTCTGTGTAAATAAAATGCATTGAATTCAATTTAATTCCAAAAGAGTTTCATTCTTTCAATAGACAATTATAATTGAATTAATTTTAGGCGGACCGAAGTTCGCCGAGTCAGCTACTAACGTTATACAGTTTAACAGCACAGTTTATCGACAAGTATTTCCTTATTCTTCTTAACACACCGATTTTTTTGATAATTTTTTACATATACATATAATTAATATGGACACTTAGCGCTAGTTTATTGTTCAGCATAATGTCAAGATATTTAACATTGTCAACTATCTCGATTTCAACATTATCAGCTATACTCGGCAGTGGTATTTGAGACACGACAGTGGGCGCAGTAGGTGGATTTAAAAAAAATTTGAACTTGTACTGAAATTGCATCCACCTTGTTTAAAACATAAGACCCAAAAAGTGGTGACATACGAACGGACATACCCTTAGGATAGGGTATAAACATACATTTCCGGTTTTTATACCCTATCCTAAGGGTATATTAAGTTTGATATGTTTTTTGAATAAATTTGGGCTAACTTTTTATAGTGGTTTGTAGTAATGGCGCGAAGATTAAGGGAAACTCTTAAAAATGTGTTACAGCAAGAGTCAAGTGACTTTCATTCGGAAGAGTGCTGTAAGTTAGTCAGAACTATACCCAAGAGAATCGCTACTGTCATAAAGGCCAAAGGCGGCCCAACTACATACTAATATAATCTTTAATAAAACTATTTATTTACCATATCTGTTTCCTTTTATTTTTTTTTTTTTTTTAATATATTGAGAATTTTAAGTGCTGTAATACATTTGGTCAAGACTGTACATATATGTATAACTGCACTATTAAGTTAAACATTGGGGTTACAATACTGATCAAGTAAAATATGCAAATAAATACTCAACTAAAATTTTATTTAACAATGTGAGAACGTCGTGTTCACCGAGTTGTGCAAATCAATTTTCGTATGATTTAAATGATGAATAATTCGTTTAATTATTTATGAACTAAGAAAGAAGAAATTTATACGATTTACAGTATAAAATTAAATTATTTAAGCAGAATTCTAGTTTGTTGTACAACTGTTTAGTTCGTCCCACTAATGGTAATAGGACACACAAGCACTAAGGGATTTTATAGCTTCAATCTGGCTACCCCATCCGATAATATCTTCTGTTTTGTCAAAATCTTCCCACCAACATTACTAACTATTTGCAGAGTTGTTAAAAACTGCGTTACTTTGGTACTGCAATCAGAAAGTCATAGTCAATTGACTAAAATCTTGGAATAAATATACTTTAAATAATACTTTAACTTTAAAACTACAGTCACCAGTCATGTTGTATATTCTTACTGGGCAGTTACCCGAAGCAGTTAATTGACTGTAAGTTTAATGACTGCAGTACTTCAGTGACTGTCTTCAGTCTTTTAGTCAGTTATAAGTCTTATAAAATTATTAGCCATTTATTTTTACAGTCAGTAAGTCTTTTGACTGCAGTCAATTAACTTACAGTCAAAGACAGTCATTTAACTGGAAAAGTTAATTGACTGCTTTTAGTACTTTGACTACTTTGACACTTCAATTCATTCTAAATCCTATCGTGAATTTTGAATCTATATTGAAAATGGTGATTAAAGTACTCCAATGGTGTAGAAAACTGGAATATTTTAGTCGAAAGACTAAAAGTAGTCAAAGTACTAAAAGCAGTCAATTAACTTTTCCAGTCTTCAAAAGACTGCAGTCTTAACAACTCTGACTATTTGTTATTTATTCCAAAACTTTTTAAAATAGTCCGAATTCATAAAATCACTTTTCTTAATAGTAACATAAATATGTATGTGTTTTTACTGATCATTTTCAATAATGTCACTATGTAGTTTTAAAATTACTTATATATCCATGTATTTATTTTATAGGAATATTCGAAAGAGGCCGTTGCTAATGTCCAAAAATATTTATTAAAAAATGAAGTTCCGATTAACTTATTTGAGGTAAGTAAGATATATAGTAGAAAGAAATATTTAATTTTTTAACAAATATTTTATTTAACTAACTATAGCCTTATATCGAAGAAATATTTAGTCACCTCAAATCGAAGCCTTTCAAAAAATTTGTGGAAAGGTAAGTTGTTTATCAATCTATAATTATAATGTTAAAAAGTCTACTTTATGTAATACCAGATTACCCGGTCGTACCAGATCGTACCAGATCGTACCACCTAAAATTAATTTTCAAGCGATTATGAGTCCCAATCAACCATCCAACTCCAATTCATTAAGATCGGCAATATTGGCCGCACTGTTTACCTTGAAAATGGGTATGAAATTTTCCCGTACAATATGCGTTGCGGATTTGGAAGCAACTGTTGTATTTTTGGATGTTGGCCAGGAAATGGGTGGAATCACTTCCTGTTCCAGAAACCAATGAGCGTAATGGCTCTGGTGGCGGGACCAATTGTGGAAATTACACTTTGCTCCCTGCATGTGCAATGTGGACAAATGACTGACATTTCTCCAATCGTTACTGATCTGCCCGCACTGTAATTGATTTCCGAAACGTAATGGATTGCCGCTCGTGCCAGGTTTATAGCAGCACAGCGTCGACGCTATCGGTCATGTTCATTGTGTTGTGCTCGCTGGCGTTGTGTTTGATGTGCATGAACTTGTTGCATTCTGAATCTTTCCCCTTGTTGTTCATCTTCAATCGCTCTCGAACGTAATTGGGACTTGCTAATACGACTATTCTCATTATCCGTCGCACGCTGGTCATCAGTACGATTTGCACGTGAAGTAGATCGCCGCGGATTTGACTGACTGCGCGACCTATGTATGTTAGCTCGTCCTGTCTTTGGCATTGTAATGGACACTGTAAAACTACACGGAATTGTTTTCACACCCACTTATACACGAACCAAATCTGTCAAAATTACCTAGAACTTTACAATATTAAAATCATCTAATCTCTATCTAAATAAAAAAAAAAAACATTTGAATGAATTTGCGGTTATGTCTAACCCTGCAAAGTCAATTTGAAAAATGATTGTTCGCAAAATGTAATTAATTGCGATGTCGCGGACCGAATATTTTACGATGAATTTTTCTATCGAAACGACCGAGAATATATTATCCGCTTTCGATAAAGCGGATAATATATAATATATTAGTTGTTCAAGATAGGGCATTATTACTCCTTCTCAGCCCAAAGAAACAGTGATTGGCAAGACTTATTCTTAGTTTTATATCTGCTGAGGTGTTTTCAGAATTTATAGCAGAACCAAGGTAGACAAAGTCCCTTAGTATCTTAAAGTTATAGCTGTCGATTGTGACGTTCTGTCCAATTCGTCGATGTTGTGTGTCCCTTCTTGTTGACAGCATATTCTTGGTTTTGCCATCGTTTACCGCTTAACCAATTTTGGCAGCTTCTGTTTCAATACTAGCGAACACACGGGTGACAGCCCGCTGAGTTCTCCCAATTATATCGATATCGTCGGTGTAAGCCAGTAGTTGTAAAGACTTAAAATATTGTACCTCCGGTGTTGGCTTGTGAGTTTCGCATAATTCTTTCAAGTATGATGTTAAAGAAGTCACATAACATCGCGTCACCTTGTCTAAATCCTTTTTTGACATCAAAGGGATCAATGAGATCATCACCGACCTTCATTCATTCTTCTATTGTCATTCTGCACAATCTGACGAGTTTGGCACGTATGCCAAGACTAGACATGGATCTGTATCTGTCGCCTCTATAGATGCTGTCATATGCGGCCTGGTGGGTATCGATTTGGATCTCTTCAGATTCAGAAGTTTTCTTCCGGATCTGCCAAATTGTGAAAATTTTATCGATTGTGGAGTTTCCTAATCTGAAACTACACTTCACACAATATGACAGATAGGATTACGCGATATTGAGGAGACTAATACCTCTGTAATTGGAGCAATTGAGGGGGTCTTCTTTTTTGTGTATCGGGCAAACGGTGCTGAGATTCCATTCATCAGGCATACCCTCATCTGACCAAATTTTAAAAATGAGTCGGTGTATGTTGTCTGCCACGTCATTTCCAGCTGAACAACTCGGCTAGTAAGCCGTCAGGTTCAGCAGACTTGTTGGACTTAAGTTTAGATATTGTTATCCTCACTTCGTTTTTGTCAGGTGGACGGACGTCCATTACAGCAAAATAAATCACTATCTGCAGGACAAGACGTACCTATTTTAGTGTTGGAAACTCAATTGAAATGATAAGCACTATTTTTAGAATAAGAAGAGATTTAATAAGGCTTAACTATATACTACTATGCACTGTAATCTGAAAGTCTTAGTCACTAAGGCTCCATTCCCATTCCAGATGACTTTTATTCATATTGTATTATATTCGTCCGTCCGCCCGTCCAATCTCTGTCTAAACTATAAGAACTATATGCATGATAGTTGCAAGTTTTTGAGGTGGTTATTTCACAAGCTCCTGCTTCTTTGAAATATTTGAAAATATGTGCCTTCAGTCGTTGAAAAGTTTTTTTTAAGTTAATTCCATAAAGTTCCTTTAAATTTCGAAAATCTACACATACGCTCACAGGAGAGGAAGTTCTTCGGAAAACGTGTGAGACTTTTCTCTTAAGACTTACACGGAGTCTTTGCAAGCTATATTTTCTACGTATACATGCAGAGTTGTACCTAAGTCGAACCTGGATGGAAATGTATGTATACGCGGGTCGAGTCGTGCAAATTTTATCAAGACATTTTGTTTTCAATCTAATTCTTCTCTTAAAGGTTTTAAATGTAAAATAAAACATACAGCAAAGCTACAATCCGTCTGGAACGGATCGTATGATACCCTATCCTCCCCTCTATAAAGTGGGCGTGGCCAAATTGCATTTTGTACTCAAATATAGCTATAATGTCGAACGTTTGAGGATTTTACATGTAAAATTTTATCAAAATAGGTTTTTCGATGAAAACGCCCCCAAAAAGTGGGCGTGGTCAAAACTGTTATGGGTGAATTGTAGGGAATCTGAATACCTAAATATTTGGACTTATCAAAATTTTTCGGTTTCATATAATTTAGTGAAGTTATAAAAAAGTAGGCGTGGCAGTGGGCGGATGTAAAAAAATTTTACACTTGTATTGTATCTTTTTCTTGGAAGCCCAGATATGAAATTTCAGCGTCGTAGTTAAAAATTTAAGGCCCAAAAATCGGTTTTGTGATGAAAACGGCCCCAAAACGTGGGCGTGACCAAAACTTCTGTATGGGTGGATTGTAGGGAATCTGAATTCCTAAATATTTGGTCTTAACAAAATTTTTCGGTTTCATATAATTTAGTGAAGTTATGAAAAAGTGGGCGTGGCAGTGGGCGGATTTCAAAAAATTTTACACTTGTACTGTATCTTTTTCTCAGAAGCCCAGGTATGAAATTTCATCGTCCTAGCTCAAAATTTAAGGCCCAAAAAGCGGACGGTCATCGCTCAATCGATTTCGCTATTGATGCTGATCACGAATATATATACTTTATAGGGTCTATCTCGATTATTTCTCTATGTTACAAACTATGTGTCAAACTTAATATACCCTTAGGATAGGGTATAAAAAGGAAAAAAGGACTTGCTCTAGAAAAAATGCATTTGTATGATTAAAAACTAATGTGATACACGATGTTTTTTTAAATTCGCTATTAGTGGACCGAATAATGTTTAGCGTTCGAGTTGTACTACAGCTTGAAAGAATTCATTTGTTATATAGATTTCGAACTGTCAACATAGCGGCGGATGTTTTGCTTGTGGCTCTTGTCATAGATGAGATATTGGATATGCAGATAGGCAAGGAAGAGGGCCAAAGGACCGTTGAGAATATCGATGAGATTTTTGAGTGCTTTGCCCACTTTTCAAGATGATACTGGAGTACGTAAGAATTTTGACATCGAAGAACATTTCGCACTTAAAAAAAAACGAAATCACTAAAGGAGTTTGTGTTGGATTGCGTAGTCACGATTAAAAGCGACGTGAATGTGAAGGTCCTCCACGAAATAGCTAAGTATAAATGCCGTAGCCATGTCCAGTAAGGTGGTGACTGCCCCAAAAGTAGTCGACAGTCTGAAGACGCTTCCAACGCAATTTTGGCTCAAGCAACTCAGGAGCCTTGCAAAGCTGGACCAGGGAGTAGTCGTTGAAGAGCAAGTTCAAAGCTTTAGCGAACAATAGGTATCCTTGAAGATTGGCCCAAGCCGTTGAATACCATTGGTTTTAGACAAGATCGATCTCAAAACCTTAGCGGAGGCACTATGTAGCTGGAATCATGTGCCGTACGAGTTTCTCTGGCAGCAAACCACTTACGGACCTGAAAACCTTCCCAATTCCACTCCAAGAGCTTAGGGATTGCCTTTAAATATTCCACACGCAGAATTTTGAAATAGATACAGTACCGAGCAAAAGGAAAATTTAAGAACAAGAGAATTATTATATTAAAAATGTTTCGTAAATGTGGATTTGAAGGCCATTCTGACTTTATTCGTGCCATCAGCTCAGTGCAATTCGATAGCTTTCGCTTCCTTATCTCGTGATCTACAAGATTCTATAAATTTTTTATGGAATTGAGGTCGGGAAATTGCGCTAGCCAGTCCAAAACACCAACATTCTCCTCTTCCAAGAACCTTCTCACCAACCGGCTAGTGTGTTTTGAGCCATTATCGTGTTTAAATAAGCTGTTTTCAGGCATATTCGACCGCAAATGTGGAAGCATATGGTTTTTTAGTATTTCCTGATACATTTAGGCATTCATCCGATCGCTTACTTGACACAATTGACCCACTCTTTGATGAGAGAATGAACCTTAAAAAATAGCCTTTTTGGAAATTTGATGTGATAAATATTTTAGATAGATTTCACCGTGTTCTATTGTCAAAACTTGATATCTGGTACCTTTGTCCCGGAGGCCTTCACACAATAAAGAATTTCATATGACGAAAACAAGTTACTTGCTCGCATCGCTCCATAAAGCTTTTGCCCATTGCTCGCTCGTCCAATGCATGTGGCGCTTCGCAAAATCTATCCGTTTCTTCCTATTGATTTAACTCATGTACGGTTTTTTAGCTGGTCGTCTTGCATACGGTTCTGATTCTCAATCGTCGCTTAACTGTATGTTCTCCTACGTTGACCTCCAAATGTGCATTAACGTAGTCAGTAACATCCATCCGAAATTGTTCATGAATCTTCTGTTGTTAACAGCACATTATTGATTCGAAGAAAAAAATAGTTTTTGTACATATCTCCGTAGTCATATTTGCCATTTTTTGCTCGCATTAAATTTCTTACTCAAGGACCTAATGTAAATTTGCAAACACTAGCATAAGAGCAACTACATACTGCTGCTAAAAATCAAATGTGTAAACAATGGAAACAAATATCCCAAAAGGAAACAAGAATGGTTACCGTTACAAGAGATAAAAGAACGATAATTGCCGTTAATGTGATCTTTTGCATTTTTTTTGCTCGGTACTGTACCTTTACGGCGCCAACAATCTCATTCTCAGCAGAAACTTAAGCTTCAGGAAAAATCTCTGTATCTCAAAAATTCTTCCCAAAACTCTTTACCCGCGCTTAACACCATATTTTTGTCTTCGATTCGATCGAAATCACAAAAGTAAAAATTATTCTGAAGCTGTACAAGATGCGTTCACATTGAATGACATGTTTGTCAAGCAAAGCAAAAAGTTAATAAATTCGAAAAACCGTACTACAAATTGCATGACTTGCTTGACGAGCGTTCAAATTGAACGATTTGGTCGTTGACGACCGGCAAATCGATCAAGCAAACGTTTAATGTGAACCCCGCTCAGATATTTTTTTTTTTGTAGTTAAACTTAAATTGAGAATCACTGCCAAATTTATTTTATGGGTCATCAAGAAAGATGACAAGAAGCAAAAGCAGACATTAATGTAACGAAGTAAGTTATTTCAAGAAATGTACGGTCTCGTCTCCATTGGAAATTTAACTTGCATGATAGATTTTTTTTGCAATGAATTATTAACAGTAATGTTTAGAGGGTACTAGGGGCTACAATAAAAAAATATACAGAAAAACTTTATAATACCCTATACTACTTATACATGTAAAGGCCGTACTGCATTATTTTATTGAATTACAACGATAACTTCAAAAGTTCGAGGATGTTATATGCAAAATTTCATCAAAATCGTTTTTTAAATGAAAACGCCTACATATAGTGGGCGTGACCGCATATGATGCATGTTTGAATTGTAAATAATTTAAATATGTACATAAATAGTGAAGGTTTGAAAATTTTGATACACTAAACTGCTTCTCTTTCTCAAAACACCCAGATATAATTTCATGCTATTAGCTCACAATTTAAGGCCCAACAAGTGGACGGACGGGCAAGGCCTTATTTGTCTTCACTATTGATACTGACCACGAATAAATACACTTTATAGGGACTATCTCGATTATTTGTCTATGTTACTATGTATCAAAATGAATATACCGTTAGAATAGGTTATAACAACGAACTGTTTGCAGACTTGAAGGAAATCGATTTAACAAACAATAAACTATGAAATATATCATAAAAGAGGAAGAAAATATTTTCAAATACAGTTGAAATTTGATTTCACGGCTATAGTAAGTGATAATGAATGAAACCAAACTTGAGAAAGAAATACCGAAAATAAAGAATACAGATGTAGAAAAAACATACAGAAAAGCTACAACCCGTCTGGAACGGATCGTATGATACTCTATCCTCGTTTCTATAAAGTGCTCATGGCCAAATTGCATTTTGTACTCAAATATGGCTATAACGTCGAAAGTTTGAGGATGTTACATGTAAATCGGTTTTTTGATGAAAATGCCCCCAAAAAGTAGTGATAACTTTTGTATGGGTGAATTGTAGGGAATTTAAGAAAACTCTTATAGGAGTAGTTTATCTGTCAAAAAGGGTAATATTAATGCAACTTAAAATTAAGAGTACTGTGATTAACGTAATCCAAGCCCAACAACTGACTGAGAAGAACCGGTCACTGAAGAATATTGCGAACACCTAGAACAAGTGATTAAATCAACATAAAAGAAAGAGATCACGTTAATACATAATAGGGGATTTTAACGCAAAAATTGAAAACGGAAGAATTCAAGACGTAGTGGGATACTATGGCCTGGGCAATAAAAATTCAAAGGGGCAAAAACTCGTCGAATTCTTCTATCTGAATGAACTAGTCATCATGAACAGATAGTTTAAGCAGACCCTGAGAATGCTTTGTACGTGAATCTCGGCAAGATACACAGCGGAATTGTCCGAAATCAAACATAGTCTCAAAGATACATAGTTATATTATTATAAATAAGGGTTTTAGCAGTACCATTAAATCTACTAAAGCCTATCTGGGTGCAGACATAGAGTTAGATCACAACCCCATTATTGCAAAAATTAAGATTCAACTAAAAACATACAGAAAAGCTACAATCCGTCCGGAACGGATCGTCTGATACGCTATCCTCCTTTCTATAAAGTGGGTGTGGCCAATTGCATTTCGTACTCAAACATGGCTACAGCCTCGAACGTTTGAGGATGTTACATGTAAAATTTTATCAAAATCGGTTTTTTGATGAAAACGCCCCAAAAAAGTGGGTGTGGCCAAAACTGTTCTATGGGTGAATTGTAGGGAATATGAATGCCTAAATATTTGGACTTAACAAAATTTTTCGGTTTCATATAATTTAGTGAAGTTATAAAAAAGTAGGCGTGGCAGTGGGCGGATGTAAAAAAATTTACACTTCTACTGTATCTTTTCGTCAGAAGCCCAGATATGAAATCTCAGCGTCCTAGTTAAAAATTTAAGGCCCAAAAATCGGTTTTATGATGGAAACGCCCCCAAAAAGTGGACGTGGCCAAAACTTTTGTATGAGTGGATTGTAGGGAGTCTGAATGCCTAAATATTTGGTCTTAACAAAATTTTTCGGTTTCATTTAATTTAATGAAGTTATGAAAAAGTGGGCGTGGCAGTTGGCGGATTTAAAAAAAATTTAACCCTTGTACTGTATCTTTTTCTCAGAAGCCCAGATATGAAATTTCATCACCCTAGCTCAAAATTTAAGGCCCAAAAAGCGGTGACATACGGACGGATGGACGGACGGACGGACGGACGGTCATCGCTCAATCGATTTCGCTATTGATGCTGATCACGAATATATATACTTTATAGGGTCTATCTCGATTATTTCTCTATGTTACAAACTATGTGTCAAACTTAATATACCCTTAGGATAGGGTATAAAGACAAAGTAAGCCGATTGTAAGAATACATCGGAGACCTTTTTCTGGATGAAAGAGATCCTTTTCTCGGATCTGAGGGATCAGAAATAATGAAATAATTACAATTCATCCTGAACGGACGGTATATTACCCTATCCTTCTTTGTATCAGCTCTAATAAAGTGGGCGTGGCACACTGTGTTTTTTATGGTGCAGGGAAATAAATTCACGGACAATAACTTCACATGAGAATTAACTTCACCTCGAGTGGGAAATAACTTCACCTTTTTTTTGTGAAGTTATTGCCCACTGAAGGAGAGCAAATATGAAATAAATTTATTTATAAGGTTTTTGTATAATTTTATTAACATTATGAATAACAAAATAAAATTACTTCTTGGGTCAGTCAGGTCCTCCTGCAACTCCCCTGCTTGGGGACACCGTTGGATTTGGAGTAGGTACGAGGTTGGGTGTATGCAAATTTCTTTATACGTAATCATGTTCTTGAATTATAATAAGATGTTAAGGAAATTGTTTCCCACAAAAAAGTGCAGATATTGCTCACATATAATGGGAAATAACTTCACTTAAAAAAAGTGAAGATATTGCCCACTCGAGGTGAAGTTATTTCCCATATGAAGTTATTGCCCGTGAAGTTATTTCCCTGCACTGTTTTTTATACGCTATCCTTAAAGGTACATTAAGTTTAAGACATAGTGTGTAACATATAGAAATAATCGGATAGACCACATGAAGTACCGTAGTGGCTAGTAAAAAGTAACACACTTGAAGTAGTCCAAAAACGATTTTGAAAACAATTTGGAGAACGAATTCATACTTTTTTGTGATAAGGAAGAACCCAGTGGCCCCCTTTACTAAGGGTATAAAAAGGGAACTGGCCCCTCAGGTTGGGAGTTGTGCGTCGGGGTAACTTTCCTACCATGGAAAAACCAATTAGTGTCGATTCCGCAACGAGCTTCGGATAAAGATGATCCTACAGTTAATGACCCCAATAAGGACAAAGGATCTGGACGTGGAATGTTCGGGTCCTTAACCCAGCCGGGCAAAAGAAGGACGAGAATCTGTGACGTATAGAAGAAGAGCAAGAAGTAAAAAAAACACATATAGCCTTAATAAGAGGTATACAATGCGGCGCTGAAAAGAAGGATGATGGCTGCACGTGAGCTATACGAGCAGAAGAGACGGGAAGAAGAAAAAAGCACGAGAAGCGCGCAGTCAAAGATATTGAGAGGTTATACTCCAGGAATAATGTACGAAAGTTTTACCAATAGGTAAAAAGAACGTGGCAAGCCAACAAGACACGTTAAGAAGAAGCCTGTAGAGATGAAGAAGGAAACCTCGTAGTAGAGTCATAGTTGGATCTGATAATATGGAAAAACTTCTTCTGCAGACTGTATAACGGCGACGATGACCAACATCCCGCTGTCATTCAGAATGAACCATTCAACATGGACGATAATAGCCAAAACGTCCGTCCACCTGTTTAAAACGAAGTGAGGAAGCTTGATAATATTCAAGCTTTAATCGAACAAGGCGGGTGGACCTGACGGCTTACCAGCCAAGCTGTTCAAATGGAAATGACCTGGTAGAGAGCATACACCAACTGAGATTAGTGAATGTAAGATGAATGGAATCTCAGCACCGGTTGCCCGATCCACAAGAAAGGAGACCTCCTAATTTGCGCCAATTACAGAGACATCAGTCCCCTCAACATCGCGTACAAGATCCTATCTGCCTGTGTGAACGTCTGAAACCCTTCGTCAACAACATGATTCTGCCCTATCAGTGTGGTTTCAGACCATGAAAGTCCACAGTCGATCAAATTTTCACACTTTGGCAGATCCTGGAAAAAACTCAAGACGTCCAAATTCGATACCCATCATCTCTTCATCGGTTTTAAGGCAGCATATGACAGCATCTATAGAGACGAGCTATACAGAGCCATGTCTAGTTTACACATCCCTGCCAAACTCGTTCGCCTGTCAGGATGACGTTGGAGAATTCTCGCTCCATCAAGGTCGGTAACGATTTCAATCTTTTAAAAGTCTGTGCAACTATTAACTTATGCCGAACGACGATGCGTTCGCTAGTATTGAAATGGAAGCTGCCACAATGGGTTTAGCGGTAAATGAGGGCAAAACCAAGTATATGCTGCCAACCAGAAGGGACACACAACATCGATGAATTGAACAGAACGTCACAATCGACAGGTGTAACTTTGAAGTAGTAAGGGACTTTGTCTACTATACTATAAACTGAAAACAACAGCTCAGCAGAAATAAAACGAAGAATAAGTCTTGCCAATCACTGTTTCTTTGCGCTGAGAAGGAGTACTAAGGCCCTATCTTGAACAACTAAGGAAACTGTATATAAGACCTTGATCATCCCAGTCCTCCTTTATGGCGCTGAAGCTTAAACTCTACCTAAACCAGACGAAGATATTCTCGGTCGCTTGGAGAGAAAGATTCTTCGTAAAATTTTAGGGGCTGTTTGCGTTGACGGGCTAGTCAGAAAACTGCGCATCAATCGTTTGAGATGGCTAGGACATGTGGACCGAATGGGCATCGGAGAAACAACGCAGTAGAGGAAGATCTTGCATTAGGTGGTGCGCACAAGTATTGACTTGGAGTACACAAATTGGATAAGAACCTGGCTAACCGGAGAGGCTTATTGGTTGAGACCCAGGGTCACCCCAAACTGTAGCGCCACCTAAGTATTTGTGTACAATTGTGTACATTGTGTACGTACATACATACCTTATTTGTGGAAAATCTCACTTTTCGGGCTTTTTTTCATTTAAAAAACCTATTTCGATGAAATTTTGTATGTAACATCCTCAAATCTTCGAAGTTATCGTAGTAATTCAATGAAAGCTGCAGTTTTCCACTCCTGCTTCAATAGTGCTGAAACAAGAGAAGAAGAATAGGGTATTATACCATCAGTACCAGACGTGTTGTAACTTCCCGTATGTTTTTTTTTCTAAATTGTTCGTAATACTATGTAGACATGAACCCATCCTCTGATCGCTCCTATGCTTTATCCAATCGGTTCCATAATTGCTTCGAAAAAAATGAACCGCCTTGTTACAATAAATAGTTGCGGTCACTTTGTAACAACCCTGAATAAAGTGCACGACTGGGTCGTACTTACTTGCAATTCATTGCATGTTGACAATCTTATAAGGACTAAAATTCAAATCTAGTTTTTCTTACACTTACTTAGGTGATTGCACAGCGGAGAGTCTCTCGCTCAGGCGCTCTCTGTAGACTCTGGCTACTCCAGTTGTGCTAAGGCTTCCAACGTTGTGCATTTACCATCCACAAACGCCAACAATCTGTTTAACCAGTATCGCGCCATCATCAAAGGGGTAGCAGAGACCACCATAGGCTACCAACCACCACCCAAAAAGAGCCCTTAGTATGATGATGAATGCGTACGCCGGAAAAAGGTGACAGAAAATGCACACTTGCAAGCGCTGCAACGCAAAACAAGGGCAGAGAAGAGTATCGAACCAGAAGAAGGGAGGAGAAGAAGATCCTGCGTAAGAAGAAAAGGGCCCACGCAGCCTCCCAGCTCAAGGATATCGAAGAGTCCCGCTATAGGAACAACATCCGGATGTTTTTCAGGAAAGCCAAGCAACTGGCAGCTGGCTTCAAGCCCGGAACGCAGGCTCTTCGAAACAGTGAAGGAAACCTAGTCACCGAAGCACAGGGAATAGTAGATGTATTTAAGCAGCATTTCCAGCAGCTACTTAATTGGCAGGTAGAGAGAGTGATAGGGCAAGAATAGAACCCGCATCCAGTCAATGAAGAATCCATTTCCCCTCCTACTTTTGAAGAGGTCGGCTCAGCTATCAAAAAGCTGAAGAACAACAAGGCCGCCGGCTCTGATGGTCTACCAGCAGAGCTTTTCAAACATGGTGGTGATGCTTTGGTAGGGTGCATGCACCAAGTCATCAACCAAGTATGGGTGGATGAAGTCATGCCCGATGACTGGACTATCAGCTCTTCAAGAAAGGCGATCCTATGTCTTATAAGAACTACCGAGGCATATCCCTGCTTAACGTCCCATATAAGATCCTATCCAACGTACTGTGTGAACGTCTGAAGCCTTTCTGCACCACACTAATCGGCACGTACCAGTGTGGCTTCCGGTCCGGCAGATCGACGATCGACTAAATTTTCACACTAAGGCAAATACTGGAAAAGGCCAACGAATTTCAATTCGAGACTCACCATCTTTTCATCGACTTTAAAGCCGCATATGATAGCATTCATCGTCTTGAACTCTACAAGGCGATATGGCCGAATTCGGGATCCCAGCTAAACTGATCCAGCTGTGCCGCGTGACGCTGGATAACACGCGGTGCAACGTGCAATTCGGCAACAGTTCCTCTGAACTATTCCAAACATGTACCGGATTTCGGTAAGGGGATGCGCTATCATGTGACTTCTTCAATCTTGTGCTGGAACAGATAGTGCGCAGGGCAGGTGTGAACACGGAAGGCACTATCTTCAACAAATCTGTCCAGCTGCTGGGATACGCAGACGACATCGACATCATCGGTCGGCTTTTACGGCAATTGAAGAACAGGCGAAACGAGTTGGCCTTGAAGTGTATGAGGACAAAACCAAGTACATGTTGTCAACATACAAAGAAGCATCTGTACACCGCCTAGGACCGAACGTCACTGTTGGCAACAGTAACTTCGAAGTGGTTAAGGAGTTTACCTACCTCGGAGTAATGACACCTTAGTGGAGATTCGACGAAGACTTACCCTAGGAAACTGCTGCTACTTCGGTTTGGCTAAACAAATGGGTTCAAAACTCCTAACTCGGAAGACGAAATGTATGCTCTACAAAACTTTGATCCTTCCAGTTCTGCTGTATGGAGTCGAGTCTTGGACGATACGATTGTTTGTTCAGCGGAACTTCAGGAATCTTCCCTTAAGTGATTGACCTTCTTAACTGGGACACCCTATATAACAGCAATAAAAAATTAAAAAATTAAAATAAAACTAATACATTTTTTTCTAATAACAATTAACCTTACTCCATATTTAACGCGTCAAAAGTAAGTAAGCATGTAACTTCTTCCGTTTAATATGGATTAGTTATTTTTTTCTGTTAGAAATGTACATGGATATTAAGGCAGAGGTAAGAATTTGTTCTTACGTTACTGCAGAGTGTAGGCTGGTTGTGTTTAAAGCTTAAAAGTAGTGCAATTTGAAATTTGTTTGTAATGAAGAGTGAAATGTGTTTTGAAATGCTTAGCATTATAGTCAATTAAAGAAAAAAGGATACTCGTATCGGGCAATTGGCCAAATAGTTAATAGGAACCATGTTTCTCTGAAAAAAATTATTAATGAATTTGATGCATTTAAAAATCGCAAAATTTCAAACGGACAAATAGACAAAGAAAGGTAAATAAAACAAAAGCAAGCTAAATTGTGACTGAAGTCAGACAAAATCCCAGTTCAAATACAGTTAAAATTATGGAAAACATATCAATAACATCCGAAAAAACAGTTTGTCGAGTACTGTATTGCGAACATTGCATAGATCGGGCTTACATGGTAGAAGTGCTAGAAAACCATTTAAGCATCTGAACTAAATAAAGATAGTGCTTACATTTAGCAAAAAAAAAGGAAATACTGAGATTTCGTTTTGGAAAAACATTTTATTTACAGACGAAAGGAAATTTGAGATTTTTCAAAGCCACACAAATCAAAATGTGTGTAGAAAAAAGAACAAAGAATTAAGTAAACAAAATACTAGGAGCACAGTAAAGCATGGAGGTGGTTAAGTGATGGTATGGGGGTGTATGGCACCATCTGGGGTAGAGAATCATATCTTTATTAAAATTAAATTGACTACGCAAGACTATCTAAACATACTAAAGAATAACATGCAACCGAGCGTAGGCAAATTAGGTATGGTTAGGAATGCATGGAGAAATTCGCGAAAGGACTAATTAAAAGCAATAAGACTTTAATTGAAGCATGGTCCTAAATATCCTCCGATGTTACAAGGGAACATGATATGTTCATGCTACGTAGACTTAAAGAAGTCTAAAGATGATCAAACAAAATATTGAGTTTTGTTTCTACGATATTATTTTTATGAATTCCTTAAAGATATTGTTAAGTAAGTAAGGTTAATTGTTAAATAAAGCTTTTGTTTTGTATCATTGAAATCTATTTTTTATTAATTTTTTTGTTTAAAATGAAAATTACATCAGAAATCACGTAGGTGTTTACTCACTTTTGACGCTCAGTGTATATACACTGCTGTGCAAAATAATAAGCACTCTTACTATAGGTGGATATTTTCGCGTTTCACACTCTTAAGGATAATAGAAATTCTTTGTTTGGCATTTATACTCCTGACTTCAAAGTAAAGGTACAAATTAGAGACAACAACAGTCTCAATAATATTGAGTTCAATGAAGTATACGCTTTTGTATGATGAAGTCACGTTTTCTGGTGTGCAAAATAATAGGCACAGAAACAAAGTCGATAATTTTTTATTTGCCAGAATATTTATTTTAATTATGTTAGTGAGGATGAAAGACAATTAAAATGTTAATTTGAATTATAGGGTTTGTCAATTATTTTTCGGAAATTCTATCATTTCTGAACAGACAAATAAGCACTGTTCATTAGAACTAGGAGAAATGATAAAAAATATGAAAAAGGATGGAAACTCTTTGTGAGTTATTGCTAAAACAGTCTCGTGTTCTTTAGGATCCGGCATTAAACAGTAGGCCCCTTCCATTCGTGTGAAGAATATAACACGCACAACACGATTGGTTGTGAGAAGCTAGGCCCTGGGTCCCATGGACCTGTTGTGCCAAAAATTTGTATTTTTTTTTTTTGGTGTTCGGCTAATTCATGGGATACAAGATACTCTGACGATGGAAAAGTATGTTGAAATTTTAGAAACTGATATGATTCCGTATGCTGAAGAGAATAAGACGTTGCTTTGCTAAATTCAATACGACAGCGATCCTAAACACACTGCGCAAGTAATTAAAAGGTGGTTTTAGGATACAAATGTTATAGTTCTTGAGTGGCTAACACAGTCCCCAGGCCAAAATCGTGTTGAAACTCTTTGGGCGCATGTAAAGAGAGGTCTCAGCATTGCTCTGAAGCCACAAAATAAATTAGAGATGTGTCAAAATGTCAAAAAAAAATTTGGTACGAAATACCCAACTCAGTATATCATAAACTGATAAATTTAATGCCACGCAGGTTCAAAGTTGTGTTGAAAAATAAGGGTATGACTACCAAATTTTAATCAGAGCATTTAGACTAATTACAAATAATTTGCTTTTGTTTGAATTTTTTACTACTCACATAAATATACAAATTTTCTACTTAGTGTGCTTATTTTTTTGCACATCCAAAATGTGTTGAAGTTCTTTAAAACTTGATTTTTTTTAATGTTATTATTTGAATTCCAATTTTATGTTTTGATTGTTATTATTTCATTCATTAACACTAAAAATAATTATATTTTTAAGCAGATATTGTTATTTTATTTCACTACTCCAAAAAGACTAGTATCAAGTAGCCTGTGCCTATTATTTTGCACAGCAGTGTATATACATACATACATATATATATTAATTAAAAATTAATTATAATTAAAATTATAAATATAATAAAATCAGGTCCTCATTAGACAAATTTGTTCTGTTGAAAGGCTTCATAATATTTTCTTGAAAAGTGACCACGTCATCTTCAAGAAAAACATACATATGGTAAATGCGTGTTTATGCCGGATAGCTTTTTTGATTGAGGTATTTGCTGGTTATTCATTCATTCAGCAAAGACCACCATCAGATACTCGTCCGTTTGTCTTGTAATCTTCATCTACTATAGCTAAAATTGCTAAGTCTTTTTGTAATTAAAGTAGTAATACACAGTATTTGTTGGCTTTATAATGCTTATGTGGGGCGGTAAAGACTAACAATGATGGTTCGCTAAATGACGAGAAAGAGCCACTGTAGCCGAAGATCATGCAGCTCTGTTAGTAAGACCTCCTTATAATTTGTTGACGACCTTTGGCTATCGTACACGGACAACGATCGGTTTCTGGAACGTTAAGACCCTCCTCGACTCACTCCAGGAAGGGCCTCAAAACGCCAGATTCCTCCAATTAGAGCGTGAGTTCACGCTATATAAGATAGATATCTTAGGGCTGAGTGAGATAAGATTGTTCGATGCTGGGGAATACTGCTCCCCAACAGAAAACACTGTCATGCTCTACTCTGGTAGACCAGCTGGAAGCGCGCGTAGGTCCGGAGTAGGACTAATGTTAACTTCAGCAGCAAGAAGCAGCCTCATATCCTGGAAACCTCACAGTGACCGGATATTGACGGCTAGATTCCAGAGCAGAGTAAGAAAAATTACTATCATACAGTAGCGACTGAGGATGATAAGGACAATTTTTATAGCCATTTAGGCTCCAAACGCCTAATGGGGTCATATGGTGATGGGGGATTTCAACGCCAAGGTAGGAAGCGACAAAGGTATGTTTAAGCACGTGATGGGAATTCACGGCCTTGGAGACCGGAATGACAAAGGTGAGCGGTTTGTGGACTTCTGCAATACCAACCGTCTAGTTATTGGAGGTACACTGTTTAAGCATAACACCTGCCACAAGATCAGTTGGGTCTCAACTCACAGGCAGCGAACATCCAACCAGATCGATCACATTGCGATCAGCCGCCTCTTCAGAAATTGTCTCCTAGACGTCCGCAACAGACGTGGAGCCGACATCGGACAAGAACGCGACCACCATCTTATGTTAGCTTTTATACGCCTTGGTACTGCATCCGTCAACAGCAACCGCTCAAATTTGCTCAATATTACCAGGTTTAATACCGACAGGCTCAGGAATCCCCAAGTGCGCCAACAATTCAGGGACCATCTTGCCTTAGAAGCAGAAACAATCAGCAGCACAATGCAGGAAAGCGTTGATGACCACTGGAATGCTGTGAAAAATGTTTTTGATACTGGGGCACGCACCTACGTCGGTAAAAGGCAGAAAAGTCACCGCACATGGCCATCGGCAGACACCTGGAGACGGATCGAAGAGCGTACAGCAATCAAGGCTCGGATTGCAGCGGCCTCAGCAGTGAGAACCAAACTAGAAGCCCAATATCGCGTGAAAAAGAAGGAAGTGCAGCGTAGTGTGAGACGTGACAAACGTCAATATATCGACTCACTTGCCTCAAGGGCTGAAGAAGCAGCCAGCAGGTGTGACAGTAGGACTGTCTATAGCAGCACCAAGGTGCTCCTTGGTGGTCGGAACTCCAAGCAACATCCAGTGAAGAGTTTAGATGGCAACCTTCTGATTTCGGATGAGGATCAGCTCACTAGATGGAGAGAACACTTCACTACAGTCCTTAATCGCTTAGACGATGGTGATATGATCTCGAACTCTAATGACTCTTCCGAAGCAACAATTTCCCGAATTCGCACCGGACCTCCCAGTAAAAGTGAAATAATAACAGCAATGAAGTCCCTCAAGAAAAACAAAGCGGTGGGTATCGATGGCATCCCTGCCGAACTATTTCAAGCGGCGCCAAATACATCGGCAGAACTGCTACACCCGCTCATACGAAGAGCGTTGGTAAATGAGCAATTTCCGCAGGAGTGGAAAAGAGGGATGATCATCAAGCTTCCAAAAAAGGGAAATCTGATCGATTGTGGAAATTGGAGAGGTAAATGCGTTCTCCCAGCCGTAGCCAAGATAATAGCTAGAATCATGCTAGAGCGAGTTAAAGAACATTTAGATCCAGCTCTCGACGTCGAGCAGGTAGGTTTTCGCGCTGGATCTTCCTGCATCGACCACATAAACACCTTGCGGATTATAATAGAGCAATGCGTCGACTACAGGTCTCCGCTACATCTACTGTTTATCGACTTCGAGAAGGCTTTCGACAGCTTGAATCGAGATACTATCTGGTTGGCCTTGCGCAGGAGAGGCGTCCCAGAGAAACTCATAGCTATTATCAAGGCTACATACGAGGGTAGTAAGTGTCACGTCTTACATAATGGTAAGGTGTCGGAGGACTTTGAAGTCCATAGTGGAGTACGTCAGGGGTGCATACTGTCACCGCTTTTGTTCTTGGTGGTCATCAGCGATGTACTCCGTGCAGCACTGACGGAAGGTAATCATGGGATTCGATGGACTATGACATCTTATCTTAAACATCTCGACTACGCTGACGATGTTTATCTACTCTCACATCGGACAAAGGACCTACATCTAATGGTCCAAAATCTAGAAGCTGAGGCAAACAAAGTGGGGCTTAAAATAAACACAGCCAAAACAAAAGCCCTGAGCACTTCTGACACCCGCGCTCAACTCAACATTGCCGGACAAGTAGTCGAAAAGGTAGACAGCTTTCTATATCTAGGAAGTGTGGTCTCGGCTAACCGCGGTGGCACCGAACTGGATGTATGCAGCAGAATCGGGAAGGCAAAAGCTGCGTTCGGAATGCTATCCAAAGTCTGGAGAAGCAATGTTCTCAGCACAAGAACCAAGCTGTGACTGTTCTTGGAAGGTGGATACCACTAATACACGCAAGCTGCAGACCTTCATAAATAAATGTCTAAGAATTATCTTGAGAATTTTTTGGCCCAATCGGATATCCAACGAACAACTTTATGAGAGAACGGGCCAAGAACCTATAGACATTACTATACGAAGGAGAAAATGGCAGTGGATTGGACACACACTACGGCGTGAAGACAACTCCATTGCGAAATATGCCATGCAGTGGAATCCGCTCACCCAAGCAGGCAGAACTGCGGGACGCCCTAGGCAGACGTGGCGCAGAACAGTTGAGGAGGAATCAAGCTCTTTGGGAATGAGTTGGAGGCAGCTCAAACACGTTGCAGAACTCCGAACAAGATGGCGCGCAGGCGTTGTTGACGCCCTATGCCCCTCGAGGGGTGAAAGGATTTAACTAACTAACTTTATTAAATGTTTCAATGCTTTGAACAAAGCCCAACAGGTTTCAATGACGATATCATCCAAACTTCTGGCCGAAATTCTTGTTAGAAATTTGAGGACTTCATAACTTTGACCTGAAGCCAGAAATTGCAAAGTTGCCGATATCTTCTTTGATTATGAAAGGAGTCACCTTGGCTAACAAATAGTTATATGCATTACTATCCATATGCAGAAAATTTTTGTAGTCCTCAGAAGACGAAAACGGCAGTTCTTTTAATTATTGCGTATAAATGTTCTCCTTTGCTTCAACCATTCCTTTGTAAAATTTCTTTTCTTTTTACGTTGTGGCCAAAGTTCCTCCTCTTCATTCTCTATTAACTCACTCAAAATTATGATGTTAAACAATTTTCTTTTTGCAGCCATAATAATAGAAACAAAAACAAAAATTTTTTGAAACAATATAAAAAATAAAATTTTGCACTTTCACGAATCAACTAAAAATAATGATGAGTTATGAAGATGATGAGTGCATAACGTGAAGGCGCAAGGAAAAATTATGTTCAATTGTCTACGGCCCGCTTAATGGATCGGGCATCTGGTGCTTAGGATCAACAGGCATGCTTTCATCGGACCGTATCTTAAAGATAAGCTTGTACATATGTAATAAGTCAATATCCTGCCGCTTTATAAAGCTCAGTTCTTAGGTCATTAGCTCTTGTGGGACTTCATTCTGGTAATGGTAGCTTCCTCCAGATTAAGACTAACAGACTGCCTGACATCGGGCCTTTAGCGTTCGTCGCCGTTTAACAGTCTGCAGAAATAATTTTTCCAGATTTTCAGCAGCGCTTGCGGATAAGAAATGTATGAAGTGCTAAAATCAGTTGGTACTTCGGTTTTGATACTATCTTTTCTCGTTCATGTATTTTGTGCTTCATACATACATTTCACGAATATTTTCGATGTGTCCCTTAATTGAGGTTTTTTTTATGTACATATGTACATATCTCTGAGAAATTCTTGAGCTCCTCGCAGAAATTGCTGATTTTACCCTGGATATCGCTAAAAGTTTATTCAAATCTGGTCTTCAAACATTTCGAGTGTCAACTGTGAATTCCTGGCAATATAAAAAGATATAATAACAAGCAAAACCAACCACACATCCACTGTCATTGTTCAGATCACCACCATCGAGCATATGGCATCACAACCTATGCGAAACCATTAATAGCGATGTTCACACTGATTAAAATCTTCATCAAATCTGATCGACGTTTTTTCGACAAACAACAGCACAAGTGGTAAATAGGGAAAACATTTTTTAGTGGACGTACTCAAATTACTAGCACTCCTAGCAGGTCGTATTTTAGAAGAAATAAAGTGCACAACTGAGTCTTACGTACTTATCTTAATGCTATAAGTTGACAATTTTATCCTGCATTTTTGATGAAATTGATAACATAAAACTTGTGTTGATAAGATCACTGATGGTGATCTGGGAGTTTCCAAATATTTTTTTTGTAAAAACGCCCTTAAAAAAGTGGGCGTTTACTTATTATACGTATGAGGTTTTATATAGGTACGTATACGAAATGTTATAATTAACATTTTCGATTTCAAACTCTGGTTCAGGGCTATATGTTAATATGTATTAACGTATTCGATTTCGAAGCCTGATCAAGGGTTATATATACATACATAGACTTCTACTTGCAGTCTTCAACCCAAGACGCGTAAAAGCATATAATTCACAAGAATAACATTAACATCGAGCAAAAACAATACATCTAGACAAGATATAGGCGGTCGTCGACTGACTAGCTCAGCCACCATATCAGGACGAAACGCATTTTTTGGAGTTGAGACTAATATTTATTCTCAAAATTGTTACACTCCACGTAACATACTACGTATTAACAAGCAATAATTACTACGTAGGTATTAATAAAGGATTCTGGTTCTTACGACCCAGTCGTGCACTTTGTTTTATTGACATTGTTTATTACTATTTTTTTATGTTTAAAATTGTCAATTGTTTGGTATTTAATGCAAAGTGAAATGCATTTAATTTAAATACATATTTATGGGATTATTTTTTTCTTTATTTTCAGTGATAAATTTACTCGTTTCTGTCAATGGAAAAATTTAGAGCTTAATATGCAAGTAAGTACATGCTAAATAGTGTGGAGTAATGCAAAAGATATGCATGTATGTATGTTTTCGGTGTAATTGACCCATGTAGGACATTCAACACAATAAATTTACCAAAAAATGGAAAATTTTATGTCATTTATTCAATTGCAAACAATTATTATAATTTACAGTTGATTATAATAAACTTAATATGTACTAAAAAAGAACAATAGTTGACGCAGTACAAGATAAGATCTAGATTATTACAACCCTTCGTGTTGTGCTTGTTATATATTTCTTACACATGAAATCCCTTTCATCCCTAATGTTTACTGCGCTGTAATGTACACATTTAAAACTAAATAATACAAATTTCTGTTAAATTTTAAAATTATATTTATAATATAATACATATTTGCATCTTTTTTTAAGAACTATAATTTGAACATCATTTTCAGAAATCTGAAGTCTAATATAATGCAACTATCTTATTGGATTTATTATAATCTATCTTTCTTTTCCCCTTTTACAAGATGTTTGTCGAGACCTGGCTTAATTGAAAATAAAATTATTTAGTTATTCAGATTCAAATAATTTTCGCCGTTTTCAGTAAACTCTGTTTATACCCTACCCTAAGGGTAAGTACATAGACCCTATAAAATACATACAGTCAGCCACAAAATTCTACATACAGCCCTAAAAATTGCTAGATCAAAGCTTATAGACAAAATTGCAATTTTATTTCTTTACTAGATGACACGTTATTGTTTAAAAACATGACAAAACAAAACTAAGTGATTTCCTCACAATAATTCATATTATTATTATTATTATTATAAGTTTATTGACAACAAAACTAAATTAAATTGACAATAATGGTATATTTAGCTTGAGCAGCTAGGGCTTTCAGCTAGTTGAACATAAGATTTAATTTTATATAAGGTTTTCTATGTTAAGTGATGTCATCAGCCTATATACATTGTTTACATTGTCAAGTATGTATGACCCATCCACAGTCTGATATATATTTTTATTTTTTATGTGAAATATCTTCAGGGTAGTATGATTTTTCGGCATTGGGATTAAATTGTTTGTAGATGTGTTGATAGTTTGACCAGTTTGTTTTTCTTTTATATTTCCAAGTCTTCAGTAGATATTTTTTTATGTCTTCTTTGTTGTAGACGAAAAAAGTTCTAAGAGGTTATTTTAAAGCCGATTTAGCAACAGCGTCTGCAACTTCGTTGCCCTTAATCCCGAAGTGCCCTGGGACCCAACAGTTTTTTAGTTTTCCACTCCTAGATATGAGTTTGTCACGGATGGATTCGATGATTTCGCTGCCATTGTCTATGTTTTTAATGGCTGTTACAGAGGATAGGCTGTCTGTGAAAATGATAGTCTTACTGTTTTTGGATGTGTTAATTGCACTGAGGATGGCAAAAGCTTCTGCTGTAAATATTGAGGTGAAGGTTGGAAGAAGGCCTTTACAAATTATTGATAGGTCCTCTCCAATGACAGCGAATGATGTTTCGTTTTGCGCTTTCGAAGCATCTGTAAACATAAATTCCCATCCTTGTTCTTTGTGGCTTTCTGCCACGTCCAAAAACATGGTTTTGAACACTTCGTTACTTGTTGATGTGATTGAATGTTTGCTGAGGTCAGTGTGTATGGAGTCTTTTAGTAAATTCCACGGCGGACGGGATGTTGATTTAATGTTTTGAATGACAATTGGAATATCAAGGTCTTTTGGGGACGTAAGAGCAGATAATAATGTCGATTGAAGTCTTGGGGTTTTTTTCCCTTTTAGAATTTTTTTGACGTCATTTTGAGTGGGTGATATTCTGGATGAATTTAATTTTTGTATCTTCTATCTTCTTTCTGTAATGTGTGGCAATTCAGCGTCAGTTTGGAGGTTTTGAATTGGGGTTGTACGAAAGACCCTCATACCGCTTCTGATGGCTGCGTGGTACGGTGTTGTGATGAGTTCAGTTGTTGATTTTGAACATTTACCATATATTGCTAAACCATAGTCGATCTTAGATAAAATTACAGATTTTATTACGTTTATGATAGTATTAATGTTGCAATTGCTGTTCTTAGAGGAAAGGTATTTTATAAGGTTAACTCTAGTGTTAAGGCCCTTTTTCAAGTTGATACAATGGGATTTAAATGTAAATTTGGAATCGGATATAACTCCAAGTATTTTAGCAAAATTCACATTGATTATATTTGTGTTATTAAATAATACTGAGATGTTCTTATTGCAATTATATTTTTTACATAAGTGTAGAATTTCACATTTTTGTATTGAAAGTTTCGAACCTGAGTATTGCCCCCATTCTGAAAGGTTTTGAAGAATATTGGTGAACGTGGTAGCAATAGATGTTAAGTCTTTGCAACTGGAGTAGACTATAAGATTGTCAGCATAAAGTGTGTGACCTATTATGTTGTGACGGTCGACTATAGAGCTGATTTGGTTGAATGCAATTCATAGAAAACTATCCATTTCGTTTTCCGAGTAAGGAGTTTTGAACCCATTTGTTTCGCCAAACCGAAGTAGTAGTGGGTAAGTCTTCGTCGAATCTGCACAAGGTGTCATTCGTGGAGTTGATATTTACTTCGAAGTGGTTAAGGAGTTTACCTACCTCGGAGTTGTTGCCAACAGTGACGTTTAGTTCTAGGTGGTGGACAGATGTTTCTTTGGTTGTTAACAACATGTACTTGGTTTTGTCCTCATTCACTTCAAGGCCAACTCGTTTCGCCTGTTCTACAATTGCCATAAAAGCCTCTAAAACGGCGCGCTGGTAGCGACCGATGACTTCGATGTCGTCTGAGTATCTGCTGCTAATATAAATACATATAACCTAAATGTTTAAGAGTCGTAGTTCTGCTGTAATATCCTGCTGTTTTCAGCCCTAATGCTTCAGGTGAGACGAGTAATTCATCACGTAAAATATTAAAGTTCTGATAGGAATCCACATTACCATTAGAACTAGTATTCCGACACAATCGCGCATAAACGGTTTTTCATTAAGAGGGTTCATTATGTTTTTTTTTATTAAATGAAACCACTTGTGTTTAAGATACAAAAAAGTTAAAATACCATCGATGCGATTAATTATGAAAAACACAACATCATTCAAAAGTTCACCACGGAAGCGCCTCGAGTACAAGTAATCAGCTTCGAATTGAGATAACTACAAAATACCCAAAATTAAAATCCCCAAACTAAAAACTCCCCAATTTTTGAAAAATCCCCAAGCACAAAATCCCCAAACCTAAAATACCCATGTTATCCCCACGATCATTAGCGCGGGGAAGCGGTAGCGGAGCGAGCGGTGAAGTCATTTTGGACATTCTATGAAGGATTTAATGTCAACGATTTGTGATTGGGGATTTTGGATTTGGGGATATTGACTTGGAGATTTCAGTTTGGGGATTTTAATTTTGGAGTTTTCGTACCCAACCCTTTCGAATTTATCCCAACAAAAGTCAGCCAACATGCTCCAATAGCGATGATCATTGACTGTGACCCCTCCTGCATGAAACTTGCAAACGTTGTTGAATTGTATACTTTCTCATAATTAGTTAGAGAGTATAGACAAACAAACGTCAAAACAATCCGCAGCTAATCACGAATAGCTGAAAAAACCTATCGGGATAATTTACTTTTGTACTCAGAACCAATAACTAAATCGATTGAAACATGTCGTTTTTATGTACATATATATCGTAACCGGAAAGCATGATTGGTATAAGTCACAAAAACAAAAATTTACAGGGGACGATTTTTTGGGTTTAAATTGAATTATAGTCACATTTCTTCAACCTTTTCATAACTTCACTATTTTACTCGAAATCGAAAAAATGTGTTAACATCAAATATTTACTTAACAAGCATCTCCAGGTAGCCCTAAGTTTGTTTATGTCCCCTTCAACTTGTGCGCGCCACCTAAGGCGAGGTCTTCATCTATTGCGTTGTCCCTCCGGGTTTGATTCCAAGACTACGGGCCGGAACATTTGTGTCCATCCGCTCTACATGTCCTAGCCATCGTAAACGACTGATGCGCAATTTTTTGACTAGGTCGATGTCGCTGTACAGCTAGTATAGTTCGTCGTTAGATCTCCTTCTCCAAAGCCCGTCAACGCAAATAGGACCAACAATTTTGCGAAGAATTTTTCTCACGAAAGACAGAGGATATCTTCATTCGCTTTTGATAGAGTCCCAGCTTCAGAGCCATAAAGCAGGACTGGGATGATCACGGTCTTATATAGAGTCTCCGTAGTTGTTCGGGATAACGCCTTACTACTCAATTGCCTTCTCAGCCCAAAGAAACAGCGATTGGCAAGAGTTATTCTTCGTTTAATTTCTGCCGAGGTGTTATTGTAAGAATTGATAGCAGAGCCAAGGTGGACTAAGGCCCTTACTACCTCAAAAGGCTATAACGGTAAATGGAGTGAAAATAGACCCCCCCTGCCACATGATTTTTGTTCGCCAGGACTGTAGGAATCTCTCCTTCAAGAATTGTCCCTCTTAACTGAGACACCCTGTATACGTCACAATTTATCATCCTCTTTTTGTCAGGCCCATCCCAGTCTGGGGCCCCGGTAGTTATTTGGCTCAGCACGGCTTGTTAAGGGTCTGAACATTCAACGTGCAGATCCGAAGGTCGTTGTCCTTGTTTCGTTTGTTGGGGTCGTCAACAGTATGATCATCTTTATCTGAGGCTTGTTGTTGCTTCGTAACAATGTTTTTAGTTTTACTGTTAGGGAAGTTAACCCGACGTACAACCCCCAACCTGGAGGATCAACTCTCTTTATATACCCCTAGTACAAGGGACCGGATTTTCCGGAGTCATTAACCCGCTTCCTGGATACGAGCGCTGTCATTGGCCCATTACGGGTTCATCCGCCATCAACTCTTTTCCAACATCCTGGTCCAGTATTGGAGATCCCTATAGACCTGTGATTCAAATATGTCGAAGCAGCTCAAATAGGGATAGCACTAATAGTTTGACCTGACTGGAACTAGTAGACGCTACCGTTGATTCAATCTAGGGAATTCGTCCGCCTGGATCAAGAGGAAGTGCTTTAGTTCGAAAGCACTCCTTACTTACTTAACGGGCTTCCAACCCGTGAGGAGTCTCTGCCTGAGACCCGGCTGCTTTCCACTCTCGTAGATCCCGGACACGTTGTTTCCAGTTGTCTAGACCAAGCGCTCTGGCATCCGCAATAGCTTGATCCTTAAAACGGAGGTTCGGTCTTACTTATCGTCTCGAATCTGGGGGCTGTGATTCGAAGATCCTCTTTGCTGGAGCATTATTGTCCATTCGCTCGATGTGGCCGAGCCAGTGTAGTCGACGTGTTTTGGCTTTTTGGACTACATCCACATCTTGGTACAGCTAATAGAGTTCGCGGTTGTATCTTCTCCTCCATTCGCCCTCCTCGCATACGGGACCGAATATACGACGAAGAATTTTTCTTTTGAAAGTGTTCAATATCTGCTTTGCTTTCCTGCTTACCGTCCAACACTCGGCTCCATACAGCAGGACTGGAAGGATCAAAGAGCATACATTTCGTCGTCCGAGTTAGGAGTTTTGACCCCATTTGTTTCGTCAAACCGAAGTAGAAAGCACTCCTCCTCCCTCTCTCATCTGCTATCACCAACGACCTTCCAAAGGGGTGGGCACGCCCACTTTTTATGGGTACTTTCATTAGAAACCCCATGTTGATGATTTTTTGTATGTAACATCCTCAAATGTTTGAAGTTATCGTATTAATTCAATACGAAAATTCAGTATGGTACGCCCACTTTATTAGGGCTTATGGAAAGGAAGAAGAATAGAGTCGTAGATACAACACGATCCACTCTAAACGGATTGTGGCTTTATGTTTGGGCCTTAAATTTTGACTAGGAGGATGAAATTTCTTACCTGGGCTTTTGGAAAAGGAGAAGCAGGACGAGTGTAAACATTTTTGAAATTCGCCCATTTTTTCATAATTTCACTATTTTACATAAAATGAAAAAAGTATGTTAAAGACCAAATTTTTAGATATTCAGATTGCTTACAATTCAGCTATGCATTCACCTATAACGATTTATATGAAATTTTGCATGTAATATCCTCAAATGTTCGAGGTTATCGTCGTAGTTCAGCATAAAATGCAATATGGCCACGCCCACTTTATTAGGGCTACATTGAAATAGAATAGGGAATCAAACGATCCGTTCCAAACGGATTGTTGCTTTTCTATATGTTTACACCCTATGTTTAAGAGTATATTAAGTGTACATATGTACATATGTAGTTTGGAACATAGAAAAATAATCGAGATAGACTCTATAAAGTACATATATACATATGTATATTCGTTGTTAGTATCAATAGCGAAATTGATTGAGCCATGTTCGTCCGTCCGTATGTCAACGCTTTTTAGGCCTTAAATTTTGAGCCTGGAGAATGAAATTTCATATCTGGGAAAGAGAAGCAGTACAAGTGTAAAAATTTGCCACCACTGCCCAATTTATATAAAAAAAATGTATCCTCTACACATAGTGATGTGAATACAAATCCAAAACACTCATATTATAAAAATAGACTATGGTCTTGTTATTTACAGAAAGGCTACAAAATCAATATTACAACTACTAAACTGAATATACAACGCAGCTTTCAAGTCCAATCTACGCGCATTCAGAACTTCACCAATCAAAAACATATTAGTTGAGGGCGTCCTTATATCCCACCTCGTTCCAAAAATTACTGAGTCGTACAGCTCTCCTATAACAAGCGAAAAAAGAAAAATCCAAAACTGCCCTCTAGAGCACTCAACTTAGCAAAAAGCATAGGACTTAGTTCAACTGTTAAATCTCTGCTTACCGAAAGTCATCACCCTAGACGCTACCTACAAACGCAATGGACACCAGGCTCTCTAAATTTAAATTTTGATGAAATTTTGCATGTAACATCCTTAAACGTTCGAAGTTATCGTTGTAATTCGAGAATTATGGCTGTATCCATGAGAATAGGGTATCAAACTATCCATTCCAAATAGATTGTAAAATTTTTTTATGTTTTATATATTTTAATGTTTTAACAATTTAATAAATTAATTTATTTATATTTTATTTATATTTTCAGCTTACGATGAATGATTTTAGTGTTCACAGAATAATAGGCCGAGGGGGTTTCGGCGAAGTTTATGGTTGTAGAAAAGCTGATACCGGAAAAATGTATGCTATGAAGTGTTTGGATAAAAAAAGAATAAAAATGAAACAAGGAGAAACTCTAGCCCTAAACGAAAGGACAATGCTATCTGCTGTTAGCACTGGAGTAAGTGCTGTTACCTAATTATTTTTTTATTGTGACATTCAGAGATACATTTCTATGTTGCATCGATTTTTCGTATGTGAAATTAAAGCTAGAAATTTAATCAATATTTTACAAGTCCGTCAAATTTGATTTTTTTTATTGTTTTTCATTATAAAGAGGGGAAGTACGTCCAAAGTCACATGCTGAATTTTGTTTTGGTTCACAAGATTTCAACAAATATAAATTAATAGTTTTTTAAAACTACCCAAAAAAACCATTTTGCTAATGGGTATGGGCATAATGACTTACATGAGTTATGAAATCACTACACCGGGATAAAACGCCAATTGGTTAGCAATACATAATTGCATGATTTGGAAGTGTTTTAGTTATTTCACAAATAATTATGAGTCATCTACCCTGATCCCGGTGCTAGGCCCAGCGTACAAGGTCCACAAGTTAATTTTTCTATTTTTTTTTTAATATAAATACATACATAGTGGAATATATGAACCAGTCGCATTCATGTTGCAATTAAGCATCATTTTACGCTCAGCAAAAAACTTTGTTTTGACTTAATGCGTATCTTCGGAGTGTATCTTGAAGGGCACCAAATGACTTCAAGATTGGCGATCCGATTTTCTTTTCTAGCTGCTTGCCTAGCTGTCGTATAATATTTTCTCAACTTGGACGGTAGACGGAAAAAGTCATATACGTATGTCGTTTTGTCCGTAGTATCGATATGTCATTTTGACCCTTATAGTATTTATTTTTTGACAAAAAGTTAAATGAACAGTACTTTAATGCCCTTTAAAGCCTATGTGAGTTTAAGCCTAACGCCTAATCGCTCGGTTCTACAGTATAATTTAAACTTCACTTTAACTAGACTGAGTTTAGCATGCTATTGTGAATGAAATATGAAATCTATTTTCGTCGCCTGTATAGATAAATTTATGAAATATGAAGTGATATTGGTTGGTAGATTGATTGTTGGTGACTGCATCACTGTTTTCTCCCTCAGTGGAAGGCAAGAATGGTCCTTCTGAACCATCCTATTTTCGTTATGAATCTTAGGTGGCATATTTGCCAGTTCTCTCAGGTCGTTAAAAGATACTTCACCGAGGATTGTGTATCTTGTTCTGCTGAAGCTTGGACATCCGCAAAGGCAATGGAACGAGTCTTCCTGTACTTCTGTATCGCCACAGTCTCTGCACTGCACAGTACTGATTCTCATTCTTCTTAGATGAGCCGCCTTTAAGTCGTTGCCTGTGGGAATACCTATAAGGAGGTCAGTTGTGGTCTGTTTAGCGAAAGAAGTTGCTTAGTTCTCTTTTTTATATATGTACATCATTTTTGTTGAGACGCGGCATGAGCTAAGTGTACGCTACAATGTAGATAATAAAATGCTTCGACATACGAAATTTATCAACAAATCAACATCGTCTCAATAGTTGAAGTGATCTGTCCTCCAACGAATATTTATTTCTTTTCTGTCAAAATAGACCTCAAAATAGTTATATCATGGCTAAACGAAAGTTTGAACGAGAGAACACAGTCGTTTAAATCAAACGGCGAGTTAAACTCCACTTTGGGCTTAAGCAATGTGAAACCGAAAAATTGTTGAACGGAAGTTTTAACCAAAACGAGCGTTTAAACTCTCACTGTGATTCGATTCGATTTAAGTTTTTCTTTATTGTGTCCTAATTATTATTTACAATTTGGCTTATAACTAGACTTATAACTAAGGTTTAAAAAAGTTGGCTCAACAATAGGGGCCAAACGTATTTCGTAAGAGGGATTATAAAATATTTAACAATATTAGTTCTTGACTTTACTTAATCTATACATGTTTATTTTTATACATTTTATCAAAATTAAACAAAATTGTAATTATATATTAATGTTTTTTTTGTGAAAGAATAGGAAAGTTAAGAGAAGAGAAAGAAGAAAGAAAATGAAGAAAGTGGTGGCGTGGTTAGCCGCGGTGATGACTGCTGGATGCTTTTTTGTAGAATTCGCTGTGCATGATGTCATCGTATCTGGTGTCAATTAGCGCTCTTGTGCTAAGGTGTCGATGGCTGGGCCCGATGTGCTGTCTTAGGAAAAGTTGAATCTCTTCGTTCGGATGATCGATGAGATTTCTCATGATTTTTGTAGATGTTTGAATCATGTATTCGTTGATTGATACTATCCTCTCGTAAAGAGTTGAGTTGTAGTAGTACTTCAGTGAAACTGGTTATCGCCAAAGACCAGTACATGCCCGGAGAACTTTGCGTTCAAACATCTGAAGTTTTTTCATTATTGAATGCGAAATGGTGAACCATATGGGGCAACCGTAAGTAATGACTGGTCTGATGAGTTGCTTATAGATCAGAAGTTTGGTCTTTTTGCTCAGACCACTCCGTCTCCTCAGCAGTGGGTGCACTAAATGATGTGCAAAATTGGCCCGCCTTAGAATCTTGGCAGCGTGAGGATTAAATTTAAACCTCTCGCTGAAATGTATTCCCAGGTACTTGGTTGATGGTTTGGTTGGGACTACTGAGTTGTCCGCGAGTGTGAGCCGTAAGTTGGAGCAGCGAGTAGCAAAACCACATCGACCTTCGGCTGTTGCTGAAGGCCGGAAACAGATTAACTCCGTTTTGCTGCTATTAATTTTGAGTCCCCATTTAAGGGGAGAGTACTCCCAGAGGTTGTGTATGTGAGACTGCACTGTACGGATGGCTATATCCGTTGACAGGGATACAGCGTGGAGTCATCCGCATACAGCATGGTTCTGGTTCCTGCTGGGTTGGATGACTGATCTGCTGTGTAGATGTTAAAGAGCGTCGGGCCCAGCTTTGATCCCTGCAGTACTCTAGCGCTAATTCTCTTCATTGATGACTTCATGGTGTGAACCTGTACAAAAAAGAGTCTATGGGTTAAGAAGCTATAGATAAATCGGCTGTGCTTTCCATTATGGCCACCTCGCAAAAAATTTGAAAAAAATATTTTTATATGTAAAATGGGCTCCTAAACACGAATATGAAATTTATTTTGCGCGCAAACTATTATTAACAAAGTTATTAACATTTGAAGTTCCCAAAAGACCTCTAAACTGAACGCATTTTTGAGGTATTATTCACAGATAAGTAGCAATTTCTCTTTAATTTCCGCTTTCTAACATCATATTCTTTGTTTTAAAATTATAAAATATTATAAATAAATAGTAGAAATAAACAAATAAAGATAATAATAAAGTTGAAAGTTGATAGGGGTGGACTGGTCCTTGTGACTTCGGTTACAAGCGCTTCAACTTCGGATAGGAGGAGGCAGTTCAGTTGAGAACGCACACTGCAGTATTCATCGTTCGCAGTATTCAATGTTCTCCGGACAATCCTTTGGAGTTTCTTCCGAAGTCGTTGTTTGTGGAAGTATGTCGCCTGGATATAACTCGGAAGATTTTCAAATCTATCTCTGCTGGATTTTGGTGTCTTCTGCCTGTCAACTGCATTATTGACCACCAGCTGAAATTGATTGATGGCGTCATCGATCTCATTGTTAGGTTGTCAGAGTTTGAAATTTGAGGGAGATTTGCCTCGACATCAGTGCGGAATCGTTCCCAGTCCATTCGACGGAAACTGATGTGTAATTCCGGGGTTATTCTTACGGCCAGTATCTGCCTGTTGAGGCGAACAGCCAATTCAACTGCCAGATGGTCGGAGTCACTCAAGTGCGCAAGGCAAGAGTAGTTCCGAATCTCTGGCAGAATGTTGACGAAATTGTATGTGGCCAGAAAGAAGTCCAGAGTCGATGGGGTACTTGGGAAAGTACTTTGTGGTTGGGAGATAACCACAAATGAATGCAGATGGCTATTTCTATCCATCCTCCAACCACGCAGTAAGTGTGGAGGCTGTCAATTCCGCTGACGATGACGAGGTCGTGCTCAATGTTTTCCTTTGATGCTCTGCAGTTGAAGTATACCGAGATCACAAGCAGGGTTTCTCGGTTGGAGGCCTCAATGATGACTGCTGTTGCTTCCACCACTCGTAGACCAGCAATTTGAGTTTGATGAGATTTGAAAATCTTCCTTAGAAGTATTGCAGTACCTCTTCCTTCAGAACCTTTGTCGGTTCTGAAGATGTAGTATCAATCGAAGATGAACTTATTCCGCGCTGTCAATCTGGTTTCCTGTAAAAGAATTAAGTCAGGTTTCTTAGATTTAATAAATAAATTTAACGAAATCCGTCGGGCTATATGCTATTAGCGAGAGATTGTTTTCACAGATAAGCCTCCCCAAAATACTTGCACTACCTTTTTTGCCTTTTGAAGCAAAGTCAGCAAGTCTATACCAAACAACCTCTCAGTGTCATCAAATATATTACAGTTGGGCGAGCTCCTAAGTGGCTTCTGAGCCGAAGGAGCTTTAGCTGGTGTCGGCTTTGATGTGTTCGAAATTTTCTTCTGAGGTTGCGGTTTAGATTGTGGTTTCCTGGTGTATCCCAGGGCAGCTACGTCGGCGAAACTTAAGCCACTTTCGATTGCTTTTGTAGCAGAAGTAAGAGCAAACTTGTGCTGTTCTTTTTTCTTGATTGCTGCTTTTATTTTTTCGGCAATCTTCTCTTTGTATTTTGGGCATCCCTTGTAGTTTGCAGGGTGTCCAGTTTGCACAGTAAACTGCGTTGTCCAATTTTTCAGTTGCGATTTTGGCGCATTTTCTGGGCTCATACCTTTCTTTGCACTTTACGCAAATGTATGGCATACCGCAGTTGCTTGCGACATGTCCAAATTTTTTGCAGTTTCTGCATTGTGTGATCCCATTGAATCTAAACTTCTTCCAGTGGACTCTCTGGTTCATGAGCGGATTTTTTTTTTTTTGTATATAAAAGGGAGATCTCTACTTCAATGACGAAGTTGTTGAACTTCTTGTCAGTCCTGTTCGTTTTATAGCTGCTGACCTCAATGACGCGGACACCAGCGGTTGTCGCTTTTCACCTCAGCAGCGGTGAAGCTGTAATAAATTCCCTTAAGAACGAGCAGGGTCTTCCTGTCTTCTTTTGGGGTGTATGTGTTGTACCCTGTTTTTCTGTCTTGCAGAAATTGCTTGATCAATTGGTGATCAATCTTATTTTTTGTGATCACCGACTTTGAGGTGTTGACGTTATGGACATTGAAGTCAACTTTCTTGTCCTTGCCGAACTTGGTTAGTTCTGCTACATTAAGTATGTAACAGACTATCGGTGGCATCAAAGACTTCTTGGCAGAAGGAGGGGATGAGGTACTTGGAGCTGGTTGTATATTTGATGAAGCTGGTGGTATTGTTGACTGTGCTGTTGGTGTTGACGGTGACGCTGGTGTTGCTGGTTCTAATTGTGAAGATGTGGAAGGAATGGGTGAGGCGGATTTCTTCCGTTTTTTAGCCTTCACCACGTGGAATTTGTGAGATGAAGAGGAAGAAGGTGAAGCTTGTACTTCGACTTCGATTGACGGAGATGCGAGTTGGAAGTCAACTGGTGACTCCTCAACGTCAGTAAGGAGCTCTTCTTCTTCGGAGAGCTCGCTGTCGCTGGCTTCTGAGTGGTATTCTTCGTAACTTTCCTCTTCTAAATCCATGATGGATACTTCTTCGGCGATGGCGTTGGACGAATTTTGATACAGTTGGTCGATATCGGCCAACTTTCCGTGGATGGAGTCGAGGAACTCCATTAATCCTTTGGACATGCCACTCTTAATTTGTGACATAATAACTTTGTAGTCGGCTTTCACCTCCTCCTTGTTTTTTTCTCCTTTACCCATGATGGGAAAACCAAACGGTAAATAGCGTTCTATGTAGTTGTTGTTGTTATTATTTTTTATTTTTTGCAAAAATAATTCCTAATTTAGCCCAGGTATAAACCCTTGCCACACGTACTTAGGGGTTGTTTTTAGAAAAACACTTGTTTTTTTTTTATTTCTTTTATTCTTTAGATTCACTGTCCGTGGTGGTTGTTGTCGTGATGACTCACTGACTGACGACTCTCACTGTGAAACTGGGCATACGTCTTATATAATTGTACAAAACTAGTTATTTTCATATACACCTTGATCCCGACGTCCCAACAAAAAAAAAACTAAATAAAATAAAAAAAATAATAATCCTTTTCGTATCTATTCTAATAAGTTTTTATAACGAAGAGAAAGAAAACGGCATTATCTAGAAACTTGGTACGAATAAAATGTCCTTGTATATTCATATGTATTAGTTCTGTATGTATGAATTACCTTGTATATTCATATATATTAATTGTATATGTATGAATGTGCATTGTATATACATATATGCATATATGTAAATTTTGGCATACAACTTGTATGCGATCTGATTCTGAAGTATTGTGTCTTCACTATTCGAGGCGATATCAAGGTTCTTATTCTTACTTTTATAATACTTTTCTAGTGTGCAGCTTGCAAAAGAAATTGAATTCTTATCCAAGATAAGGTTATCATGTCAAGGTTATTTTGGAGATATTTGATTTTGAAAATTTTAAATCGTCCCACTTTTGAAAAACTTCATATTTTTACACGAAATCGAAAAAAACCATTGATACCAAATATCTAGGTATTCAAAAGTGTACAATTCACCCACTTTTTTTGGTCGTTTTCATTAAACAAAAAAAAAAACAGATTTTCATTGTATATTGCAACTAACTTATACATACGTTATCACTGTATTTGTAGTCAAAAACATAGTTCGCCAAGCCCACTTCATTAGGGCTGACACAAAGGTACAATATTATACGATCGGTTACAGACGGATCGTATCTTTTCTGTATGTTTTTATATAACAATGTATTGATTCCGGTAAAATTCAATTCGGAATATTCTGACCCTGTCTTGCATATTATTTATTTGTAATTAATGTTGATGTACGTTATGTAATTTCACATTACATAATTTAAAATATGTATTGTTTTTTTTATAGTTTTCGGTGGTGTTAACAATATATTTTTGTATTTGTTTATTGGAAATTTAATAATGAAAAAATAAAATAAACAGTAATTAAATTATTTTTTTTAACAGGTAGATTGTCCATTTATAGTTTGTATGACTTACGCGTTTCATACTCCAGATAAGCTCTGTTTTATTCTTGATTTGATGAATGGTGGTGATTTGCACTATCACTTATCTCAGCACGGTGTTTTCAATGAGGCTCAAATGAAATTTTATGCTGCGGAGGTAAGTTAACATTTTTGTAATTAGAATAATTTTGAGTAATAATATTAGCATGATCTAACGAAAACCTTATCTAATGGAGAAAAATAACTTCCAAGTGATAAATATTCTGTCTCTTTGGAAAAGAAAAAATATACATTAGTAGCGGTTGTATTATTTGTGCTTAGATGAAGAAAATGTTCATTTAGATTAAGTCTGTTCTTATCAAAATTATAAACTATCCTAAGTATAATAAATAGTTTGTAACATAGAGAGAGAATGGAGCTAGACCTCATACATAAAGTATATTATGTATGTATGTAGATGTACATATGTACATATTGTGATTAGTATCCATATCGATTGATATCAGCATGGTCGATTGAGGTATGTTTGTCCATTCGTATAGGCTTTCGAAAATGAAAAGCAATAAAAGTGCATAAGTTTTTTAAATCTACTGATACTCGCCTTTTTTTACAAAAACATCACATCGCACAATATTTTTACTAGAAATCGAAAAAAAAAATCATTAAGACAAACTTTATATACACTGAGTTACAAAAAAGTGGCGCACTTCGAAAATATCGAATAACTGCAACCATGCTTAAATTAAAGATGTTTTTGTTAGTTTAGTTATTTATGTAAAAAAAAGTATGGAATCGAGATTAAAGCAAAGAATGAAAATAATGAACTTAAACATATGTTCATGGTACATATTATACTAAGTGAAAGTCATTGCGAATAGTTGAAAGAGCCCACTGTTCATGATTTAGCACAAAATAAAAATAAGCATATCGACTATAACTAGAAACATACGAAAAAGCTACCCTATTTGGCACGGATTGTTCAATACCCTATACTTCTTCCTTTCCATCAGCCCTAATTTCTGCTCTAAGTAATCAGAGAATAGTTTTATTCAAAACTTTTACCAATATTCTACATTAATATTTAACTCACGGGACCGTATAAAAACTCAGTGACTGTTGTTTCTGTTCAAGTGACGCAAACAAAAAACTGTCTTCTTTTTCTATTTTCTCTCGTAAAGAATGTTATCTTATATACATATGTATATCATTTCTCGATCTCTCCAATGTTGCAAACATCGGCGATTTTCTTTAAACATGCTTCTTACACCTACTGCTACTCAGCGATGATGGTCTTAATTCCTCTTGTACAATTAACTGATTTAAATCGAATGAGACAATAAAAGCCTTTAGATGTTTCCGTCGATAAAGCAGCGAAATTTAAATTTAACAACGTGCATGAATAAATTGACATGGCAATGTAAAGTTTTATGTATTCAAGAAGTCCGTTGAGGCTAAAGTTCTTAGCTAAAGTTCTTAGCGGGTCTCTACATGCAAATTCTCAGCTGAATGGCCTTGTATATTATTATTTTTTACGATGATGAGGTTTTTCTCTTTTGATATAAAAACGAATGAGATTACTTCTCCATGTTACAAACAATGTATCAAACTTAATATACCCTTAGGATAGGGTATAAAAAGGCAGGAATTCACTTTTCTTACTGTAGCAACATCTGCCTCACTATCTATATATTTTTTTTATAATATCTACACCATTTAGAGTTATAGCAGATCCATATTCTATATACATATGTACATACTATATAAAACTAAGTGGTAAAATGCGTATGTTTCCTTCTACCGGCCGTATTTTTCAACCGATTTAGTTGGTTTTTAGATAATTACGAAACAAAGGTGATAGGCAAAAAAAATTACAAAAACATTGAAGAAAAAACTTTGATATTTTTGTGTGCGATACCGTTGTGGTACATACATACAGCTGAGTACAACAAAAAATGCTTTCGACTCGCTATGTGTGTGCCTGGCGAAGCGGGCAAGGTTTAAGCTAGTAAAATATAAAATATGTTTTAACTGACCAGTAATTTACTTTGTTTATTTGTAAATTCCATATTGCCCATATAATAAAAATAAAAAAATAAGTATTGAGAATTAATTTGAAATTGTATGTTGCAGGTAATACTGGGATTAGAACATATGCACAAACGATTCATTGTGTACAGAGACTTGAAACCTGCAAATATTCTTTTGGATGAAAATGGACATGTTCGGATATCTGATTTAGGCCTGGCTTGTGATTTTTCGAGGAAAAAACCACATGCTTCAGTAGGAACGCATGGTTATATGGCCCCCGAGGTATTATCAAAGGGAACGCCTTATGATTCAAGCGCTGATTGGTTCAGTTTTGGATGTATGTTATATAAACTTTTAAAAGGACATTCTCCGTTCCGGCAGCATAAAACAAAAGATAAACACGAAATAGATCGCATGACATTAACAATGGTAAGTTCTAGTAGTAAGATTTGCTTATTATGTTTCTAATACTTTAGAATTATTATTACCGCAACAGCAAACGGATGAGGGAAGTATTTAAAAAAATTAAATCCATTTCATTTCATAAATTTATAATACAAGAAGTAGTATCAGGTCAGTCGCCTCACCCTTATTCTTATAGCCGAAGTACTGATTGTCTCATGTGCTTATTGCAGAACTTTGCACTTGTGGCAAAAAATTGTATGTAGGAAACTATACAAACTACCAATCGGCTGATAGATCTTTTTCAAATTTCCGAATCTACATGCATATGATGATTAGTGCGGAAATATATTGCCATCAGTGTGTACTCTGTAATCTAGTGCCAGAACTTGTTGACAGGATTATAAAGTGAAAGGTTATCTATATCCTTCTTATATACTCTCTGCTTCACGGTACATAATGGTGGACATAGAAATCCGGACAGGATAAAAAAAACTAATTTAGTATAATAATACATAATTAATTAAAACAAAATTAAGATTTTAAAGATAATCACAATTCATCTAAATGATAATTTGTTGAAATACGTATCAGATTCGTAAAACAATAAAGCACAATTCACAAAGAAAGGACTTAAAATCAAACAATTTGAAATTGTATCGTTTTATTGCAAAAAAGCAATTCGGTAAATGTGTGAGGATAACAGTTTTTATTGCTTTTATAGTTTATGTTTTGTATAAATTTCGAACTTGAGATTTTAATCAATCTTGAGCAGGAGAAGTCAAAAAAAGCGGGTCCGCCAATTCCGTAGGTCTGTCTGCCTGTCTGTGTGTATATTCGACTGCAGCCTAAATGGCTAAACGGATTTTCTTCAAAACTCATAAATATGGGGTCCGTGGAGTGATCACTAGAGGAGATATCGGAATTTTCATTCTAACCTCAAATTAAGGGTTCTCTACTTAGGGCCGATTTCACTAAAAACGGATTTACTCGAAAATGACTCTAACGATTTTGATAAAATTTCATATGTGAGTTAGTTTGCGCATATGCTATTAGATGTCCTACCAGGTTTTGCGGGAAAAATAATATCTGAGGTGGGTATGACAAAAGCAAAGGTATGACATACTAAGTTTTTGGAAATTTTTACTAGAAATCGAAAAAAAAATATTAAGGAAAAATGAAGTTCACTTGAACGCAAATATTTGAGGACTTTTTAAAAAAAATGATAATGTGCGAAATCTCCCAGATAGCATCAGTTTGAAGTTATCAATTCCATCTTCCACGATCCATCTTAGCCCGAGAGTCTCTTTGGATTTCTCCACAGTTCCTCTCTGGCTGTGATTCCTCGTGTCAACGCTAACATCTGTTTAGCAGAAATCTGTTTCATTCTCTGGGTTTCTACCCAGTGGCTCCCCAGGACCTTCGTTCTTCTGCTGGCTAGCGCAGGACATTGACACAATATATGCGCTGTCGTCCCGACTTCCTCAAGGCATAGTTCAGAGGTGTCTTCCTCCAGAAGACCCATCTTTTTTAGGTGATACCCGAAATTTCCATGATCTGTTAATAACGCTACCACCCATTTCAGTGTTCTTCGCCCTAAGCTACGAACTCTGTGAGTGGTGCCAATCGATATTTTAACATCCATTTTCGCATGTCTGCACCATTCCACGGTTGATCACCTTCTCTGGTGGTCTGCTGTGGCTCAGTTGCTAATTGGGTGCTCTACCATTCCTTTACCAATTGCAACAAATGGTTCCGGACTAGAGAGTTCCGAGGTTAACTCTTGCTTTGCTAGAGTCCGCCTTTTCGTTGCCCACAGTCCCTACGTGCCTTTTCACCCAGAGCAGCGTCATCTCATTTCATTATTGAGCTTTTGAGCACATTCCAATGCCTGTGATGTACCTAGTCTAGTCATAAATATTGATACAGTTGTTGTTGCAGCCATTCTAAATGAAATATTTGTTGCACGATTTTCATGTTAACCGTTATTTAACCCGTTGCTTTTATGCTTCCTTGTTGCGGAAAAGATTTTTGGTTTTAGTCGTTTACAATCATGGAATGGGGTGATATCGAAAATCGTGTCGTTGTGATCGGATTACACAAGTTTAATATGGCAAAAGGTGATATCTTTCGGACTTGAATATCTCTCAAAAATCTATGTCTATGGAAGACGTTGTTAAGCCTCTAAGCCGAACAATGTTCGCAAACAAGCATTGGACCTTCCAACAGGATTCCCATAAGCCCATAAAGCAAAAACGACGCAAGAGTGTCTTTAAAAAATGTACCCGACTTTATATCACCGGATGATTGGCCAGCTGGTAGTCCGGACCTCAACCCTTTGGACTACAAGTTGTGGTCCTTTTTGAAGGGAATGGCCTGCTCTACTCATCACAGAAATATTGACTCTTTGAAACGAGCCCTTGTCCGCACTGGCGATAGCTTTCCGATGAATGAGGTCCGTAGTGCAATGGATGATTGGCCAGTGCGTCTCAGGTCGTGTTTTAAGGCAAATGGCGGCAATTTTGAATGAAGTCTTCCATAACTAATAGTTAAAGATCTAACAAATAAAACGTATTAATTTGTTTTTAAAAATATCAATGCGTTTTCATTTGGCATAAGTTTCTCTTTGTATCAATATTTATGACCAGACTAGGTATTGATATCTGTTTGCTCCAGTGCTATAATAATGTTTTTAACCGACCCTCTTTCCAGCTTGATAGACTGAATTATATTTTCCCAGACTAATATGACAGGTTAGTTCCAGTTCTTCTCAAGAACAAGACCTAAATTTCAGTGCTTATAAAATTGTAAAGTTATAGCATTAAGGTGCAAGTACGTACGACCCAGTCGTGGACTTTATTTAATAACAGCTTTTATCCGGTTGGGGGCTTATGCAATCAGCCCGTGTAACTTGTTTATTGTTATCAACAACTCGGTTATTATCTGTAGCTAATTCATTCATAAGCCTACTTGTTTCACGGTTGATGTTATGCATTTATCATTAAATCTTTCTCCAGTCTTTCGCCTCACGTACTGTATTCCGTCCGATTTGAATATCTTGAGCTTGCACTCATCTGAGAAGATTATATTTTTCTCATCTTTTATGGCCCCGTCTTTTACGATATTTGGCCCACTGGAGACTTTTTGTACGCATGTTTTGTTAATAGTGGTTTTTTAGCAAGTCTTGCGGGCAAGCCAGCTTTTTGAAGCCTTCGTCTTACAATCCATGAGCTTATTTCATATCTCCCAACATCTACAAAGTCTTTCCTTAAATCTTTGTTATTCGTTTTAAAAACCAATCTTCAGCGGTGGTGGTATTTCTGCTGGAACCCTTCCCTTTTTTCTTTGAAATGAGCCCATTGTGTCGCATTTTTTAATGAATTTAGCCCCTGACTACTTGCTGAGACACACTTTTCGCGTTATATAACGAAAACTTAAATTTTCTTATTTTTTTAAACTTTTCTTCTTTCACACATTCTATTTTATTTTCCATATTAATAGTATTATTTCTTTTTCACGAAGTAAAATAGAATCATATTATCAGATCCTTCTTATGCAAAATCATAAAAAAAACTACCTGTTTTTTCAAGATAATTAAAGTTTACAACCCAATAAAGATTTGTTCACCCTGTCCGGATTTCAATGTTCGCGACTGTAGGAAAAAATGACATTACTGCAAAAGGTCAACTTAAATTTGGTTGTCCTTGTTCAAGAAGAATACCCTTTTCTAAACGAGACATATGCCACACTCAATAGAAATTCAAATTTGTATTTAAAATATACGTATTTATTAAAACTAATATCAATAAATTTAATAAAATATCATGTTAAGCCTCTAATTTTCTAGCGAATCTTCACACCAAAAGAAGTGTCTTTAATAAGGTTATATTAATTTGTATTTCAGAATATCGAATTTCCGGACTCTTTCAGTGAGGAGTTAAAAAATCTTTTGGAGTGTCTTCTACAGAGAGATACTGAAAAACGATTGGGTTGTATGGGCAAAGGGTATGAATAATATATACATAATAATAATACTATAATACTAGCGTTATTCGTTTATTTCTTATTTTCTAAAGGACTTATTACTTATTATTTTCTAGTATACATTTATCTTTCAGTTGATAGCTGTTGCGATTTATTTTTTTGTATTAAGTCCTAGCTTACTTGCTTCAGAAACTGCGCAAGGGTGTTTAATATGTTATTATTTTCTTTCCTATTTTCCAAAGGACTTATTACTTATTATTTTCTAGTATACATTTATCTTTCAGTTGAAAGCTGTTGCGATTTATTTTTTTGTATTAATATTTGTTTAATATTTTATTAGAATAACGCTTAATTTTTACGTATGATTACTCTTTATACCTTCTTTTAAGGGAATGTTAAGTTTCTAAAGTAGAGAAATAATATGGAGCTTGATATAGAGCTAGGAAGATGAAATTTCATGAAGTATTGCAAGTGTAAACATTAAAAAAAAACGCCCACTTTTAATTTAAAAAAAAATCCATATTTTATTTGAAATCAAAAAAATATTAACCCTCTACCGCATACGAAGTCATATATGTATATGTATGGTTTCCAATTTTGTATGAACGGTCATACATTCTCGAAAATTTTTTTTTCAATAAATCCTCTATTTTCAATATAAAGTTGAAATAGATAACTAAAGTTGAAATTTGTCCGCTGAATTTAATTCGTGCGGGAGAGGGTTAAAACTCAGTATCCGATATCACATAACCGATATTGATGAAATTTTTTTAATATCATCAAACGTTGGAAAGTATTGTAATTCAATAAAAAAAATACAATACAACCACGCCCACTTTATAACGGCTGCATAAAATGGAGGATAGGGTATTATGCGATACATTCCATGCGATTTAAGCCTAACCGCTTAAGAAAAAACAATTACACATTTTTAAATTAGGTATATGTACATACCTACATACATATGTATGTACATAATAATGACATATGTGTATAGGAATAAGTAAAAAATGGTTTTGCTTACCGGATAAATGTAGCTTCAATGAACGTATCTAACACTTTAATGTACACATAGGTCACAAATATGCATATTAGATAGATATATGTATGTACATATATACATCGAATGCGTATACCAATGATGGTATTAGTGAAGTTTTTGAGTACTGCTCAGTAGCGAATATTCGTATTATATAATATCATTTCAAGAACGCCTAAAAATATAAGAAATAAATCGCACATATGACAATTTTTCTATATTTGTACATCAAATCAAATTGTACTCTCACACGAATACTACTCAATCATTCAAAAACTAGTCTCATTTCGTTCACTTAAGTTAAAAACGATATGTTCCTTACTGATTTGGAACTAAACGTAAAAAATAACGTAACACAATCTTATTCAGTGTGATTTCCACAAAATCACAAATTTCAAATAAATGGTGAAAAAATTCTCAGAGAAATGAAAATGGCAAATAAGGCAATGCATTGACTTTTAAACCTGTATTCGAATAAAATATCATATAAAATGGATTCTGAATGATTTAATTACTGTGAAAAAGTAATATAAGGACAAACGCAAACACTGTTTTTGACATTTTATACACTTCTTACCCTCAGACAATAATTTAGGGTCAGAATTTTTAATTCATAAAAAAATTCACTTATTGTAAAGAGCTTCTGTTGCTTTTATTGGTTGGAAATAAAATTTCCTATCTTTTGGTGACAGAAAAATGTTATTTATAGAAACACTTTAGATTAGTTAAAGTTATATGAATTATGAAACCTACTTTCGTTTATTCGTTAGGTACTTGAATTATTTACAGGATAATTTTGTTTAGTAACATCATATTTATTTATTTATTTTTTCAACAGAGCGGAGGAAATAAAGCAACATCCATTTTTTAGCGGAATCGACTGGAATCAAGTATATATTCAAAAATACACGCCACCACTAATACCACCGCGTGGCGAAGTCAATGCTGCTGACGCTTTTGATATAGGATCATTCGATGAAGAGGATACAAAAGGAATAAAATTAACGGAATCAGACCAAGAACTATATAGATATTTTCCTCTAACTATATCTGAAAGGTACATATGTTGTCAATAGAATGTAAAAATTGTTTAAACCTATGTACATATTTCTAATTTCCACATTTTTTTCTTCACAAATTTGCTTTTTCTTTGAATCTGACAAAGAATTTAATTCTCTTAACATGAATGAACCGGCAAACAATTTTAAAATTAGCTTTTTCCCCTAATTTATGTAAGCTCAACAAGGAATTAGAATCACTTTTTGTCTGCATTTGGGGTTCAATTTTTACAGTGAAAAGTATCTCTCTCTTTGCTGTATATTTATGGAAGTGTAATTTGTTACTTTTGATGAAAGTCTACATTTTATAAGTTACAGTTTTTATTTTTTTAACAACTGAACCATTTCCCTGGAAACTTAAATTACAATTTTAGATCATCTTCCAACCAACAAGACCGCGTAACGGGCATTTGTAAGTATTTTGGCCGGTGGTTTTAAGCTAGCTAAAGATCCTGTGACCTTTTTGTTTTAGGATATCAATAAATTGCCAGCTCACTAGATCGTAAATAAAAAATCATGAGTGACAACATATGTACATCTTCGCTGAATGGTTCAATAAATGTTTTGTCCCAGATGCTAATCCCTATAAGAATTCAAAAGGTTTTGAAGTAAAGGTTCAATTGATTTTGGACAAAGCACCCGGTCATCTGCTCTTGGAACACAAAAGTATACAACTTTTTTCTCCCACCGAACACATCATCTATCTATAATACTCGTACAACTACTACACCAAGGAAAAATTGCGGCGTTTAAAACTTCTGCGTAAAGCAATCTTTTCAATACATTTTGGACAAAAAAAGAAAGAAAGAATACTAACAGTCATTGATGTGTGGAAGATATTTTTAGTAATAGATTGGATCAATCAAGCTTAAAATATTGTTGAAGTAAGATCATAAACTTTGAATAAATGTTGGAAAGCTATTTGACCAGAATGAGTTAAAATCACTGATCCCGTCCTTCCGAATGCAACAGAATTTCACAAGATTATAACTTTGGCGCAAAAAATTGGTGGAGAAAGATTTGAAGATCTCTCTTTTCCAGATATCGATGAACTGTTGGTGGTAAAATAATAGTGTGCACTTGTGACTTTTGATTCGAATGAAATAAGCGATGATGCTGAAGATGGTTTAATTGAAGACGATCCCGATTGACTACCAAGTTCGTTAATAAAATCACTGAAGCTGGTGTTGAGACTGTTAATTCAATGATAATGTTTGTTTCAAATAATAATGTAGTTCATTATAATTCATTATAGTATCCTGTAAAATTTCATGACATTTTTTTTACAATAATTGGGGTGATGGGCTTTGATGAGGCAACTCAAAGCTTTAATGAGATAACTAGCTGGTCCTTCCGGCTTCGTTCTTGTGTTTTGCAAGTGCTTAGGCAAACGCCACCAAAAAGTGGCCGTGTATGGATGATTTGTGATGTATGAACGATTTGTACAGTAGGTGAATATATATTTGCTATATATATACTATATTTGCTTAGGTAGATTTTTTTTTCAATTTTCTTAGAAAATTTTTGAAACAAATGTGTAGGCTAGGTAGCGGAACTCATGTTTTGAGCTGTCAGTGCGTAAAATTTTATTACAATTGGACTAAAGCTACCATTAGACGGCCATTATTTTCTGCCATTACAATGGCACTGTAAAGTGAACATTGCGTTCAAAGCCACCATTTAAATGGTGCTTAATTGATTACCACTTTTGTGACGTCATTTGATCTACCATTTGAATGGCACCTAAGTTTCGTGTCATTTAAGTGGCAGAACAAATTGCCCATACGATAGTTCCGCAGTGGTAGTCAGGACAAGTCCCAGAACTTTTCGACAACCGTGTCACTTAAATGGCGTCGTCTTTATTATATTATTATTATTTATATACAGAATAATTACAATAATTACAATATTAATATTAATTTTGAATAGTAGGGTTTTTTAAATATCAGTCACAGAGTTGTTTTTTAAAATATTATTTATGACAGACTTTGGCAGTGAACATTGTCCTAAGCCCAGAATGTGTTTGATGTCAATGGTTGAGTGACATGAGCAATGCGGGGGATTCTCTTTTCGAAGAAGATGTTGGTGGGAGGTGGAGGTATGACCTAAACGAAATCTTAAAAAATTTGTTATGTCAATTCTTGTTGCGGACGTAGCGTAAATTGGCTGTGTGCGGTCTGGATTTATGCTGGTGTAATGGTGTACATATGTTTGCTTTCCATAGTTCTTGTTTAGTTTTTAAAATTATATTTTGTATAGCATTAGCTAGGTCTGTTTTGGTAAAGAAATCGGTTAAACAATATAACCGATTGGCAATGGTATTCTTTTTGGTGTACGTAGGCATAGTGAGGATTAAAAGTATTTTTCGGCCATGGATTCTAATGAAAATGAGAGTTTAGCAAAGCAATTACCTCTTGTTCTTGCAATTTGCTCTTTTATTGTGGGGAGATCAGCTTCAGCGAGTATATTTTTCATTGGAGTGCTGGGAAATGCATTGGTGCTCCTTCTGGCTGCATGGTGGTAGATTGGTTTGATGATGTTTATCGTGGACTTAGGACAACTGCCGTATATGCAAAGGCTGTAATCAATTTTACTAAGCACAAGAGCTCGAACTACGTTACATAATGTCTTTACATATGCATTACTTTTCTTACATGCTAGACAACTTATACATTTGTTCTGTCAGCTAGGCTCTATTTAAATTCTATAATGTGATCTTTCCAATTGTATTTATTGTTAAAGGTAAGTCCTAAAATATTTAATTTATTAACAGAGTTAAGTACAATATTACCTATAGTGTTCGGAACAAGATAATTTACGGCATACATATGTGTAGTATTTTAGATTTTTCTAATGACAATTTGGCACCAGATGAGTTGGACCATTGCCAAATTTCATTTTTAACGTCAGTGAACAGTTCTGTTTTTACTAAGTTATTACTTTTGCTCATGACACAAAGATCATCTGTATAAATGCAGTGATCTAGAAGTTTATGCTTGATATCGCTTGAGAAGCTATAAAAAACAGAACCATTGACAAAAACGAGATCCTTGTGTGATTGGTTTTAGCACAAAATCTTCTATTTGTTAAAAACGATTTTACGTATTTCATTATTTTGGGGCCTACTCTCTAGGTTTAAAATTTGTTTTAGAACAAGATGCATTCCAATTTTATCAAATGCCTTTTCGAAGTCAAGTTATAAAATAGGCACATGATTGCGTGATGACAAAGGGTTTATTGTGTAGCTGTCTATATGAACGAGAGCGTCGATGCAACCCTTATCTGGTTTGAAAGCCTGATTAAATTTTTTTTGTAATATAAACCATTGAAGGCGCTTGGCAATTATTATTTCCATTAATATAGAGATGCAGGGGAGAAGGAAAATTCGTCTGTAGCCGCCAACTGAGGTTATTTCTTTTGTACGTTTTGGAAGTGGAATGACGTATGCAATTTTCCAACTGAGAGGTATAACTCCAGTAGAGAAAACATTTTTGTATAATTGTAAAAGCCTTAATTTTATTACAGGTGGCAGGTTCTTGAGCATTGGGTATGATACTCTATCTCTACCTGGTGTTTTACCTTTAAATTTTGTCAAGCAGCTTTCAAGTTCTTTAAGTTTAATGCGACCTTCGATATGAAGAGCTGACGGATCAGTTCAAGTATCAGTAGATGTTTGTAGAGTGTTGTTGAGACAATTTTTCTTTAATGTGCAATAGCTTAGAGGAAAATTATTGCCGTTTTGCAAGAAAATGATACATTTTATTATTTTTGGGGAGTGGTTTCCTATTAAAGGACTGATGTTGCTCCAGATTTTCGCAGTTGATTAGTTTGTGTTTATGGACGAGGTTAGCGTTTTAATACTTTGGGCTTTGGTTATGTTAACTTGCCGTCGAGAGACAGCATAAATTTATTTGGCTGGGGTATTTTTTAAATTGTTTCCAGGCTGTAGTCTTGACAAGTCGGAAACTTGCTAGTTCAGGGTTCCACCATGGCGCGGTGTTACATTTTGTGGCTTAGAATGGGACTGGGGTATTGCTATGTTGGCAGAATACCTAACGGCTCTTTATAATATTGCAGCTTCTTTGTTGGTTTCCAGTTAGGCGGCTTTAGCCTGCATGTATTTAAGTATAGTGCAACCAAACTTTGACCAACATGGTAAATCAGTCTTAAACTTGGATGAGGGCAGATTTTGTATGTTGATTTGTCCAAAGTCAATATATGTAATTATAGAGAAGTGATCACTATTGTGAAGGTCGTCTAAGGGTACACCTTACACCTATGTACATTTGGGAAGCAATAGGTGAGAGCAGCAGCTAATATCGATGTGGCTAAATGTATTATGGGTTAAAAAATGCGTGGATCGCCCACGTCATTTAAAATTGAGAGATTAGAGGAGAGTATATCCTCCTTTCCTATCTTGGCGTTTAAATCGCCTAGTACGATTTTAACTTAGGACATTGCTCATACGTTTCATCCAGGAGCTCGTAGAAACATTCTTTGGTGGCGTCGTCCTTGTCTTCTATCGTGGCATGAGCGCATATTAGGCTTATTTTAGTGAATTTGGCCTTGGTGCGGATTGTCATAAGACGTTCGCTCACGTATCGAAAGTCTAAGACTTCTTGCCTAAGTCTGCCGCGTATGACGAATCCACATCCGAATAAGTGCTGCTTCTGCTCCCTATAGCAATCACCATAGTATATGTCACAGTTTGTCATCCTCTTTTTGCCCGGTCCATTCCGTTGCCGGGAGGACTAGTTCCCTTTTTTACCCCTAGGACAAATGGCCGGATTTCCCGGAGTCAGTAACCCGCTTCGGGGATGAGAGCGCTGCAGTTGGCCCATAAAGGGCTCATCCGCCACCATTTCTTTTCCAATACCCTGACTCAATATTGGAGATCCCTATAGATCTGGAATTCAAACATGTTGAAGCAGCTCAAGTATATAGGGATAACACTCATAGTTCGACTTGACTGGAACTGATAGACGCCACCGTTGATTCCATCTAGGGAATTCGTCCGCTGCCGCCTGGATTAAGATGAAGTTCGCTCTCTCGTTCGCTGCCACCAACAACTTTCCGTAATGATTGGTTACCCAATCTCTAGTCGAGGTATTAGGCATCCAGCAGCCTCCATCGTGGAGGTGTAGAGTAGGAGTTGATAGTGAGAGCGCTTGTGCTGACATATGTGCATCACTACCTTTTGCTCACAGAGATAAGGATTAACCGCGTCTAAATTGCGGAACATGCAGGATCTTTCATTGGAAAGTAACCTGCCAAAAGTTTTTATATCGTGATAATAAAAATTGCTTGATAAGTTATATCTTAGTTGCAGTATCTAACAATAGGCGTGTTTTTTTAACAAATCCATACTCAACTCACTTTTACTTTACAAAGCAACAACAAAACAAAAATGAGTATAATTTAGTCTGTAATCAAAAGTGGAGAGAGCGAGTTGACGAATCTCAATCCTACGGGGCACCAAATCACGTTCTAAAAAATTATAAGTTTCTTAAAGGTTGGTAGCCATCGATTATTGAAGAGTAGTATTGGGTTCGTTGTTCGTGTTCGTTGATACATATCTGCCTTTTCTAAAAAGGTCGCACAATTCACTGATTGGTTAAAATACATTTATTTTAGTTAATTTTCACATATGGGAATGAAAAATGAAGGAACTTCAGCTTTTAATAAAATAAATAAGAAACATACAGAAAAGCTACAATCCGTCTGGAACGGATCGTCTGATACCCTATCCTCCTCTCTATAAAGTGGGCGTGGCCAAATTGCATTTTGTACTCAAATATAGCTATAATGTCGAACGTTTGAGGATGTTACATGTAAAATTTTATCAAAATAGGTTTTGTGATGATAACGCCCCCAAAAAGTGGGCGTGGCCAAAACTGTTCTATGGGTGAATTGTAGGGAATCTAAATACCCAAATATTTGGTCTTAACAAAATTTTTCGGTTTCATATAATTTAGTGAAGTTATAAAAAAAATAGGCGTGGCAGTGGGCGGATGTAAAAAAATTTTACACTTGTACTATATCTTTTTCTTGGAAGCCCAGATATGAAATTTCAGCGTCCTAGTTAAAAATTTAAGGCCCTACAATCGGTTTTGTAATGAAAACGCCCCCAAAAAGTGGGCGTGGCCAAAACTTTTGTATGGGTGGATTGTAGGGAATCCGAATGCCTAAATATTTGGTCTTAACAAAATTTTTCGGTTTCATATAATTTAGTGAAGTTATGAAAAAGTGGGCGTGGCAGTGGGCGAATTTCAAAAATGTTTACACTTGTACTGTATCTTTTTCTCAGAAGCCCAGATATGAAATTTCATCGTCCTAGCTCAAAATTTAAGGCCCAAAAAGCGGTGACATACGGACGGACGGACGGACAGTCATCGCTCAATCGATTTTGCTATTGATGCTGATCACGAATATATATACTTTATATGGTCTATCTCGATTATTTCTCTATGTTACAAACTATGTGTCAAACTTAATATACCCTTAGGATAGGGTATAAAAATATTGCATACAGAATTTATGAACAACAGGTTATAAAGAAATTAGGCGTAATTCATTTTCTATTGTGAATGCTGAATAAAATGAGTACATCTCCAAAAAAAAAGCGTTCATAACCTTAAAAGGATATGCGATAGGAAATGTACATTAGAAAATACATAAACATATGTACATTATGTATCTGTATTCGAAGATACATATTCTTTTTATACTTTGTTCTAGTTTGCTGCCTTGATTTATGATAAAGCCACGGTTCCGGTTTTATTATTTTATCGGCCAGTCCCACTTTATAAGAGCTGCATAAAAAGGAGGATAGATAGTATCATATGATCCTTTCCATTCCGATTGTAGCTTTTCTATGTGTTTTGTTTTCTTTTTGAGTTATGCATATTGGAAATCATAGTCCAATAGTATAAGTAGAAGATTCACTTTAGTTCCTTTTATTCTATGTGATTGTTATAATCAAGTAGTGTACATATTACCGAAGTAAAAGTAAATTCTTTATTTTATTATTATTTATAATCAATATCGATAGCGAAGCGTTTGATCCATGTCCGTCTGTACCTATGTCACCACTTTTTGTGCGTTAAATTTTGTGCTACGAGTATGAAATTGGATATCTGGGCATCTGAGAAAAAGAAGCAGTAGATCGTTCTCAAATCGCCCACTGTTGAAAAAAAAAAAACATTAGTACAAAATATTTAGGTATACAACTTACATACATAGATAGTATGTATCTATATGTACATATGTTTGTATGTAGATACAATTCAGCTATGCATCATATGTGGACGCGATCACTTTTTGGGGGCATTTTCATTAAAAACTAAATTTTGAAGATATTTTGCAACTAACATCTTACATCATGTACGTTCGAGAGTATCATCGTATTGCAACCCAAGGACATAGTACATACATACATGCCCACTTTATTAGGGCTTATACAAAGGAAGTGTGCGACAACCTTGACTTTTTTAATTCGACATTGGAAAAATCATCCAAAAAGTGGATATTGGTTGTAATCAGAAAAGCTACAATCCGACTGGAGCGGATCGTATGCTACCCGTATGATTCGTGATCAGTATCAATACTGAAGGCGATTGAGCCATGTCCGTCCTTCCGTATGTATGTACATATACCACTTTTTGCGCTTATATATTATTTCATCCTCCTATCTTAAAATTTAAGACCCAAAAGCGGAGACATACGGACGGACATAGCTCAGTCGATTTTGTTATTGACACTGATCACGAATATATGTACCTATATACATACTTGTGGGAATGGAATCTTGATTTGATTTATCGGAAAAGTAGTTATCTGTTGCAGTTACCTTATTTAAATAGCGATGAATTATTTCTCTCCAATTTTGAGGATTAACTGACTTATATATGTACATTAATATGTGTCAATAGTGAATCCAATTTAGCAAATATAGAATAGAATAGCATTTAATTTGCACTAATTGTAAAATGTTTATATGTTTATAGATGGCAGCAAGAAGTGGCTGAAACTGTATTTGATGCTGTCAACATAGAAACTGATAAAATTGAGCAAAAACGAAAATCAAAACAAAAAATGCATTTTGATGCAGATGAACGAGAATCCGATTGCATCTTGCACGGGTATATAAAGAAACTGGGAGGTTCCTTTGCATCAGTGTGGCAAACGAAATACGCAAAGTTGTATCCTAATCGGTATAATTTATTTTCTTACAAAGTGATGTGAATAGTGAATATTCTCCCTTATTTTATAGACTGGAACTTCATACTGAGAGTGGAAACAATAAACCAGAGCTTTTTTTCATGGATCAAGTAGAAGAAATATCGCCAGATTTCGTACTATATAAGGGTGAACAATGCATTCAAATTCGTATAAATGATGGCATACGCGATGGAAGATTAATATTAACGAATTCTGTAAGCATATTTACATTATATGTATATAAAAAATAAAATAAAATATCATATTTCAGGATGAAATCGGATTAAAAGAATGGGCTTTTTCATTGCGCTCTGCACACAAAGTCTCCCAAGAGCTTCTGGGTAACATGGCACGAAAAGCTGGTAAAATATACGGTAGTGAAAGAGAGGCTCCAAAACCATTGTATATAATCAGCGGAAATCCATCACCAAAATCAAATCTAACCAATTAGCGTAGTCAACGTATTTATTTAACATTTACATTCAATTTGTTTCATTTCCGCAATATAAATCTGCTTGTTCTTCAGACATTCTAACATTAAATAATGTTTAAAGGAGGTATGAAAGTCAAAAAAAAAAATGCAAATTGTACAAATATCTGCCTAATTAAATCTGAAAAATTTAGAACAAAAACTAAAACAAGGAATACAATGTTATTTATGTTTTTTTTTAAATCAATGTACCGGATTTATTTTTTAAGTAGAAAGTAAAATAACATAAAAAAATAATTTAAAAATAAAAACTAATAAAGAAATAAAATAGTAAAGAAAGAAATAAAATGTTTTGTGTCTCTTAAACTAGCTTTTGGTAAATTTTGGGCCTGCAGGATTCAAATAATTCATCGTAAGTTTCTCACTCCCTTTACTCACATCAAGGTTTTAATTTGCTCTCAATTGTTGCTATGTGCACATGTTTTCCTACTTAACTTCTTTTATTGAGACACATTTATATGTATATGAAGATCTTTTTCTTTTGGGCATCAAATCTTTGTAGATACAATAATAAAAAAAAAAACATCTTCTGCAAATGTAAAAGTAAAAAAAAAATTTTATGTTCCATATGATGATGAATTTATAAGAAAACCAAAAAACAATTACCTGTGGTTGGCCATGGTGCAGTGGTAATGCACTCGGTTATCAGCCCTTCACAGATCATTCATGAAAAGATTAGCTGATTTGGCGAATTTCGTTCCGCCTAAAATTGATTAAATTATTAATGTCTCTTTCGAAAGTCGAGCCCCCCTCTATTGAAAGAATGAAACTCTTTTGGAGTTAAATTGAATTCAATGCATTTGATTTACATGGAAAATAAATTTCACACATTTCAGGTCACTGCAACGCTTTGTGGTAAACAACGTTGCTTGTTTTGTTGTCCGATGCGTAAACAAACAATGCAGACGACTTTCCGCCATGCGAAAAGCAAGAAAATTCAAGGTTACACTAGCATAGATTGGCTTTGCAATCCAAAATCACTAAAGAAAAAATAACTAAGAAAGATAGGAAGGTACCAGACGGAAGTTTTAAATGCAAGACGACACAAACTGTTTTCCTCGAGACGAACAACACGCAAGCTGCAAGCCTTTTTGATCAATAGTTAACTTTTTATATTAATTGGAAAAATCCTAATTTTACTACTTGTTTTAATAAATAATTGAAGTAGTATTCAGAGAATCGTGATCTTTATTTTTATTTTATTTGGCGTAAGCCAAATCTGGTGACCCCGACGTGATTCTAATCACACACACACGATCATCAAAATGAGTGTTGCACATTCACCACCGCCGGCAGGACATGACATTAAGAAAAATAAGAACGCCGAAAATTGTCCTGAACAGCCATCCGACAAAAGCGTTACCCTCGAAAACACCAGCATTGATGCCGTTTCTTCCGACATCCGACTACCACCCTTTTGGAAAGCACAACCTGATCTTTGGTTCCTACAAGTTGAAGCCAAGTTCAGGTCAAAAGCAATCCGAAACGACAGCACAAAATTCGACACAATTCTCAGCTCCTTAGATTCTGAGGTGCTTCTGTATATATCTGATGTTATACGGGTCCCTCCAATCAAAGATAAGTACCAATTCCTCAAACAAAGTCTAGTTAAACGCTTGTCCGATTCCAGAGAAAAGCAACTGCACAAACTCCTCACAGATCTCGAGCTAGCAGACAAAAAACCAACACAATTGCTTAGAGAAATGAGGGAGCTAGCCGCCGGTGCTGTTGGACACGAATTTCTATATTCATTGTGGATAAATAGAATGCCGATCAGCGTCCGAGGACTTCTTTCTGTATCGGGAAAATCGGATCTCAACACATTATCTGAAGTGGCAGACAGGATCATGGAAAACACGGATACGTCATGGCCACAAACACAAAAGAGACTTCAAGGGATTCAACAGCTACTGACCAACTGGAACTAAGGATTGAAAGTCTAGAGAAGTTACTTACTTGCGTCATTTATCCAGGACATAACAACCACCATCAAGGACACACACTCCAAAAGACTTTACTTTCGCTCCCGTTCGCGTTCTTAAACACCCATAAGACCACAATAAATTTGGTACTGAAGCTCGCAGCTGCACCAAACCATGTACATTCACCAGCACAACCCAGGAAAACTAAACCAGCTGTCGTCCACTTTGGCGAAGGCCGACAGCAACAATCACAGCATGCCTTCATAAGAGCTAAGACTTCACATTCACTACAGAAAATCTCACATAAAATTTTTAATAGATTCCGGCTCGGTAATCTCAGTTTTACCCCGTACATATATATCTGGTAAAATACAACCTAGCATACACAAACTGTATACTGCCAATAATTCAATTATCAGCACTTACGGGAACAAAATAATCATCGTCGATCTTGGTCTGCAACGTTCTTTTCAATGGTCATTCCTTATTGCTGACGTAACATCCCCAATAATCGGAGCAGATTTTTTAGTTCAATACGGTCTGCTGGTTGACCTTAAAATAGAAAACTGCTTGACTCCAATACATCACTGTCCACGCAATAAACATTGTAATTAGCAAATACCTTCGGAATTTCGACCTTAGATGAACAAAAAAAGGTTTTCATGGTATTCTCAATGAATTTATCGCAAATCCGATTCTTCAACATGTCATTACATCATTATCACCGGCCAGCCTGTTGCTGATCGTCCACGGAAATTTTCTGGTGAGAAATTAAAAGCTGCGAAGACTGAAATAGACTTTCTCCTCGAAAACGGTATCATACAACCATCAAGCAGCCCTTGGGCTAGTCCCATCCATCTGGCGAGGAAGAAGACTGGCGACTGGAGAACTTGTGGCGATTTTAGGAAACTCAATTCTCAAACCATTCCTGATCGCTACTCACCTCCTTTGATTCCGGACCTGTTCGAGAAACTTCATGGAAAAACTATCTTTTCTACACTGGACCTCACTCGCGCATATCACCAAATTCCGATGAACGAAGACGATATTAAGAACACGGCAGTGACATCTCCGTTTTGTCTATTTAAATACGTGCTCATGCCTTTTGGCTTAAAAAGTGCCACGCAGACTTATCAACACTTCATCGATTCAATCTTTCGGGACCTAGACTATGTATATTGTTACATAGATGACATCATAGTCATGTCCGAAACATCGACACAACATCAGGTGCATCTCAAAACAGTATTTCAGAGGCTTCAAGACAACAACCTATCCATCAACATAGCCAAATGTCACTTGGGCAGAACGGAAATCAACTTCCTGGTTTACCACATCAATGCCAGAGGATACAAACCACCAGAAGAACGCGTCGTCGCCATTCGAAACTTCCCAAAACCTGCAACTATATCTTTTTTGGGAATGCTGAATTATTACCGTCGCTGCATTCCACGGTCAGCTGAGCTACAAGTTCCACTCAACCAATACCTTAAAAAATTAATAAAAAATGACAAAACAAAAATCAACTGGACACCAGAATCAACACAGGTATTTCATCACTGCAAGGATAGTATCGCCAACGTCACACTTTCATCCTTTATTTCATCTTCTGGACCGCTAGCACTCACAACCGACGCATCAGATGTAGCAATAGGAGCTGCTTTAGAACAACAAGAAGATGACATCTGACATCATGACATCCACATTAAAGGTGACAACAATATCGTGGCGGATGCCCTTTCAAGAATCCATTCCATATCGATGCCGACTATTCTCAGTCCGGAAAGAATCCTTGAGGCGCAACAACACGACGATAAAATTAAAGCTATTATCCATGGTGAAACTTCACTAAAGTTACAAAAACTCTTTATTCAACCAAATATTAACATATATTTTGACATTTCAACAGACCATATAGCCTTCACCTCTGTCCATGGTTTGGCTCATCCGAGTGGTCGAGTTACATGCAGGCAACTCAAAGAAAAATACATTTGGCCAAACATCCGGAAAAATGGACTACAATGGTCCAGGGAATGTATTCCTTGCCAAAGAGCGAAAATCCACAGACATAATAAGATGATGCCTAACAAGATCGATGTACCTGATGACAGATTTAATCATATACACCTGGATATTATATATGTAAGAGGCTATAAATATTGTCTTACCATAATAGATAGATTTTCCAGATTTCCGATGGCAATACCACTATTAGATTTGTCTCTTCGGCACGCCTCTTGCAATAACAACGGATCAAGGCTCCCAGTTCGAGAGCGCTCTCTTCACTGCTCTCGCTAATACCAATAATGCAAACACATTCGAACGTCACCATACCATCCAGCATCCAATGGAATTGTGGAGAGATGGCACAGGACGCTGAAAGCCTCTCTAATGTGCAATCCAGCTATTGCTTGGGTTGACTTACTTCCTACGGTACTCTTGGGACTTCGGAGTGCTTTCAAGGAAGACATAAAGGCTTCTCCTGCAGAAATGGTCTTCGGAACCATGTTGCGCCTTCCTGGAGAATTTTTTGCAAGTCAAGACATGTCAGCAGACACAGAAATCTTCATCGAAAAACACAAAGAATTCATCCGTGCGATTCGTCCAACTCCCACTTCACACCACATCAAAACAAAAATATTTACACATAAACATATCTAACGTGAGTGCAGTACGTTTTTCTACGACTCGATGAAGTACGACCGCCACTAAAACCACCATACTCTGGACCTCATCAAGTGACAAAAAGGATAGATGACAGACGATTTGTAATCCTTGTGAACGGCGAACAAAAAACTATCTCAATCGACGGGCTCAAACCGGCTTTTACTACCAAACCAGATGTACCTGCGAAATAAGCGAAAGCAGGTCAGAAATATTGAATTTCACCCTTACGTGCGATCGCTTAAAATAAAAAGAGACATCAATACATTTTACCAAAATCACTACATACGACTGCCTGTATAAGATATATAAAAGTGGTTTTCCCATAATGCTTTTCTAAAGGCGGGTTGACTTGATCGTGAGTGTGGCAGTTTCTCTCTCTGCCATCGAATGAACTGGTGTGATCATGTATGCTTTTTTAAATCTGTTTCATTTATGGTTTTTTTTAAAAAAGTGTTAGTTACAGATCTTTAAATTAAATGTTCCATTCCAAAACATCAAAATGAACATTTGTACTTTGCTATCACTTTATGAAATATCATACTTAGCGATTCAAAATTTTCTATTCATCATTATCTGGCTGCTAAGTTTTGTTGTAGCTGGTAACACTAATAGAGTAGTCATATTGTGGTGAGGGTTGTTTACATTTTTTTCACACGTCTTTTTAAAGGCGTGTTGACTTGAATCGTTATCAGTCGTGGCAAAGAGAACACGCAAAGAAATAAAGGGTGTTTCGTGCATAAAATAAGTGAGAGTACAATTTTAAAACTTTTCAAATCGGTAAACATGTTTGTAAATGTTTACCGTGCGATCGGGAAAATTTTGGCGTAAAATACGTTACTTTAGGCTATACCTAATTTGGACATTTCGGTAGTGAAACTGCGTTTTACTGCTTTGCAATTCGCCAAAAATACAACTGTCAGTCGGAATTGGGTCAGCAACCTAATGTTTGCTCCTATAATATATATAGCATAAGTCATATGTGATATTATATCATTTATTAAATGTATAATAAAAATGTATGGGAAAATAATTTTTGTTTTTTTTTAACGGAACACCCTGTGCTACTTTCCGAAATAATTTTTCCAATCTTCTATCCGTCTTTCACTGCCGTCTATTTCTTGTGACGGTGAACTTACTGATAACAATTTTTCAAAAACACGTGGAGAGTGTCCCTACTCACGGTAAGTAGATATACTCTGGTGTCGACAACATAACAACCTTGACAACTGCATCAACGACCAGATGGCACCAACATCACAAAAGAAAAAATAACTAAGAAAGATAGGAAGGTACCAGACGGACGTTTTAAATGCAAGACGACACAAACTGTTTTCCTCGAGACGAACAACACGTACGCTGCAATCCATTTTGATCAATAGTTAACTTTTTATATTAATTCGAAAAATCCTAATTTTACTACTTGTTTTAATAAATAATTGAAGTAATATTCAGAGAATCGTGATCTTTATTTTTATTTTATTTGGCGTAAGCCAAAACTCTGAGAGCGTAACGCCATCTGTTGGCGATCCCATTTTTGTGATGGACAAAATTAGCCCATTGTCAATTCCGCAGTGTGCCATTTCAGATATCAGAAAATGGAATTTTCAGATATCGCCACCATCCACCCCTAAAAGTATTCAATTTCGGGTTTTCACGATTTTCCGACTTTACCGGTCGAAATTTCCAATTTTCCGTTGTGTGTTTACCTGGTTCAATACGAATCCAACAAAAAAATCCCCATGCAAATCGGATTATGTTCAGCCGCGTTATGCGCGTACGAACCGACACCAATTCATTTTTATACCCTATCCTAAGGGTATATTAAGTTTGACACATAGTTTGTAACATAGAGAAATAATCCAGATAGACCCTATAAAGTATATATATTCGTCATCAGCATCAATAGCGAAATCGATTGAGCGATGACCGTCCGTTCGTCCGTCCGTCCGCCACCGCTTTTTGGGCCTTAAATTTTGAGCTAGGACGATGAAATTTCATATCTGGGCTTCTGAGAAAAAGATACAGTACAAGTGTAAAATTTTTGAAATCCGCCCACTGCCACGCCCACTTTTTCATAACTTCACTAAATTATATGAAACCGAAAAATTTTGTTAAGACCAAATATTTAGGCATTCAGATTCCCTTCAATCCACCCAATTCAATTTCATATCTGGGCTTCCAAGAAAAAGATACAGTACAAGTGTAAAATTTTTTTACATCCGCCCACTGCCACGCCTACTTTTTTATAACTTCACTAAATTACATGAAACCGAAAAGTTTTGTAAGACCAAATATTTGGGTATTTAGATTCCCTACAATTCACCCATAGAACAGTTTTGGCCACGCCCACTTTTTGGGGGCGTTATCATCAAAAAACCTATTTTGATAAAATTTTACATGTAACATCCTCAAACGTTCGACATTATAGCTATATTTGAGTACAAAATGCAATTTGGCCACGCCCACGAGAGAAGGATAGGGTATCATACGATCCATTCCACACGGATTGTAGCTTTTCTGTATGTTTATATATTTAGATATGTTTAGCCTTCACTTAATCTGTTTGATCATTAAAGTGCAGAAAAAGTACAACAAATTCTACGAGCCAATTTGGTATACTGGTAGTGGTTGCAGTACGTTATCCAGACGGATCCTTGTTCATAACCAGAAAATTTTCTTTGATTTTCTTTTAATTAAGTGAAATCAATAAAAAAACAGAAAATTTTCTTTAACTTTCTTTTAATTAAATGAAATCAATAAATTAACAACGGGAAAAGTACCTGCAAGTTTATAAGCAAATATCACGCCAGTGATGAGAGGCAACAGTCCGGACTTCCAAAAAGTGTGATTCAGCAACCATTCCTAAATGCAAACTCAAAATGATGAACGAATACACTGCGCAAACAAAAGCAAACAGCGCATCGTGAACTAACACGATACTTATGGTATTTGTTATTGCTATCCTTTTTGGATTAGCTTTAAAATATATTTCGTGAATATTCGGTTGTAACCAGAACCACAATTGTTTAGGAAATGATTAATTATCTGAGTTGCAATTAATTTATTACATTGTTTCAGAATTCCAAAAAATAAATTGTGCGCATCGCATAATATTCCTAAACGTCATGAATTTAGGAAAGCAGCCTAGGCTGCCTCTGTGCATTACATAAGTGTGGAAATAACCACAAGAAGAATGTCCGCTAGAGAAAGATAGGGCTCCAGATAAGGAGCAATTCTTATGTGCGCTATACAGGAGCACGGGATACACCGCTAACTACCAGCGTTGGCCCCAGTCATTAGGTAAATAAACCTGACTCGACAGTGGAAGACCGTGGCCTTTGCCGTTTGCCATACGCCCAAAAATTGCTTTAAAGGTGTCAGTGCCTGACTTAATGGCTATCTTGCTCTTAATTCAAAGGTAGGTGGATAAGCTTCAACATCAGATTCAAGAGCTGGCGACATGAGTGGACTATATCTACCTAACGCACATCCAGTCGTAATGGGTACCGCCGCGGAGACTCCCTTAAATATCCTTTCGGTGAATATGAATTCACTGATAAATGATAGACCGTAGAAACTCACTTTTTAAGTTAAGAAATCAAAACCCTGCTGCATATTTGATTAGCGAAACTAAGCTAATTCAGTCATAAAGTCATCCCTCTACATACGCGGTCACAATATACGCAAATTCTCTTATATGCGATTTAGTTTTTACGAACTTCCCTCTACATACGCGGTGCTCATACGCGATTCGTCAAAAATTCGTGTGACGCAAAATAAAAATAAGTACATAAACACGCACTTCTTATTCCTATTTACTAATTTCTTTTTCTCTGTTTTTATGCATATTAATGCCCCCAAACATATGGACCAAAGAATTTAAGAAAATATATCTGAATATACTAAACTTTTCTCCCGATGTTAGAAGGAACATATGGGCCTTACAAACTCACTCTTCGAAAGCGTTGGCCTAAAGAGAAGCCTGCATATCCAATAAAGAACATCAAACTATGTTGGTGTAGAAAACATTGCGAGCCCCACTCATGAATGCAGTGCAGAAAACTTGCCTTTACTTGGAGCTAAGTTATGTTCACAATTATTGTCGTCGGTTGGCGACATCTGTGAAATGGAGGCGTTCGGAGTTTCACATTGCGCAGCTGAAACGACACGACTCTCTGAGCACTTATGTACATATATTCCACATACATTTCACACAGTACGCATTGAATCATGGGATGAGTATAAGGTAAAGAAGATAGAGCTAAAAGCAACGCTGCGACGACGTAAAAGGGAGTCGTGGAAGGAATTTTGCTCGAATGTGAGAAGCACATCTGAGGTTAATAGACTTTAGAAAATTGTCTCAAGGGATCCAGTTTCCATAGTCGGACTCATTCGTGATAGAACTGGGGAGATGGTTGAGTCACTGGATCGTACAAATGAGGTCCTCATGGAAATACACTTTCCGGGAAGCCTGTAGTCAGATCAGCCCTGGGCTCTGAGGAAAGAAGGAGCAAACAGGATTGATAGGACAGAAGTGGAACGGATAGTAACGCTAGAAGCGGTCAGTGGGGCGATAGAAACGTTTTGCCCTTACATAACCGTAGGACCGGATAGTATATTATATTTTCAGCTTTAATGCCATGAGGTGCAGATATCATTGTACCAAGACTTAGGGGTATAAACGTTACATGCCTAGCGATAGGCTACATACCAGTAACATGGAGAGAAACAAATGTGGTGTTTCATCCAAAACCGAGAAAAAATTACTACTCCGAAGCGAAGTCCTTCAGACCGGTCAGTCTAACATCATTTCTGTTGAAAACAATGGAAAAAATTGTGGTGGACCATGTGGGGACACGGCGCTGATAGCGTGTCCTTTGAGTAGTAGACAACATGCATACAGAGCGGGCAGGTCTACGGAAACAGCGCGACACCTGGTGGTACGCGTTGTGGAAGAGGAAATGAATACCGGAGGCATCGCAATGACCATAATGCTCTCAGAGTGGTGGAGCGGTGGTGTCAGGAACAAGGACTCGTCATTAATGCGGAAAAGACAGATCTGATCATCCGAAAACAATTAAAACATCTGAAAACCCGTTAAAAAGGAGGGCCAGGTTGGAAAATTATCCGAACAAACAACAAAGGCTGTATCATGTTCAGACGAGCAATGACCAAACAGCTGAATCATATAATGAGGCTACACAGGAATCTGTCGAAGATGAGATAAATTTTATGACACACGCCTGTCCAGCCTACCATATTTAGAATACCTCACCAAAGACGGTACTGCGTTGAAATTCCTCGTTGACACGGGAGCTAACAAGAACTTCATCAACCCGTCCATACCACAAAAAACGACCATGCTTCCAAATCCTTTTTCAGTCCACTCGGACTGATCAACGAGTGCGTAAGGGGGAAGTTCTTCGAAAAAGTTGGTAACAGCACTCTGCTTACGTTCTACGTTCTCCCAGGCCTCGTATCTTTCGACGGCATCATAGGTGACGACACATTGAAAGAATTAGAGGCCGTAATAGATCGCAAGGAGAATATCCTAAGCCTAAAACCCGATATGAGAATATCCCTAAGGGAAGAGTTGTTGCCACAAATCAACATCATTTTGGACGATGACCTCCCACAGGAAGCCAAAGGCGAGTGAAATTATCAGAACCAACGTACGAGCGGAAATAAGAACAAGCACCGCCGAACCAATTTACATGAAGAGCTACCCGTATCCAGCCAGCATGAGGGGCGAAGTGGAGAAGGAAATCAACAAACTTTTAGAAGAGGGCATCATTCGTTCTTCCAAGAGCCCCTACAACTCACCCAACTGGATTGTCCCAAAAAAGCGTAAGCCCTCGGGGGAAAAGCAATACCGCATGGTAATTGATTATAAACACCTTAACTCGGTCACCATATCCGATACCTACCCGATCCACCCTCGCTAGTCTGGAAAAAACAAGGTATTTTACCACGTTAGACCTTACCTCGGGATTTCACCAAATCCCCATGAAATCTTCCGATATTCCCAAGACTGCATTCTCCACCATGAACGGGAAATATGAATTCCTGCGGCTACCTTTTGGGTATGATTCCTCGGAAGGAATCTTTAACTTACTATCTGGATGGTTTTTGCGCGGAGTTTGAAAACAGGTTACATAAAAAAGATAGAGGCATAGCAATATGCAATAACGAGCGTTTGAAAATCGAAACAACTGCTTTTGAAAATCTGTGAGAATTTTGTCTCACTATTTTTTATTTGTAAAACAAACAAAACGAGCGTCTGACAAACATCCGAGAGTAAAACTGTCATGAAAAAGATTCTCAAAATTGCCGTTCGGATCCGGCATTAAACAGTAGGCCCCTTCCATTCGTGTAAAGAATATAACACGCACAACTCGAATGGTTGTGAGAAGCTAGGCCCTGGGTCCCATGAACCTGTTGCGCTAAAAATTTGTATTTTTTTTTTGCTAAAACAAATGTAATAAGCGCAATCTATAGACCACCGTAAAACAGTCTGATTGAATTTATGAATGAGTTTGAACGAGTTACGGTCAAGAGAGGAGCGCATAACGATCTGGTAATTATGGGCGACATGAACCTAGATACAAAAAACAACACAAACAACTTTGTCCGCAACTACCACGAAATGCTAGCTTCAGAAGGGTTGTACAATGTCATTAAAGGAGCTACTAGGGTCGACCTAAATAGAGGCACATGCACGCTTATTGATCACATTTTGGTGAATCTACCAAAGAGCGTTTCGGCTGTAGTAGAAAGTGACATTTCTGATCATTATAGCACGCTTTACGGGGTTTACAACCATACTTCTGAGGTGAATGATACTCATTTGCAACCTACAATAATGACGAGTAAAGTAAACCAAATGATTTGAGATACTGATTGGACAGAAGTAGCAGAAAAAACCGATCCTATATTACTCTTAAGTTCCTTTACTGAAAAAAGGAAAAAAAGGCCGAAAGAATGTTCCATGGATTACTATGGACATCCAAGACATCTGAAAAGAGCGAGATAAACTTTATCGTAGGTGGAAAAGTAACCGGATTAATCTAACATATGAAAGAGAGTACAAAACGTTACGGAATCAAGTTAACAAAAAATTACAGTGACTAGGAATCAATATTACAAAAATAAGTTTCAAGTTTCAAAAACTAAAATTAACTTACATGGACTTCGCACTACATAAGCCGGACAGGCTGAATATATAAATAAATAAATATATAAATAAATAAATAAATAAATAAATACATATATAAAATGGCCAGCATGCCCTACAAGGGCTAGTCAGGATTGAGAGGGATCGACGAGGGAGTTCCATTTGTTTCAAAAAGCGACCAGAATTTCTGGTGATGTCTTTCTATGTCTTTAACTTCGCGCCCCGACACCGACCTACTGAATCGGAGACACTCTTGCAGGGGGCAGCATTGAAATTCGGCCTTATTTTACTCGGTGTTATTTCACGGCACCATGAGTGACATCAAATTGGATGAATTGCCAAAACCAAAACGGCGGAATTATGTAAAGAAAGTGGAGCATGAATGGTCGCATGAGCAAATAATGCAAATGATTGTGGTGGTCGAGGAACGGCGAGTGTTGTGGGATATCGGCACGCCCGAATTAAGATTGCCGAAAACAGGCGCTGGGCAGGAGGTATTAAATGCGAATGGCAACGTAAAATTGGATGACACCAAAGTCAGGTGGATGAATCTGCTCATTGCTTTTAAAAACAACTTGGCCAAGTATCGTTTGAAGCAGTCGGGGCAAGGCACAGATGAAGTGGTCATCATCCATTGGCGCCATTTCAAGTCGATGATGTTTTTGGAGGCGAACGTCATCCAGCAATCTAGTGAATTGACGTCATCATTGTCACTGTTGAACTATTTAATTTTTGTATTGTGATTTTGTTTTGGGAATTGATTGTGCAATTTTCAGGCCTCCGCAAATATCGATGCGTCGGTTCTGGCAGATTTCTCGGTGGTATCTCCTCCGTCTGGTGTCGCAATCGGGAAACGAAAACGTCGTGCAGATCCAGGACTTTCGCCAACGCTGTTGCCGTCGCCGACACCAAGCGCTAGTTCGATGAGAGAGCTGACGTTTAATACGCTAAATTCGCTCAGAAATCATGACGACCGATTCAGTGCTTTCGGCGACTACATTGCTAGCGAATTGCTAGCCCTTCCGCCTGTCCGAGTATCATTCGTGCAACATGGGCTGAATCGAGAATTGCTCAGACTGTTGGAAGTTGTTGAAACTCCAGTGCCACCGCCGCCGCCGCAGCAGTCATTCCTATCGCGATTCGTCGATGAAAGTGGCCATGATATTGACCCGTCGACAGTCAATCTCACCATTTTGCAATCGAGAATTGCTCAGACTGTTGGAAGTTGTTGAAACTCCAGTGCCACCGCCGCCGCCGCAGCAGTCATTCCTATCGCGATTCGTCGATGAAAGTGGCCATGATATTGACCCGTCGACAGTCAATCTCACCATTTTGCCAATCGACATTTCCCAAATGAGTATATTGATATAGTTTTGTTATATTTTGTTTGTATACTCTTATTCCATAAAACACATATGTACAGTTCATTTTAGTTGGAAAAGAAAAGAAAAACGACACAGCCAACTGCGATAAATATTTAAATATGTTGGTATTTGGCACTCCACTTCTTCCTCCTCGACGAAGGAGTGGGCAGGTGCGTACGTCCCTTTATTTGTGGTCAACAAGTAATTGTGAAGAACACAGCATGCTAGCGCCACTTTCTTCGATTTATCTGCGTCCAAATTGATTGGCTTTCGGACGCGAAAACGTGCCGACATAATGCGATCATTGAAGACACGTTGCATCAAAGCTAAGTTGGCGGTCAACCCCACTTCTAACCTGCAGGTGGCGATCGTCTATTATAACAACCCAGACAAAAGATTGACCAAAGACCAATGGAGGTTGATGGAGTTGCGCTTTCTAGAAGGAGTGAATGACACGATTGTCAGCAACCCCCTTCTTCCACCACCTTCAATCTCAATTCTCAATTTGACTTCCAACTGTTCGGACGTGTTTCCTTTTTCTTCTGTTCCGGCCCCGTAATCAAGTGCAAATCATTGCAATATTTGTTTTCTTTTTTTCTTCCAATCGCGAAATATGTACTTCCCCAACCAACCCGCAGTGCTTTTCGTCAACTTGCAATTTGTCCGGTCATCGCCTTTATTTCGCGAACTTCATATTTTTTTGCTGACTTCAATCTTGTTTATACCCTATCCTAAGGGTATATTAAGTTTGACACGTAGTTTGTAACATAGAGAAATAATCGAGATAGACCCTATAAAGTATATACATATATTCGTGATCAGCATCAATAGCGAAATCGATTGAGCGATGACCGTCCGTCTGTCCGTATGTCACCGCTTTTTGGGCCTTAAATTTTGAGCTATGACGATGAAATTTCATATCTGGGCTTCTGAGAAAAAGATACAGTACAAGTGTAAACTTTTTTTTAATTCGCCCACTGCCACGCCCATTTTTTCATAACTTCATTAAATTATATGAAACTGAAAAATTTTGTTAAGACCAAATATTTAGACATTCAGATTTCCTACAAATCACCCATAGAACAGTTTTGGCCACGACCACTTTTTGGGGGCGTTTTCATCAAAAAACCGATTTTGATAAAATTTTACATGTAACATCCTCAAACGTTCAAGGTTATAGCCATATTTGAGTACGAAATGCAATTTGGCCACGCCCACTTTATAGAGAGGAGGATAGGGTATCGGACAATCCGTTCCAGACGGATTGTAGCTTTTCTGTATGTTTTTGTCTTTCTTTACTGACCCACCCCAAAAACTCATACAATGTCGCAACTCTGTGGGTACTCGATTTGTGCGCCTAACGATACCAACGCTGATTTAATTAAGTGCAATGGTCTTTGCGGGAAATCTTTCCACACTACGAGCGTTGGATTGAACAAACGTGCTTTCGGTTGCCTAAAAGAATTAAGCAATAACTTTTTGTTTTTCTGCGACGAATGCAATAATATCTCACTGTCCCATTTAATGCGTGCTATTAAGTGCATTAGTGACTCCATTGCGTCATTGACGTTGGACAACAAACTCTGTTACAAAAAACTACTTGGTCACCTATCAAAGTTCGATGAGCTTAACAATAGCTTTGATGAACTGAACAACATTACTGAACATTCAACAAGTCTTTGCAAAACTAAACTAAAAAGTATTGAAAAGCAGTTCACGACTATTGCTGATGTGGTAAAAAAAACCCCCAAAATGACTCCTCGAACCCCAATTTTCTTTCGCTTATGAAAGATTTGCTATCTGCCCTTGATTCGCGCTTGCCCCTTATAAACAATAACAGTAATTCCTACATGCAGTCATCCCTAGAATGCCAGTTATCAACATTCAAAGACTCGTTAAAATCCCTTCGTTCTGATCTGGATGTGCATTTTCAAAATCCCAGTGGTCTCCAAAGTTATCACGATTTAACTCGAAGAATCGATGACTTAAGCAATGAAGTAGCTTCTTCCCGAGTGATGATGTGCGACATTGCTGAAGAAATTAGATTTACGTCAAATAAAATTGACAATATTCCTCAGCCGCACTCCAACTTTAACTACAATACTTCGATACTCACCGAGATGATAGCATCTGTGTGCACAATCCCGTCAGATTTCTCGGAAACCGAACCTCATCCACCACTTGCACCGCGATCTGCCCCGCAACCTGCGCCAAGATCTTCTCTACCTACTGCTGAATCAACCACTGTGAACCTTCATCTAATTCATCTACCAACACAAACAGAATTTCAACCCCAAAAGCACCCACAACTCCCCCTGGACCAGACCGCTTCGAACTTCTTGGACCCTCTTGGACACCTTCTGAATGGATAACTAGACTTCAAAAGCTTGACTTGGCCAACGCGGATAACGAATACGCTACATTTATCATCAAAGGTGCACCCCGTTCTGCTGATACTTTCTGGATTCACAATCTCTTTCAGCAGAAATTTGCTTTTGCAATCGCCAAGAAGATCTCGCCCCTCAACTCCAGTAATTCGAGCAACTTCAAATTTGACATCCCCTCCAAATACGTATGGATGTTCTGGACCTCGCCCGATGATGTATGTCGTATTGGCAACATGAGCATGACCAGATGGACTTCAAGGACTAGTACTAAGCAGGTTAAGCGTAAGTTTCTCTAAAAAACCCCCCTCTTCTAACACCAAAATTGATAATATCACAGCACCCCAATTGGAGCTTTAATATGAAAACCGTTCCCAGCCTCACCCCTCAGCTTCACCCTTCCTCTCCCTTCCGTAATAAAATCACTAATATCTCTACTAATCCAGTACATACTCTTCCCCATCTCTCTACTATTACTAAGCCACAATCTTAAGGCCATCTCTGCTCCCTCTACAAATAAAATCCCACCCTCAATAAAACCTGCTTCTGCTGCTTATTCGAATTTTATCCACTCCCATACTCTCAATCCTGCCTCTCCAGATTCTGCTCCCTCCTCCTCCTCTCCTCAAGCGCCCACTTCTTCCGGCTCCTCCCGCCACTCGAGCAGTACTAATTCGATGGTAGCACCATCCACTTTCATAGATCCCCTGCTTCCGCCTACTGCCAAACTCACTAAACGGCTTACTGATTCTGGCGAAAATGGACGTTATGTTTGTAGTGGTCAAGGAATAGCGAGTAGGATAAAAGATAATGCTGTCCGTTCAACAGTTGGCTTCGAACTGAACTTTATTTTTGGTTGACACGTTTATATTTTAAGCATGAACAGTTGCATCATACGATACTAAATACATTTAAAACAGGCTTATACAATGAATATAATGTGAATACATAAGGGAATACATAAGGAAATGAATACAATGATAATTGAGTGGAATTTTCGACTACAATTCGGCCATTCCTGATTTTAAATCGCCTCGATTTACACAAATATCGATTATTTGATATTTTCAACACAAAATTACTTTCAAATGAAATTTAATAATTGAATGAGACTTATAAAAGCGATGGCTTTCGAATAACGTAAGTATCTGATCGGGAATGAAACACAACCAATTTCATAATGATTTTCTAATTTTTTTTTTTGTTTGTGTGACATACATTTTGGTGTTAATTGTTTACCACGTACGGCTTCATATTTTCGGGACTTGAAATCCCATGGTACCGGTTTCGAGAAACTTGCAAGTTTTCTAAATCTTTTATACGATACCTATCGTTAGGCAATACTTCGTATACTACGTATGGACCCTTGTATTTAGGCAATAGTTTTTTGTTAACACCTGCAGTAGTGACGACATTTTTAACTACCACATAATCACCTACTTTATAGCGATGAGGTTTTTTGTGGTTTTTATCATACTGAATTTTATTTTTTTCTTGATTATGCATGATTCTAAAACTTGCCTTTTCCCTTTCCTCAACTATGTCTACTGTATCTTTTTGAATGGTTTCATATTCTAAATACTCGCGGACCGTATCAATACTTTCGCCTCTTTGGAGAACACCGAACAGCAAAACACTTGGACATACACCTGTGCTCCTATTAGTGGTGTTGTTTATGGAGAATTGAATTTTATCTAAATGTTTTGACCACTCACCCGGCTCGGCTTCGGATTCTTTTGACAACATGGCAGTCAAAAGCCTATTTATCCTCTCCACCTGTCCATTTGATTGGGGAGAATGGGTGGCGACTTTTATGTGTGTCACATCAACATCTCTACAAAATGACAGAAATTCATCTGAGGTAAAACACGATCCTCTATCCGAAATCAATCGTTTTGGTCGGCTGTAGTTTGAAAAATAATTTTGCAAGCTTTGAATGACTTCTCTCGAACTTGTCGTCTTCACTGAATAAAGCTTGACAAATTTAGTGAACGCATCCACTACTAGGAAAATGTATTTCTTTAGATTTTTCACACCAGCTGGAAGGGGCCCATAATGGTCTACATGAAGTGTATCAAAGGGCTTATTACCCTTTGGAATACTGTGTAGTTCACCTTCCTTTTTGCCAGATGGAACCGGGAAGTAAATACATTTTAAACATGACTTGATGTAGTCTTTGATTTTCTGCTTCATCGATGGAAACCAGTAGGTCTTTCTAAGAAATTCAAATACTTTATCCGCACCCACATGACAAAGTCCATCATGGTGAGTTTGGATAATATTTTTTTCCATTTGCTCTGGAACATAAAAAGCAACAGAATCTTTACATTTCCGGTAGATAAGACCATTAACCATTTCGTAGAATGGGTGTTGTTTGTGTTCTAACATGTTAGCAATATTCTGAATGGTTATATCCTGATTTTGGGCAGAAGCCAGTGCATATTCGAATGAATCAGGTTGTACCAAAAGGATGTTATGACACCTACTAAGGGCGTCGACGTGGTTCATTCTGACTGAATCTCTATGCTCTACTGAATAATTATATTCCTGGAGCTCTAAAGCCCACCTTGAAATTCGAGGATTGATAATCTTTTTTTTTAGCGTAAGCATTAAAGACTTACAATCAGTAATAATTTTAAAGTTAATACCCATTAAGTAGGTTCGAAATCTTCTTAACGCATATATGATCGCAAGGGTTTCGAGTTCAAAGGAATGGTATCTTGACTCTGTCGGTGTTGATCTCTTGGAAAAAAAGAAGATAGGATGGAACTTCTTATCTGACTGCTTTTGCATTAAAACTCCACCAAAACCCAAGGAGCTGGCATCGCAGTGCAGTTCGGTTTCTGCCTGTGGAGAATAAATGCTCAACACTGGCGCTTGAAGTAATTTTTGCTTTAATAACTGGAAAACACTTATCTCTTTTTCTCCAAATTGGAATTTGACATTTTGTTTTAATAGATCATATAGTGGTTTTGATAATACTGAGAAATTTTGAATAAATTTTCTAAAATACGAACATCATCCAAGAAATGAGTGAAGCTCCTTGATGTTTTTTGGAGTAGGAAAATTTTGCACAGCAGCTAAACCATCAGAGTTAGGTTTTATACCGTTTGCACTGACTTCATAACCAAGATACGTAATTTGTTCTTCCATAAAACGACATTTATCATACCTAAGTTCTAAATTGAAATCCGATACTATCTTGGCAACTTTCTGTAGAACAACAAAATGCTCTTCTTTGGATTCAGTGGCTATGAGTAAATCATCAATGTATACGAGTAATTTACCCTCAGCTATTAAATCTTTGAATCTTGTATTAATATAACGCTGGAAAGTTGCCGGGGCGTTTTTAAGGCCAAATGGCATATAAAGGAATTCGAATTGTCCTACAGGCGTAACAAACGATGTTAACTTTACGGATTCTTCAGACATCTTGACGTGGTGAAACCCGTTTTTGAGGTCTAATAATGAAAAGTATTTTTTATTCCGTAGCCGGTCCAAATGATCCTCGATTAGGGGAAGCGGATAATTGTCTTTTTGTGTGACACTATTTAGTTGCCTGTAGTCTACGCATAATCTGAACGTTCCATTTTTCTTTTTGGTCAAAACGATCGGAGAGGCAAAGGGTGAATTACTTTCGCGTATTATTTCTCGGTTCAATAAATCATTTAAAATTTTTCTTAATTCAAGAGTATGTACGTATGGTAGCCGCCGCGGTGCGCAATTAAAACTCACATTTGAATTACAAAGACTAATTTTCATTTCATAGGGCCTGTTTGGATTAGAAATACTTTTATCAGAATTGGTTTGTTTCATAATACAATAAAGGCGTTGTCTATCTTCGTATGTAAGATTATTGTTAATCCTCAAATTAAAATCATTTTTATCATAACTAGTATCTGTATTTAACATATCTGTCGCGAAACTATCGTCATGCAAATCCGTAAAATTGTTGTCATATTTGTCGTTGAAATTATCATCACAATTATCTAAGTTGTTTAAATTTTCATAATTTTTATCATAATTTATTAATTTAGTTTTAGAATTTTCAATATTTAATTTAATATTACTGGCTTGTAAAAAATCTCTGCCAAGAACAACAGAGTTGGTCATTGTTTTATTTTTAACTACATGCAACATGCAATTTATCGGTCTATCACTTACATAAATAACACATTCAGCTTTTCCCAATATACCCAATTTTGTTCCATTTATTCCAAAATACTGGTTGCAGTCATGTTCTAATGGCAGGATCAAAAAAGATGGTATGAATTGTTCCTGTATAAAACTTATCGGACTGCCTGTGTCTACCATTGTATTTGCTTGAAATTCGAAAACATCATTAGTAAAACTATTAGAAAATTTGTACTTAACAGCAACAGTGAAGTCGTCGTTAAATGTGTTAGCCATTACATTGTCTTCTTCTGGTTGAGCTTCAGGCTGCTAGAGCAAAAGCACTGCTGGTGGATCTGCAGGTGGCTTGATGCTTCGACAGGTGGATGGTAAGTGTCCGTGCTTACCACACTTGTAGCAACTTCCTCGCTCTCGCCGTGGCTTCTGGCAGCTGCTAGCAATATGTCCAGGCTCGTTGCAATTGAAGCACCTGTCCTTATGTAATCGCTGGAATTGGTTAGCAGACGAGGTTGTTATCGCTGTTGAAGAAGAAGGTATATTTTCTGCGGCGTAATATTTCATCTTCTGGTATTTCTTCAGAAGTTGTTTGTTACATGAAGTATCAGGAATTCCTTTAATGATGTAATGTATAAGATCCTCGTCGTCGATTTCTGCATTGAATGCGATCTCCTGCATAGCCAGTGTATATTGATGAATACTCTCGTCTCTTCTCTTCCTCCGGTTCCGTAGAATATCGTGAACATCAGCTGACGTGACCACTCGGTGAAACTCTTGTAGAAGTTTTGATTTCAACTCCGACCATGTGGAGCAACGGGATGAATGGAGAAATAATTTGGCGGTTCCTTTCAGACTTCTTCATGCAAAGATAAACGATTGTTGCTCTTCCCACTTGTACAAAGACCTTGCCTCCTCAAAACTCCGCACCCATTGTTTAATGGAGAAATTATCGTCACCAGAGAGGTGAGGCACAATGTCTTCGATGTCTTTGTATGAGATTGAACACGTGGAGCTTTCGGTTGGTCGACATAAAGCTGCGAGTTTTTCTTTGAGAACTAAAATTTCCTCTTGTTTTTTTATTCTGTCGGCAAGCCTATCAATTTCGATTTGGAGATCATCATCTTCCTGGAGATCATCATCATCTTGGTTGTTGGGGAAATGTGCGCTGATTTCAGATTCGTCCAACTCAGCAACATGTTCTTGTAGCCTTAGCTTCAACTCTGCCTTGTTACCATTACTTAGAAGACCAAAACTGGTTAATTTTTCCTTTAATTGAGCAACCGTAGCCTCCTGAATAAATTGTTCGACCCGTGCTGTTGCCATAATATGTTGTTTTTTATTCACACGCGACAGATTATAAAGTTATTGCTAAACATGTAATTATTACTATGCGGACTGCACAAAACCTTTCTTTTTTTTTTTTTACACGTGTTTAACAGATCCTACTTCTGATATGTAGTGGTCAAGAAATAGCGAGTAGGATAAAAGATAATGCTGTCCGTTCAACAGTTGGCTTCGAACTGAACTTTATTTTTGGTTGACACGTTTATATTTTAAGCATGAACAGTTGCATACGATACTAAGTACATTTAAAACAGGCTTATACAATGAATATAATGTGAATACATAAGGGAATACATAAGGAAATGAATACAATGATAATTGAGTGGAATTTTCGACTACATGTTCTTTCTCGCTTGCGCGATCGTAAGATTTACGGTAATGTGCACCTTTATTTAGCCTACCTACACAACAAAGACGACACTGTTTGTGTTTGTGATAGCATCACTAAAACTAACGTAATGGTCTCGCTACATCAAGAAGGCCTCCCAACTAACCCCGATGAGCTGAAACAAATTTTCGTCCGTTACCACGGAAGTTTTGATATCCCGCCCAGTAGTCTAGCAAACGATCTCTCTACCTTTGCCTCCCACGTTGATTCCAAACGCATCTCCTATCTTCAAAGAACTCGTGTTAATTATAAAAATTACTTTCGTTCCTAACCTTCTTACCAGTCCACTCCCACGTTTTTCTACCCCTAACAGTAGCACTGTTAATCATTTATCTATTTATTACCAGAACGTACGCGGACTGCGTACCAAATCCTCCACTGTCTTTCTTAACTCCCAAACGCTTCCCTACGATGTTTTCGCGCTAACCGAAACAAATCTTTCATCTGCCTTTAAGTGTAACGAGTTCTTTACCTCTGACTTTAACGTCTTCCGTGATGATGGTCTTGAAAAAGGCCATGAATCTTCTAGTCGCGGTGTTCTCCTAGCTATACACAACCGTTACGATTCTGAACTTTATAAAACATCACATACCGCTGATTTTGAGTTTATCTGCGCTAAAATTACCATCCTTAAGCGTAGTCTGTATCTTCTTTGCTGCTACATCCGCCCCTCTCAACTTATTCAAGGCTACCAACTTGCTATTGATGCTATAGACTCTCTCTTTGATGATACTGATCCCTGTGACGATGTCATAGTCTTAGGTAACTTCAATCTACCCCATCTTCAATAGGTTCAGTCTGAGGATGAGTCCCATTTCGTTCCTTCAAATGCAAGCTCAGACAAAGAAGTCCTTTTCACAGATTGTCTCTCCAACTCTGGTCTCCATCAAATCAGTGGCATAACTAATAGCCTTGGTAGACAACTTGACCTTATTTTCTCATCCGATGCTGATAACTGTATTGTTACGGCAAGTAATCATCTTCTCTCTACTCTTGACCGCCACCATCCACCCCTCTTTCCCTCGTTTGCATACGGCGACTTAAATTCAAAGTCTCATTCTCAGACTTCATACAGCTTTAATTTCCGGAAAGCTGACTTCGCCAAACTCTATAACTTGCTCAGAAACGCCGTTTTTAACTACAGAAATATTTCTGTGGATATTGCTCTCGCATGGTTCTATTCTTTAATTTTCGATTAAAGAAAAAAATTATTCTTCATCCCCACCGTGGTATAATAAACAACTCCGCGGGCTTCGTAATAAAAGGAACAAACTTTGGAGGGCATACCTTAAATCTCGCTCTGACTACTCCCTTTATCAGCACTCACATATATACTCACTTCGCTGAACTAAGTGAGGTTCTTTGCCAAGATTACCTTGTCCGTATGCAATCCAATCTAATCACTGACCCCAAGCGTTTTCATCATTTCATAAATGCGAAACGTAAATCTGATAGCTATCCATCTACCCTTAAACTTGCCAACACATCCGCGTCGGGCCCTAAAATTGTTGCAAACCTATTTGCTCACTTTTTTAGTCAGTACTTTACTGACCGCATTACCGAGCCTGACCTTGACTACTTCCCCTACATGGATAACTGCGCTCAAACATCCTTAGTCTCGATCAATACACCTCCCAACTTGTCACAGATAAGTTGAATAGATTGCCCGCTATTGTCTTAAAAAAATGCGTGACACACTTAGCGCAACCCTTTTTCAGATGTCTATTTCTCAAGAATATTTCCCTCCGCCTTGGAAGAAATCATTTATTATACCCATTCATAAAAAAGGCCCTAAAAACGATATAACCAACTATCGACCTATCGCCAAACTGTCATCCATATCCAAATTCTTTGAGAATATTATTTACGACACAATGTTTTTTCACTGCAAATCGTTATTCTCTACTAAGCAACACGGTTTCCTCAAAGGTAGATTGACAACCACCAACCTAACTGAATTTGTTTCTCAGGCGTTGTGTGCGTTTGAAGTTGGTTGCGAAATTGATGTAATAGCCACAGACTTCAGTAAAGCATTTGATAAAATCTCTCACCCAATTATTACTTTCAAGCTGAAAGCTCTCGGTTTTCAATCCGGTTTCATCAGATGGATCCAATCTTACCTTGAAAATCGGCATTACGAGGTTATATTTAGATCTCTCTAACCCGTTCATGGCCACATGAAGCGTCCCTCAAGGCAGCCACCTGGGTCCCTTAATTTTCGTCCTTACCACCAACGATGTCGACTGCATTATCAAAGACTCCTATCTCTCTATCTATGTCGATGACATGAAAATCTTTAAATACATATCTTCCACCACCGACTCTCGCTTTCTCCAAGACGACCTAAACAGATTCTTTATTTGGTGTCAGAAAAATCATCTCGAACTCAATACTAGTAAATGTCAATACATGACATACTCCCGTAAACGCCTTCCACCACCCCATAGGAATTACTTTTTTTGTAACGAACCTGTCCCTTCAATCTCATCGTTGCGCGATTTAGGTGTCATATGCGACAGGGAGCTTAACTTCCGCTCGCATATCGACGACATTATAAGTAGAGCCAAGTCTACGCTTAGTTTTGTGAAACGTTGGTCGAAGGAATTTTCAGACCCCTACGTTACCAAATCACTCTATATCGCCTTCGTCAGACCCATCCTCGAATATGCTAGCCAAGCTTGGTCCCCTCACTATGCTGTCCATGTCCGAAGCATTGAAGCTGTTCAACGCAGGCTGATCAATCTTCAGTCTCTCGAAAACCGCCGCGAAAATGCCGACCTTCTCTTCCTACATCATTTAATAACTGGTCACATTGATTGTCCAGCCCTTCTTGCATCGATCTCGTTTAATACCAATCCCCGTAGCCTTAGGTCTATTCCGCTTTTCCGTCTCAGTACTCACCGCACCAATTATGGTTATAACGCACCTCTGTCTAGAATGCTTCGTTTGGCTAACAATATGGAAAACTCTTTTGACTTTCACTGCAGCAGAGCCACCCTTCGGAACATCCTTCATCATAGCTCCAATTCCGCCTAACCACTGCCCCACACCTCCTCTCTTCTGACCATACCCTCTTCCTCCTCTCGATAGTGTGTAAGTTTATCTTTAGTTTTTAAGTAATAATAATAATTAGTTTTTAAGTTTAGATTGTTTAAGTAAGGCTTGTATTAAGCTTAATAAAGTGCCGGTAGTGCCGGCGTCAAATCAAATCAAATCAAATCAAATTCAAGGGATTTAAGCTTCTTTGTTGTGACAACGAGTTCACACTAAACTGGCTTAAATTATTTGTGGCAAGTACGCAGGCTCCATGGCAAACGCCGACATTCGACTAGTCGAAAAGAATGACTTGCTAGAATTTACTAGACAGAAAGGGCACATTCTAATTCCGGGCAAGCATCTTCCCAGAGAGGATTGAGAGGAACCTCCGTCACCTCAATCCTGAGCTCTATAGCGAAAACTGGGAGGTTATAGATATTAGTGAGCGTTCGGAACTTGGAACCGAGATTGTGGTTCTGTTGAATCACAAATCCATGCCGATGCTCAGAAGATTTAACAACAAGATACTACTGGGATCACCCGCTGTATAGTCCGTCCCTTCTTTGATGGACAACCGAAGCGGAAAAGGGATGTGGGTGATAAGGTAAGACAATGATGAAGATTGTTCAGATTAACCTTCACCATAGTATTGCAGCCAGTGCTATTCTTATTTATATCTTAGGTGCAAGAAACATAGACGTTGCTTATGCCAGGAGCCATGGATCTCCCGTGGCAAGATTAGCGGGTTAGGACATAAGGACTATACCATTTATAGCGCAACACCGCTAAACGCGGAATGTAAGAATAGAACAAGCATAGTAGCCAGAAAACACATTAACGTATTTCTTCTGTCTACCTACAGCGACATGGATCACACGGTCTTAAGGATGGAGCGGAGGGGGCTTTCCCCACTGATTTTATCAGCCGTCTACATGCCTTTCGACGCCAATGTTATTCCGCCATCCACAACTACCTGCTCTCTGGTAAAACAGACCATGCAAGAAGGATGGGATCTGCTCTTGGGATGCGACGCTAATTCACACCATGTGCAATGGGGAAGCAGCGGTACAAACCTGAGTCCTTATTTGAGTTTATCATCGAAAATAACCTTATTGTAGCTAATAGGGGTAGAGAACCTACTTTCGTAGTAAGAAATAGAGAAGAAGTTATAGACATTACCCTAGCCTAGCCAGTAATCTCAGATTATATACTTATACAGATAGTCATCTCAGAGGGACTCTCTCTTTCGACCCTCAAGCTAAAACGCACCAGAAAACAGCTGTTTTTCCCCATCGCTCTTTAGGTGTATAGGTGCTTCAATGCAAATCAAATGGGACCTTACGCACACATTCTTTGAGCGATGGGGAACCCATGGGCGCAGCCATCTTGGTGTAAAAAAAATTTACCACCAGGGAATTTTTTTTGTTCCTATTCGTTATTATTTGAAAGTGCAATTTGAAAGTGCTATAACTATTAAACGAAAGAAGTACGACAATATCTAATTGCAGCATTGAATTCAGTGCAATAAGATGAATCAATTGACATACACAACAATACTGTAGAGCTGAATTAATTTATAGCTATTCGGGTGAATTTCTCGCTCTAAGATTTAAAACGCTCTAAGAATTTGATTTCTCTCAACAGGTTTCATATCGGCCCTACAATAGGTGTCACCACTGGACACTGTCTAATAGGCAATAATGCTACAAGACTGGGTCTTTTTGTGCACGACTTTTGTAGAAGCTGCATGGATAAGGAAGAGGATAAAAACATTCCTTACCTTCTTTGTTTCTGTTCAGCTCTCTTCCGCAGAAGACTTTTGTAGAAGCTGCATGGATAAGGAAGAGGATAAAAACATTCCTTACCTTCTTTGTTTCTGTTCAGCTCTCTTCCGCAGAAGAAAGCTTCACTTAGGAGCCTTCTATTATAATGATTTAGGCGACCTGATAAATATGGAAGGTAAACAGAGAAGAGCCTCTTACATAAGACAATATGATAGAAAGATGTCGCACGCCATACAACGAAAATGAAGCTAAAACTTTCCAGGCTTCACCAAAGAAAATCTCACCTATATACATGTACATATGCTGTGTAACATGTTTTATCAACAAAAGATCATTGGCTGCCTTAGTGCACGAATGTCTAGGAAAGGAAAGTGAAAAGTGCAGGCGATATAACGAGTCGCACGGGTAGATTTGTGTGACATTTTCGTATTCTCTTTTATCTTGTTTGTAGTTTTTTTCAGTTGCTTTATTCTTCTATTCTCTGCGTTGAGTTCGTGTCAACAACACCATGTGTCGAAGCAGAGCAAAATGAAAAAAAAGGGAGAAAGAAATATAAATAGTCCCTGACTCAAAAAGTTTTCGAGTAAAAGTTCGGCGCGTCTCCAAAAGAGAATATGAAAAAACCCCTGACGAAAAAATTCATCGTGTAATAGCAAGTCCTAAATGTACCCGCATATTCCTTTCATATAAAGTATATACATATTATATTCGTTATCAGTATTAATAGCGAAGACCATTGAGCCATGTCTGTCCGTTCGTTCATACGTCTGTATGTCTGTCGGTCCGTATGTTAGCACTTTTTCGGTCTTAAATTTGGAGCTAGGAGGATGAAATTTCATACATAAATTAATTATATTATATATGTTTACTCTCGGGTACAGAAGTATGTTTTTTTTTGGTTTTTATTTATTATAAATGATTTGTAGCATACGTTACATTTTAAATTAAACCATTTTAAATCTAACGTATTTTTAACAGATTCAGTACGAAACAGAGAATATTTTCGGTAGTTGCTTTTTGGACACATCGTCCCCTCCACAATTTCTCAATTTTTGACACTATTTTGTCCAAGATGGCTGCGCCCATTTGACAAATGTCACGGACCCAGTGAATTTGAATGTGTGCGTGAGTTCGCCTGCAAATTCACTGACACATCTTTGCTCACCAGGTCCGTCGGGCTTGTAGGTCGAAAGAGAGACCCCCTCGAAGTTGACCATGTAGCATAGTTAATTTATGATTTCATATCTGTACTTTGAGAAGGAGCACCAGTAGAAGTGTAAACAATTTCACGTTAAAAGTTATCGTAAGAATTCCATACAAAAATGCAGTATGTCGCGCCTACTTTAGTAGTCCGTTCCACACAGATTGTAGCTTTTTTGTATGTTTAGGACTCAGCTGATTCGGTTTTGGTCACAAGATGGATGATTTTAGGCAGGCCCTTATTTCATTAGCACAAAACTCTTTTAAGTGACATAGTGCACTCATCCCAGACTATGACATTGCATATAACTTTACTTATAAATATAATATATAAGGACTTGCAAATGTATTTGACTTGAGATGTATGTATGTAGCTTGAATTTTGCTTCATTCGAAAAACTCCATTGATGTTCTTAAGAGGATATTTGATTATTTCCATAACGTTATCTGCTGAAAAGTGTACTCTTTGTTCATTTTCCAAATATATACTTAGATGCATAACAGACGGCAATCTTTCATTTATTTCAATCGGCCTCTGAGCTGCCGGTCTCATAATTTTTTTCAAGTGTAAATTCTTGGTCTATTCCCTTACTTATATCCTGATTAATAAAATTGCAAATGTGCCGAATGTTTTTACTTATAAAGAAGCACGACTATAATTTAAAAACTATTAAGTCACGCACCCACACACACACGATATGGCAGTAATACACAACACAACGAACTGACATACACAGCCAAATACGACATACACAACCTTTAACATACATAACATACACACTATAGAACCACTACATACATACGCTACGAAACCAAAACTTATACGTACATGCAATAGACTGATACTCACACATAGACATGAACACGCATACACACATGAAGGAATTTGGTTGCAAATTGATAGGTCACCGATCAATCTACATGCCTGACGCTGGACACGATCTAATAAACTCAGACATGTCACGGGAGCTCCCGCCCAAACGTGTGAGTTGTATTCGAGTTTTGGACGAATGTACGCTTTATAAATAGTAGCCAAGTCTGAAGGACTGAAAAAACGTTTACACCTCTTGAGGAATCCGAGGCATCTAGCGCCATTTTTCGCAGCTTCGGATATCTGATGATTCCAGCGAAGGTCTGGGGTAACATGCATGCCAAGCATTGACAAGCCGTTAGAATCCTCAATATCAGCTCCATTCATTTTTAGTTTGGCTACATTGATATCCCGCTTCAGAGACAGGAGACAGCACTGGGTTTTTGACGAATTGAACTCAACTCGGTTTTTAGCACCCCAATTGATGATTGCATCAATATTGGAGTTGAGCTCGGTTGACATTCGCTGCCGGTTAGACTCTACAGCTTGGGGTCTCAGCCGTGGAGTCGCCAAAGAGTAAGTGAAGTCAAGTGTACTGTCATCCGCAAAGGAATGGATTGGATTGCGAGTAAGAGAGAGAAGGTCGTTAATAAATATTAAAAACAGGGTCGGAGAGAGGACTGAGCCCTGGGGTACACCAGCATTGGTTGAGAATGGGGTAGAAGTATATCCGTCCAATACAACTTGTATTGACCGATTACTCAAAAAACTTGCAATCCATGAAGAGAAGATGCTGCCGACACCATAAGCTAGAATTTTGCTTAAGAGGGCACTGTGCCACACTCTATCGAAAGCTTTAGAGATATCAAGGGCAACTACTCGGCATTCGCCGTGATGGTGAATACTTTGGTTCCATTTTTCTGTTAGGTACACCATAAGGTCACCTGTAGAACGTTATTGACGGAAACCGTACTGACGGTCATTGAGAAGACGGTTTCTTTCGAGATATCTCATGAGATGGAAGTTAACAATGCTTTCCATGACCTTGGAGAGCACTGATGTTAAGGCAATGGGTCGGTAGTTCAAAGGGGAGGTTTTATCGCCCTTTTTAGGGATCGGCTGGACGTGTGCGAGTTTCCACCTATCCGGAAAGATGCCTGTAGAATATGACAAGTGGAAGAGCTTACGTAGAGGTTTAGCCAGGGAAGAAGAACACCTCTTCAAAACAAGGGGAGGGATCCCATCTGGACCTGAAGATTTGTTACTTTTAAGATCTTTGAGGACTCGAGCTACTGAGCGGGTTCGGAAAAATATTTGTCCTAGTGAATATTGAACCGGATTCAGTAATGGTGGTGGAAGAGAAGTATCTGGCAAGGTGGAATTTGCAGCGAACATAGCTGCTAGCAGATTGGCTTTCTCTTGGGAGTCAGTGATACTTTGATCATTGTGGACAAGAGCTGGGATAGATGTTGAGGCGGAGCCTTTAATTCTTTTAACGAAAGACCAAAAAGATTTACTGCCTTTAGGACATTGCAGTATTTTTTGCCTCACTTTTTGGTCTCGTAGAAATCTCCGGACATGCAGACAAAGAGAGAAGCAGTACGGCTGAAAACCCCCCTGTGATGAAATTCCTAACGGCGGTACCGCAGGGATCCAGGGTTGGATGCAGAGGTGCTTTTAGTGGATTAAAGTCCCACACTCAGGCTTTCAATGCTTTCCACCTTCTTAAAAAAAAAAAAAAATATGGCAGTAATAGCTACTGGTGCACGTCTGCTGGCTATGAGCTCCAGTGACAGAAAATTATTGGGATAATTGAGAACAACGTAAAAGCACAATCGGGGACGAATTTACTAAAAACAACTTTTTTGTTTTTCAATGTGATAAGCCATTATTTAGTTAGGGCTGTGTAAACATTTTTTAATGACGGAACTTATCGAACATATAGACGTTATAAGAAATTACTGGGCGAAATTTCAAGTTTCTACGTTTAGGGGTTTTTGAGAAACTGTGATTTCAAGGACTTTTGTAGACTTATCGTTTTGAATTTTATAGTATTTAAGATAACGATATTGAAGTTATGAAAAAGTGGGCATGGTGTTGGGCGGATTTCGGAAATGTTCGCACTTGTACTGCTTCTCTTTCTAATAAGCCCAAATATGGAATTTCATCCGCCTAGTTCTAAATTAAAGGCCCAAAAACTCGTAACATGCGGACGGACAAACAGACGGACGAATAGACGGACAGACAGACGGACGAATCTCATCGATACCACATCCTAAGGCTATATTAAGTTTGACAGATAGTTTGTAACATAGATCAGTATCAATAGCGAAATCCATTGAGCCATGACTCGCCTGTGTATGACAAAAGATACAGTACAAGTGTACAAGTGTAAAAATATTTGAAATCCGCCCTCTATAATTCAATTACTTTGATATTCAGATTGTCTACTATTCATCCATACATAAGTTTTAGCCACGATTTTCATGAAATTTTACATGTCAATCGTCATATGCCCGCTTTATGAGGGCTGCATAGGAAGGAGGATAGGGTATCATACGATCCATTCCAGACGGATTGTAGCTTTTCGGTACGTTTTTTATTATTGTGGTTTCGCAAAGGAAACTGAGAAATTGCTTGTGCATTTTTCAAGATATATAGGTACGCATAGGCATATCGCGATTTTACTTTCGTACTGAAGTAAAGGATCATAAATATTCTAAAAATTAAATGATATGAAAATCGACTTTATGTCTATATCCACGTAGGTTTGAAAAACGTTTGTTTTTCGGAAATTAATACAGATTTGTAATATGTATTTCCATGGCTATGTTCATTGTATGCAGCTTTTCATCCATGTGTGGGTGTACATATGTACAGAGGGAAAAATATATATTATTATCAGATAATATACATATACAATACAGTATTAATATCCTACGCCATGTGCCTTTGGTGTTCAGACATATATTTTACATGAATATTGCAAGAAATTAGGAAAAAATCAAAGTAAAAGATTAAATGAGGCGGCACTACACGTTGGTCCCAACTATGTTCTAATTGGACAAGTATAACTCCGTTTTTCTAGCAGAAGTTTTTTTCAGAGAAATTATTAACAGATTCATAACAAATAACAACATTTACAGTGTATCAATCTCATATTCGTACACCAGTTATCAAAAATTACATTCAACTCCTGATCACAAACGACTTGAAAAATTAAGTTAAATATGGTATTTACTATTACAGGATATTGAGCAATTGTACTCCACCTAGTTTTAAGAATAGTTAATATTCACTTTGGCTTGAAAACAGAATAAATGTAAGAAATGGGCTCAAAAGTAGCTCAATTTCGTATTCGTACACCTATCGTTTATTCACTAAATACATACAAATTACTGTTATTTAGCTTGTCAAAGTTGTTTTTTGCATTTAGTTATTCTTTTTCAAAGCAATTTAAAGAAAAAAGTGAAATATTTTGTGAAGTTTGCTGGAAAAATCGAGATTTATTGGAAAAATGGGCAGAAAACAAGGTGAGACCTCATATGAACTGCGAGAACTGATTGTCAAGTACAACGGCGATGGAAAAACTTATGGGGAGATATCTCGTTTGGTAAATCGATCAAGATCAACCATCCAAACAATCATTAATCGATTCAAAAATGATAATTGTATAGAAAATAAACCAAGAAATACCACCAGAAATATACTCAGTGCACATGATAAGAGAATAATTATACGTGAAATTAAAAAAAAACCCTAAATGTAGTGCACCAAAACTTGCAGAAACTCTGCGTCGTACTAAGAGATTACTTATTACTAAAGATTTTTGTACAGAAACCCTAAGAAAACGCCTGCGTGAACATGGGTACAATGGAAGAGTTATGCGAAAAAACCTTTCATTAGTTCCATAAACAGAAGCAAAAGGTTAGAATATGCTAAACAATACCAATCTAAAGATTTCAACTTCTGGAAAACAGTAATATTCACAGACAAGAGTAAATTTAATGTGCTTGGAGCGGATGGCCGACAAATGGTTTGGAGAAAACCAAATACCGAATATCTCCCACATAACACACGGGGAACAGTCAAAAATGGTGGTGGGTCGGTAATGGTCTGTGGCTGTTTTTCCGCAGCTGGAGTGGGACGACTGCACATAATTGAAGGAATAATGGACCATAAGCAGTACATCGAAATATTGAAGCAAAACCTGAAGGAAAGTGCCGTTCAAATGGGTCTCAGGAACAATTTTACCTCTTATCAGGATAACGACCCCAAGCATAAAGCTTATGCAACTCGAATATGGCTACTTTATAATTGTCCCAAAGTATTGGAAACACCTCCGCAGTCACCAGATAGGAATGCCATAGAGAATTTGTGGGATGAGTTGGACCGAAAAATAAGAACATTCAATATGAGGAACACAAACGATCTCAAAGAAAGGCTTATTGAAGAATGGACGAAAATTACCCCTGAATTTACGGAAAAATTAGTCAGATTCATGCCAAACCGTCTTAAACAGGTCTTAGATAACAAAGGATATGCTACAAAATATTAGTTGCATAATATAATTTGAACAAATTAACAAATTAACATGAAATATCCATGTGTACGAATACGAAATTGACCATATTTTTTTTGCTTTTATGTTTATTATGAAGAATTTAAAATACCTTATTTGAAATGTTTGAATTGATTAAAGTTTTTTTGTTTCCTTATGTATTCTTACTGAAAATAAAAAAAAATTGAAGTATGTGCCCAATTTACTTAATTTTTACTTAAAAGTATATTGCACCATGCGGTGTACGAATATGAGATCGATACACTGTATATATTCTCACTGATAGCAAAGCTGCGCTTCTAACAATTAAGACCTATAAAATAACATCGAAACTAGTATGGGACTGCCTTCAACTACATACATATGTATGTCATTACCCAGCACAAACAGAGATCATCTCATATGGGTACCAGGACATAGCGCACATTTAGGCAATAAGACGTCAAACATGCTAGCCAGAAAAGGATCTGCATCGACCTTCATGCTTTTAAGACCATTCTGTGGACTACCTACCATCACTGCGAATTGCTGCATTAAAAACTGGCTGAAAAACAAAGACCACCATTACTGGAAAAATTGTCTAAGTCTAACTAGAAGTCAGATTCGTATAGTATACTACAGAATAGTATAGTCGCTGAACACTGTCAAGTCAAAAAACACCTCATGACCATGGGAATAGACCAAGGTAACACTTGCAGAATATGCAACGAGGACGAAGAATCAGCAGAACACATCTTGTGTCACTGTAACTGTATAACCAGAAGACGTTATCATAACCTAGGTAAATTCTATCTTGAGTCAGAGGATCTATCTGCTAACTCACTCAAATATCTACTTGGATTTATCACTAACTCGTGTATCATGAGCGAGCTCGAATTGGAAGTAATCACAATACTTTATACTTTTATTCTTAATCTTAATATACTAATTAGCGTCATAAAACACGACACGCATCTACCTAAATACATAAATATCTGATAAAGGAATACCTTCGTTCCTAATATCGAATACAAGCTTATTTAAGAAACAGCGAAACATACAAATACACAAATTTCTTTTAAAGATACATGTGATCAAACTCAGACAGCATCTTTAGGAGCCGCAAGCGCTTAAAAAAATGTATTGATTCATCGGTTGAAAATGTATGTACTTATGTATATCATTTGTATGCTATTTCAAAACTTATTAATAATCAATCAATCAATATATTATTTATTGAACTTTTTGTCCTAAACCAAAAAAAAACAAGGCTTATGATTATTGTGCTCATTATACAATTAATATTTTGTAAGCTAATGTTTGTGAGTGGTGCCCTTGTTCTTAAGAACGAATACCACTGTGCTCCTGGAATGATAAAGGCGACAAGGAGACGATACCTGCATATCTCGCTGTACCACATAGAGTGTACAAGAGCAGAATTTTCCACATTTTTTGTAATTCTTGTAGGTACCTATTTAAAAATAGGAATTGTTCTTATTAATTCTGTTAATTTGTGTTTTATGTTATGTTACTTAAAGTATGTAGTTTATATTTTGTATGTATTTATGTATGTATTTCATAAAAAAAGCAATATTCAACAGTTAATTTGATTGTAGTGAAGAGACCTCCTCGGAAATCTATTTTCGTTTCAAGGCTAGCTTCTACCACTTCCATCGACGACATCACCAACTACATCAAAAGCAAAATTTCTTCCGCTTCGTCATCCATAAAATGTTTTAAATTCAACTTTAAGGTACCTCGAGAAATTTCGTCTTTTAAGCTGTTTGCTCCTGATACCTGCTTCGGGGGGAACATTGGTGCGTGAATATGTTCCTAGGATTGAAATTACATCATCTAGCAGCAGCTCAGTTCCCCTTGTCAACATTAATCATCCAAAAAACGATTAGACCTGAATAAATGCCTTCGTAGTGATTATAAAAATAAATACTCAATATATTACCAAAATGTTGGAGGTATGAGGTTTATGAGATAATTGTTTAAATATCTTTTGGGTCTAATTTTGACCTATTCTTAATTGACAGTTACGTATATACCTCCGAAAAGTTCTTTGGATCTATATAATTTACACCTTGATAATTCTCGTTCCGTATTGGATAACTTAAGCCCATCTCAGCATGTGATGTTCACTGGCGATTTTAATTTGGGGGACATTGTATGGGAAATTGATAATGAAGTAAATTACTTGTTACCGTTTAATGCTATTAGGGACAAAAATATTGAATTTATAGATTTTTTTAGTCGTCATATTGACTTATGTATATTAATCCAAATAAATTATATTAAAAATCATCTTAATCCAACTTAGATCTAATGTTTTTAGATAAAGAATTTGTTGTAAATGTTTCTTCAGCTATTGCACCTATTTTTAACAATGTCTTACATCATATAGCCTTTGTAGCGGAATTTTCTATATTTCATTATCAGAAACCTTGTTGTAATCAAAACTTATATTATAGTTATAACAGAGCTAACTTTGATGCAATGAGCATTTGCTTGGAATCTATCAAATCTCATCAAATCTGGGAACTATGTACGACACCTTTTGTTCTATTCTTAACGACATTAAGGAACCCTTTGTTCCGAAAAAGTTAAGCAAATCTTCCTCTCACCCACCCTGGTTTAACAAGAGACTCTTGAACCTTAAAAATAAAAAGTATAAAGCATACAAGCGTTTCAGGGAAGACAAAGCGAATACTATGTTCAAATCGTGGTATCTGACTTGTCAACGTGAATTTGAGTTTTTAAATAGGTTTTTGTATCGTTCCTACGTAATTTCTACAGAATCTAAATTAAAAAACAACAGCAAATATTTTTGGAATTATATAAATTCTAAACGAAACACCAATGGACTCCCGAGTTTCATGTATTATTTGAAGCTTCGCCTGATGATACTGTAGCTATTTGTAATTTGTTTGCCGACTACTTTAGTTCTGTCTATTCTTGTTATACTGCTCAGCCTTACTTGTATTTAACCGATGTGATATTGGTGACATTCAATTTGACAAATTTGATGTTGAATGTGCCCTTAACGGACTTAAAAGTGTTAATACTGAGGGTCCCGATGGTACTGCACCGATATTTTTAAAAACAATTATCTAAACCCTTATCAACCTCTCTCTACCTTATCTTTAGAAAGTCTATTGACTGTGGTTACTTTTTAAATACTTGGAAAATTTCTTATATTGTTGCAATACACAAGTCAGGCCCTAAGCAAAATGTCTGCAATTATCGTCCTATTTGTAAATCATCAAGTATTCCAAAGTTGTTCGAATAAATAATTTACAACAATATTTTTTCTCTTGTCAAAAACAAATTAACCGAACACCAACGCGGCTTTGTGCAAGGAAGATCCACATCGATTTTATCGATTAATTTAGCCATTTTTTGCAATTTTGTTGTCAAAAATTTTGAGAAGGGTTTACAGACTGATGTGATATTTACTGATTTCGCCAAGGCTTTTTTCCGTAAATTATCTTTTCTAGGAATTCATTCTTGGATTGAATCATACTTGTCCAACCGGATTCAATTCGTAAAAATCAATGATTGCGTCTCTAAACACATTAGTGTATCGTCAGGTGTCCCGCAAGGTAGTCACCTTGGTCCCTTATCGTTCCTTTTATTCATCAATGATCTTCCTCAAGTTGTTAAGCATTCTGAATGTCTTTTGTTTACTGATGACCTCAAAATATTTCGGTCAGTTAAATCTGACACTGATTGCAACCTTCTGCAAGAAGACATTGCTTTAGTCGATGATTGGTGTGAGAGAAATAATCTATTTCTTAATATTTCGAAATGTCAGTGCTTTACACCCTCGTAGTCAAATTTACCCATTGTGCTCAATTATTCAATTAAAGATAATAATCTTGTTAGAGTCACTTCAAAAAAAGATTTAGGCATTATACTTGACTCCCGTCTTACATTTACAGATCATATTGACTATATTGTTTGCAAAACCAATTCAATGCTGGGTTTCATTAAAAGAAACTCAAGGGATTTTACAGATCCTTTTAAATCTTTGTTTATGAGTTTATGAGTATTGTTCGATCATTTGAACTTCATTCCTTGCGTTTAGAAAGGATTCGAAAAAAAACTTTACAAGATTCGTAATATTTAAATTGTTATTTTCATTTTCGTGAGCAAATTCACAGAACTAATTATGCTCAAAATGAACCTATCGCTCGCTGCATCAATGAAGTAAATTTAATCTTATCTTTTATTGATATATTTCAAAACTGTTGAAGACTCTGTTTCAAAAACAAACTTATTGAAATTTTAAATTAACTACATATGAATTAAATTGTTATTGATCTCTTTAATAATTTCTGTATATTGTATAATTAGTCTGTAAGAGCAACTGTTCTCTGTTTTATGAAATAAATAAATAAATAAATAAATAATCGGTACACTTCCTCTAGTTCAAATGGCAATTTTTCGCATTCATACTAATTGATTTTATGTACCACCACACAATACAATTGTAAAATATTTGCCAATTGCCCAACGTAAAGTTCTAAAAATTGAAAAGAGAAAATGTAATAAATGTAATAAATATTTCGTAGTCGAAAGAAAATGTATGAATTTGACCTTGTTATTAGGGGTGTGAAATTAGTGTGATCAGTGTGAAACTGATCAAATTTTTCGTCAAATCTATATGATGACCCTAGATTTGATAAATGTTAACGCAAATTTACTTAGTTGAATAATTTGTCCAACCCTGTCAAACAGTTTTGATTAAAAATTTGATCAGTGTCAAGCCCTTTATTCTCATCATATCAGCAAAGTAGACAGAACAAGAATAGAAGAAATAGAATAAAAACAACAACAAACCACAGAACTTATTATCAGATACATACTTTTGTATCCTCGTATGAATAGAGAACTAGCTAATCTGGATACATTTCGTTGCTTAAGCAAAATATGGTTCAGAATGTACATATGTACACAAATAGCTACTATTAAATACAGATTTTAAGTTCATGAACACATTGCATGTATATATGTATGTATTGCCACACCCACTTTTTGAGGGCATTTTCATTCAAAAACCGATTAAGATCCAATTTTGCGACTTGCACGTCCACTTTAATAGAGTTGATGCCAAAGGAACCCGTCCTTCTCTCTTGCGTATCACACTGTCCGTTCTAGACGAATTGTATCTTTTCTATATGATAATCTTAGACGCAAGTTTGATATATAAAAATATATCATCAAGTAAAGTTACAGCACTAATTAGTGTCTGATTCTTTCTTTTTAAATGTGTATGCATTAAAATCAACGGAATATAAAACGACCTTTAACAACCATATATGTACCGTAAAGCTTGTTCTTATTAGATCCAAATATCTTATTTACTAAATATCTTTTACTTATTTACTAATAGTTGCTTTACTTTCATTGAATGGGAATTATTATTGCATTAAACCGTAAGGGTATTAAATTGTTTTTGATACTATAGAAGTCGGCCTGCTGTGTCGTTTTTATCGATTTAATATGTACTTATTTATATAGATACACACTCATAATATTCTATCTACACTAAGATAATGTAAAAAACATTTTCTTTTTTCTTTTTTTGTGAAAAATGCGTAGATAAGTCACAAAAATATATCACTTTTTTTCTTCTAAGCTATATAACTCGATATAATAAAAAATTAAAAGCTTTGTAAACAATTTTCTATATGTCGCAAATTAGAATAGAGAAAAATATTTTAATATATCATAAACTTAAAGCTTTGAGGAGCTTTATACGAGTTTTATACGATAAAATGCAAATCTTGCGACGGCTTTTTCCAGTTCCAGTCGTCACCCGATAGAGAACGTTAGCTTTTTTAATTTTAACATAATATATTAAACAAATTTAAATTAAATTATAAAATTAAATTCAATTATTCTCTAGCTTTAGTTTTTGTGTAACATTCCATTATTTGTTTGTTTTTCCTATAATGAGTTGGGGATATGGTGCTGAAAATGGTAAGTGATCTGTTGGAACATTTCAACAAATTTAAATTCTGTACAAACATATTTGAAACGAAATTGGTCATATGATCATTTTTCTCGTGAGTACATACTTTTTGGTTTGTTATCTAAGCACATATTAATTGAATCGTTTGCGTAGTTTATAAAGTGGAACTGTCCTCAAACGAAAATGAAAGGAAATACATATACCAGTAATTTGATTGATGATTAAATTAAAAAGTCGGAGTGCAAATAACTGAAGCCATTCTGGTTAAGAAGTAAGGGGTAGACATAATGCTCACGTGCTTTAATTAGCGAACAATTTGAAACAAATATTAAGAAATCGTTAAACTTATAGATTAACTGAATTAATAATGATAATGAAATGTGTATTAGATATGTAAATATATATTGGTTAGCAGATGAAGACTTTGTTTGGTCACAACTATGAGTATAAAAGCAATGAGATGTAAATATGTCCGTACCTTAGAGTTCGTTGAACTCAAATTGAAAAGAAGAACAGCATTCGTTTTGTCCTTTGTTTTTATTTTAATTTAGTCCCTCTATGAATTAAAGTATCCTTTTATTTATTTATATTTTAAAATTAGTACGGGAATCAATGTATTTTTGAATATGCGAATACTATTGATTGATAATGGCGAAAATACATATGTACGAGTACATAAATATGTTTTAAAATCGAAGATATTTGAATACATGATAAATGCTACTGTCATTCAATTAGGAAAATATGCAATAGTTAAAAATAGATAGAATTTAATAAATGGTCTTATTTTAAAAAAGGTGTTAACTGAAATATTACCAGCATGATAACTTTTTTTTAATTAGCAGACGGTCTTAAATAATTGCTTGATGAATAATAGAAATATTTAACTAATTTTATGAAAGTGATATTGTAAATATTTGTCATGAAAACGTGATATCTATTAAAAAGAAAAACAAGACAAAGTTTGAAAATTTGTGAGAAGAAAGAAACAACAATTGTCATAGTGCGGCGTACTATATCCAATGTTGAATATTTATGGTGAACGCGGTCAACTACATATTTGTCCATGGAATAATACAACCCATTGAGTATTAATAAATCGTTTAATGGGAATGTTCTGTAATGCAGTGTAACGGATATTGCTATTCAGGATGAAAGCGATATATAATTGATTCTTAACCCATCAATTTGCAATGCCATTCAGCGAATCTTATGTACTTATTTAACGGGCTCCCGACCAGTGAAGAATCTCTGCCTGAGACACGGCAGCCTTTCACTCTCTTCAATCCCGGGTACGCTGCTTCCAGTTGTCTAGACCAAGCGCTCTGGCATCCGCGATAGGTTGATCCTTAAAACGGAAGTTCAGTCTTCCTTGTCTTTGCTGGAGCATTATTGTCCATTCGCTCGATGTGGCCGAGCCAAATAAGTCGACGTGTTTTGGTTTTTTGGTTTCCATCCACATCTTGGTACAGCTCATAGAGTTCGCTGTTGTATTTTTCCTCCATATGCCCTCCTCGGATACCGAATATTCGAGAAAGAATTTTTATTCGAGAAATTTTTTTGTTAACAATATGCATTTGGTTTTGTCCTCATTCACTTCAAGGTCAACTCGTTTCGCCTGTTCTTCAACTGCCGTAAAAGCCTCTAAAACGGCGCACTGGAAACGATCGATGATGTCGATGTCGTCTGCGTATCCCAGCAGCTAGACAGAATTGTTAAAGATAGTGCCTTCCCTGTTAACACCTGCCCTGTGCACTATCTCCAGTATAAGATTGAAAAAGTCACATGAGGAACTATTTCGAATTGCAAGTTGTACCGCGAGTTTTCTAGCATCACACGGCGCAGCTAGACATGGCGCAGTTAGTTAGTTTAGAGCTCAAGACGATGAATGCTATCATATGCGGCTTTAAAGTCGATGGCGAGAGGGTGAGTCTCGACTGGAAATTGGTTACTGGCCTAAAGCCACACTGGTACATGCTGACTAGTGTGCTGCAGAAAGGCTTCAGACGTTCACATAGTGCATTGGATAGGATCTTATATGCGACATTAAGCTGGGATATGCCTCGATAGTTCTTACAAGACATAGGTTAGCTTTTCTTGAAGATGGGCTATACAGAGTTGATAGTCCAGTCATGGTTTCATTCACGCATACTTGGTTGAAGAATTGGTGCATGCACCCTACCAAAGCATCACCACCACGTTTGTAAAGCTCCGCTGGTAGACGTTCAAAGCCGGCGGTCCTGTTGTCCATCAGCTTTTTGATAGCTAAGCCAACCTTTCCAAAACTGAGAGTGGGATGGGTTTATCATTGATTGGATGTGGGTTCTCTTCTTGCCCTATCACTCTCTCTACCTGATGCCCATTAAATAGCTCTCTCACTGATGCTGCTAAAATACATCTACAGTACAGGGAATAGTTCTTCGGTGACCAGGTTTCCTTCACTGTTTTGAAGAGCCTGCATTCCGGGCTTGAAGCTAGCTGTCAATTGTTTGGCTTTTCTAAAAAACATCTGAGCTAGGCGACTGCTGTTTGAGTGCGTGGGTCGTTTTCTTTTTACGAAAAGCCTTCTTATGGCTCAATACTGTTCTCTCGCTGCCCTTGTGTTGCACTGCAACGCTTATATTTTCTGTCACCTAATAAGGCCTCTATTTGGGTGATGGCTGGTAGCCTATGGTGGTCTCTGCTACCCCTTGTAGTTTGAACATTCAGAATATTGGATGGGTGCCGTGGCTGTTCGACCATCTGGAGAGCGCCAGGGTGCTGTGTGGATGCATAGTCTTGGAAACCTAGTGCTACTTATCACAATATTACGAGCTGCTGCAAAATCTATTAACCGGAAGCCATTGTCTGTTGTCGTGTCGTGGAGGCTGTGCTTTCCTAATAATCCGCCAAAGATGTTTTCCTTACCAATTCGGACCAATTCAATTAGTGAATTACAGAACTAAAGAATAGAGTTTTTTGCAATGTGAACGACCAGATTTTTGAAAAAAATGTTTTTTTTTGCTGCAACACATATTTGAAAAAGTGGGTGCCATGATTCAAGTGATTAGTGCGTTGGACTACGGAGGGGTTTGATGTTCAATCCCCAGACAACACCTAAAGTTTCTTTAACATGCCCCATCTCTGGCGAGCATCTGACAAACAGCCGATAGTATAACTGTCATGAAATAGATTCTCAAATAAAACATTACCCTGCGGCAACGGCATAAAATAGTAGGCGTTCGTGTAAAGAATATAAAACGCACAACACGAATGGTTGTAAAAAGCTAGGCCACGGGTCCCATCTACCTGTCGCGTCAAAAATTTGTATTTTCTGCACATATTTGAAAATGCATAATATAATATAAGGCTCTTTGAAAAGATAATGAATATAAGTGTTTGAAAATTGATAAAACTAATCAAATTAAACGACGATTTTCGTGTAATATTTTCAAACCAACTGGATAAAAGAGACAAATAACGACTATCCCATAGTTACTGAGAAATGTGTTTGAAATTACTTCTTTTTAACGTTAATTTCATTTTTAACGACTGCAATTCATTCAAAGATGTGTTTATACATTTTTGATACAAGTGACAAAGTTATGCGTTAAGGGTGATGAGAAGTTTGCTATAGTGCACACAATAAAACAATAATTAAGGGCATTGGTTTTGGATATTTTAAATGTTAGTTTACATGTATATTTACATATAAACATATGTATGTATGTTTGAAATCAATATTAGACTTTTTCAAGGTTATAGATAAGCAGGAACTCTTGGCAGTTATCATCAAAATACAATATTAATTTTTTGATCATTTCAGCAGTAATTTAACTTTATATCCACATATGTACTCTATATACTCTATTTTCCCTTTCCACCACTTAGACCTCGAATTTTGCAAAATCACTTCTTATCTCGCATCTACCGACCATAAGGAATTACTGCGCAAAATTTCAAGTTTCTTCGTCTAGAGGCTTTGGAGAAACTGTGATTTCAGCGACTTTAGTAACCTAAGCGTTTTCGATGTCATAGTATTTAAGATACATAATGTGTACATTGTATCGATCTCTCGTAAAGGTGCGCTACGCTCGACTAAAATTTCACTCTATGGACTGAGTTGCTATTTCATTTGTCTTAAGTAATTAGACACAACTCAGTACAGACATAGTTCCCAATGAAGTTAAATGAAGGCACCAAACTTGAGATTTAAAAGAAAAACCTACTGGGGATATGACTGGCGATCGTTTTGTTGAGCATGTTTCACTTCGCTTTACATAGATCAGATTGGCTCTAGATTCTCCTCATCAACACACATCAACATCCAGGTCACATGAATAGTGGTATAAAAACGGCACAACTGTGTTAAATGGGTTCTATTAAAAGAACCACCACTTGTACCTACCTATTTCAGAGCTCCACAATTAGGATCCGAACCCGTATCATCAGCTCAAGCTGGAATTGTGATATGATGGCTGTGCGCGCACGGGTAAAGGGTTATTGATCGCTGTGCCGACGAAGTGCAATATTTATATGTATGAACATATGTACATATATAACATTCAAGTATCACGTTCGACAACAATTATATTAAGAAAGAGTGAATTTAAAGGTATGCGTATGGTTTTCTTTTTTGTGTATTTCTACTCATCAAATAGACGAATAGGGACTTCTTTGGGCACTATTACAAGAGTATCTGTTATCCGGCTATCCGGCCACTTTTTTTCTATCCGGCTGGATGCCGGATGGAGAACTAGTATTCGACGAAAACCGGATAGTTAAAATAAAACATAAAAATAAGGAGTCCATTGAAAAAGTATTCACAGTACTTAAATAAGTTACAAAATTAGTACTTATAATTGATTAATAATAATTTATAATGAATAATTTCAAGTTTTCGGCATTAACCGTTAAAAGATGGTTGCGTTTATTTTCGCATAGTATAACAGCTTCGCTGTATACGCTGCTACTTGGTGATGAAAGGCAGATCTTCGCTACTTGTACACGTGAAAGCTTTTCTCTCGAAAGCTTATTCGGCCGCCGGATATCCGCCTATCCGGCCAAAGAATATACTGAATATCTGGTATTTCATATTTGGTCAAACAAAGTTATCCTTTTTGTATTTGTACGTTAAATGCTTTCCAATAATTTGGCGACATAGCTGAGATTTTATGATGACTAGGTGAGGTACAACAAAAGGAAACTATGAGTTTGTGGTCGATTCAACATATTTTTAAATAAGTATGAAGATGCATATATACGCGGCATACACGCCATTCATTATCGTTATCTGCCGCCTTTTGTGTTTCGGTCAGGATATTTGTTTTCGTTATATCAATTTTTATAAACCGTTTCTAAGCTTTGTTTATCAGTTCAAATATTTTTTTGATATGGGATTATTAAAAAACTTTCATACTGATACTGTGAAACAAATTACAAAGTGTACATATGTACATATGTCTATTTTTGGAGCTCCACGCAATTACTAACATTGCCTCAAACCATTACCTGCCAATGTTGGGTTGAGTTAGGTGGCTGTCCATCTCAGAGATACACTTCGACTTAAAGAAAGGTCCATCGTAATTCCACAAAAGAAAGAGCCGGATTACCAGCAGCGGGAATCATGTAGAATTCACGTATAGGTTAAAAGAGTGGGCAACTAATTTTGGTGTGAACCCGTGCCATGATTTGCCGTTTAGGAAACCAATTTAACCCAGAGACAAGACTTTTGATCACTAAGTTTTTCGAAGAAGTGATCGTCAAGTGTTTTCCTTCCCTAAGCCGATAGGGGAGGATAGGTACACAAAACGTGAGTTATGGTTTCTTCCTCTTCCTCGCCTCTACAACTTCCACAGAAATCTTTGAACGGAGTAGCACCCAGCCTTCTGACATGCCTGTCTACCAGAGATTACTATATAAGGGCTTCAACTTTTTTTCTTAGATAATTCCCACTAACAGAGATAAATCCTCTGATTTTCTTATAATCCAGTTTTTTAGATTTGTTTAGACGAAAGACAAGTACTCAAGTTAGTCCACTTACTATTCGTAATGCTTGCTGCAGCATCCAATTAAGACTTATCGATTTATTAGGAGCTGACGCTATATCGCAGACTCATTCAAAATTGCTCCAGATTCCCAAACACTTAAGCTAGAAATCCTAGTTTTATACTTCACTTTCAATTTCAAATAAGGGACAATATAGCCCAAATTACTACGAAGTATTATAGCAATATTATAGTATTATATATTATTCAATGGGCGCCGTGGCTCAAATGGTTAGTGCGTTGGACTACGGAACGAGGGGTACGAGTTTCAATCCCCAGACAACATATTCTCTTTTGGAGACGAGCCGTAGTTTTACACGGTGCAACTGTGCCTGGGGACTATTTATATTTCTTTCTCCCTTCTTTTCTATTTTGCTCTGCTCCGACATACTCAACACTGAGAATACAAGAATAAAGCAACTGAAGAAAACTACAAACAAGATAAAAGAGAACACGCAAAAGTGCCACACAAATCCTCTACCCTTGAGACTTGGCCTACCCCCTGCACTTTTCACTTCTCTTTTCTAGACATTCGTGCACCGGGGGCTCAAAAACCCATCGTGTAAAAGTGCTCTTAGAGGCTTGTTCATTATTTTTGTTAGCACATCCACCATCTGATCCACATCAGCAGGGTTAAAACAAAGTTGATCCGAATCGGGTTTTCTGGGTTCCTGAAAACAGATTTTGGGACAGCTCTAAAGTCAATACCAAGGTTTATATAGCGGGTGTCAGAAAATAGAAATCTCTAGTTTTGTACGCCAATCTTAGGAGAGTTTGTGACAAAGGTTACAGCGATAAGTTTTTGCCTGTTGCTAGTAATAAAGGCGTGATATGATCCGTTAATATATATAACAAGGTTAGTTTCCATGAAGTAATCAAATAGATACTCACCTCGGTCTCTAGTATCGCTATTACCCCATGAAGTGTGATAAGTATTAGGGCCACTTTCCATGGCGAAAGCTGGTTTTCCTTCTCGGCTTGACTGATTACTCTGGACATATTGTCTGAAAGTCGAGCACTTATTTCGTCATAGGACATACGAAATCACCCAGAAGTGATCAAGACTTGTTTCCCGTTGCCGCATTGAAATTGAATAGAAGAAATAAATTACGGTTGTTCTTAGAAAAAATACAGGGCCTGGGTTTACCTAGTGCCTTAGCAAAGAAAACCATTAGAATCCTTCGAGTCAGGGGACCGCTCATTATTCCATAACTTCACTATTTTACATGAAATCGAAAAATTTTGTTCAAACCAAATATTTAGATAATCAGATTGTCTACAATTCATCCATACATTATCTTTAGCCACGCTCACTTTTTGGGGGCGTGTTCATAAAAAACTGGTTTTGATGCAATTTTGCATGCAACATTCTCAAACCATTGAAGTTATCGTTGTAATTCGACAAAAAAAAAAATGCAGTGTGCCACGCTCACTTTATTTTATTCGTTCCAATTGTAGCTGTTCTGTTTGTTTTTATATTTAATTTACGTGTAAAAATTTGTGAAATAAAAATATGTTTTGGAATAAAGTTTTCTGAATTTAAAATAACCAGGGTCTTTATGTGCATATTCACCTTCTTCATAGACATAAATCAAAACTTTTGCTGTTGATCATTAGTTTATGTACTTATTGGGGACATTCTTCATTAATTCATTATAATACAAGCTGTTTATTAAAATTAAAGAGAAGGAATAAAAAAAAAAAATATTAAAATCTGTTAAGTCAGATTTTCTTCTAATTTGTTGACGCATTGTATTTCTATTTTCCCTAATAGGACCGCAGGAGTGGTTCAAACTGTTTCCACAGGCATCAGGTCATAGACAATCTCCAGTTGATATCAATACTTTAACTGCCAAACGTGACAGTGATTTAAAAGAATATTCTCTTATTTGGAATTACATTGGAAGCGATTCCCGAAGCTTGGTTAATACGGGTTGGTATACCATATTTAAATGTATAATACATATATTCATATTTACATACATATATACATGCATTAAATTGTTGTTTCGTTTTAAAATAGGTCATGGTTGGAAAATTGATGTTATTGGAAATGATTCTCTCTTAACCGGTGGACCTCTTGGGATATCAGAGTACAAATTGGAACAATTTCATTGTCATTGGGGTTGTTCGGATCAGGAGGGTTCAGAGCATACTGTTGATGGTGAATCATATTCGGGAGAACTACATTTTGTGCATTGGAACACTACCAAATACGACAGTTTTTCGGAGGCTGCAGCGTATCCTGATGGATTGGCCGTATTAGCGTTATTTTTGAAGGTATTCTTTAGTAAATATTATTAAACTTATTGTAACATCCTATATTGCATAGGCGGGAGAATACCATACCGAGTTGGAAAAAGTAACACAGTTACTGCCTTTTGTGTTACACAAGGGTGATCGTATAACATTGCCCAATGGTTGTGATCCAAACAATTTTTTGCCGGATACAAATTCCTACTGGACTTATGAAGGATCCTTGACGACACCACCTTGCTCGGAATCTGTGATTTGGATCGTATTAAAGACACCAGTAGAAGTATCCCACGAACAACTTGATGCTATGCGAAATCTTAACTGTTACGATGTCAAAGCGGAATGTCCAGCTAATGAAATAAAAGGAAAGCTTGTTAACAATTATCGACCTCCCCTTCCCTTGGGAAACCGAGTTTTAAGAGAACCGGGAGAACATTAACAGCATTACATATGTATGTAGCTCCTATTGGATGCACAAAGTTCATCTCGGAAATATATTATCTTCAACCGTATTAATAAAATGCAACCGAAATATTTTTTTTTTGTCTTTCTTTTTCTTGCCCTCATTTAATGGTTTTGATAACGTGCTTAATGCTTTGAGACTTTGTTATACTATTGGATATAAAGACAGCATCCAGAAAAGATATACTTTTCTCTTTTATTAATCCACTTTATTATCCAATAACATTTAATTAACACACCAATTCAATCTTAATCGCAATCCAATAACATTTATATTTCACCTTTTACAAATTTAAATCATTTCTACTATCGCTTAAAATCAACTGTGTCCCCTTCCCAGTTGGTTGTATTTATGCCGAAATTCACCATTCTCGAAAGATTTTGAAAATTCTAGTCATCGAATATTCTAGACACATAAATGAAAAAAATCGGCTTTACCTCTATTTTTTTTTAAGAGGCGCTGTCCGTTTTCGGTTTCGGTGTGGATATTATACTTCCCCTTTCTTAGACTTGTTCGTCTAGAACAACCTGATCTGCATTATTTCCATGGCAACGATAACCAGTATGAAGGGACCCTCCCAGTCCTGTTGAAGCTTGGGCGATCGCCCTTTTTGTCGTTGCGGGCAGCATAGCCATACCGGATCTCCTTCCTGGAATCCCGACGATGTCGGTCTGGTGTCGTATCTAGTTTTCATGTGGTCACTAGATATCAGGGACGTCTCTGATCCTTTCTCTAAGGTCTGCCACGTAATCTCCTCAGTAGGGGATCCAAAGTTCACTTCACTGGTTGACCAAACAAACACAATTTCGGATGGAGTATGTCCGATTGTGGATGAAGCGGAGTTGTCCTCGTCTTCCTGATTCCGAGTAGCTGGCATACCTCTTGGAATACGGTCGACTCGTAGTTTCTCCCTTCTCTGAGTGTAGTTCCATTGGTACACCAAATCTGTTCACCCAATTGTTGACAATCTGCTCCAAGAGCAAATGGTGCGCTAACCCAGCTGCACATGCGTCACATTTTCGACACCAATTTTTGACGTCGTCTCTTGCACTAAGCCAATAGAATCTTTCGTGTACCTTCTCCAGTGTCTTTTCGGACAAATGGCCTCCGGATACTATGACCTTTCCCATTTCCTCTTCAAGACGCCATCTTGTATATGTAGATGGGACTCTGTATCCAGTAGGACTTAAGGGTTGGGCTTCTGTCGGTGAGGTGTCGTCCTACTTAATCTAAATTATTAAATACATACATACATACGTTCCTTTATTGTACTTTTTTTTTTTTTTTAGTGCTGTGTTTATTTAATTTTATTTTATTTTTTTTTTTCAAGTGATGTGTTTAGAAACTAACAATAACTTAAAGCTAAGGATAACAACAGAAGACAGCACTTAAACATGGACTTAAAGACTTAAAAGTATGTAAATCCCCCCGGCTAAATAAGTACATAAATAAAATGACCAGCATGTCCTACAAAGGTTAGCCAGGATTAAGAGGGATCGACGAGGGAGTTCCATCTCGGTATAAAATCCACCAGAATTTCTGGTGCTGTCTTTCTACGTCTTTCAAATACCGACCTACTGAATCGGAGACGCTCCTTATTACTCCGTGCTACGCCTCGGTCGTAGTTGAGTCGCCTATCAACAACTTTTCTGGCGACGTGGAAGATAAGCGGAAACCCCGCTCTGTCCTCAATCAGACCTGTCTGTCAAAGTAGAGGAATGCCTATGAGGGACACAAAGCCGTTAAGGTCTCTCGTGGTACATTATTATTATTATATTATAGTAAGCCTTAAAGATCAGGTTATTGGTCGAGTTCATTGCTCTTGCAATATGACCTCGAATCAACTTTAACAGGAAATTGTCCACTCTAATCAGATTCACTTTGTTACAAAGGACCTCAATGGAATAGAATTGTTTTTTCTCAGACTCTGGTGTTCTGTATAAGTGAAGGCAAGCCCGAAGACAAGCCCTCTCAAACACCCTAATCTTTTCCATCAAGCTTGCTCCCACGTTGAACTGCACACGACATTCATAGGTGATCATTAGCCTTATGAGACCCGTGTAGCAGATTACCTTCACCCTTGCATCGAGTTGGTTAAGCCCGTATGATACTACATTTTTTCCGCATTTTTATTGCTCTGAAAATGAAGTTAGAGCAGTACGCAAAATTACCTACTGAAATTCCCATTTGGTGTAAGTGTATACGCACTAACCTTATAAATGCGAAAATGTCAAAAAAAATGCATTAAAAATGTATCTCAAACTACATTTTTCAGCCACTGGCAGCTTTTTTTTTGACATTTCTGCATTAAAATTATACGTTTGCCATTTGCGCCTGTTTTTCTGTCTAGCTTTATTTGAAAATTAAGTGTGACTCATTTGATTTGTGTATGTTGCTTTGCAAAATGATTGCTTTCCTTTTCTTAAAAAAACGTGTTTTCTCTTTTATGCAAAGCTGAAAACTAATGTATTTAAAATGCGGAAAAAATGTAGTATCATACGGGCTTTAGAGTTACTTCTACTCGCCAGCGGCTGCCCGTGCGGTTGTACAATTTTTTTTTTATTCTTTATTGATTCATTTTAAAATATTTACAATTTAAATTTACATCTAAAAGCCTTAAGGGCTTGTCTGCAGAAGACTATTTTACGAAAGTTGCAAAATTTGGAGTTCTAATATTCATAAAGTTACTTTAATTTCTTTTTTAATATATTTGAATTTAAATAAAATTGTTTAGCTTTTTTCTATTAATGTGATTTTCTAAATTCTAAATTCTATAGGAAGCTCATTGAAGATTTTTGGGATTGTTAAGTCGTATTTCCTGCTACTCGTTCATTCCAGTATCTCGGGATGGTATATCGACCTTGAAGTCTTCTTCTAGTATTGACGGTTTGTTGGGTAGTAACTTTGTATGTGCTGTCATCATAGAAGTTGGATATTATTTCTATTTTGTGAAGTTGCGATATACTAAGTAATATTTTGTCTGTTGTTGTGTTGGCCTAATTTAGCTTGGTATATAATTTTTTTTAACTTGAGTTGTATGTTTTCTACGCTGTTACGTTGAGATGCATTCCATATCTTAGATGAGATTCAACCAGTCCAAACTAACATTGCTGGGCAATAACATCTGAGGTAAAATAAAGCGTACGCACTCTGTCGTAGCTTCATTGTAAGCACCTTAATGTGTCTATTAATAACTTAATAATTTTAAGTTATTATTTTTATATTATATTATTATTACTCCCAGGTATTTATATGTCGATACATTCGCAATAGCTTTGCCATCCTTTTGCAAATAAAGGTGGTTTTCTACTATATGTAAACAATGATATTCATGCATTTTTATCTTTATTTTGTGTTTTACGATGTGCGGTGGACGTATATGCATTACTTATTTTTTTAGCGTTAATAACTTCACCGTTATCATAGCACCATGCTTTAACAGCGTCAAATTCTTGTTGCATTATGTTCTCTGCTGTCTTCATATTTTTACGGGTTACTACAATTGCTGTAGCGTCAGCGTATGCATATCCTGTACTTTGTTTGAGTATTGAAAGCATGTCATTAGTGTATATTATAGAAAGAAGAGGGCCTAACTTTGATCCCTATGGAACTCCGCATATAATTTTCTTTTCCTCGCTATATTTCCCCATGATTTTGCATTTATACTTCCTATCTTTTAAGTATCTTTCAAACAATATCAAAATAGATGGAGAACTTTTACCAATTCATTCTGGTGTTCCCAGATAACGGCGTTCTAAACAGGATGGTTTCCGACTTTGTTAATCTTCAACTTCCAGTAATCGCAATATCATACCAACTTAAGACACATTGCAAATTTTCACAACGAACTGTCCGCTGGTGAGCATATTGGTTCTTGCTTTTATTCCATTCCATCCATTTATCCATCCGAATTGTTAAGAACTACCTACATAAGATTATTTTGCTGTCGTGAACTATTGGAAACAGTTTACCATGCTGTGGTACAATTAAAATTGCCATACGGTCTGTCATGTTGGGGGGGTACTTACAAAAACAATATACAATCATTGCTGGTAGTATAAAGACATATTTCTGTAAGAAGAAAATAAAAGCATAGCTTCACACTTTTTGTTAACTCAAATATAAGGGAAGCCTGGGCATTACGGGACACTTAAGGATTTTTTTTAAATAATAACTAATAAAAATGAGTTTATTTTCTCAAAAACAGTTTTATTAGAAAGAAAATTGATTAATATGTACATCAATATGAAAAACAAAAATAAATAAAAATAAATAATTCAGTATGTTAAATTAATTTTAAAACATACAGAAAAGCTACAATCCGTCTGGAACGGATTGTATGATACCCTATTCGCCTTTCTATAAAGTGGGCGTGGTCAAATTGCATTTTGTACTTAAATATGCCTGTAACGTCGACCGTTTGAGGATGTTGCATGTAAAATTTCATTAAAATCGGTTTTTGATAAAAAAACACCCCCAAAAAGTGGGCGTGGCCAAAACTTTTGTATGGATGAATTGCAGGGAATCTAAATGCCTAAATATTTCGTCTAACAAAATTTTTCGGTTTCATATATTTAGTGAAGTTATAAAAAAGTGGGCGTGGCAGTGGGCGGATTTTAAAAATGTTTACACTTGTACTGTATCTTTTTCTCAGAAGCTCAGATATAAAATTTCATCCTACTAGCTCAAAATTTAAAGCCCAAAAAGCGGTGACATACGGACGGACAGACGGACGGACGGACGGACGGTCACCGCGCAATCGATTTCGCTATTGATAATGATCACGAATATACATATGTACTTTATGGGGTCTACCTCGATTATTTCTCTATATTACAAGCTATGTGTCAAACTTAATATACCCTTAGGATAGATAGCGTATAAAAAGTATTGAATTTGTCCATTATACCCCGGTGCTGGTGGGTGGAACGTGATGGGCACAAAAACCAAGCTGGGTTACAGCGCGAGCAAATGTGACTGGATTCATTGTCAACATCATCCTCTCCAGCGGTAGAACAATTCGCCCACTTACTACAGGATTTGCAGGAAACTCATCCTTCTATAGACTGGGAGTATACATATGTAAGTTATTGTATGATCTTTTGTCAAAAAGGGCTCTGGATATCATATCAATGAATCCATTGGTCTCAGATTAACGGAATTTTGGGGAGACATTGTGAATTGATTCGTTTCAGAAACAGGGTTTGCAAGGGTTGAAACAGAGAGGCTGTCCTCGCTGAAGAAAGTGATGCTACTTGTTTCGCCCCTTTTGTTGCTAAAACTTTCCCGAGATTCTTTGCGACTCTTGTGATGCCCGTTTCGTCAACGTTGAATATCCTATTTGACAAAAAAAACTTCGATGCACTCTTCCAGCAGTTGAAAAATGTTTCCGACAGCGACGCCCTTTAAATCCCATAGCCCGAGCTGCAGATGTTGCTGTTTTTCCGGTTTTCTTATATATTTCTTATATAATATTAGTATATACATTTTATTTTATTTATAATTAAATTTTTAAATTTTAATTTATTTTATACTCACAATGAATATTTTTTTTATAGCTGTATCAATTCATAACTATTTTATAGATCTTTTTTGCACATATTGCATTTTAAGAATATGTATATTCTAATGTTATGAATAATTCTGTTGAATTGAAGAATAAAGTAATCGAATTGAAATTGTATTGAAGAGACCAGTTTAGACGCGGCATGTAGGGTATCATGCCCCGCCTTGAAACCGAATTGGTTATCCGAATTTCATCACTTTTTCACTTTTCGAATACCTTGCTCATGTTCGGAAGAAGACTTATCGAACGGAGATTGCCGGATGGGGGGCAGCCTCACTCGAATCTCAACGGATTCATTGTGTTCCCCGGTGTGAGATACCTGAAATAAATACAAAGACTTTTATACCCAAAACTTAATCCATGTCAGAAGACCTCCTAACACTAGCGTATTAGCTAGTTCCTTGAGGTTGTTGAAAGATACCTTTCCCAGGGTCGAGGCTTGGGCATTCGCAGAGGAAATGTGTCGTGATTTCCTCCACTTGTGGGTCGCCACAGCCTTTACATAGGTCTATGGTGCTGATTCTTATTTTTCTGAGGTGGGCCGCCATTGAGCTGTGGCCTGTGAGAATACCTATGAGGGGACTCAGCTGTGGTCTATTCAGCGATAGAAGTTCTCTTGTCCTTCTTCTGTTGTATTGGGCCCAAAGTTTTCACAAGACGCGGCATGAGGAGAGTGTTTTTCACCTTATGTTGGCCATTTTGAGAATGTCCAAGGTGACATAAGGAGGCTAATGGGCGTTAGGACTGAGTGGTCTACTGTTAGGTCTTTTGATTCTGATCCTTTTCTCGACATATCGTGCGTGATGTTCTGCTTTTGCATCTCTTGACCAATTTAGAGTTGGTTGAGATGGAGGTGATGGTTTGATGCTTATTATCAATTCCTACTACAACTCAGCGCACCTATTGCGTTGACGTCGAGGAGGGTTTTTCGCAGTAAACCATCGAAATCTACTCATAAACCCTCCTCGATCTTTGCGCTGAGCTCGATGAGAGTTTCAGTTGTTCAATTATTCGTTTTCATTATAATTTCCTACTACGACTCAGCGTACATATTGCGTTGACATCGAAGAAGGATTTTTGCAAAACAACATCGAAATCGACTTCGAGGCAAAAATAAGCGCTCTTACCCAAACCAAAACTATTTTGGGCGATTATTCATTTTGTTAAAATCATGGATTTGAATTGAAAAATCATATTATTAAAGTGCGCCATATGTTTTTATTGGACTACATGTTCTGAACACCTGCATGTGAGGCAGAAAGCCGTATGGTGTATGATTTGCATTTCAAATAAAGTGCACGACTGGGTCGTACGTACTTGCACCTTAATGCTAAAAGTTTACAATCTTATAAGCATTGTCATTCCAGTCTTGTTTTCTTACATATGGGGCCCAATAAAGTGGGCTTGGCATTCTGCATTTTTGGTTGAATTATAACGAAATTGAACTCTTAAAAAGGGCATACATATATGGACTTTAATTGAATTATAGAGAAGTTCAAGGCCTATAACTTCACTTTAACAATTTTTTTTGGATTACGAGTATAAATTTTGAAAAACTGAAATTTTTGAAAAGTGGGCTTAGGACTTTTAAAACTTAGTACGCCATATATTTGCATTTGCTATATACAGATTTTAATTTAAGGCCAATCGTTGAAGAAATAACCAATTTTTACAAGTACCGTTATATGTACGTTCTTTTACTGAAAAACGTGGTACGCCATCTTATAGCATATATCCAAGTTAATCAAACTATGAAATTTTATCAAAATCGTTAAATCGGTTTTCGAGAAATTCGATTTTTATATTAAACATCTGCTGATTTGGAGCACTCTACTCTACACTATGTGCATATATACATACATACATACATACATACATACATACATGCAGACTGTTTTATTATTACTTAGCGTATTAGCAATACATAATACGCTGCTTTGATAGCTGCTTGACTGTCTATATAGAAATCACTGTGTTCGTTGTTATTCAGAGTGGATATGACTCGGCAGGCCTCGGTTATACCATATATTTCCGCTTGAGACACACTTGCGTGGTTGGGGAGTTTCAAGGACCGGGCAATTGGTAGTGCCTCTAAAAACATTCGTGAGCCCGTACCCTCTTCCATTTTTGACCCATCCGTGAAGGTGGATATGGAGTCGGGATTAATGACATTCCCATTTGTCCAACTCTCTCTATAGGGAAATTTGGAGTCGTGGTTGAGGCTGAAGTCCGTGTGGGGAGAAATGTAATCGGAAGGTAAGTTGACATTTGACCATTTGGTGATGATGGTATAGCCGAATTGATAGTGTCGGAGGCGAAGGGCGCTTTTAGCCGCTATTATATATTAATTGCACTTGTGGTACCCACACATGCTAGACGTTGGATCCTTGTGGGAGTGTTTAGGTTTGCGGCCTTTGCGGCTGCGGGCCTCCAGACCAAACAGCCGTACGTAAGGATAGGTCTAACGATGGCACTCTATATCTAGTGGATTGTGGCTGGTTCTGGCCCCCATTTTTTCCGAAGATTCTATTGCATGTGTTAAAAGCAATCGAGGCCTTCTTTGTACGTTCGAGTATATTTTCTTTCCATTTCAATTTGCGATCTAGTATGCACCCTAGGTATCTAGCCTTGTCTAATATTTGGAATTCAGCCCAGTCAATCTAGGTGGGTCGAATTTGGGTATATTTCTCTTATTTGTGAAGAGAACTAGATCGGTTTTTTATTCGTTTAAACCGAGTCCACAGTGTTTGTCCCAGTTGTTTAGAACGTTCAACACTGTTTGTAGCAGGTCAACGATTGTGTGGCAGGAATTTTAATATGACAACACCATCAGCATAGGCGACGGCCCTAACCTTGTTTTGGTATAATCTAATTAGTATTTCGTTGATTTCTAGGTTCCAGAGTAATGGGAATGTATATATAGTATCCTCCACCTTGGGAGGTACCGCGCGAGGCCACAGCATGAGCTTGGCACTACCCATCTGGTCTAGTGCTGATTTGACTGATTTCAGGTTCAGATTGTTAAAGGCTCCTTCAATGTCCAGGAAAGATGATAATGTATATTCTTTTTGGTGGAGTGATTTCACGATTATACATACCTCATGTAGCGCTGTCTCAACTGATCGGCCCTTCATATAGGCATGCTGGGCAGGTGAGATGTCCCTTGGGTTAAGTTTGGAGCGAATGTATATGTCTAATATTCTTTCTAGGATTTTAAGTAGAAAAGATGTTAGACTGATCGGCCTAAAATCCTTTGCTGTGATGTGGCTGGGCTTTCCCGCCTTAGGAAATGATTTTGACTTCTCTCCATGATTTGGGTACATAGATGCAGCTTAAGCAACCTGTGAAGATCTGTGTGATCCATGGAACGGAAAATGCCTTTGAGCTTTGCAGCATCATGGGAATAACCCTATCAAGTCCCGGCGCTTTATAGGAGGAGAAGGTGGCAATGACCCATACTTTCTTTTCGTCAATTATTTGAATTATTATTATTTGATTTGGTTTGTTTGTGTCTCTAAACTGCTGACCTTCTCTATGGGGTGTAAGGTGGTGAAGGAGCAGCCAGGGAAGTGGGTATAGATGAATTCTTTTAAGGTGTCAGAACAGAAGTCCGTCCAGGAGCCGTCTGCTTCTCTGAGGAATCAGAATTTGACTGAACTTTCCTGAGTCTGGCAGCGTCTTTGGTGGATTCAATATCACTGCAGAAGTTTTTCCAGGCTGCTCTCTTTGCGTATGTTGTTCTATTTTTGAATCTCCCCTTGCCTTCTTTGTAACGGTCCCAGTCAAAAATTTGTATTTTTTTTTTTTTATTTACCTAAGTTTTACTCTCTCTTCTTTCCGTAGAGACACCAGTTCGCTGGACGATGAAATGGGGTTCTTTGTTTCTTGCCTTAAGATTTAGTATAGTCCGTTCCAAATCACTTGTCATTTCTCTTACACAGGGATTTTCTCTAATTTACCCGAAAAATATGAAAAAATTAACTGCTCCGAGTACGGGCAGTTACTGATCAGGATCGTGAATGCGATTGGTGCACGTGGTGTGTACTGATAAGAAAACAAGTTTAAATTTATGTTGCCAAATGAAAAAACAGCTAAAAATGTAGATTGATCATTGAGTAAAGAGATCTTAAATTTGTGCCCCTCTTTCCTCTCAAAACCCATTTGTTTACATTGTTTTTGTTGTAATTCGCTCCTCGTCTGTGAATACGTGTACAAGGGCAAAAACAATTCCTCTAGTGGTGGAATAAGTACGTCAGCGGAAGTGTTTGCAAAACGGAAGCATTTGCTATAAATATTGTGCCTTGGAAAGGATACTGGAAAATCAATGTGAAAGAAAAAAATTCAGAAATTCAATTTAAAATATTAATTATTGTTTTTCGAATTAAATGACATAAAAACGACTCTTTTTCTAAAATAAGATATTATTTTTTTGAATATTGATCATAAATAGTAAATAATAGACACCAATTTCAATTGAGATTGTTATTGTTAATTAAAAAAGCAAGTAATTGCTACAAAAATTATTGTTGCAGCGAAGTTAAACGGTAAAAACATAGCAACCAAGTTAAGTTACGGTATTTCTTGGTATACATAAGTAGAATGCCAGTAACAATTGTGTCTTGATTGATGAGGCTTTCTATTACAGATATTACGGCCGTTCCTGGATTTTGGCTTAACGAACTTTTATTACAATTATTTATAAATGTACAAAAATCAATAAATAATAAAATTAAGTATATTAATAATTAAGTATAATAATAAAAAATTAACTGGTTAAGGCCAGGTTTAAGGCCCATCGTTATTTCGTTTTTCTTCCTGTTTTTCTTCTTCACAATATTACTGTTTACTTAATAATTTTCAACTTAAAAAAAAAGAACTTCAATATATGTAATTTTTTTTTAATATTTCTCATTATACATACTGATATTTCCACATTGAATAAAATTTCAAAACTCCAATTAATGTTTCCCAACAACATAAATGCAATTCTAAGTTTTTTTATCGTCAACCCAGAAGTAAAGATCTAAAGTGTGCATTTTACATTTATTTCTTATTTTCATATTGTAAAATGCAATCAGAAATTGTGAGTGCTTATATTTTTCTTTAAATAATATACGACATTTAAATTTTGATATTTTAAAGAAAAAAAAAAAAATTTGAATATTGTTAATATCTAGTGAACATACCCAAAGCACATTCCAATTTCTTCCACGCGCTCTTCATCAGCTGTCAAATTCACTCATTGTTGTTGTGATTTAGAGGTGAATTTACTGTATTGTTGTTGTGATTTAGGGGTGAATTGACCAACTCAAGGGTGAATTGACCAAGTCAAACAAATGTGCGTGAAAATGTAACAATATGCGTGAAATAGCTTGTAGGCACCTGAAAAGTGCCGGGAAAGTTTAATATCTCTTTAGTCAATGATTTCTGGTGTAGAGGGGTGCAGAGAGAATGTGTGGGACAGAAATCATTGAGCAAAGAAATATTAAACTTTCCCGGCACTTTCCAGGTGCCTACAAGCTTACTATTTGCTGCATCATTGAAAAATTTAAAAATGATTTTATATTGCAATTGAAGTATTATATCGAAATGTAAGTGAAAATGAGAAAAACATTTCCGGTAAACAAATGTTTTCTATTCGTCATTGAAATCAAAAACAAATTAGCAGTTGCTCAACAACAATTTTGCAAATACATTTTTAATACTGTTTTCATAAATACATACATATGTATATTATATTAAAAATATTTGCAAGTAAATGTACACGACGTTTACTCTGTTGAAGTAGTTTTATTGATAACTTTAGCAAGGCTGTTTTACGAGTACATATTATAAAACTTTTAATTATAAATGTAACTTTAGCTGTATATTAGAATTGTAGTAGTTCAGGATATTTAAACATATGTATGTATGAATTGGATTAGAAATTGCCTTTTTATATACTTTAGAACTCTAGACTACTTCTTCGAGATTAAAACAATTACTGATTATAATGGTTAAATTTATTATTTTTTGATTTTTGTACGTTTATACAAAATTGTAATTAAAGTTCGTTAAGCCAAAATCCAGAAACGACCGTAATATGTGTAATAGAAAGCCTCATCAATCAAGACACAATTGTTACTGGCCTTCTACTTATACCAAGAATTATCGTAACTTAACTTGGTTGCTATGTTTATGCCGTCTAACTTCGCAACAATAATTTTTGTAGCAATTATTTGATTTTTTAATTATCAATAACAATCTGAAATTGAAATTGGTGTCTATTATTTTCTATTTATGATCAATACTCAAAAATTTTAAATTGAATTTTTTTCTTTCACATTGATTTTCCAGTATCCTTTCCAATGCACAAAATTTATAGCAAATGCTTCCATTTTGCGAACACATGTAAACAAATGGGTTTTGAAAGGAAGGAGGGGTATCCGTCAATCGTGAATTTAATTATGTGATGGTCTGAAATGGAGACTGTGCTGGAGGCTTCCCAGTTGGAGATGTTTAGTGAGTTGGTGGACAGTGTGATATCAATAACCTCTTCCCTGGTTTTAGTAACAAAAGTGTGTTCAGTCCCTCTATTTACTACATACAGATTGTACGCAATAAGAAACTCTAAAGGGGATGTATCTTTTCCCCTTTTGGGGGATAATGTGCATTGACTCCTTGGAACTCAAACCCGTCGCAATTTGTCTGTTTGAGCAATATGAGGATCTCCTCCGGTTCAGAAGAAGGTTCCAACCCCTTCAGCGGCATTGTATGGAGCTTTTCCCCTGTTTGGGTGAAAGAGAAGAACTCCGTTGTCGAGTCCCTCAAAATTTTTTATGACATGGTAATGTTTTATTATGCTACATCGAATAGCATGTCTATATTTATTAAACATTTTAATCGTAAATTTTTTACCTAAGGCCAACTTATGTACATAGTTCAACGGTTTACTTCAGTTCTACCTTGAAAGTGTTGATTGGCGTCACTCTTTTCTTTGTTGTCGTCTTCTATTACTGTTGTTGTGGCTGATGCATCTGCTGCTGCTGTTGCTGTTGCTTCTGCTGCTGGAGGCTATCATTTTTTTCTGACCGTTAAGTACCTGCGAAAGGACTGCTCCTCTCCGACAGGTCAGTACATGAAAAACACGTTCCATTAGATGCTCAAAGGTAGCCGGAGCATTGCACAACCCGAATGGCATTGCTGTAAAGCACCACAGCCCATTTCCTGCAGTAAAATCGGTCTTCTTTCGATGTCCTGGATGGTTTGTACTTCAGAGCCAGTAGCCGCTCTTCAAGTCGAGGCTATTGAACTCCTTTAATGTATCGTCGATTCGTTGATAGGGGTAGCAATCCTTTTTGGTGACGTCATTCAGCCTCCGATAGTCTACGCCGATCCAGTGCTGCCATCTCTGATGCTATAACGAAAGCGTATAAAAGCGTACAGTGGAGACTGTAAAGATTATTCTAAGTTTAATCGTCGACGGAGCCAGACCCCGAAAATACAGCTAAATAAAGCGCATTGATTTTAACTGCCGTAGGCAATAAGGCAAAGTTGATTCCCCGAGTGGGTCAATGGTGACTCAAACTGCAAGAATTTGACCAGCCCGGGAAGAAGGCGGCGCACGTCGATGCCCTAAGTCGGCAACCAGTGGAAGAAGATTAACAGGTGGAGGAAGCATCTGCGTTAGTGCTGAATGTCCAGATATCAGGCGATGATTGGGTGGCGACCATGCAGTGGCAGGATCCAAGGCTGCGAGACATGATCTCCATACTGAAGACAGCTCAGATGAAAAAGCAGATGCAAAAGAACTATGTCGTCAGAGGGTACCGTCTTTTCCGAAAGGTAGATGATGCGGAGAGGTTGGTGGTCCCCAAAGCAATCCGGTGGAGGATCCTTAAGCTGTGTCACGATGATGTGGGACATCCCGCTGACGAGAAGACGCTTGAAAGGCTCAGGAAAACCTTTTGGTTCCCGAAGATGAGAGGATTCACCAGGAGCAACATCAAGTCGTGCGTGGAATGCACCTACGCAAAGAAGAAAGGCGGGAAACCCGAAGGGGAGTTGCACAGTATGGATCGCATTCCCCTCCCGTTCGACACCGTGCACCTCGATCATCTTGGGCGCTTCACGAAGTGAAGGGGAGGAACCAGGTACATTCTTGCTTTAATTGACAATTTCACCAAGTATACCATTCTCCGAGCCGTAAAGACCACGAATACAAAGGGAGTCCTCAGCGTCCTTAGTGAAGTGGCCAGCTACTTTGGGTTGCCGAGAAGAATTGTTACCGACCGAGGAACTGCATTCACTTCGAGAACGTTCAGCCAATTTTGTAACGAGAACGGAATTCAGCAGTTTAAGATAGCTCTCAGAACACCTAGAGCAAATGGGCAGGTTGAGAACTGCACGACGAAGGCGAGCCCGCATGAACTCCTATTTTCGTACACACCGAGGAGCGTTTCGGGCGACAAGCTGCTACTGGAGCTTGGAGAGCAAATCAGGGTGGAAGCCGATGAGGTAGAACGACGGCGAGACGAAGCAGAAGGCAAGATTCGACGCGAAGCACAGGTTGTCAACGCATTATAAGCCAGGAGAACTTGTGTTGGTGGAGAACGAGCCTACAGCCCCAGGCAAGTCTCGGAAGCTGGAACCACAATATCGAGGCCCATACATTGTCTCCAAGGTTCTGCCGAATGACCGGTATGTAGTAGGAGGATATCCCTCACATGCAGCGAAACCAGCAGAAGCTTAACACCGTCATGGCGTCAGACAAAATGAAGCGCTGGTGTGAACTTCCAAATGAGGGTTTTGTCAATGATATCAGCGACGAAGAGTACTCTGATCGGGGGGGCGAGATCGAAAATAGGATGGCCGAGTTGTAACGCTATAATGAAAGCGTATAAAAGCGTGCAGTGGAGACTGTAGAGATTATTTTAAGTTTAATCGTCGACGGAGCCAGACCCCGAAAATACAGCTAAATAAAGCGCATTGATTTTAACAGTTGTTTTTTTTTATTTGTTTCTTATTGACTATGTAAGCCCTACAAAACAAATTGAGTACTAAGGTAATGCTTTCTTTTCGGATCATCTTTAATGATTACAGCTCAGCGACCTGCGAATGCGAATAGGCGAATATTCGCAAATTTTGACATTTCATTCACAGCCACTTTTTATCTGGTCGCAGCAATCTGCGAATTTCAGTTGTCATTTACGAGCACTAATCAACCACCAAGAACAAAGCAAAAGAATTGTGAGGTTAAACTCTCGCGAATGTTTCGGTCGCGGGAATGTGGATTGCGTCCTACATCGTGTGGAATGTGAATAAACTTTGACAGTTCGCAAAAACGATTCGCCTATTCGTGGAAAAATCTGCGAATTGTTAATTTCTTCACAAGAACTAATTCAAATTCAACTTTTTTTACATCAATCGATAGATAAATTAAGTTCTGTTCTTTTGGAATAGTAAAACTGGCGTGTTTATAAATATGCTGTCGTTTATAAATTTATGTCGCTGAGCTGTGAATGGACCTTTACATAGCAATGGATGATTTATCATTATGTATACAAAATAAAAGTGGTCAAAGGGTAGTGATGCGGAACATATGGGAACACAAGCGTTCTCGCTTTAGCCTCTCACTATCAACTCCTACTCTACACCTCCACGATGGTGGCTGCTGGGTGCCTAGTACCTCAACTGGAGATTGGGTAACCAACCCCTTTGGAAGGTTGTTGGTGGCAGCGAACGAGAGAGGGGGGAGGAGTGTCTTCTCACTAAGGCACCTTCTCTTGCTTCAGGCGGCGGCGGACGAATTCCCTAGATGGAATCAACGGTGGCGTCAACCAGTTCCAGTTAGGTCGAACTATTAGTGTTATCCCTATATGAGCTGCTTCGACATATTCGAATTCCAGGTCTATAGGGATTTTCAATACTGAGTCAGGGTGTTGGAATAGAGTTGGTGGCGGATGAACCCTTAATGGGCCAACGGCAGCGCTCACATCCCCGAAGCGGGGTACTGACTCCGGAATATCCGGCCCCTTGTCCTAGGGGTAAAAAAAGGAACTGGTCCTCCAGGTTGGGGGTTATGCGTCGGGGTAACTTCCCTACCACGTAAAAAACCAGTAGTTACGACACAACGACAAGCCTCGGATAAGGATGATCCCACTGTTGACGACCCCAGCAAACGAAATAAGGACAACGATCTTCGGATCTGCACGTGGAATGTTCGGACCCTTAACAGGCCGCGTGCAGCCGAACAATTAGCAGAGGCCCTAGACTGCTACAATGCAGATATCACCGCCATCCAGGAAGTGCGATGGGATGGCCCGTGCAAAAAGAGGATGAAAAACTGTGACGTATACTACGGTGATTGCTATAGGGAACAGAAACAGCGCTTATTTGGATGTGGGTTCGTCATACGCGGCAGACTTAGGCAAGAAGTCTTGAGCTTTCGACACGTGAGCGAGCGTCTTATGACAATCCGCATCAAGGCTAAATTCGCGAACATAAGCCTAATATGCGCTCATGCCCCCACAGAGGACAAGGATGACGCCACCAAAGAAAGTTTCTACGAGCTCCTCGACAAAACATATGAGCAATGTCCTAAGTATGACGTTAAAATCGTCCTAGGCGATTTTAACGCCAAGATAGGAAAGGAGGACATCTTTGGTAGGACGATTGGAAAGCACAGCCTACACGACACCACGTCTGGCAACGGACTTAGGCTTATTGACTTTGCGGCGGGGCGAAATGTCAGTATAGCAAGCACACGGTTTCCTCATCTCAATATCCACAAGGGGACATGGCGATCTCCTGATCATCAAACGGTCAATCAAATTGACCACATTGCGATCGACGCAAGGCATGCCTCCAGTATTCTGGATGTCCGAACCTTCCGAGCAGCCAACATGGACTCGGATCATTTCCTTGTTGCAGCCAAGGTACGAATGCGGATATCCCAAACGCCACAACTAAGAAGAACTACTGTGAGAAGATTTGACGTCGAAAAGCTGCAATCGCAAGAGATCGCCAGAACCTTCACCGAACGCGTATCCCGAAACCTCTCAACTACTCCTATGCCGCCAGCATCAAGCGCCGAAGACCAGTGGCAACGCTGCCAACAAGCCATCAGAAGTGCCGCAACTGATGTGCTGGGTTTCACCCGACCATCACCTAGAAACCCCTGGTTTGACGATGAGTGCCGGCAAGCACATGCAGCTAAACAGCAAGCATACAAAGCGGCGCTGCAAAAAAGGACGAGAGCTGCTCCTGAGCTCTACGAGCAGAAGAGACGGGAAGAACATCGGCTTCTCCGAAAGAAGAAAAAAGAGCACGAGAAGCGCGCGATCGAAGATATTGAGAGATTATACTCCAGGAATAATGTACGGAAGTTTTACCAACAGGTAAAAAGAACGTGTCAGGCCAACAAGACCCGTACAGAGGCCTGTAGAGATGAAGAAGGAAACCTCGTAGTAGAGTCACAGTCGGTGCTGAGAATATGGAAAAACTTCTTCTGCAGACTGTATAACGGCGACGAAGACCAACATCCCGCTGTCAGGCAGAATGAACCATTCAACATAGACGATGATAGCCAAAACTTCCGTCCACCTGACCAAAACGAAGTAAGGATAGCAATATCCAAACTTAAGTCCAACAAGGCTGCTGGACCTGACGGCTTACCAGCCGAGCTATTCAAAGCAGCTGGAAATGACCTGGTAGAGAGCATACACCAACTCATTTCTAAAATTTGGTCAGATGAGTGTATGCCTGATGAATGGAATCTCAGCACCGTTTGCCCAATCCACACGAAAGGAGATCCCCTCAATTGCGCCAATTACAGAGGTATCAGTCTCCTCAACATCGCGTATAAGATCCTATCTGCCATATTGTGTGAACGTCTGAAACCCTTCGTCAACAACCTGATTGGGCCCTATCAGTGTGGTTTCAGACCAGGAAAGTCCACAATCGATCAAATCTTCACACTTCGACAGATCCTGGAAAAAACCCAAGAAGTCCAAATCGATACCCACCATCTTTTTATCGATTTCAAGGCCGCATATGACAGCATTTATAGAGACGAGTTATACAGAGCCATGTCTAGTTTTGGCATCCCTGCCAAACTCGTCAGATTGTGCAGAATGACGATGGAGAATTCTCGCTGCTCCATCAAGGTCGGTAACAACCTCACCGAGACCTTTGATGTCAAAAAAGGTTTTAGACAAGGTGATGCGCTGTCATGTGATTTTTTTAACATCGTTCTTGAAAGAATTGTGCGAAACTCACAAGCCAACACCGGAGGCACAATCTTTCAAAAGTCTGTGCAACTACTAGCGTATGCCGACGATATTGACATTATTGGAAGAACACAGCGGGCTGTCACCGGTGCGTTCGCTAGTATTGAAACAGAAGCGGCCAAAATGGGTTTAACGGTAAACGAGGGCAAAACCAAATATATACTGTCAACCAAAAGGGACACGCAACATCGACGAATTGGACAGAACGTCACAATCGACAGCTATAACTTTGAGGTAGTAAGGGACTTTGTCTACCTCGGCTCTGCTATCAATTCTGAAAATAACACCTCAGCAGAAATAAAACGAAGAATAACTCTTGCCAATCGCTGTTTCTTTGGGCTGAGAAGGCAATTGAGTAGTAAGGCCCTATCCCGAACAACTAAGGAGACTCTATATAAAACCTTGATCATCCCAGTCCTGCTTTATGGCGCTGAAGCTTGGACTTTATCAAAAGCGGATGAAGATATCCTCGGTCGTTTCGAGAGAAAAATTCTTCGCAAAATATTCGGTCCCGTTTGCGTTGACGGGCTTTGGAGGAGAAGATTCAACGACGAACTATACGAGCTGTACAGCGACATCGACCTAGTCAAAAAACTGCGCATTAGTCGTTTGAGATGGCTAGGACATGTAGAGCGAATGGACACCAGTGCTCCGGCCCGAAGAGTCTTCGAATCACACCCGGAGGGACAACGCAGCAGAGGAAGACCTCGCCTTAGGTGGCGCGCACAAGTTGAAGGGGACCTGAACAAGCTTGGAGTGCGCAACTGGAGGCAGTTAGCTAAGGACCGAGCTAACTGGAGAGGCTTGTTAGTTGAGGCCCAGGTTCACCCCGAACTGTAGCGCCACCTAAGTAAGTAAGTAAGTAAGTATACAAAATAAAAGAGAAGAGATGTATGTATGTGCATATGGAACCTTTTTTTTAAATTTTAAATTGGTAAAATAATCTATTACAGCTCGATCATCCTGACAATAAATCGTCCTCGATTTACCACCTTATGCACATACCAAATTTACAATGTTCATCTTAAAACGATATTATGATAAAATATATTGAAAATACATACATATGTATATATCTTTTACGTACTATAAGACATTTTTCCCACAAAATCGACAAACCAAAAATGTACTTCAAATTGAGATTGGTACATATTCTTATAAACTATTTAGTAAAACAAATACAAATTGTAGTACATACATATATCTAGATAAAATAAAATAAAAAAAAACAAAACATTGATATATGGTACAAACACTTATGAGATAACATAAGGTTTCATATTTTCACGCGAGGCTACTCCTTCATATGAAACTCTTGAAATTGAAGATTCTTGAGATCTCTTAATAGATACATATATGTGTATCATTTGGCAGAATTTTGATAATTTCATATGGTAATTTATATTTGGGTAAAAACTTTTTATTTATACCAGGAGTATTAATAACATTTTTTATCATTACGTAATCACCAAGTAAATACAGATGTGGATTCTATGTCGCTTGTCAAATTAAACTTTATTTGCTTCCTGTATACGAACAATCACTTTTCGAATAGTTTTTAAATTTCGCATGTCTTCGATGATAAAATTTAGCTCCAAATACTCGCGAACCTTGTCACTGATTTCACCTTTCTGAGCAACTCCAAAGAGCAACACGGTAGAAATGGAACCAGTACTTTTATTTTCAGCATTATTTAGCGTGAATTCTACTTTACTCAAATGTTTTGTCCATTGTCTCAAAAGGTTTGTTACCTTTGGGAATGTTATGCAGAACCCCTTCCTTTTGCCGGGTTGGGTATGAAATCTGCTTTTCCAAAATCCCTTTTCCAAAATCCTTACTTACTTACTTAACGGGCTCCCGACCCATAAAGAGTCTCTGCCTGAGACACGGCAGCCTTCCACTCTCTTCGATCCCGGGCATGCTGCTTCCAGTTGACCAAGCGCTCTGGCATCCGCGATAGCTTGGTCCTTAAAACGAAGTTTCGGTCTTCCTTGTCATCTCGAACCTGGGGGCTGTTATTCGAAGATCCTCTTTGCTGGAGCATTATTGTCCATTCGCTCGATGTGGCCGAACCAGTGTAGTCGACGTGTTTAAGCTTTTTGGACTACATCCACATCTTGGTACAGCTCATAGAGTTCGCGGTTGTATCTTCTGCTCCATTCGCCCTCCTCGCATACGGGACCAAATATCCCACGAAGAATTTTTCTTTCGACAGAGTTTAATATTTGCTCTGCTTTCCTGCTTATCGTCCAGCACTCGGCTCCATACAGCAGAACTGGCACGATCAAAGTTTTGTAGAGTATACATTTTGTCTTCCGAGTTAGGAGTTTTGACCCCATTTGTTTCGCCAAACCGAAGTAGCAACGGTTTCCTAGGGTAAGTCTTCTTCGAATCTCCACTAAGGTGTCATTCGTGGAGTTGATGTTTACTCCGAGGTAGGTAAACTCCTTAACCACTTCAAAGTTACTGTTGCCAACAGTGACGTTCTGTCCTAGGTGGACAGATGCTTCTTTGTTTGTTGACAACATGTACTTGGTTTTATCCTCATTTACTTCAAGGCCAACTCATTTCGCCTGTTCTTCAATTGCCGTAAAAGCCTCTAACACGGTGCGCTGGGAGCGACCGATGATGTCAATGTCGTCTGCGTATCCCAGCAACTGGACAGATTTGTTGAAGATAGTGCTTTCCGTGTTTACACCTGCCCTGCGCACTATCTGTTCTAGCACAAGATTGAAGAAGTCACGTGATAGCGCATCTCCTTGACGAAATCCGGTGCATGTTTGGAATAGTTCAGAGGAACTGTTGCCGAATTGCACGTTGCACCGCGTGTTATTCAGGGTCACGCGGCACAGCTGGATCAGTTTAGCTGGGATCCCGAATTCGCCCATCGCCTTGTAGAGCTCAAGACGATGAATGCTATCATATGCGGCTTTAAAGTCGATGAAGAGATGGTGAGTCTTGACTTGAAATTCGTTGGTCTTTTCCAGGATTTGCCTTAGTGTAAAAATTTGGTCGATCGTCAATCTGCCGGGCCGGAAGCCACACTGGTACGTGCCGATTAGTGTGGTGCAGAAAGGCTTCAGACGTTCACACAGTACGTTGGATAGGATCTTATATGCGACATTAAGCAGGGATATGCCTCGGTAGTTCTTACAAGACATAGGATCGCCTTTCTTGAAAATGGGGCATATAGAGCTGATAGTCCAGTCATCGGGCATGACTTCATCCACCCATACTTGGTTGATGACTTGGTGCATGCACCCTACCAAAGCATCACCACCATGTTTGAAAAGCTCTGCTGGTAGACCATCAGAGCCAGCGACCTTGTTGTTCTTCAGCTTTTTGATAGCTGAGCCGACCTCTTCAAAACTAGGAGGGGGGATGGATTCTTCATTGACTGGACGCGGGTTCTCTTCTTGCCCTATCACTATCTCTACCTGCCCATTCAGTTGCTGCTGGAAATGCTGCTTAAATACATCTACTCGGTGACTAGGTTTCCTTCACTGTTTCGAAGAGCCTGCGTTCCGGGCTTGAAGCCAGCTGCCAGTTGCTTGGCTTTCCTAAAAAAACATCCGGATGTTGTTCCTATCGCGGGACACTTCGATATCCTTGAGCTAGGAGACTTCGTGGACCCTTTTCTTCTTACGCAGGATCTTCTTCTCCTCCCTTCTTCTGGCTCGATACTCTTCTCTCGCTGCCCTTGTTTTGCGCTGCAGCGCTTGCATGTGTGCATTTTCTGTCACCTTTTTCCGGCGTACGCATTCATTATCATACCAAGGGCTCTTTTTGGGTGGTGGCTGGTAGCCTATGGTGGTCTCTGCTACCCCTTTGATGATGTCGCGATACTGGTTCTACAGATTGGTGGCGTTTGTGGATGGTGAATGCACAGCGGAGAGTCTCTCACTCAGTCGCTCTCTGTAGGCTCTGGCTACTCCAGACGTGCTAAGGCTTCCAACGTTGAATTTCTTTTTCTGGGCGGTTTGCAGCTTCTTCTCGTTGGATAGTCGAGCTCTAAATTTAGGTGCAACAAGAAAATGGTCAGAGTCGATGTTTGCCCCTCAGAAAGTTTGCACATTCAGAATGTTGGATGCGTGCCTCGCATCTATGAGCACCTGGTCGATTTGGTTGGCGGTTCGACCATTTGGTTGGCCAGGTTGCTGTGTGGATTCGTAGTCTTGGAAACCTAGTGCTACTTATCACCGTATTACGAGCTGCTGCAAAATCGATTAGCCGGAACCCGTTGTCTGTTGTCTTTCCGTGGAGGGTGTGCTTTCCAACTAATCCGCCGAAAATGTTTTCCTTACCGTTTTTGGCATTGAGGTCCCCGAGTATGACTTTGACATCATACTCCGGACAGGCTGCGGAGGTCATAAAACTCCTCCTTGATAGAGTCTTCAGCTTCGTCGGTAGGGGCATGTGCACATATTATGCTGATATTTTGGAATGTTGCCTTGATGCGGATCACAGCCAGGCGATCACTGATCGGCTTAACGTCATTTTTCATTGAACGAAGTCGATTTCCCACGACGAATCCGCATCCTAACATGTGCAGTCTCTTGTGGCAGCTGTAATAAATGTCGCAATCTTTTCTTTTTTGCACACCTATCCATCGTATCTCCTGGATCGCGGTAAAATCTGCTTTGTACCGCGTGAGGACAGATTCAAGTTTTTGAATAGTACCTGGAGTGTACAGTGTACGTACGTTCCAATTGAATACTCTTAAATCGTAGTAAATAAATTCCATAATCCCCTGTGTCAAAATCCCCCTTTTCTAAATCCCTCTTATCAAAATCCCCTGAGTCAAAATCTGTTTTTCCGAAATCCCTTCTGTCAACATCCTTGCGCCAGAAATGAAAACACAAAAATATAAAAATTGGGGTTCTCAAAAAATGCATTGTCTTTAGATAGAGATAATACATTTTACAATAGTATTTTTTTGCATCCAACATTGTTATTCTTGATTTCTAGTTTTCTCTAATGTTTTTTTACTACAAATGCGTTCAGGGCAAAGGATAAAGAAGAAACGATCACTTGAAGCAAGGCGCAAAAAGTTAAGAAAGATTATTAAGAAGAGAGACACGGCCTCCAAACTAGACTTTCTAAAGTTCATTGCGCACAACATCGCGCCTGGTCGTAAAACATAACTTTACACAAAATTTGAAAATATTTTATGTTTTGATTTTTTTATAATACATATGTACATATACACATGAATGGAATATAAATAAGTTTAAAATTACAATTGAAAATAAATTTTTGTTACAAAAAATTAATATTTTTTTTTTATTTTCTTTTAAAAACCCGGGTTTTTAATTTTGAAAGTAGCAGATTTCCAGGGGGATTTTGGATTAGGAGATTTTTTTGCAGGGGATTTTGATTTGGGGGACTTAAAGGGGGAGAGTACGATAACTTTTTTTTTTTGTAGAGGGGTCAAAAACAAGTATTTTTTTACTATGGGAGGGGGGGGGGGGGTCTATCTCGCCCCGTTTAGGAGGTAGGGGGAATTTTAGAAAAAAATTACTTAAAATGAATAAAAAATATTAAAAAACATCGGAAACACTTACAATTAAGTAATATACCGGTTTTGAAAGCGAGAAACGTGTTCTTCAATCCTAAATTTAAAGTAAATTATTTCTGTCAATAGTTTTTGAAAAATTCGCATGCAAACTCAAAATTTTGATAAAAAAAATGAAATAAAAAAGTTTAGACTATTTGTTTTCAAAATTGTGAAATGAAGTGCTAAATTGGCTTTTTGTGGTCGAACATAAAAAACCGAATGGTTTTATGTTTTCTAGTTTTTGAGAAAATTGAAAATTACTAAAATTACTTTCTTATGAAATTTTTGTTTTTTGGTATTTACGGTGATATCACTTTGAGGATTAATGATGATAGGTTTATCTTTGTAAGTAATTTAGCGTTACACAGAATGTACCATGAGGAGGTAGACTTGCATTGAATTCCGCGTCCCAGTCATTCAGTTTGTGAATATCACATTTCTAACTATTATTTTCTCAAACTCCTCATAGTAAGTTTTCGGGCGTCCCATATAAAGCGACATTAGACCAATTTGGCTTTATGTGACTTACATATATGCATAAACAGTGCAATATGCAACTGCAACCCACCTGCTTGGGATCACTTTTGGATTTAGAGTAGGTACGTGGTTGGCTGTATGCACAGTTTCTTTATATCCATGTAACTTTGCATATACTATCCTTGCACCTACCCCAAATCCTACAGTGACTCCAAGCAGGGGGTTGCAGGGAGGCAGCATGCCCCCGCCCCCCCCATACATATTGCACTGTTTATGCATATAAGTGACATACAAATGTTGGATTCCAACTTGTGAAATTCGGCCTTATTTCGCTTCCATAAATTGAAATAAATCCGAATATTAAAATTCACGGCACCGTCAAAAAGTAAAACAAAAATAGTAATTTTCAATTTTTTTCAAAAACTAGAAGACATAAAACCATTCGGTTTATTTAATTTAATGAAAAATTATTTGTCGATGGATATGATTAATATTTTCATTCGAAAAATAAAAAAAATTAATTTAGATGGTGTTGTGCGAAACGAAAGGCTAACTTTTGTAAGAATGTAGTCATTACAAAAAAAAAAACAGATGAAAAACATGAGCTACACATGTCTCCCTCAGATCATAATCATGACCCTTCGGCACATAAACTTCAGATTTGCACGGCCAACAACACCTTGAAAGAAATGGCAAATTCTACGTCATTGCCATAAATTAACTATACCTAGATAGTCAACTTTCCATCCCCAACCCGCGAAAACCCGCAAATGGGAGGGGCCTAATCCTCTCTTTCGTTCCCATCGGTGAATACGTGTAATAAGAGATTTAAAGTTTAATCAGCTAATCTAAAGGTCCAAAACAATAACTCATGTAATTTTGCATTAGAGTGGAGTGAATCTATGCTGACAGTTTTCTCCAAATTTCGATATTTTTTTTTGTATCGGCTAAACCCGTGGCCGTGGCTGTGATGGCTGGATGGTGTAGGAATAGGGTAGGCACTGACTGGCGTCAACCTGGCGACGTCCAGTGTTGTAACTGTTACTGCGCATCAATTGCGCTTATTTTACCTCCTAGTGGTAGCCATCGGGTACTGGTTGGTGTCCATCCGGACCCGACTTGCTGAACTTATAAGCGCGAGTGTTGAACAAGAGAAAATTGCAGCACTATAAATACGACAGCGGACGAACTCTCTCGATGGAGTCAACGGTGGCGTCAACGGTGGCGTCACAGCTTCAAACGGAAGCATAGCACTTTATCTGGACTACTTCGACATATTCGGAGCTCAGGCCGATAAAGATTTCCAAGAATAAGTCAGGTTTTTGGAAAAGAGATGGTGGCGGATGAGCCCTTATTGGGCCAACGGCAGCGCTCATATCACCGAAGCGGGATACTGACTTCGGTTTAAAACCGGCCCCTCGTCCTAGGGGTTTCAAAAAATGGAACTGGCCCTCCAGGTTGGGGGTTGTGCCGTCGGGGTAACTTCCTTACCACGTAAAAAAAATTTAGTTATGAGAGAGACACAAGCCTCGGATAATGGACCCCCTCATTTAATACCACGACCCGGAACGTACACGGACTATGATATAAGAGTATGCACCTGGAATGTACGTACACTGTACACTCCTGGTGCTATTCAAAAACTTGAATCTGTCCTCACGCGGTACAAGGCAGATATTACCGCGATCCAGGAGATACGATGGATAGGATCAGGTATGCAAAAACGGAAAAATTGCGACATTTATTACAGCTGCCACAAAAGACTGCACATGTTAGGATGCGGATTCGTCGTGGGAAATCGGCTACGCTCAATGATAATTGACTTTAAGCCGATCAGCGATCGCCTGGCTGTGATCCGCATCAAGGCTACATTTCAAAACATCAGCATAATATGTGCACACGCCCCTACCGACAATGCTGAAGACTCTATCAAGGAGGAGTTTTATGACCTCCTGGACGGAGCCTACGAAGCCTGTCCGGAGTATGATGTCAAAATCATACTCGGGGACTTCAATGAAAAAATCGGTAAGGAAAACATCTTCGGCGGATTAGTTGGAAAGCACAGCCTCCACGACACGACAACAGACAACGGCTTCCGGCTAATCGATTTTGCAGCAGCTCGTAATACGGTGATAAGTAGCACTAGGTTTCCAAGACTACGAATCCACACAGCAACCTGGCCAACCAAATGGTCGAACCGCCAACCAAATCGACCACGTGCTAATAGATGCGAGGCACGCATCCAACATTCTGAATGTGCAAACGTTCAGAGGGGCAAACGTCGACTCTGACCATTTTCTTGTTGCAGCTAAGTTCAGAGCTCGACTATCCAATGAGAAGAAGCTGCAGACCGCCCAGAAAAAGAAATTCAACGTTGGAAGCCTTAGCACGTCTGGAGTAGCCAGAGCCTACAGGGAGCGCCTGAGTGAGAGACTCTCCGCTGTGCATTCACCATCCACAAACGCCACCAATCTGTAGAACCAGTATCGCGACATCATCAAAGGGGTAGCAGAGACCACCATAGGCTACCAGCCACCACCCAAAAAGAGCCCTTGGTATGATGATGAATGCGTATGCCGGAAAAAGGTGACAGAAAATGCACACTTGCAAGCGCCGCAACGCAAAACAAGGGCAGCGAGAGAAGAGTATCGAACCAGAAGAAGGGAGGAGAAGAAGATCCTGCGTAAGAAGAAAAGGGCCCACGCAGCCTCCCAGCTCAAGGATATCGAAGAGTCCCGCGATAGGAACAACATCCGGATGTTTTTCAGGAAAGCCAAGCAACTGGCAGCTGGCTTCAAGCCCGGAACGCAGGCTCTTCGAAACAGTGAAGGAAACCTAGTCACCGAAGCACAGGGAATAGTAGATGTATTTAAGCAGCATTTCCAGCAGCTACTTAATGGGCAGGTAGAGAGAGTGATAGGGCAAGAAGAGAACCCGCATCCAGTCAATGAAGAATCCATTCCCCCTCCTAGATTTGAAGAGGTCGGCTCAGCTATCAAAAAGCTGAAGAACAACAAGGCCGCCGGCTCTGATGGTCTACCAGCAGAGCTTTTCAAACATGGTGGTGATGCTTTGGTGGGGTGCATGCACCAAGTCATCAACCAAGTGTGGGTGGATGAAGTCATGCCCGATGACTGGACTATCAGCTCTATATGCCCCATCTTCAAGAAAGGCGATCCTATGTCTTGTAAGAACTACCGAGGCATATCCCTGCTTAATGTCGCATATAAGATCCTATCCAACGTACTGTGTGAACGTCTGAAGCCTTTCTGCAGCACACTAATCGGCACGTACCAGTGTGGCTTCCGGCCCGGCAGATCGACGATCGACCAAATTTTCACACTAAGGCAAATCCTGGAAGAGACCAACGAATTTCAAGTCGAGACTCACCATCTCTTCATCGACTTTAAAGCCGCATATGATAGCATTCATCGTCTTGAGCTCTACAAGGCGATGGCCGAATTCGGGATCCCGGCTAAACTGATCCAGCTGTGCCGCGTGACGCTGGATAACACGCGGTGCAACGTGCAATTCGGCAACAGTTCCTCTGAACTATTCCAAACATGCACCGGATTTCGGCAAGGGGATGCGCTATCATGTGACTTCTTCAATCTTGTGCTGGAACAGATAGTGCGCAGGGCAGGTGTAAACACGGAAGGCACTATCTTCAACAAATCTGTCCAGTTGCTGGGATACGCAGACGACATTGACATCATCGGTCGCTCCCAGCGCGCCGTGTTAGAGGCTTTTACGGCAATTGAAGAAGAGGCGAAACGAGTTGGCCTTGAAGTGAATGAGGACAAAACCAAATACATGTTGTCAACAAACAAAGAAGCATCTGTCCACCGCCTAGGACAAAACGTCACTGTTGGCAACAGTAACTTCGAAGTGGTTAAGGAGTTTACCTACCTCGGAGTAAATATCAACTCCACGAATGACAACTTAGTGGAGATTCGACGAAGACTTACCCTTGGAAACCGCTGCTACTTCGGTTTGGCGAAACAAATGGGGTCAAAACTCCTAACTCGGAAGACGAAATGTTTGCTCTACAAAACTTTGATCCTGCCAGTTCTGCTGTATGGAGCCGAGTGCTGGACGATAAGCAGAAAAGCAGAGCAAATACTGAACACTTTCGAAAGAAAAATTCTTCGTCGGATATTCGGTCCCGTATGCGAGGAGGGCGAATGGAGGAGAAGATATAACCGCGAACTCTATGAGCTGTACCAGGATGTGGATGTAGTCCAAAAAGCCAAAACACGTCGACTACACTGGCTCGGCCACATCGAGCGAATGGACAATAATGCTCCAGCAAAGAGGATCTTCGAATCACAGCCCCCAGGTTCGAGAAGACAAGGAAGACCGAACCTCCGTTTTAAGGATCAAGCTATCGCGGATGCCAGAGCGCTTGGTCTAGATAACTGGAAGCAGCGTGCCCGGGATCGAAGAGAGTGGAAGGCGGCTGTGTCTCAGGCAGAGACTCTTCACGGGTCGGGAGCCCGTTAAGTAAGTAAGTAAGTAAACCCGTGGCTGTTCTAAAATGGAAGTGATTTTCCTTTTTCCCCATTTGTTTACTTTTTAGCTCAAAAAAGAGTAAATATGTTTTTTATGCCACTCGATTGTACTGAATTCAAATCTGTACTCAGATGTTGTCACACTTTTTCTGTTTAAAGCCCGTATGATACTACATTTTTTCCGCATTTTTATTGCTCTGAAAATGAAGTTAGAGCAGTACGCAAAATTACCTACTGAAATTCCCATTTGGTGTAAGTGTATACGCACTAACCTTATAAATGCGAAAATGTCAAAAAAAATGCATTAAAAATGTATCTCAAACTACATTTTTCAGCCACTGGCAGCTTTTTTTTTGACATTTCTGCATTAAAATTATACGTTTGCATTTGCGCCTGTTTTGCTGTCTAGCTTTATTTGAAAATAAAGTGTGACTCATTTGATTTCTGTATGTTGCTTTGCAAAATGATTGCTTTCCTTTTCTTAAAAGAACGTGTTTTCTCTTTTATGCAAAGCTGAAAACTAATGTATTAAAAATGCGGGAAAAATGTAGTATCATACGGGCTTAAGAAATATAACACTCTGAAATTGTCGCGAAATAATGTAAACAAAGGCAGTGGGTCACCGCGGCTGTGTTTGGAAGTGCAGTGGGGAGTTTAGGATGATAAAACAATATCTTTTTTTATAAATAAATGAAATATGTCTTACACAAATAAACAAATTGGTATAATATAACTATGAAATTGTAGCAAATGGATATTTAGATTTTTAATTATTTTATTTAAGTAAATATTATTCTATATTTGTATGAAATTTCGTAATGGATTATGTTGTTCTTCGCTTACTTGCTTACTGATTTGTAGAAATGATTGATTGAAATTACATATATGTACAATGTATATTGTATAAATTATTCACAGGAGAATAAATTGTTAGTTCTCAAATTTTATGTGTAGATGAAAAGGCTGGTCGAAACTGCCTGTTCTGTTAATCTTTAATGCAAAATAACTAGATGGTTAAGCCAGAATACAAAATTAAAAAGAAAATAATAAAACAAAGAGAAAGACAAGATATGCAGGTTAAGGATAACACAACAATTTGCGTTCACCATCTTAACACATATGTCCTTTAATCAAACGTATTCTTCTTTTATATTTGGCTTAAAATATATAATAAACGTATCTACTTGTTGTTTGTTCAAAAAACAAAGTGGAAGAAATTAAAATATGTATGTATGTTCATGCTGTGATACATATGTATGTATGTTTTTATTTAGTTTTTTATTTAGTATAAATGATTTAAAACATACGTTACATTTTGAATTTAACTATTTTAAATGTAACGTACTTTCAACAGATTCACCACGAAACGAAGTAAATTGTTGGTAGTTGTTTATTTTGACATAAATTGTCCAAAATGGCTGCGCCCTTATGACAGTTGAGGCTCCCGTTGGTGAGCAAGAGTGTAGTACTGAGTTTGCAGCAAATTACGCATACATTCTTGCTCACCAACGGGCACAGCTTGTGGGTTCGTTCGAAACTGTCGTTGGATGCCAACCAGAATGTCGCGTATATTTTCCGTCTAAACATGATTAGATGCAACAACAATTGAACCGCAAAACTTAAACTCAATAAACATTCCGGAAGTGTTAAAGTTTTTAGAGGGAGAACTATTTGTTTTAAGTGAGAAATCATTCGGGAATGAAAAAAAATATTATTTTGGGAACAAATACCTCACTGAAGGCATTAGAACAAGCTCAGTGCTGGCTAATGGACGGGACATTTTATATTGTTCCAAAAATTATGCGCCAATTATTTAGCATACACGGCGTTATTGATGAACAGATAGTGCCTCTGGTCTTTTGCCTTATGAGTAAAAAAAAAATTTACGGGCTTATTCTCAATTTTTTTATGAATTATTTTATTGGGCTGTTGAAAGACTTATTCATTTAAATCCCCAAGTGATTATTTCAGACTTTGAAAAAAACTTTTTTTTTGCAGCAAAGCAATATTTTCCAACTACCCAGTTTAAAGGTTGCTTGTTCCATTTTGGACAATTTATTTGGATGAGTGTGCAAAAAGAAGGTTTTTCATGCAAATATGGAAACAATGAGGCATTTAGTTTAACCTTCATCTCATTCTCAAAAAAACTTACGTTGTCTAACCTCGTGTGTAAATTTCTACACATATGGAATTTGTGTGTGTTTTCCATAGATTTAGTGTTTTTTTTTTTTTAATTAAAATAACCAAAACAACTGCTTTTGTAATATTATTCTAAGGAAACAAGTGAAAATAAATTGAAAAAAGTTTTTCTTTAATACATTTTACACAAACATTTAGATTATGTTGGTTTTTACAAGCAGCTTTTGTGCAAAAACAACAAATTGTCTCATATTTGTATATTATTTTTCGTGGCGGACATAGTAAACGTGCTCTGTCTTTCATTTGTAGTGGAACACTTCTTGATCGTATTAGTGGATTTGATAAGTGGATGCAGAAATACATATGTATTTTCCTAAAATTGTGCTGGTTAACTGTTTCCTGAAACCATTGCAAGCAAAGTTCCAGATGATACCGATCTTGGTTTAAAAATTCTAGGTGCCATCTATGCTTTTGCAAGTGAAGATCCACGTAGAAAATTCCATCGTATTGTTGTTTGACGATTCGGATTCACTTCTTTGAAAATAATTAATGAATTTCAATTCAGCTGTAGCAATGAAATCATTTTCTCAATTGTATCTACACCGCCCATATCGAATGAAAACAAAATCATTAGAGGACTTGAATAGAGTTATGTATGTATTGTACTTTGCAATAAAGAACATTTATTTTTTCTTACAGTTTACGAAACAAGTGTTGTGTTATCGGTAAATGCAAATGTAAATTAATACAACGGCCTTCATTCAAGAAGCGTTAGTGGAAGGCTTCTTTTATTTGTTTCCATTGTAATTTCTTTTGACAATAATTTTCGACCAATTTCATACGAAGAAAAAAAGTTAGCCAAACCGTCAACGAGATCCAAAAGAACATTCTCGCCTTGTCTTTTTATCTCCAATCGATTTTCCCAAGTATGGTTGAATTTTCCAATCATAACATGTATAGAAGATACCAGCAACCAGAATTTTAATTCATATTTCACTTGTATTGCCAAATATAAGTCATAGTTATAAGCAACACAAATTCGCACAATGTTCACTTGCGAAACGACTAAATAAAATGACATTTTATATGAAAACCACCAATGGTACCGTTGTATTTTTTCATGGTAATAAACTCAAAAAATTTCGGAAATTTTCATTTAGTGGTTTTAAAGAAAAATTAGAAAAGAGGTTGTATTTGTGTAGTTTTCTACACAAGGTTAAATATACGCATGCTGAAAAGCCTGGCATTTGTACCACCCTAAGAAATACCAGCGTATTATTTCGAAATAAGTAGAAGTTTCGACGACACCAATTTTAAGACATTATGTACATGGTTAAAAAAAAAATATATTGCCGGAAATACTGTAAGGTATGAACCCGAATTTTGGTCAGTCATTGCTTCTGTGAAACAGAATTTCCCACGAACACAAAATTCTGTCGAAGATTGGCACCGTCGGCTCAAGTGCATAATTGCCAAAAAAAATGCTGGTTTATATGAAATTATAAAAGATTTGGCAAAAGAAACGATTGTAGTGAAAACTGCAATACAAGAAATTAATAGTGGTGAATGTCAAAATTTAAAAAAATCGAAAGCAAAATGCTACAAGAAAATCAAAAATCATTTTAAAGTCGACAAAATACAGACAAGTTGGAGTACTTAAAACACATTGCAACCAATATTTCATTATGTTAAAACTTTGTTTCCTTATTGAATTAACTTTTTTTAATATCTGTTATGTAATTTTTAAATTAAAGCTTTTTTCCCTTATTGAATTAACTTTTTTATAACATCTGTTATGTTATTTTAAATTAATTTTCACTTTTTTTAAATTTAGTTTTGTAATATAAAAACAAAAGAAAAAAAATTGTAAAAAAAGTATAAAACTTTGAAAAAAAAACAAAAAAATTATAAAATAAAAACAACCTTTTTCAACCTAAATAAGCATTTCACTTGTACGTCGAAGACACAAGGGAAAATCCGGGTAATATTGAATGCACCCTACCTTTTGTTGGGTAAACAGCATCTCCATACCCACTTTTGGTTTTTAAAAGTGCAATTTGTATTTTGTTATTGGCTTTCCCTTTTCACGGATTGCCTTGGTAAGAGATAAGATCACTTATCCCTTTCCACTTGAATTCTTAGCATCCCACTTCTGATATGTTACTAAAAATATTATTACACTAATAAAAGACACTAACACTTTGTTTACTCTAAAAAGAACTACTCGCGTTAAATATCCTCGTCGCAACGTTGATGCAAACTCGGCACAATACACTTCCGGTATGTACACGCAAAGCGAACTGAACCTCAGATTATATACTTATACAGATAGTCAACTAAGAGGGGCTCTCTCTCGATCCTCATGCTAAAATGCACCAGAAAACAGCTGTTTTTCCCCATTTCTCTTTAGCTGTATAGGTGTTTGAATGCAAATCAAATGGGACCACACGCACTCATTCTTTGAGCGATGGGGAACCCATGAGCGCAGCCATCTTGGTGTCAAAAATTTACCACCAAGGAATTTGTTTTGTTCCTATTCGTTATTATTTGAAATTGCAATTTGAAAGTGCTATAACTATTAAAGGAAAGGAGTGTGACAATATCTAATTGCAGGATTGAATTCAGTGCAATAAGATGAATCAATTGATATTAACAACAATACTGTAGAGCTGACTTAATTTATAGCTATTCGGGGGAATTTCTCTGAACAAAACAAAAAGGAAATTTATCTCTCAATTTTCCAACACATGCAAAACTTTGTTCACACTAAAGGAAATGTAATCAGCTAATGCCTGTAATATATTATTCACATGCATTCATGGATAGATAATCATGGGAGAGGATTTAGGCTCCGCCCATTTAAGGGCTTTAGCGGGCAGGGGATGACAAGTCGACCATCTGTATTAATCTGTGAACTGAACACAATACATTCCAACCCATCGCACCAAACTACTGTTGCAGTCTACACTAATACTATCTACATACATATATCCTGAGAGTAGGAGGGATTTCCCCACTCTATCGAACGAATCTACCTATCTACTGCCGGCTTCTAATCTAGCTGTTAACACTTGTCTGAGCATTAATTTATTAAGTTGTTTGTTGAAAATTTCGTTCCAGTTTAATTTTATTTGCCGAAGCCATTCTCGACCCAGAAGTGGATTTCGTTGCGATCTTACTATGTACATTTTTAATTTTTCGGTGTCCGAATTTATTTGAATGTTTACCAATATGTATCCAAAACACTCGATTTTATTTCCACAAAAACTCACCATTCCGTATCATTCTTTTGTAATCGCAGTTTCCTAAAGTGCTTCTGTACATCCGCCAAACCGACAACAGTTACAGATCCCGTAGTTATTTGAAAGGTGAAAGGAAAGTTATTAAATAACAGTTCGCATGACATTTTGGAACTAAGCTTTACCTTAGCTGGATCATCAATTTGTAGCATTTCATCTGATATTTGGCAAATTTCGTCGACTCGAATATTTTCTGCCTCGGCTTATTCTTCTAATTGGTTGGTGACTCCCCGTTCGTTCCTTTTTGCCTTGAAACAAGCTCGCTTTAAATGCCCTTTTGTATTGCAGTACGAGCAGATTGTGTTTACAAATCTACATTTGTATGCTAAGTGATCTGTGCTAGCCAGTGTGACCAATTCAATATTTGAAATCACGCTAAATCCAGCAATTTAGCTTTTTTTTATAAACACCTGCTAATAATCATGCTAAAAACTGAAATAGTAACATAAAAAAAACAGTTTTTCAGAAAAAATAAGATGCATATATTTCACAAAAATAGCATAAAATAAAAATCAGTTCGTGACACTACAAAAGTATTAAAAAAAAATTAGAATTCAGTTAAGTTAAATTCAGTATTTGTTTCCGGTGGTTAAAAAAAATAAATAAATACCTAAGTATTAAAATAAATTAAAAATGCTGGGCTTCGTTTAAAACCTCCTCGAAAACACCACACATATCTTTTTCTTCCTCAGCTGTAAAATAAAATTTTGTTACTCCGACTTCTTCTACGATTTTGTTAGGAATGGTGAAACTATGACAACACACTTCTGACAAATTATCTCTGATAAGAACAATACTGTTAAGCATGGCTATTTTCATTCTGTTTCTCCGTTGATGTTTCACTAAATTCATGAAGCTAAAAACTCTTTCAACAGCATCGTTAGATATCGGCAAAACCAATTATGAAATTGCAAAATTTGATAGTTCTTTATATGGATTTTCATTGGAGGCATCTGTGAATCTATTTACCTCACACCAAAATTCAACTGTACTTTCCACATTTCCCAGACATTTAAATGTAAATTATTCCACTGTGTTTCTATTTTAGATGTTAGTTCCGAATTTATTTTTCGATCTTTGAAAAAATCTGTTAACTCAAACATATTTTTACCGAAAATAAGTTGATTTGTTTTAAATTTCTTAGATTTTCTGGTGTCCTTGCTTGAAGCTCTTTAATAAGCCTTAAAATTAAATTTTTACAGTTTTTTCTAAATTCGTTTTCATCTTCTAATGTTATTAAATGCTGTGATTTTAAGTCTTGTAATTTCTCCTCACATTCAAAGCCAAAGTAAGGATTTGGTAATAGTTTCTCAACAATCATGTCTGCCTTTAATTCACCTTCAGGAAACACGGCGATCTTTTTAATCAAAGATAAAATAAGACAAGATAAATCATTGAAAACTTCCACAAAATCAGCGTTATTACTTTCAAAAACTTTGTTGACCATTTGAACTTCTTTTAAAATAGGTTTTAGAAACAGAAGGTAGAGAAAATTTATTTTATTTTCATACAAATCACGAAGTATCTGTGCTTTGTAATATTTTATTCCATTTCCAGCAAGTTTAAAATGAGTTTCCAATTCTAGATACTGGCTACAAATTCTTGAAACTGCAACCTCAATTGAAAGCCAGCGAGTTTCGCTTTTTTGAACTATTTTTAGTGGATGTTGGTCATCATTGATAAGACTGTTTTCGATATTCAGATTGCCTGTGTGAGGATAAAGCGAATCAATTGTATGTTTCGTTGACAAGAAACTCGATACTTTCTGGAATACTTGCTATAGTAGCTGCAGACACAAGGAATCAAAACCATTTTAGGATTGATTTCTTGTAGTTTCTTAAACACGCCAGTACGAGCACCTGTCATCGCGTTGGCATTATCGGTTCCAATACCACACAGATTTTCAGTGTCTAATTTAAATTCATCTAAAACACATTTAATTCCTGACACAATACCAGCAGCATCAGATTGCTCAATAGGTTGCAACTTCAAAAATTTGGTTTCACACTTTGACTTACGCTTACTGAAATATCCTATTACGAGGCCTATGTATTTAAGGACACTTCGGTTCGTGGATTCGTCGATTAGTAAGCTATATGGTCCATCACCAATATCCTCCCGCAATTCTGCCTTAAAATATGGTTTCCAGATGTTTTCAATTATTTTAAAGCACTTCGTCCTGGACAGATTTAAGTTTGTGCAAATTGAACTGTCAGTAAAATTGATTTTATTGACTTTTGTTAAATGATCGACGGATCTTATGCTTGCATGTCTTGCAATGTATAATGCGAAACGAGCCTCTGCTTCATGTATATTACTTTTTAATTTGGATTGCACTAAAACAATTTTTTTTTGTCGTGCAGAGGAAAAAGGTGCAGCTGCTTTTTTATGTTTTTGGGTTAGACTGTGTTCTCTTATCACAGAAAGTTTTGGTTTTAAGATGCAATTGCAAACTTTACACCTTACAGAGGACTCGCCTTTGCTATCAATCAACAACCAACTTTTATAGGCAGGATTTGTAGTCCACGCTATTCTTACTTTTTGACAATATTTTCGTTTGCTTCCAGATGTACTAGCAGACTTCGGTTTGGTGGCATTTTGGTTGACAGGTTTCGGTGAAACTGCAGGAAAATACCTGGAGTAAATTAAAAATAAAAATTTTAGCACTTGAAATTATTTCAACTAACACTTGAGAACTGCATAATTACTTCTTCATTTTTATTAGATTCTCGTAACAGCAGCCGCCATGCCACCTTTTGCATTCGCCTAGTGATAGTGAGAGATATGCATATGAATGACAGATGAAATATAGTTAGTATGCGAGTACGGAAGAGAAAAAAATAGTGTGTTCGGCGAGTTGATTGCAAGCTTGCTGAATTCACTTAATGGGACTGTGTTCACTGTTCACAGTCAAATGAAAATTGTATTAGGCTTGTTCGCACTTAAGTCTGCTTTGATTTTAATTTTATTATTAAAATTCATACTTTGACTAAACCAAAATTCTGCTAAAACGTGAAATTATGCTAAATAAAAATGCTTGCATGATTGGAAGAAGAAATATTCCTGCTAAATTTAGCAGGAAAAATGTTAAATTAGTCACTCTGGTGCTAGCACACCGGTAGCATGTTAGCATTGTTTACGTTGCCTGCCTGAATGATGAATTTGAGTTTTGCAACTCCGCTTCCCTTGCAGTCTTCTTCTTTTTAATTTTTTCTTTTACCAAGTTGACATCAGCTGTGAATTCCTTATCTTTGTGCAATTCTGCTCCGCCTTTCTCTGAGGTTTCAATCGCTTTGCGAAGTCCAAAGCTGCTGCTAGAGTTAATTTTTGTTTTTCCAATAATCTATTTTGTATGCGTTGATTTTTTAGGCCAAATACGAACTGGTTTCGTAGAGCAGTGTGTAGGTAGGCATTAACATTATAATCCGTTGATAAACGCATCAATGCATTAAGGAATTCTTCACACGTCTCTTCTTCCCGTTGCTTTTTCAGATGAAAGCGGTAGGTCTCCAAAATCTCATTTGGAGCTGGATCGTAAAACGCCGTTAACGTTGCGATGATTTCATCATACGACTTTGTGGACGGCTTCTCTAGTACCGTTTTGTCACACAACACATTATAAGCCTCACTTCCCATATAGTGCAGAAGTAATTGCACTTTAACCACTTAAGTTGTGGTGGTATAAAACAAAGAGTTGTTAACACGTTAGCGGTAAAGATGTTTAGGAGACCAAACGATCTAGGGAGGTTGGACAGTTTCAAGGATTTGGAGACTATTTTAGACATTTTGTTCCTTACTGTGTAAATACTTTTGTTTCGCTTTATGGTGTACTGAAAAGATTGCAAATTGGAGCGATGATAAACAGAAAGAATTGGAACAGTTTAAAGAAAAAAAAATTATGTAGCACCCGATCTTGACAATGAACGCATAATCCTAAAATAGGAAATAAACTACATACATATATTCGGATGCATGTGCATTAGGATGAAGATGTGTCAGAATACAACTGAGTGAATTATTACTTGAGACGGAAGAGATTATTATTTAGCTGAGCGACTGTAGATTTGGAGAAGAAGTACTACGAGTCATATTTGGTGGTCAAAAGCTGAAAGAGAATTCACATGATTTGTGTAAATTCTCGAATCATAGGACGACAGATAAAGAGTCAACACTAGAATATATGCCAGGATCACAAATACAACACTCTGATCCAATGAATCGGAATCCAGTTGAAGAGCCAATTTAAATGGAGAATGCAGATTTAACACTCGCACCGTGGGACTTCGAGCAGAAGATTGGATAGCCCTTTTTCAAACTTAAGATGGACATTTGGAAGAAATTAAATTCATCCTCGATGATAAAGAGAAAAATAGTCCAAAGTAGAAGGATATTGAAAAAGAGTACACTCTACAATCAGCGCATTTTCAAGAAAACTTCTCATTGTTTAAGATCTGCAGTCGTGAAGTCAGCAAACGATGATATTGGTCATTGCAGGTTGGAGAGAACAATGGAAAATATTCTAAAGCATTACTGGTTTTCGAAAATGAAAACTCTGGTTACTAAATATTTAAATAGTTGCCTCCCATGCCTCTACAATAAACATGGGAAGGATGAAACCAGATATCAGATTCATCCTATTACCAAAACTCCTGCTTCTTTTCATACAATTCATATAGACTATTAGGGTCCTTTTCCTAAAAGTCTAAGGAGCAATTGCTACATTCTTGGAATAATTGATAGTTTCACAAAATTCGCCCGCGGAACAGCATTTACAATAAAAGCATTCAAGCATTCTGCATCGAAAATGGGATAAAGCACATATTAAAAGCAGTAAGGACTCCACGCGCATATGGCCAGATAGAGCGCTATTTTCGAACAGTCTGAACATCTCTATCTTCTATGACTACATGCCATGATGGACGAGATTGGGAAGAGTGTGTTTCTTTCTGACAAAGACAATATACCACTCTCCGAACTTCGTGATAGAGCTGGTCAACGGATGCAAAAACTTCAAGTCAGCAAGCAGTTAACGACACACACCGCAAACTTCAAAACTATGCTGTGGGAGATATGGTTCTCATTCAAGCAGAACATGCTACAACAGGGCACCCCAAGGCATATCTTCGAAGACATAAAGTGTAAGCGAAGTTGAGCAGGTATTACATAACGACCGATATGTGATCGGCGATTCAGCACAACTTCAGATTTCACCAAAAAAAGCTTATTCTTCAAATCAATTTGGCGGACCATATCAAACCTATTGGAAAGATAAAAAATTTAAACAACGGTTTGGAAATGGACAGATAAGGTGGGAATTATAGAAACAAAAAAAATAAAATAAATTATCATATAATACGCGGCCGGGTTCTGTGCGATTGCAGGGTGCTGCGCTGGTTGCTGAAATAGGAAGGGCTAGAAATAGGTTCAAACCTTTTCTCAATTCATCATGCTGTGAATTCGTCATGCTATTTTCATATACGGTTTTGAGTTGAATCAAAGAGATCGCCGAGAAGTGATCAATTTTTGGAAGAATCGATATAAGTGCGTGAAATATGAAAATGTAAAATGTCCTCTGATGACGTATGACCAGACTGAAATTTGATCAGGATCATAGAAGCAGTTTTTGAAATAATTTACGTTTAAGGAAGTCAGTGTTGATGAGGTACCGTTAACTTTGAGGTTGGATCTGGCCCTATAGATACCAGATGTTTAGTTTTTGCAGTTCTGTCCAAGAGTTTGGGCTGCAATCGAGCACATAGACAGCAAGACGAAATTGAAAAAGTTCTGCAGGTCGTCATATTGATGTAACGTTGATTGGAGACTTGCGTTGAGGACTTTGTGGAACGGAACTTGCTCTATGCCTACATACATACATGTAAGGGAAAGTAAAAATGTAAATAATTTTATTTTATGAATGATGGATTTGATGAATTAGAACAAGTTCTTCCATGAGCATAAATTAATAAAATATAAATGTCAGTGTGAAAGAAACATACATACATATGATGAAATACATATTTATGTAATTTGAAGTAATAACAAAAAAAAAGAGATTTTGTTTATTCCACAGTCAAAGATGTATCGGATATCTGAAACAGAACGTGCTAGAAGACTTCGAGAGCACCAATGATGATATAAAAGTACTGTGGTGTATTGTAAGCACTGAAGATGTTGATAGTCGGGGTAAACCACTGACTATTCGAGGGCCGTGGCTCAGAATTTACCGTGAAATGAGCAGGCCTGTTAGGTCGTGGTTGTTTTGTTAAGGTAATTCCGTGGATCACGTTAGTTACCCAAGAATCGATCTGGCCGACGTGTCGGGGTAAACCACGGATTATTGAAGTGGCCGACGGATGAGATAATGTGAGTCGGGGTAAGCCACTGACTATTCGAAGGCCGTGGGCCGGAAGCTACCGTTAAATGAGTAGGTCGGTTGGGACCTGATTTTCTGAGTAATTCCGCGGATCAAGTTAGTTACCTAAGAATTGAAGTGGCCGATGTGGAATATAATGTGAGTCGGGGTAAACTACTGTCTATACGAAGGACGTGGCCCGGAAACTACCGTTAAATGAGTAGGTCGGTTGGTACCTGGTTTTCTGAGTAATTCCGTGGTTCACGTTACATTCATTTTTATCGCATTTTTATTCAATTCATTAATTAATTCTTACATGCTAACAAAAAACGCTTAAAACTAGCTTAATGAACTTAACTACGTTATGTACTACTAACTTACTGGCCTTAGGCAGGCACAGAAGACAACACTAAAACATGGACTTAGAACTACGTAAGCCGGCCAGGCTAAATATATGAAAATAAATAAAATGGCAAGCATGCCCTGCAAGGGCTAGCCAGGATTGAGAGGGATCGACGAGGGAGTTCCATCTCGTTCGAAAAGCCACCAGAATTTTTGGTGCTGTCTTCTTATGTCTTGAACATCGCGCCCCGACACCGACCTACTGAATCGGAGACGCTCCTCATAGCTCTATGCTACGCCTCGATCGTAGTTGAGTCGCCTATCAACAGCTTTTCTGGCGACGTGGAAGACAAGCGGAAACCCCACTCTGTCCTGAATCAGACCTTGTCTGTCAAAATAGAGGAATGCCTCTGGGGGGACAAAGCCGTTAAGGCGCACCCTCTCGTGGTACATATCATTGGGGTAGTAAGCCCCAAAGATCAGGCTATTGGTCGAGGTTATTGCTCTTGCAATATGACCTCCAATCAACTTCACCAGGAAATTGTCCACTCTGATCAGATTCGCAATATTATAAAGGATCTCAATGGAATAGAATTTTTTGTACTCAGACTCTGGTGTCCTGTACAAGTGAAGGCAAGCCCGGAGACAAGCCTTCTCAAACACCCTAATCTTTTCCATTTAGCTTGGCCCCACGTTGAACCACACAGGACATCCATAGGTAAGCATTGGCCGTATGAGGGTCGTGTAACAGATGACCTTCACTCTTGCATCGAGTTGGCTGCTATAAAACATTCTCTTTGTAAGGGCAAAAGCAACTTTGGCTCTGGCAGCATCAATAGTGGTTCACGTTACCTAAGAATTTAAGTGGCCGACGGGAGAAGTAATGTGATATTGAAAGTCTGTGGTAACTTTCAAAGTAAAACACACTGAGGACAGTGTGTAGTCGAATGGCCGAATGTTAACAGCTAGATTAGAAGCCGGCAGTAGATAGGTAGATTCGTTCGATAAAGTGGGGAAATCTCTCCTACTCTCAGGATATAGATAGTATTAGTGTAGACTGCAACAGCAGCTCGGTGCGATGGGTTGGAATGTATTGTGTTCAATACAAGCGCATCGTGTCGAGTTTGCATCAACGTAGCGACTCGAGAAAATAAATTAACGAATACCCTTTACCAACAATCGATGAATTATTCGCATCAATGGCTGGTAGAAAAAAATTTACAAAAATCGATTTATCTAAAGTGTACTTGGAACTAGAAGTACACCCGGACGACCGCGATTACTTAAAGTTAAGCACACATAAAGGATTATATAGACCAAAAAGTATGATGTTTGGTGTTGCTTGTGCACCAGCCAAATGGCAACGTCATATGGAGCAGATTCTTAAGGATATTCCTGGCGTAAAAGTCTTTTTGGATGACATAAAAATTACTGCAGAGAATGATGGTTTGCATCTACAACGTTTAGAGGAAGTCCTTCGGCGATTAAATCACTACAATATGCGGGTAAATCTCGATAAGTCTGAATTTTTGGCAAATCGCATAGAGTATTGTGGGTACGTTATTGATTGCAACGGTATACATAAGATGGAAAGTAAAATCGAGGCTATTCAAAACATGAGGCATTCAAGTAATAAGGAAGAAGTGCGAGCTTTTGTTGGGCTCATAAATTATTATTGGAGGTTTTTCAATAACCTAAGTACGCTATTGTATCCAATCAATAATCTCCTATATTAACTCACTACGATCCGACATTACCCTTGGTGTTAGCAAAGACGCCCGTCCGTATGGAGTGGGTGCTGCACTAAGCCATGTGTATCCTGATAAGATTGAAAGACCAATTCAAAATGCATCACAAACATTGTCAAAGGTGCAACAAAGAAATAGCCAAGTGGATCGGGATTTTATTCGGAATAAAAAGGTTTTATCAGTACGTTTACGCTAGACGGTTCATTTTAGTTACCGACAATAAACCAATCTCACAAATTTTTTCACCTAAAAAAGGGTTACCCACCTTATCAGCACTTAGGATGCAACACTACGCAATATTTCTGGAATAGTTTAATTGCGAAATCCGATACAAAACGTCTAGAGAAAATGTGAATGCAGATATCATGTCTCAATTGCCAGTAACAGAAAAGTACGATGGTATTTAAGAAATTGATTTAGTTGAACTCAACTCTGTCGACGCTAACTACCGATTACAAGTGACAACCTAAGTAAATTTACAGCTAAAGATCCACGTGTAAAAACATTAATACAAGCGTTGCAGTTTGGGCGTGAATGTGAGTCAAAAGACCGATTTGGGATTAACCAATCTGAGTTCACGTTGCAACAGCTCAACAGGGATGCTTACTGAGAAATATACGGGTCTTCATCCCAAAGGAATTAAGACCTTGAGTGCTAGCGGAATTGAACTCTGCTCATTTTGGGATGACCAAAATGAAAACGCTTGCCAAAAGATATTGTTGGTGAGAGAATATGGATCATAATATAGAGGACATGGTGAAAAATTGTGTGGATTGTCAGCTGACGCGACCAGAGTCGAAAAGCGTTGCTGGGAGATGCCGGAAAAGCCTTTTGAACGCGTACATACCGATTTTGCCGGACTATTTATGAGTACTTACTTTTTCATTTCAATTGACGCATTTACGAAATGGTCGGAGGTTCACGTTATCCCTAATTTGACGACAGAAGCAACTATTAAAAAGTTCTAAGAAATTTTTAGTACATTCGGCCTGGCATCTATTTTCGTGAGTGATTGGGGACCACAATTTATGGCGGAAAATTTTCAACAGTTTCTTAAAACCAATGGCATCAAACATAAACAAGGCGCTCCGTACCACCCAGCAACTAACGGCCAAGCAGAACGTTATGTCCAAACATTCAAAAACAAATGAAAAACATACAGAAAAGCTACAATCCGTCTGGAATGGATCGTCTGATACTCTATCCTCTATCAAATATGGCTATAACATCGAACGTTTGAGGATGTTACATGTAAAATTTTATCAAAATCGGTTTTTTGATAAAAACGCCCCCAAAAAGTGGGCGTGGCCAAAACTGTTCTATGGTTGAATTGTACGGAATCTAAATACCCAAATATTTGGTCTTAACAAAATTTTTCGGTTTCATATAATTTAGTGAAGTTATAAAAAAGTAGGCGTGGCAGTGGGCGGATGTAAAAAAAATTTACACTTCTACTGTATCTTTTCGTCAGAAGCCCAGATATGAAATTTCATCGTCCTAGCTCAAAATTTAAGGACCAAAAATCGGTTTTGTGATGAAAACGCCCCCAAAAAGTGGGCGTGGCCAAAACTTTTGTATGGGTGGATTGTAGGGAATCTGAATGCCTAAATATTTGGTCTTAACAAAATTTTTCGGTTTCATATAATTTAGTGAAGTTATGAAAAAGTGGGCGTGGCAGTGGGCGGATGTAAAAAATTTTTACACTTGTACTGTATCTTTTTCTCAGAAGCCCAGATATGAAATTTCATCGTCCTAGCTCAAAAGTTAAGGCCCAAAAAGCGGTGACATACGGACGGACGGACGGACGGTCATCGCTCAATCGATTTCGCTATTGATGCTGATCACGAATATATATACTTTATAGGGTCTATCTCGATTATTTCTCTATGTTACAAACTATGTGTCAAACTTAATATACCCTTAGGATAGGGTATAAACAATAAAATGTAATAAACATGAAACAAACATGCTGTACATCCAACCACCGGCAAATCATCATCAATGCTCATGTTTGGACGCCAAATAAAATCTCGACTAGATTTGATGATGCCATCTGGAGAAAATAAGCAGTGATTAGACGCTTATTCAAAAAGTAGAACTAAATTTGCGCTAAAAGAAAGGGTTGCATCTGAGGTTAAATGGCGTTTCGGTGAAGTGGTGGAAATCGTCGAGCAATTGCATTACATGGTGAAACTAGACGATGGACGCACTTGGAAGAGACACCTGGACCAAATGAGAAAAGTCGGGGATAAACTTAGATCATATGTACCAATTATATGTAACAAAGACGACGACAATGACGACGAATACGGAGGAGAGACATCAGAGTTCAGTTCTACTATGCGACCTAGTTGGTAGTGCTATAGTTCGCGTCCGCCAACGTTTCTCTTTTACTATTCAAAATCTACAGTATAATCTACTTAACTCTGATTATAATACGCTACTTAACTCTGATTATAATACGCTTTAGTTGCATAATTACGTTCACTCTTTACTAAGTGATTGAATTGCATAGATCTTTTAACATAATATTGCAAATTCCTCAATGTCTGCGAAAAGAAATACATGATCTAAGCCTCAAGAACTAAATGTAAGCTCTCTTGGAGAACGGAACAACTCAAATTTTACTGCTGACAAGCTGTGGAGCCGTATCGAGAGAAAACTGAATGAGTGGGGAGAAGAATTAAAGAAGGAACTTAATGACTTGTTCGACGCTAAGCTATCAGCTCTGGAGGAAAAATTCAAGTCACAGGTTAGTGAAATTCGTTTGGACCTTGACAAAAAAATCCAATTGGTTAGTGAAAAATGCCAAGACCTGCTTTCTACAATCGATACTCTTGAGAGAGATAAACTTAGCTGTGATGTTATTCTCTCCGGATGAAAACTTGCATGACATTTTTCACAAGGTTTGCTCAGCAGTAAGCCACCCTACACCAACACTGTGAAACAATTTCGTGTCAAACCGAGAAATTTCAGTTTGCAGCATCTTTGCCCTTTGCAGCTTTGCTTTGTTTGTTGTGTTCGAATTTTTACCTCATATTATTATGTTGTTATGATAAGTTCTAATGATAACACATATCGCGGCGTGAATGAAAATACTGCAGTGCTTATTAATGTATTGTGTAAGCAAAAGAACAGTGTGCATATATGCCACCTGAATGCACAAAGTTTAGTGAATAAAATTGATGGGTTTAGGTTCGTGTTCGAGAATAGCAGAACAGACATAATATGTGTAACTGAGACATGGTTTAATCCAGACATAAGTTGCAAAGCTGTTTCCCTCAAGGGTTTCACATTATTTCGAGCTGATCGTGGAAGGTGTCGGGGTGGAGGTGCGGCCGTATATGTACATATATTAGAAACTCGATCACTGCTAAAGTTGTGAAGTGTTCTAATGAATCAGACCGCTCTGAATTTATTTTCTTAGACATTTTGTCAGGCGAAAATAAATGTACCATTGGAGCACTTTACACGGTGTCTCCACGAGCAATTTTTCATAGCTTGCAATATGGCATTCTATGAAAATTGCTAGTGGAGACCACAAGTAGTATTCTATGAAAAATGGCTTTCTATGTATTGCTCAGCTTATGGCTTGCTATGGATAGTATTCTATGGGCTGTCATTTTTTGTTTCATGTTTGTTTTTTTCCGCGATAGCTGAGTGGCGAATGGAGGAAATTAATAAATTTATTAACAATTATCATAAATTCGAGTGCTTATAGAACTTTAAAAATTTGTCTTCAATTCCATGAATGCATCTAATGAGAAAACACATCGAAATGCTTTACTCTCCGACATTCTCACGAATGAAATAATAAACTATGAAATGCCCACCCTAAATTTTATGGCATACTATATTTCTTTCTTTCTATAAAAATTGACAGATGGCAAGCTATGAAATATTGCTCGTGGAGCCACGGTGTTACATGGCACCAAATGTAGCCGATTATAGAATTCTAAGAGATATACTCGAAGAAGTTTGTCTGCAATCTCAGAAATTTATTGTTTGTGGCGATTTCAATATCAATCTTTTGAACTCTACCACCAGCTCTGCGTTAAAAAATGCGGTAAATGGACTTGGTTTTTCATTTGGTAATACAACCCAAGCTACCCATTTCTCTCCAAATTGTATGCCTTCCTTACTTGACGTCATATTACTTAGTAATCCTGATTTGATGTTGAATTACACGCAGCTATCTCTTCCAGGTTTTTCTCATCATGACCTAATCTTTGCTACCCTGAATATTATTGTAGATGATGTTATTGTTCCGCAAGTTGTTAACTTTCGTGATTTTCGCATGATTGACTTAGAAAATCTTTTTAGTGAATGTGACAACCTTAATTGGTATTCGTTGCTGATGACTCCCGAGGTAGACGTTCAAGTTAAACTATTCAATAACTACATCAATTACCTTTTCGAAAAATATGTTGTAACGAAATTCCGATGGTGAATTATGAACCTTCTCCTTTCTATGCAACCATTAAGGCAAAAGGCTTACAGGTACCTTGAAACAGTCCTGGCTGCGAAAGAAAAAGGGTGTCCAGGCCACGACCGCTTGGCATGCTAGCTTTAGCACGTGCTTAGCTCGTCGGATGGGGGGGGGGGGGGGGGGGGGTTCTTGCTGTCGTAAGCACTGGACGGTCGTTACGCATTTACATGCCAAAAAAAGGAAAAAATATTAATACCGCGAGGCTTGATGTCCGCAACCACAAAAAAAATTTTATCTACAAACTGATTCCAGAAGATGTGGGGGAGAGCAATAGATATTTGGAGCTCTCAGAGGATTACCCACCCCTATGTCACCCTATATTCCCGTTAAGGATATGATGTGACAAACCATGGTTACCATGTCCTCGCGTTTTATGATAACCCCTAACCTGAAAAGGTACTACACTACACTTTAGGCAGTCGTCGTCGTCATCCTCATCTTCATCGCCTTTGGCCTAGGCTGAAGTCGGGTCACCGCCACCAATTTCTTCTCTATTCAGACAACATCCTTAATAGTTCCTGAAAATTCAAAGGATCTCAGCTTCCCCATAAATAAAATTAACACAATCCAAACTCTTTCTCCAAATAAAAAGGTACTGAACACTAACGATTCTTCTAGATTCCATATATCTATATAACTATTTATTAACGTATTTATAGAAAACAACAAAATGAAAAATTATAGGTACTTGTATGATACCAAACGTATCTTTAAGCTTATTCTAACTTTATCAAACGATTCAACTTCGTAACAAATTTTTTAAAATTCAATTCGTTCATTTAACAAAATTATACACCATATAGGCTTAGAAAAAAAAAATAACATTCGATACTAAATTACTTATTAATCAAAAAGAAAAAAAAAAAAAGAAAAAGGTTTACTCAAGGATGTACATATACGTACATTCGTAACATTCGTAAGAAAACCAAAACTATCGCAATATGTACATGTATATAAATAGGAGCTTCTTGGGGGTATGGACTCTGTGATGTATGCTGGTGTTCGAATAGGGCGGTGAAATTGCGGCGTTTCGAGAGTTGGTGTGGAATGTTTCGGTGGATACGTGGGTTGACTTGCGAAGTGGTGTTTGTGATGTTGATCTGATGATTTAGGGGCGCTTTGGGGTAGTGGTAATTTTTGTGGACGTAGTAGCTTATGCGGTTGATTAACACACGTACATACGACACCTATGCATGCAGGTACTTAGGTAGGTTTTGGTACTTTCGTGTTAATTCGCACTTAAATTAGCGAGTTTTATTCGCGAAAATGTAAGATACTTATGTATGTAATTGCACATATGCATGTAATGACACCCCGCCAAAGCAACAACCACTCACGCGGCACACATCAACTTATCCGACACCGAACTTGAGTACCCTTGTTTTGCACCGATCACTTATATTCCGAAAAAGAAGCAGGAGATCAGCGTAAGCTGGTCTTTTATAGTAGGTATGCTACTTCTCGCTCTCACATACACAAACATACCCCGCACGCATAATGGTTACAGTAGCACTTCCGTTTTTCTTCATATTTTCTCTTGATTAATTCGGAAAAATCGAAAATGTGTTTTACCAATCATGATTGAATTTTTCTAGAATACATGTACCACTTTTGGAATTTTCCGAACATAATTTAGGAAAATCCATGCAAATTCCTGTGTTCCATGCTTCAAGCCATTTCGTGCGGTGTCTGTAGTGGTGAGTACTTTCGACTTCTTATAGTCATAGAGCTATATTTAATACATACTTGAACCCTTACCATACTGAAATATGTAATGGCACAGAGGTATAGTACTCGACACATTACATGCAAATGCATTGGTTCAAGTCCGCTTCAGGTCAAAACGCTTTCCTTTTTTTTTTGGTTTTTATACACCTAATTTCTTCGGGTGTTTATCTTTTCTCCTTTTTTTTTTAATAAGTTGATTGCAGCCATTAACGATGCTGCATAAATGCAGTCGCATTCCTACGACGTAATGACCAGTTCATTTCCTTTTGCAACACCTTTCCCATGTCCATTTAAAGAACAAAAAAATATCCCTCAACATATTGGGAATTGGCTAATCTACATATCTTATGCACCACCCCAGACAATATCCATATCATGTCCTTAAACCTAAGCTTTCGGGTCATGCGTCAATGGTCTAATTATGAAATTCCACAGGCTCGTAAACTGTACTGGGTAACTTAATTTGAATACCTGAGGGAGGTTTCCCACAATGTTCCTCTTAAATATCGCGTGATAAGGAAAGGACCGAGTCCATGGATGTCCGCTGACATTGCTAACGCCATGTCTCAAAGAGATGTTTTATATCGTCGCTGGAAGCGTTTTGGTTGTGTTGAAATACAAAGAGAATTTAAGACTGCAAGAAATAAAGTAACAGCTTTAATTTGTACTGCCAAAAATCATTACTTTAAGCTCAAATTTAACACTAATAAAAGCTCCAAGTTTTTATGGAAACAGGTGAAGGACCTTGGACTTGGTAATAAACTTCAATCTGATACTATAGACGTTGATATTGATGAACTAAATAAACAATTCACTAGGACTAGTCATATGGCACAAAACACTACCCAACTTTTTCCATCTAACAACTCGGAAGATGCATTTTTTTTCACAAATGGAGATACGTTCGAAGTCGGAAAAGCAGTTTTCTCCATTAAATCTAAAAGTGTAGGCCTCGACAACGTTCACCCTGATTTCATCAAAATCCTTCTACCGTATGTTCTTCGTCCTATAACCCATATCTTTAACACCATTATCACCTTCTCAACATATCCTGGTTTATATAATCAATCAAAAATTATTCCTATTCTCAAAAAGGCAACTGTTTCTGAATATAGACCCATTGCTATACTTCCATTTTTATCTAAAGTGTTTGAATCCATCATCAGTAAGGACATAAAGGAGTACATTGAAACTAATAAATTACTTACACCCCTGTAATCCGGTTTCCGATCAGGTCATAGCTGTATAACTGCCTTGCTAAGGGTTTCAGATGATATTCGGCAAGCCTTTGATGAAAACCAAGTAACGCTAGTTATGCTTCTGAACTTCTCGAAGGCTTTTGATTCTGTTGATCCCTCTTTACTCTACAGGAAATTGTGCACGCATTTTAACTTCTCTAACTCAGCTAATAAATTAATACTCTCTTATTTGACTAGTCGTGTACAAGCTGTTTCGGTGAACTCCAAGTTATTTTCCTTTCTTCCAATAAATCTTGGTGTTCCCCAAGGTTCGATACTTGGTCCACTATTGTTCTCACTATTTATTAACGATGTATCCACAGTCATAAAACATAGTAATTATCATATTTATGCTGATGATGTCCAACTATACATTAGTTTCCCGCTGAGTCATGTTTCAGAAGCTTTTGCAAAGATAAATGCTGATTTAGCTACCGTAGCTGGATGGTCCGCTCAAAACAGTCTGCTGTTAAATTCTTCGAAAACGAAAGCCATCCCGTTTTTTAAACGTCAAATTACTATTTCCGAATTACCTCCTATTTATCTTAACAACACTCGTGTTGAAATGGTTTCGAAAGTAAAAAATCTTGGAATGATTTTCAACAGCAGACTATCCTGGGATGATCATATTAGCTACATTGTGTCTAAAGTCTACGGGTCTCTCAGAGGTTTGTCTGTAAGCAAAAACTTTCTGCCCAGCTAAGGCTGGTTAAAGCTCTGATCGTGCCTATTATAAGCTATGGTTGTGAATTATTTGCAGATACCGATGCTGCATCACTCCACAGACTTGTTGTTGCCTTAAATTCGACAGCCAGATACGTGTTTAATCTTCGTCGATACGACCATGTTTCTGCATATTCTCGACGCGTACTTGGTTGCAGTCTAATAAGCTTCCTAAAATACAGATCTTGTGTTATGCTTTTCAATATTATTCACAAAAAACAACCTGCATATTTGTTTAGCAAAATCAATTTCTCAATTTCCACCCGCGTACTAACCATCAGACCTATAAGGTATACATGTTCATATTCGAGAATGCAATTTTCATTCACGCTGTAAGTATTTGGAACTCTCTACCTATTACTGTCAGGTCAAAAATCGAACACAAACAATTCTTAAAAATAATTTCTTCTTACATATCCTCTGTTTATTGAAATTTTTCGTACTCTTATAATGTTTTATCTTTCTTGAAGTAACTTAAATATTATCTTTTTCCATTTTCTTTTTCTCTTTAAATCGTAGTTTTAATTTATCAATTGTTAAAATTTATTTATCTTAATCCTGTATACTCAACAAGACTAATAATCTTACTGTACAGCGTCAATTTCTGAAATACAAATACAAAATACAGATAAAGCACAGCGATCAACTATCACACCGGAGAATGAAAACAAAGTGCCAAGCATATCCGCGCCATCTCACGAATCGGCAGCGATTGTGGGGTATCCAGGTAAGAAGGGTGATAAGGAACAGGCAGTTTTGAGACTATCGGAGAGTTCGTAAGAAACCTGATAGATGGGGTCATATGTAAAAAAAAATATATATATGTATGTATGTATATGTATGTTTATTATATTTCCTTTTAGTTAGTTTTCAATATCATAAACAGAAGAACATATGAATAACGTAAATTAATCTATTTTGAACTGTTAACAGTCAAGTGAATTAATTTTTGTTATCCTTTATATATGTACGTATTACATATTATAAAAATGAATTATGGCATTATGTATATAACCAATATAAATATAATATATAAATTCCCAGTGGAGGAAGAGTTGTTGTGTCTTGTCAACTTACACTCTCTCTCTCTCTCTCTCTCTCTCGCTCTCTGACATTGTCACTTATGTAGTGATTAAGTTTTAACCAGTAGAAGTAGTACATTTATAGACAGAATTAGCTAGTTTTATTTAATAAAGGTATACGATACAAAAGAGCCCAACGTGAAATTCTGGGATTTCAGTTTTTTGTTAAGGGTAAAAGTGGCTGGCAAAGCTCAGACTAAGGTCGCTGCCGCTAAGTCAGGTCCTAAGGATGGGCAACCGTAGACGTCGAGGGCCGCTGAAAATCGTCGCAAGATGACCGAGGCCAAGAGGGAGGATTTCAGTTCAAAGAGGCTTAGGTCTTCCGAGGACTCGAAAAATCCCCCGAAAAGGTCGAAGCCTGCCGACGCGATGTTCTTAAGTGGGGCGATCGGTAGTTCGCTACAGCTTGCAAAACCAAGTGGTCAGTATTCCCTTGAATGTGGCCAAATGATTGAGAAGCCCTTAGCCAGAGCAGTCTTTGACCACATTCGGAAGAATGCTAGCGCAACTGCGCCCACGTTCGGTAGAACGAAGTATCATCGTGGTATTACAATGATAGACTGTAAGGATCAGTTATCAATGGAGTTCGCGAAGGCCGCAGTTCGCGGTTTTAGACTCTGGGAGGGAGCAGAGGAGATCCCCACCACACCCAAGGAAAGCTCTGCGTGCCTTACTGGGGTGTGGATAAGAACGAGATCCTCGACTTCCTGAAGGCCCAGAACCCTTCTATTGCTATGAAGAGCTGGGAGGTTGTCTTGGAGGAAGAGGCGAAGAATGGGACCAAGAGTTTTATCATTCTTATGAATGAGCCCCCGGCCTCACTTCTGGCGGACAAGCAGTTGAATCTGTTTTATGGAGCGGGAGAGGTAACTCTAAAGCTCATAAAACCTGCGGAGAAAGATGAGGCGACTGACGCTATGAAAGTTGAAATTGCGACAACCAATGAAGGTAGTGCAAATCAATCTTCATCATAGTTCAGTCGCCTCCGACAACCTGAAGCTGCTCCTCGTGGGGGAGCACCTGGATCTGGTCCTAATCCAGTAAGCGTGGATTCATAACAATCGCGTGATGGGATTAGGGTCAAAAGAATATAATATATATTATAGGAGTGACGCTGGCAAGGTTAGGACTTGTATCGTGGCTAAAAAAAAGTATTCATGTACTAATGCAGTCTAATTTCAGCTCCGGCGACTTGACAGTGGTGGATTTGAGAGGGGTGAACGAGAACTGCACGGTGGCGTTTGCGTACCTTCCCTACGATGACGGCATCAACGTCACCTCGGTGGAACTGAGGTCGCTCATATCAGCGTTTAAAAAAGGAAAGAAAAACTTAGTCTTGAGATGTGATGCCAACGCCCACAATACTTTGTGGGGTAGCACTGACATTAATGCTAGAGGCGAAGTTTTGTTTAATTTTATCTTACAATCCAATCTTCTTATCTGTAATAGAGGCAATGACTCCACCTTTGTAACGTCTGCAAGAAAGGAAGTCTTAGATGTAACTTTTGTGTCTGAACAGAGCTTTGTTGAAGTTGTTAACTGGAGAGTCTCCAACAAGGCGTCACTATCTGATCATTATTGGATACTTTTCAAACTATAACTATCTATTCGTGGGAAGGGGACTTTTAGAAATCCGCGTAGGGCTAACTGGTCAAAATTCAATAGAGAACAGAGGAAATCAGTGAATCACTCCACTGAGGATCTCAATTTAATAGGAGCAGTTGACAATGCAGTCGATGCACTGACAGGTTCCTTTACGCAATCATTTGAAAAACCCTGCCCGGTTAGTAGACATAGCGGTAAGAAACGTCCACCATGGTGGAATGATAAAATAGCGGAACTCATTCGCTTTTCAAAAGTAGGATGGAACCTCGCTAAAAAGGGGGCCATCGAGTGGTCCACCTATAAAGAAAGCATAAATCTCCTCAAGAAAGAGATTAGGTTTGCAAAGAGGAACTCTTGGAGATCCTTTTGCGCATCTATAGAATCAACGAACGAAGCGTCCCGCCTACGGAAGATCCTGGCCAAACCACCAACACCGGCATTCAATATCAGGAAAAGTGATGGTACCTGGGCAGAGTCACATGAGGAAACACTGGATATACTTCTGAGCACCCCCTTTCCCGGATGTACATCAATCTCCGGAGATGATCTACCCATTCCAGAGACGACATTGGGAATAAGCGCGGAAGAGGTGGGTAATATAATAGATGAAGACAAGATAGTTTGCGAATTAAGTCATTTGCTCCATATAAGGCTCTAGGAATGGATAACATTCGACCTGTGATGTTACAACAGTCAGTGGATATTGCTATTCCATGGCTCAAGCGCATCTTCACGGGATGCCTTAAGCTGGGATATGTTCCTAAAGCATGGCGGGTTGCAGGTGTTGTATTTATTCCCAAAGCGGGAAAAGCGAGTCACACAAACGCTATCAGTCTGTCATCTTTTATGCTAAAAACATTGGAACTTTTACTAGATGTATACATAAGAAACGTGATTGGTAATAACTATCTATCCGAATCACAACATGCATACATCTGCCTTAGGTCGGTAAATACAGCCCTCCACAGGGTCGTATCAAGCATAGAAAGATCCCTCCACTTCAAGGGATTAACTCTTGGGGCGTCCCTAGACATTGAAGGGGCGTGCAACAACGTAATCACCAATGCGATCCTGAGCAGCTTACACAGAGCTAGGCTGAGCATCGGTTTCTCCAATTGAAGCTCAAATGCTTCAATCGAGAGTTATATCTTCATCGCAAGGAGATATAACTATCAGGAGAAGCGTCTGCAGAGGAACCCTTCCAAGGACGAGTCTTATCCCCCCAAATATGGCTCCTTGTAGTGGATGAGATCTTGGAAATATTGAAGGAAAACGACTTCAACGTGACGGCCTATGCTGACGACGTTGTTATCCTGGCCTCGGGGAAATTCCCTTCAGTCCTAAGCGAAAGACTCAATCTCGCACTACAACTAGTGGAGAATTGGGTTAGCAGCAAAGGGCTAGGAATGAACCCTTCAAAGACGGAGGTAGTTCTCTTCACTAGGAAGAGGTCAATTCCTGCCTTCAGACCCCCAAGTATCAGTGGTACTGAACTAAGTATCTCAGGTTCAGCCCGACACCTGGGTATAATTCTAGATTCCAAACTAAATTGGAAGGATAATACTGCTGAACGTGTCAGGAAAACAAGCGTAGCTTTCTATTCTTGCAAAAAGGCATTCAGTAACACATGGAGTTTTAAACCAGCTGTGGTGTACTGGATATACACGGCGGTCGTAAGACCCATTCTTACATATGGTTCACTGGTATGGTGGACGGTACTGGAGAAGCAATACCAGTTTTCTAACCTCACCAAAATCCAGAGGGCAGCGTGCATCGGAGTCATGGGATCAAAGAAGACAGCACTAACAGCAGCAATGGAAACCATGTTCAGTTTCATTCCGCTTGATATATACTGTGGCATTTTAGCGGCTAAAACCGCTGTAAGACTGAGGGAAGGCCAAATGTAGTCATCGAGTCTGTACGGTCATGCCTCAATTTTGTCCCGATGGGTTACTACCAGCTGTTTGTCAGAAACTAATCACATGACCCCCACGCTAGCATTTGAAAGGAGATTGGCTATAAGAATTCCTGACAGAAAGTACTGGAAGTGCCAAAGAACCATGAAGAAGAAGGAGCTGGCGTTCTATACCGACGGTTCTAAGATGGACGTTGGCACGGGAGCCGGAGTTTTATTGTGAACGATGATTGCAGCGTCTTTCAGGCCGAAGTCACAGCCATCATACAGGCTGCTAAGATTATAAGTGAGAGCAATATAGGTGGCAGAACGACTACTGGGTATATAGACAGCCTGGCAGCCGTTAAGGCTCTGGACTCCGCTATAATCAGATCAAGGCTTGTGAAGATCTGCAAATCACTCTTGAATGAGATATCTAGAGCTAATGCGGTGACCCTATGTTGGGTGCCAGGGCATATAGATATCGTAGAAAATGAAAGGGCAGACGAACATGCTAGGAAAGGGTCGGCGCTACACTTATCGCGGGCCATCCCTTTTGTAGTAACCCCAATTAGTTCCTTAAGGAAGAAAATAGAGGATGAATCCATCGGTCGAGCAAATAGTCGCTGGGTTCATCTGGAAACATGCGCAACAACCAGGGATAATTACTGGTCATTGTGCAATTGGCGTCCACGCGGAGCGACTCGGTGTACTACATAATGACTTCTGTATAAGTTGCAGGGACGAAGAGGAAATTGAGTCAATTCGTCACCTGCTGTGCGACTGTCCTACCCTATACGTCAGAAGAATGAAGACTCTTGGCAGTTACTTCTTCTCGGATTTGGGGGACTTGGGTAACGTAGAGCTGACGGACATCCTGAGATTCATACTATTATCTGGGTGGTTTCAATAGCGGACTTTATAGGTTTCCAGGGTTAAATAATTGGGCACAATGGACTCGAGCTGTGGTCTAAGTGAGCAGTGACACTGTCACAAGGCATCCATTTACCTAACCTAACCTAACCTACCTGTTTCTTTAAAAAGTTCTTTATCGTTTTCTTGTCCTAACTCAAGTTTTATATTAGTTTTTTGTAAGAAATCCCTTCCTAATATAATAACATTTTTTATTGTCTCATTCTTAACTACATATGTATATACATTGTTGGCCGAAACTAAAGCACGAAACTATCGCGATTTGGAAATTACTTAAGAAAATTCAAAAAACGTATGATAATTTTCTAATTTTTATTTTTTTCTAATCGAATTATATTAGTCTTTAATTTACAACTAACGATGTTACTATTATTCTTAACTTATTTAAAAAACAGTAAAATAAATCAGAGATCATCAAAAAATAAGTGGACAAAACTAAAGCACATACACCCTATATTACGAACAACTCGCCCGTATTTAGTCAATTTTACCGTTTACTTCCAATATCCTACAATTTTACCGTTGCTTTTTCTCAAGCATGATATTATCAATGGGAAAAGCAATTAGTTGTGTGTGAATTAAAATTAGAAAAAGTGATAAAATGGTGCGCAATAAGTATTGCAACCATCTAAAAGAAAAAATAGTGTCTGATTTTAATAACGGCGAATCAGTAACATTTATTGCCAAAAAGTTTGTCATAAGCCATACCGTGATTTCCCGCATAATTACTCGGTTCCGTGCACAGGGAAATGTCCAAAGGCTTCATAGTGGCGGTAGACCCCAAAAAAAACACCAGTCGCGAAGATAAAAGAATCATCAGACTAATTAAAAATGACCTCTTCATATCATCGAGATGCATTAAAAATGAACTAAGCTTAGAGATTTCAAGCAGGGCGATCCGGCGAAGAGCAGTTGATAGTGGCTTGTCATCATATCGAGTAATAAAGAAGCCATTTATTTCTCCAAAAAATCGACGTGCAAGACTCGAGTTTGCAATGACACATTTAAACTGGACTGTGACGAAATGGAAAATGGTGCTCTTCTCTGATGAGTCCAAATTTAATTTAAAGAGATCTGACGGATTTTGGACGGTACGGAGGCCAAATGGCGAACGATTAAATCCCCGTTTCACAAGGACTACAATTAAGCACGGTGGAGGCAATATTATTGTCTGGGAATGTTTTTCCAGTCAAGGAGTTGGACCAATTCACGAGATTGATGCAATAATGAATCGTTGCATGTACCGGGAGATTCTTCAAAATGTTTTGCTTCCTCATGCTGAGGAGAATATGCCGTTGCGATGGATCTTTCAACATGACAACGATCCCAAACATACCGCTAAAATTGTAAAGGATTGGTTTAACGAAAACAATATTGCTGTTATGAAGAGGCCAGCACAATTGCCTAATCTCAACCCCATAGAGAACCTATGGGAAATTGTAGATCAGAGAATTGAGCGCAGCGCTCGAAGTGCCCTAATTTCGACTCCATGCTTCAACAGACTCAAATTGCCTGGATGGATATGCCGTTGCGATGGATCTTTCAACATGACAACGATCCCAAACATACCGCTAAAATTGTAAAGGATTGGTTTAACGAAAACAATATTGCTGTTATGAAGAGGCCAGCACAATTGCCTAATCTCAACCCCATAGAGAACCTATGGGAAATTGTAGATCAGAGAATTGAGCGCTCGAAGTGCCCTAATTTCGACTCCATGCTTCAACAGACTCAAATTGCCTGGAATAACATCCCCACGCATATAATTGACAATCTTATTGACTCCATGCCGCGACGATGTGCTGCAGTAAACCAAAATAATGGCTACGCCACTAAATATAAGCTATACAACATGTATTTTTTTTTTATTTATGAATTCGAAAATGTGCTTTAGTTTTGTCCACTTATTTTTTGATGATCTCTGGTTTATTTTACTGTTTTTTAATTAAGTTAAGAATAATAGTAACATCGTTAGTTGTAAATTAAAGACTAATATAATTCGTTTAGAAAAAAATAAAAATTAGAAAATTATCATGCGTTTTTTGAATTTTCTTAAGTAATTTCCAAATCGAGATAATTTCGTGCTTTAGTTTTGGCCAACACTGTATATGTATGTAAGTATAAATTAACATACTCATTAGTAATCTACATTTTACATAAAACCTTACCAAACAAAATTAGTTTACTGCTGTGACTTCGTGGGTAAGTCTTGCGTTGAAGTTTGTAAAGGTGTCATCAGATATGGTGGAATATACGAAGCTGGACGAAGCATATAGCCAGTGTCAATCATCGTCATAACATCCATTGTTATACGGACATCTCCAGTCTTTTCATCGAAAAAATCAAAATCATTTGAAGACGCCATGGAAGTCTTACAAGAATGAATCCTTAGTTGTCTCGATGTTTCGTAAGACTAGTACAGATGTTGATTGACCACATGTCCCTTTTGTCCCCAACGAAAACATGACCCCCTCTCTCTGCGCGGTTTTGGACAATTTGGAGCAACATGTCCTACAACTTTGCAATTATAGCACTTGTATGGTCTTATAACTTGGTGTTGGTGAATGGAATTCGGCCCTCATTTTTTGGTCCTTTACTAGTTGCATGTGCAGCTAGTAAAAGACCGAGAGTTGAAACGCGAGGCAAAATGTATCAATATAACTTGAGCGCACCATGTGAACGGATCCTGGTCGACATCGCAGAACCATTTCAGAAATCGAGAATGGCAATCGATATATCCCAGTATTCATGAACTACTTCAGCAATTGGCTTGAAGCTTTTTCCATCGCTAACCGAGAAGCTAAGATCATTTTGGTGTAAATTGTCAACAACTTGGTGAGTAGATTTGGTGTACGAATGAAACTAAACTCTGACCAAGGGCGAAACTTCGAGTCGATATTCCAACAGGTGTGCCAGCTACTCGGAATCAAGAAGAAGGGGACAATTCCATCTTTCAACGTCGTAGGCGACTACCAAAAGATATTCTCTTGTCTCCCTTGTTTTTGTACACAGTACTAGCGGTCATATTCCATTCGAAATTCTGTTGGCCGAACAGTCTGCCTACCTAGTGAAGTTTGGATCTCCTACCGAGGAGCACAAATGTGAAGGGGATTACGTGGCAGACAACATCCACATCCAACAAAGGACTACATAGATAGGACAAGAACTACATACATAGATAACGACAACGTCTGGATTCCAGGAAGGAAATCTGGTATGGCTGTACAGCCCGCAACAACAAACATACAGAAAAGCTACAATCCGTGTGGAACGGATCGTATGATACCCTATTGTCCTCTCTATAAAGTGGGCGTGGCCAAATTGTATTTTGTACTCAAATATAGCTATAATGTCGAACGTTTGAGGATGTTACATGTAAAATTTTATCAAAATAGGTTTTTTGATGATAACGCCCCCAAAAAGTGGGCGTGGCCAAAACTGTTCTATGGGTGAATTGTAGGGAATCTAAATACCCAAATATTTGGTCTTAACAAAATTTTTCGGTTTCATATAATTTAGTGAAGTTATGAAAAAGTGGGCGTGGCAGTGGGCGGATTTCAAAAATGTTTACACTTGTACTGTATCTTTTCCTCAGAAGCCCAGATATGAAATTTCATCGTCCTAGCTCAAAATTTAAGGCCCAAAAAGCGGTGACATACGGACGGACGGACGGACGGACGGACGGTCATCGCTCAATCGATTTCGCTATTGATGCTGATCACGAATATATATATTTTATAGGGTCTATCTCAATTATTTCTCTATGTTACAAACTATGTGTCAAACTTAATATACCCTTAGGATAGGGCATAAAAATGATTTGAATATTGTTAATATCTAGTGAACATACCCAAAGCATTTTCCAATTTCTTCTACGCGCTCTTCATCAGCTGTCAAATTCACTCATTGTTGTTGTGATTCAGAGGAGAATTTATTGTGTTGTTGTTGTGATTTAGGGGTGAATGGACCAACTCAGTGGTTAAAATGTAACAATATGCTTGAAATAGCTTGTAGGCACCTGGTAAGTGCCGGGAAAGTTTAATATCTCTTTGCTCAGTGATTTCTGATTATAACTTCTGCGACTTTCCACATGCTCCGCACATACCTTAACCTGAATGCAGCATTTATAATCTGCGCTAGTTTTTTTTAGTATTTTTTATTTCTTTTGCAAGTTCTTTAGCTGTGACCGCTCGAATAGGTCTGTCTTCTTCACACGTTTCTTTCGTTCCTTGATAATCTTTATCTTCATAAGGTTGGAAAACGTTTTCAAGACACACAGCAAAAATATTTGCTTTTTCTTGGTCTTCTTTCTTTTATTTTGTGGCCAGTAGGTAGGTTTCCTCGTTGAGTGATATTTGCCGCCACCATCTTTGATTGTTTCATATAATGCTTTTCCTCTCGTATTCGTAAATTTAGATCCCCAATATTTATTCTTGACATTAAAATCTCCTCCTGCAATCAATCTTTTGTGAAATATGCGGAAGAGGCTTTCAAAAACATATTTCTTTGTGCTATAGCTAGGAGAACAGTATACTGATGCAACAGATATCTGCCCAATGCTCGTTTTTAATCCTATGGAAATTCCTTGGATCGCATAAGATTGGAATTTGGATTCTAAATATGCTCAATCGCATTCTTTATTAAGATTGCAGCCCCGCCTTTAGAGCAATTTCATGTGGATGGGGAAAGTGATGTAATTTACATCCTTGCAGTTTAAAGTCAGTTGTAAATTAAAAGTGCGTCTCTGAGATAAGACATATGTCTATTTGGTTCATGTCGAGAGTCACTTGCATCTTTTCCTTGCGATTCTCGATCCCATTAGCATTCCATTCAACGATTTTTATTTTATCCATCATGTTTGTCTTTTTGTAAGAGTTCTTTTGTTGTTCTGTCTCTCAAGGAATGATATTCTTTCTAAAATTGTCTCATTGCACTTTTCCATGGAATCCATTCTGTTTAGTATTTGTTTCATTAGCGATTCCATTGTAGTAATTGGCTTTACTTTGTTTTTTCGGCTTTTCCTGCTGTTTTTGATGCTGACTGAGCATATGTCATATTTGTACTCTCTGCTGTTTTTGGTCCTGAGTCCTTTTTGTACCCTATCCTAAGGGTATATTAAGTTTGACACAGTTTGTAACATAGAGAAATAATCGAGGTAGACCCTATAAAGTATATATATTCGTGATCAGCATCAATAGCGAAATCGATTGAGCGATGACCGTCCGTCCGTCCGTATGTCACCGCTTTTTGGGCTTTAAATTTTGAGTTAGGAGGATGAAATTTTATATCTGGACTTCTGAGAAAAAAGATATAGTACAAGAGTAAAAATTTTTGAAGTCCGCCCACTGCCCGCCCACTTTTTTATAACTTCACTAAATTATATGAAACTGAAAAATTTTGTTAAGACCAAATATTTAGGCATTTATATTCCCTATAATTCACCCTTACAACACTTTTGGCCACGCCCACTTTTTGAGGACGTTTTCATAAAAAAAACGATTTTGATGACATTTTACATGCAACATCCTCAAACGGTCGACGTTATAGGCATATTTAAGTACAAAATGCAATTTGGCCACGCCCACTTTATAGAAAGGCGGATAGGGTACCATACGATCCGTTCCAGATGGATTGCAGATTTTCTGTATGTTTAATAATCTCTTGGTCTTTGAGTTTGTCTTTATGCCCTCTCCTAAGGGTATATTAAGTTTGACACATAGTTTGTAACATAGAGAAATAATCGAGATAGACCCTATAAAGCATATATATTCGTGATCAGCATCAATAGCGAAATCGATTGAGCAATGACCGTACGTCCGTCCGTATGTCACTGCTTTTTGGGCCTTAAATTTTGAGCTAGGAGGATGAAATTTTATATCTGGGCTTTTGAGAAAAAATACAGTACAAGTGTAAAAATTTTTGAAATCCGTCCACTTTTCATAAATTCACTAAATTATATGACACCGAAAATTTTGTTAAAACCAAATATTTAGATATTTACATTCCCTATAATTCACCCATACAAAAGTATTGGCCACGCCCACTTTTTGGGGACGTTTTCATCACAAAACCGATTTTTGGGCCTTAAATTTTTAACTAGGACGCTGCAATTTCATATCTGGACTTCGGAGAAAAAGATACAGTACAAGTGTAAGATTTTTTTAAATCTGCCCACAGCTATGCCTACTTTTTTATAACTTTTTTATAACCAATTTTGATGAAATTTTACATGTAACATCCTCAAACGTTCGAAGTTATCATCGTAATTCAGTAAAGAAAAGCAATACGGTCACGCCCACTTTATAGGGGCTCGATAGGATGGAGGATAGGGTATCATACGATCCAATCCCGACGGATTGTAGCTTTTCTGTATGTTTTTGTTTGCTTTGAGCTTTTTGTTTTAAGTCCTTTTTGACTTTAGATGCGTGTTAAGCTTATTGGTGGTTTCTAATTGGTTTCCTAATTGCGCAGCTTTCTTTTGCCGTTTTTTTATTTTTATTCCCCTTGTGACATTATTACCCATGTCCTTCCGTCTCTTTTTTTAGTTCTTCTTCATCTGTTGAGAAATCGACAGTTTGGACATTCTCTTTTTTTTCGCTGTTGATTTGTTCTTCCAACAATTGCAGCTCTTGCTTAAGACTATTTATTTCTTTAAGCAGTGTCTCGTTGAGTTGCTTAAACCCATCTCCCTCTTCACTGGCTTTTGAATATTTCGCCTTGAGTGTTTCTTTATCATATTCTCTTTTAGATAGTGGTGTTCTATCAACCCTTTTACTTCTTCCAAAAAGGTTGGTTTTTATGCAACAAAAGGTCCCCCCCAGAATCCATTGGACTGACCTCCGAAGAGGGTGCATTGTGATATTTCAAAAAAGAATTCGAAGTGGATTCAATTCACTAGGCGCTTGGAATTCGCACATTCGTATCTTGGCTGTAACAAGGTAATGATTCGAGTGGATGTTGACTGCTCGGAAGTATTCGGATATTCATGATGAAATGACTAAAATATCAATAATGACTACCTATGTACATATGTAGTATATTGTATATCCCTTGAGTAAATTAAGATGACGAAACCGTGTGGACGCTATAGTGTTGTTTAAGTCGTTTGGAATCCCAATATTCCAAATGAATATCTCATGATTCTTGTCCTTCTCAACATCAACAGTAGGGTTATTCATATCCGATGGTTGTTGTTAATTCGCAAGTAGTGAATTTTTCCGAGATTTTAAAGTTACCTCGACCCACAACATCCAGGTCTTAGATTATAATCACTATAATAAAGGGCCGGATTATCCGATACAATTAACCGTCTTTAAGAATGCGAGTGCTGCCGGTGATGCATTAATGGCTTCCCTCATCATCACCACTTTTGTAAGACCCTGATCTTTTGAAATATCGCTATTGACCTGAATTCCGAATATACCGAATTAGCTTAAAGAAGGCATCCGCTAATCTGACGCCAGTTGTTTCCATCGATAAAATTCCTTCGTTGCATATTCTCCTTCCAAATGATCACTTCCTAGATACTTATACGCATTTTGCAACAGATAGAGCGTACAACAGATGGAGTTAATGATGCAATTTCAATTGCTTTAAATATTGTTATAAAACGCATCCTTTTAAAATTTTCTAATCCACTTTCACTTTATTTGTATGCATATCTTCACATTCATTTAGTTTTTTCGCCAAAAAATAAATTTCTGCTAGTGCTATTATTAGCGCGCACATTATTCCCAACAGTAGACGAAATCCAAAGTCCAAATTACCCACAATTAACTCGAGGCCTAAAAATCCAAAAACAAAGCCTGCAATAACAGAGCAAATGAATTGAACGACTGCAATAATTTGACGGTTGACTTCTTTCACTGAAAAGAGAAAACAAACAAAAAATAACCAATTTTAGTTTAGCGATTACAGTTGTGTAAGAATACCTAAAATGACAATGTAACCTATAAAACTAAATGCTATTAAGAACTGATGTATGATAGAAACATCAATTACATACATAGTTTATTGATATTTGTTAAGTCACTCCATATTCGAATAAAAGAAAGTAACAAACACTGTAACTGTGACCCATTTTTTGTTTTCCGATTTTTTTCGCTGATTAGAAAAATAGCCTAGAAAGTCAGCAATTGAATTGATCTGCTAGAAACACCGTCGAAAAGCCTATATTTTTGTGAGTCTGTTTACCGATTAAAAGAGTTGTGGTGATTCAATCGTGATAATTTTTTTTGTTATAAACCATTTCTTGGAAGGAATTTAGGAATGTTTGATTTTAGTCAGTCACATTCGTACTACATATTTTATAAGCAGAATGTGGTGTTTTTCTTTTTTTTTTTTATTATTACAATGTAAGATGTTGGCTTCTAGGAAGCCCAGAAATATCTTGCCCGTTTTTGCGACACCCACATACTTTTTTTTATTTTTCAAGGATGATCTTATTATTGAGCAGGCATATTTTTGGAAATTTTGGGAACAAACTGCCAAAGTTCAACAAACACGTTATTTTACCATTGATAGGAGATAGATATGGTCTTCAAGGATTGTCTGAATATAGTTTTAAAAAACTGAAACCGAATATTTTATTTTTCAAAATAAAATATTCTTAGCAAATACAGCCTGGCTAGATGAACCATATGAGGTGCCTGATGTTACAAAACAGAAAGTGCATTAAAACAAGAGCATTGGTAAAGGAAAAAAAGAAAAACGAAATCTCAATTTATATGGATGGATCCAAAACTGGCGAGGGTACGGGGTCAGCCATATATTCGAAAGATATAGACCTACATGTGGCTCTAAAACTTCCGGACACATGCAGTGTGTTCCAGGCAGAGGTTCTGGCCGTACTCAAAGTTGCAGAACTACTTGAGATGGGATCAATATCCAACAAGAAGGGCTCCTATATCATTAAATCTGAACTAGTCAGGAGTTGCCGCACAATGCTTAGGGCATTATATTCGCATAACCGAGTCAGACTATGTTGCGTTCCTGGACACTGTGATAAAGAGGGTAGCGAAAATTCCGATGTACTAGCCAAAAAAGGAGCAGAGCTCCCGGTAAGTGGCATACTTGAAGGCATTAGACCACCAATGGCCGTGGCTAAGAGAATTATTCCCAATAAAATCAGCAATATGGCCGACCTAAGATGGTCAAACTTATAAGAGCATAGGGGCTCTAAGGCCATGTGGCCTAAGTTAAATCGGAAAAAAATCTGGAGAGTTAATAAAACTAAGCAGATCAAAGTTAAGAACATCGATAGGGATACTCTTTGGCCATTGCCTTGAGAAAACACGCCGTGAGATTAGGTTTAACAAATACGGACACATGCAGGTATTGTGATGACCTTAATGTCGCAGAGGATATTACTCATATACTATGTGAATTTCAAGCTCGGAATAGAGTAAAGTATCTCGGAAGATACTTATTCAACAATCTAGATGAGGTTGGTTCACTAGCCAAAATTGAGGATATAATTAAGTTCTGTAGGGAAATTAAATGTATGGGCGAATTAGTTTAAGGTTTCTTACCGTGAAGGTACCCTAGGGATCGCGAATGGCCCACTATTGTGCCTAGTGTTTTATGATGAACTTATAACTCTATACGACTTATAACATATAACCTATAATTACTGAAAACACTAGATTGTACATATAAAAAGTAAAATCCATGTTTTCTTATATTGACCGTTTCAGCTTCACTCTTGTTTTTTCAAAGTGCATAGTATGAATAATAAGAAATGCAAGTACATACATACATACCGACAATTCTTATCATTGGATAAGGATAAGACAATATTGCTGCATCATTTTTAGGTATTAGTATAGCTCGCTCCTTTAGCCTTGTGGTCTGGAAGAAAGCATACCATTAGATTCTAAAACGATCAAGTTACTGACACCGTCTCAGATACATACACACACACAGTGTGTGGTAATTATAGCTACTACTGCATGCATAATTTAATTTTTTTTTATAATACACACGACTTAACTATTTTTTATTATTTGGAAATAAAAAACATGTATCTCTTCGGAGACAAATTATTGCATTTCACTTTATTTAGAATTTTGATGTTGACTCTTCGGAGTTAACTTAACTTAATCAACAAAAATATTTTATTAAAACTCCTTCCCGAGTGAGAAGTTGTTGCGTTATCATAAATTTCCACCTTTGCTTCTCACGGTGAAACTGAGCCGACATACTTTTGCTTGATCAACTCAATGTCATTGCAAAGAAAATCTGCTAATGAATTTGAGCTGATGTCTGGAGCATTTCCGCTGCAGACTTGTATGTCGGAATTTGGATGTGGAAGACTATGGGAATTTATAGATAACGTAACTCCTCCTTCCCCAGTTTCACGATTCTCCTGAATTCTATTTACAATTGTTAAATTTAGTTTTTTTCTGTTTAAGATATATGTACATATATACCTATTACAACTACTAATACAATAAGACCAATACTAAAACTTCCTATACTATAACTTATAATATAATGTTTTTTTCAAAATATGTATTTCTTTAATATTTCTTTCTTGGTGGAGAGTAAAATTTTCAAATATTAAATTATCGTTTTCTGTTGCTATTATTTCTTCATTTGGAATATAAAATCTTTCAATAATTTTGGACATTCTGTTGTTAAATTTTTGGTTACCGATTTCTATTGAACAATTAACAAAATTAATAAAACAATTTCCGTTTAAAACGAGAATTCTCTCATCGCAGTTGCTTTTGAAAGTTTTGTTTTTCATATTATTTAAAATTGCAAGATCATAATTGAGTTCTATTATTTCTTCCTCTAATTTAATTATCAACTTACAATTTTTCCTAACAATACAATTTTTGCTTAATTTTAATTCCTGAAGACTTAGATTATTTTCGAAACTATATGTATTATTATTAATTTTAACTACATACTCCAATTCTTCGTTGATTTGCTTTTTGTTAGGATTTACAATTGGTACTAGTAACTTTTTATCTGTTTTCACGATTGATGTTGGAATTTTGATTGAAAAAATGATGTTTTCGTTTTAAAACTTTGCTATTCCTACTATCAATTTTATATTTTATAATTTCTTCGTTCATCAAAATACTTGGGTGTATGTTATGTTAATGTTATCTTGTATCAAATTTATTTTTTCTTTTAGTATGCTAATACGCATTTGTTGTTCTAAAAATTCTTCTTGTAATAGTATTTGTATACTAAGATTTTGACTCATATTAAGTTTCTCCAAAATTTGATTTCTATCTGATTCTAAAACATTTTTTAATAAAGTAAACGAGTCATTAAAATTGCTATTTATTTTTACCTGTTGATTGATTGTGTCAATGAGTTCGTGATTTGTGTTGCCGTATTTTTTTAATTTGTTTTCTATATCCTGTTTGTCGTCTTCGTCTAATGTTCCAAAGAGCCAACTTAATCCCTTTCCTACAATATTAATCAAACCTCTTTTAGATCTATGGGGTAATAGAGGTAATACCTTATTTCTCATTGAATATAATTCTTTTCTTAAATAATCCTTTCTTTCTTCTCTTAAAATAACTATTTGGTTTTCTAAATTATCTATTTTAAATTTATTAAATTTATAATTTCATTTGGGTTAATAATACGTAGTATTATGTCAAATTTATTAACTATTTCTACCTCGTCAATCTTTATTTCCGTATAACCTAGATTTGTCTCAATTTTCTCTATTATCAACGTTTGTTGGCTGAGACAACTAAAAACTTTAAAGGTCTTTTAATGTTGCTTTCATGGATATTTTTAAGTTTATATTTTCTACATTTTGGATCGACTTTATGCCTAAGGCTAACATAATTTTTTATAAATCCTTCTTTCCTAGTTTCATGGTAGTCCTCTATCATTATTGAGCTTATTAATGGAATTAATCTTTTTTTTATCAATTCTCTCTTTAAATACTTTGGTATTAACAGTGCGATTTTGGACATCTATTGGTTTAGCTTTTATTGCAGAATGATATGCATTATTGTAGTACTCTACTGCTTTAAACAGCTGTTCTGTGATGGGGATTTTATTTTCTACATTAAGCGCTCGAATTCTTTCTTTTAAGGAATTGTTTAACCTTTCTGTGTCAGCATTTCCTGTGTGATTATTTGGTTTGACGAAATGTGCCTCTATACCTTCCTCCTTACAGAATTGTCTCACATTAATGCTATTGAACTCGTTATCGAACACTAGTTTTCTCATTTTTCCCTTAATTGAAATGAATTGTCTAAGTTTTTCTCTTAATGTCCTATGGTTCCTGTCTTCAAGTAAAAAACTGACTGCATGTTTGGAAAATTTTTATATAAAAAATTTATAAAATTATGCTTACTATTTGTATAAACGTCTACGTGAATTATTTCATTTATGTCCGTCGGGGTTTCTGAAATTTGGAATTTCTTTTTAATTGGATTCCTGTCATACTTAGCAGCAGTACAGATATCACAATTGTTTATCACCTTGTTTATTAGAATCTTAAGATTTGGGAAAAAATATGTTCTTCCAAAGATGTGCTGAAGACAAGATTGTCATCCATATAAACGACACAAATCTTGTTTACGAACCCTCTTAAAATTAAATTCATAAGTCTTTGGAAGGTGGAAGGAGCGTTTTTTTAGCCCGAATGGCATCCTAACATATTAGAAGTGACCGAATGGTGTCGAGAAAGCTGTTTTTTCCTGTCTTTAGGCTTAACTAAGATTTGATGAAAACCCTTAGCTAAGTCGAGTTGTAAAATATTGCGATCTTCCCAATTTGTCTATTATTCCTTCAATATTACGAATTGGAAACTTGTCGCTCACAGTCACTTCATTTAGCTTCCTGTAGTCGATAACGATTCTCCACTTACGTTGTCCAGAGTTGTCATTTTGGGACTATCCAAAGAGGACTATTGTAAGGGGAATTGCTCTCAACTATTATGCCTTGGTCTAACATGTCCTTGATTTGCTTTTCTATCTCAAGTTCATGGACCTTCGGGTATCTATAAATTTTCGAATAAATAGGGCTATTTGTATTAGTGACTATTTCATGCTGAATTTCGTGAGTAAATGTTAATTGATCATCCTCAGTAAAGAATAGTTCTTTATAATCTTTCAAAAGCTGTTGCACTTTATTTTTTTCATCTTTGTGAAGATGGTCCAAGTTTATGTAATCTGTTGAGGAATAAATTGAGTCTAAGGAACATATGTAATCGGAATTCACTGGAAATCTATCATTGATAAGTTGCATTTTGTTTCCTTTAATATCTTGATATTGCTGTTCTAAATTTAATTTAGCGCTTAAAGGTTGTAATACATTTTGTCCTATAATTCCGTCGTAATCTCTTTGAGCTAAATCTACAACCTTCCATGTAATAGTTCCTTCTGTATTGAATTCCTGTGGAATAGGAATAACTATTTTATTCGCTACTCTACTGATACCTGTTACTGTTGAAAAATATTCCGGCTTATTCAAAGGAATTTCTTGAAAATCGCTAGAGATGTTTGGTCTTATAACGCTTGTCGTTGAACCGGAGTCGATTAGACATTTTATTTTCTTATTTTTTATAGTGAGGACAGTTATTGGAAGTTTATGCTCCGAGGCTCGTTTTGAAAATTTACCGCGGCTTCCTGAATGTTACCAATTGACATCATCTCTTCCGCAGTGTCATTTGTATTTCGTGAAACCCTTAAGTTTTGAAAATGGTTTCCTTGAGTTGAAGATTGATTATTATAATTATTATTGTTTGCATTACGTGAAACCCTTGAATTTTGAAAATGGTTTCTTTGAGCTGAGTATTGATTGTTAAAATTTATATTGTTGGCATTGCGAGAAACCCTTGAATTTTGGAAGGAATTTCCTTGAGTTGAATATCGTTTGCCTTGATTAAAACTTGGATTTCCGTATTCTGTACTTCTTCGTTCAAATTATGACCAGAGTTGTTAAAATGAGAGGTATTATTCCTGTCGTTACTACTATTTACTACAATTTTGATTCGCGATTTTTTGAGGTTTATTTTTCCTATGACGTATATCTATACATCTAAAATCATCTAACAGTCTTAACCTCGCGTATTTATTGTAAATTGAAATCATACTTGAATTTTCTTCTATATGAGCCCTAATGTTTCCGTCAATTTTTTCAATTAAAATTTCTGTGAGGTCCCTATCTACGTTTTCAGGTTTATAAATTGCTGGCTTCCTATCATCGAATTCGTACATTTCGTTTAATTAAAAACTTATATCTCTAAACTCAGCAAATAATTTATTTAAATTACTGACCTTAACAGCACGGCAATAATTGAAAAGTTCTGCATAACTTTTGTGGGGCTCGAAATGTTGTCTCAGCTTCGTGGTTACACTGCTCCAATTAGGATTATCTCCGAGTTGCCGAATGCACTTCCCTGCTTCTCCCTGGATTTTTTCATTGATGACGATCTGCATTCCGATGTATCGAAGTTGATGGTCAGCGTTGCATAGCAATGTTGTCGTCTCCACAGACTTGATAAACGATGATAAGGGATAGTCATTCGTTCCCTTAAATGGCTTTAAATGTTTCGAATTGTGTCAAGACACTTTCGGGGCTTAATTGGAGTACATGTTGCTGTTGTTGCTGTTGTTGTTGCTGCTGTTGTTGCTGCTGTTGTTGCCACAGTTGTTGTTGCTGCTGTTGGTATTGGCCCAACTGTTGCTCCTGTTGCAAAATTATATTTCGCAACTCGAGTACTTCATTTTTTAGTTCCTCCATTTCTATTACACTTAGATTTCTATTACGATCGAAGAGTTTATTTAAGTTATTCCGCATAAAACTGTTTAATTCTCACTGTATACACTCTTTCACTACTTTTATTATTTATTTGTTTTATTATTTTTTATAGAATTTTTCTTTGCAGTGGTGGAACGGTGGGGGGTTGAAAAAAAGATTATTTTAAATAAAAACTTTAAATGTTCGAGTCCGACTGCGCCACTTAACTATTTTTTATTATTTGGAAATAAAAAACATGTATCTCTTCGGAGACAAATTATTGCATTTCACTTTATTTAGAATTTTGATGTTGACTCTTCGGAGTTAACTTAACTTAATCAACAAAAATATTTTATTAAAACTCCTTCCCGAGTGAGAAGTTGTTGCGTTATCATAAATTTCCACCTTTGCTTCTCACGGTGAAACTGAGCCGACATACTTTTGCTTGATCAACTCAATGTCATTGCAACGAAAATCTGCTAATGAATTTGAGCTGATGTCTGGAGCATTTCCGCTGCAGACTTGTATGTCGGAATTTGGATGTGGAAGACTATGGGAATTTATAGATAACGTAACTCGCGCGCTCAAAGGTTTATTAACCCTTTTAATGTTAAGATAAAGCGCGAGCGTCAGGAATATTAGGAAGATAACTTTGGTTTCAAATGTTATTATGAATTATAATGTAAGGGAAAAATAGAACTTGGTAGAGCATTCCACATTTGTGTTGTAAGGTTTAGGAAAGAATCTCTATACTTGATGGTACGTCCGAAGATAGGCTTGATTGCGAGAAAATGGTTGGTTCAGGTTACGCTTAAGCGACAGCTGACAGCATTGGGTTTTGAAGCACTCTGCTGCTTAAACTTACTTACTTAGGTGGCGCTACAGTTCGGAGTGAACGTGGGCCTCAACTAACAAGCCTCTCCAGTTAGCCGGGTCCTTAGCCTCCAGTTGCGCACTCCAAGTTTGTTTCTCTACTGTGTTGTCCCTCTGCGTTAGATTCGAAGACTCTACGGGCTGGAGCATTCGTATCTATCCGCTCTATATGTCCTAGCCAACGACTAATACACAATTTTTTCGACTAAGTCGATGTCGCTGTACAGCTCGTAAAGTTCGTCGTTGAATCTACTCCTCCAAAGCCCGTCAACGCAAACGAGATCGAAAATTTTACGAAGAATCTTTCTCTCGAAGCGACCTAGGACATCTTCATCCGTTTTAGATAGAGTCCAAACTTCAGCGCCATAAAGCAGGACTGGGATGATCAAGGTCTTACACAGAATGTCCTTAGTTGTTCGAGATAGGGCTCTACTACTCAATGGCATCTTCCGTAGACTTACCATCGCGTAGACTTACCCAAATTGAACATTTCTGAAAAACTTATTTGCTCAAAAGTTTCGAGAATGTGGGTCATAGAGCTTCTGTTTCCTTTTTTAAACAGAGGAATAACTTCAGCAACTTTCAGAGATTTAGGAAAAATACCACACGTGACACTCATATTAAATACATACATACATACGTAAGAGCATCAGAAACAAAGAAACCAATTTATTATCTAGCGACATTATTCTGTTATATATTTCAAAAGATTTAAGAGACTCTAGTACAAATCTATTTTAAAATTCATCTGCAAGTAGATCTGAATACAATTGACAACTACAAGTGTTTACAAGCGGAGAAGGATTCATCTTAGCAACAATAGACACAAAATATTTATTAAAATTATTAGCCTGACTCAGCTTAAGATAATAGCGTTTAAGCGTAGAATTCTGAGGATGTTACTGACATTTTTTCTTTATCCGATTTTTCGTAGATATCATTTTAAGTAATTTTTTTCCAATTCAAGGTCTAAGACGTTTTAATATTGAAATACTTTGTGACTATGGATGGACTATGGATATGCCTTTTTATAATTTCCATAAAAGTGTCGTAAGCAGAGGAAGGATTACTTTCCCGATACACAAGGTCCTATGGTTCAAATTTAAGATAATCTACCAATTTTGAGTAGTTTATTTTTTGTTTTACTGGAAAGGGTATGTTACTTACTTACTTAACGGGCTCCCGACCCGTGAAGAGTCTCTGCCTGAGACACAGCAGCCTTCCACTCTCTTCGATCCCGGGCACGCTGCTTCCAGTTATCTAGACCAAGCGCTCTGGCATCCGCGATAGCTTGATCCTTAAAACGGAGGTTCGGTCTTCCTTGTCGTCTCGAACCTGGGGGCTGTGATTCGAAGATCCTCTTTGCTGGAGCATTATTGTCCATTCGCTCGATGTGGCCGAGCCAGTGTAGTCGACGTGTTTTGGCTTTTTGGACTACATCCACATCCTGGTACAGCTCATAGAGTTCGCGGTTATATCTTCTCCTCCATTCGCCCTCCTCGCATACGGGACCGAATATCCGACGAAGAATTTTTCTTTCGAAAGTGTTCAGTATTTGCTCTGCTTTCCTGCTTATCGTCCAGCACTCGGCTCCATACAGCAGAACTGGCAGGATCAAAGTTTTGTAGAGCATACATTTCGTCTTTCGAGTTAGGAGTTTTGACCCCATTTGTTTCGCCAAACCGAAGTAGCAGCGGTTTCCTAGGGTAAGTCTTCGTCGAATCTCCACTAAGTTGTCATTCGTGGAGTTGATATTTACTCCGAGGTAGGTAAACTCCTTAACCACTTCGAAGTTACTGTTGCCAACAGTGACGTTTTGTCCTAGGCGGTGGACAGATGCTTCTTTGTTTGTTGACAACATGTATTTGGTTTTGTCCTCATTCACTTCAAGGCCAACACGTTTCGCCTCTTCTTCAATTGCCGTAAAAGCCTCTAACACGGCGCGCTGGGAGCGACCGATGATGTCGATGTCGTCTGCGTATCCCAGCAACTGGACAGATTTGTTGAAGATAGTGCCTTCCGTTTACACCTGCCCTGCGCACTATCTGTTCCAGCACAAGATTGAAGAAGTCACATGATAGCGCATCCCCTTGCCGAAATCCGGTGCATGTTTGGAATAGTTCAGAGGAACTGTTGCCGAATTGCACGTTGCACCGCGTGTTATCCAGCGTCACGCGGCACAGCTGGATCAGTTTAGCCGGGATCCCGAATTCGGCCATCGCCTTGTAGAGCTCAAGACGATGAATGCTATCATATGCGGCTTTAAAGTCGATGAAGAGATGGTGAGTCTCGACTTGAAATTCGTTGGTCTTTTCCAGGATTTGCCTTAGTGTGAAAATTTGGTCGATCGTCGATCTGCCGGGCCGGAAGCCACACTGGTATGTGCCGATTAGTGTGCTGCAGAAAGGCTTCAGACGTTCACACAGTACGTTGGATAGGATCTTATATGCGACATTAAGCAGGGATATGCCTCGGTAGTTCTTACAAGACATAGGATCGCCTTTCTTGAAGATGGGGCATATAGAGCTGATAGTCCAGTCATCGGGCATGACTTCATCCACCCACACTTGGTTGATGACTTGGTGCATGCACCCCACCAAAGCATCACCACCATGTTTGAAAAGCTCTGCTGGTAGACCATCAGAGCCGGCGGCCTTGTTGTTCTTCAGCTTTTTGATAGCTGAGCCGACCTCTTCAAAACTAGGAGGGGGAATGGATTCTTCATTGACTGGATGCGGGTTCTCTTCTTGCCCTATCACTCTCTCTACCTGCCCATTAAGTAGCTGCTGGAAATGCTGCTTAAATACATCTACTATTCCCTGTGCTTCGGTGACTAGGTTTCCTTCACTGTTTCGAAGAGCCTGCGTTCCGGGCTTGAAGCCAGCTGCCAGTTGCTTGGCTTTCCTGAAAAACATCCGGATGTTGTTCCTATCGCGGGACTCTTCGATATCCTTGAGCTGGGAGGCTGCGTGGGCCCTTTTCTTCTTACGCAGTATCTTCTTCTCCTCCCTTCTTCTGGTTCGATACTCTTCTCTCGCTGCCCTTGTTTTGCGTTGCAGCGCTTGCAAGTGTGCATTTTCTGTCACCTTTTTCCGGCGTACGCATTCATCATCATACCAAGGGCTCTTTTTGGGTGGTGGCTGGTAGCCTATGGTGGTCTCTGCTACCCCTTTGATGATGTCGCGATACTGGTTCCACAGATTGTTGGCGTTTGTGGATGGTGAATGCACAGCGGAGAGTCTCTCACTCAGGCGCTCCCTGTAGGCTCTGGCTACTCCAGACGTGCTAAGGCTTCCAACGTTGAATTTCTTTTTCTGGGCGGTCTGCAGCTTCTTCTCATTGGATAGTCGAGCTCTGAACTTAGCTGCAACAAGAAAATGGTCAGAGTCGACGTTTGCCCCTCTGAACGTTTGCACATTCAGAATGTTGGATGCGTGCCTCGCATCTATTAGCACGTGGTCGATTTGGTTGGCGGTTCGACCATCTGGAGAGCGCCAGGTTGCTGTGTGTATTCGTAGTCTTGGAAACCTAGTGCTACTTATCACCGTATTACGAGCTGCTGCAAAATCGATTAGCCGGAAGCCGTTGTCTGTTGTCGTGTCGTGGAGGCTGTGCTTTCCAACTAATCCGCCGAAGATGTTTTCGTTACCGATTTTGGCATTGAAGTCCCCGAGTATGATTTTGACATCATACTCCGGACAGGCTCCGTAGGCTCCGTCCAGGAGGTCATAAAACTCCTCCTTGATAGAGTCTTCAGCTTCGTCGGTAGGGGCGTGTGCACATATTATGCTGATGTTTTGAAATGTAGCCTTGATGCGGATCACAGCCAGGCGATCGCTGATCGGCTTAAAGTCAATTATCATTGAGCGTAGCCGATTTCCCACGACGAATCCGCATCCTAACATGTGCAGTCTTTTGTGGCAGCTGTAATAAATGTCGCAATTTTTCCGTTTTTGCATACCTGATCCTATCCATCGTATCTCCTGGATCGCGGTAATATCTGCCTTGTACTGCGTGAGGACAGATTCAAGTTTTTGAATAGCACCAGGAGTGTACAGTGTACGTACATTCCAGGTGCATACTCTAATATCATAGTCCGTGTACGTTCCGGGTCGTGGTATTAAATGAGGGGGTCCATTATCCGAGGCTTGTGTCTCTCTCATAACTAAATTTTTTTTACGTGGTAAGGAAGTTACCCCGACGGCACAACCCCCAACCTGGAGGGCCAGTTCCATTTTTTTAAACCCCTAGGACGAGGGGCCGGTTTTAAACCGAAGTCAGTATCCCGCTTCGGGGATATGAGCGCTGCCGTTGGCCCAATAAGGGCTCATCCGCCACCATCTCTTTTCCAAAAACCTGATTTATTCTTGGAAATCTTTATCGGCCTGAGCTCCGAATATGTCGAAGTAGCCCAGATAAAGTGTTGTGCTTCCGTTTGAAGCTTTAACGCCACCGTTGACTCCATCGAGAGAGTTCGTCCGCTGTCGTATTTATAGTGCTGCAATTTTCTCTTGGTCAACACTCGCGCTTATAAGTTTAGCAAGTCGGGTCCGGATGGACACCAACCAGTACCCGATGGCTACCACTAGGAGGTAAAATAAGCACAATTGATGCGCAGTAACAGTTACAACACTGGACGTCGCCAGGTTGACGCCAGTCAGTGCCTACCCTATTCCTACAGCATCCAACCAAAGGGTATGTACTTATCAGAATTAAGCTACTATTACACGGTCAACGAAATCAGTCAATGCGTTCACTCTCTGACGTCAAAATGACGTAAAAATTTGTCCTAAATCGGTCACTTCGTTTGATCGTCAACGTAAAACGTAAAATGCCGTTGACTGCCATATTGACTCAAATTTTTAGGTCAACTCGTTGACTATTTTCGTTGACCGTGTAATCACCTGTCAACGTCGTTGAGATTCGTTGACAGATTTTTTTCGGATTGCTCGTCAACGCGTTGACTGTGTCACAACGTTGACATGGCAGGATTTTCTGCCGTCTGGGGTTGTACATACTTGCAACCCCAGACGGCACAAAATCCTGCCATGTCAACGTTGGGACACTGTACATACTTGCGTCTTTATAAAGAAGGTTTATAAATTATTAGATGGCTGGACGCTGTAGAAATAGGGTAGGCACTGACTGGCGTCAACCTGGCGACTTCCAGTGTTGTAACTGTTACTGCGCATCAATTGTGATTATTTTACCTCCTAGTGGTAGCCATCGGGTACTGATTGGTGTCCATCCGGACCCGACTTGCTGAACTTATAAGCGCGAGTGTTGAACAAGAGAAAATTGCAGCACTATAAATACGACAGCGGACAAACTCTCTCGATGGAGTCAACGGTGGCGTCAAAGCTTCAAACGGAAGCACAACACTTTATCTGGGCTACTTCGACATATTCGGAGCTCAGACCGATAAAGATTTCCAAGAATAAGTCAGGTTTTTGGAAAAGAGATGGTGGCGGATGAGCCCTTATTGGGCCAACGGCAGCGCTCACATCCCCGAAACGGGTTACTGACATCGGTTTAAAACCGGCACCTCGTCCTAGGGGTTTCAAAAATGGAACTGGCCCTCCAGGTTGGGGGTTGTGCCGTCGGGGTAACTTCCTTACCACGTAAAAAAAAATATAGTTATGAGAGAGACACAAGCCTCGGATAGTGGACCCCCTCATTTAATACCACGACCCGGAACGTACACGGACTATGACATAAGAGTATGCACCTGGAACGTACGTACACTATGTGTTGTAATAGACTTTGTATTATATATATAACACATTCATACATACAAATGAATTGTTTACGAAAATAAAGTTTAGTTGAATCTTAGCAGCGTGGCAGCGGAAACGCGATATTAAAGTCATAATAAAGTTGTTTTTACTTTTGCGAGTATGCCTGAAAACGCTCCAAACACACTGCAGTAAATGTGAGCAATTTCACGGTGCAGGCGCCAGAGCAGTTCACTTTCCGCCCGGAGGACTGGCCAATGTGGAAGCGACGCTTTGAGCGATTCAGGATTGCATCCGGTTTACTGAATAAACCGAGCAATGAGCAGGTCAACACTCTGGTGTATTTAATGGGTCCACAGGGCGACGAAGTTTTCCTTTCCCTAAACTTACAGGAGGACAACAGGGAAACCTTTAAAGACGTCATGAACTCTTAGCGTGCAAAAAGTGGAACCACTTCGCTAGAGTGTGTAAATCGCCTAAAAGTCCCGTACATGCAGTAAATATATACATTTCTGGGCAATGTCACCGACAACATATCTCAAAGGCAGTGGAATGTAAATGTTCGTGTGGACAATATAGTGGTAACATTTTTAGTCGACACGGGTGCGCCGGTAACCATCATTCCATCTTCTCTTTTTAAATCAAAATTAAAAACGATGAAGCTGTTGAAAACAGATCGTGTAAACAGGCCCTACTGGTAATTTACTAAAGATTTCAGGGAAATTTGACAGTAAATTAGAGTACAACAACAAATGTGTAGAAACGAGTGTTTATGTAATAGATCACGTGCATACTCCGTTATTGAGTCTAAAAGATGGTGAAGCGTTAAACATAATTACTCGGATAAATCAGTTAACACGGAACAAAGTCAAAATGTAAGTGGAGTCGATATTACCAAAGAATTTCCAGAACTCTTTAAAAGTCTAGGATGTTTACCGGGAGACTACACCATTGAGTTGAAAAAGGACGCACCACCATAGGCAGTACATACAGCGCGAAGAGTACCGATTCCATTAATGGACCAATTAAGACAAAAACTGGATGCAATCCAACAAAAAGTAATAAAACCAGTAGAAACACCAACCGAATGGTGTGCCCCAGTAGTAATAGTGAAAAAGCCTAGTGGAGACATACGGTTATGCGTAGATCTCACCAAGTTAAATGCATGTGTAAAAAGAGAATGGCATTCAATCCCAGTGCCAGAACATTCTCTAGCGCAGTTAGCAGGTGCTAAGTATTTTTCAAAACTCGACGCTAATTCTGGATTCTGGCAGATCAAACTAGCACCAAAAAGTCAATTACTTACCACGTTTCTAACTCCTTTTGATCGTTTTTGTTTTCAGCGCTTACCATTTGGAATTACATCCGCACCAGAACACTTTCAACGAAAAATTCAAGGTGTTCTCCAGAAATTACCGGGAGTCATATGTCACATGGATGACATATTGGTATATGGCGCAACAATGGAAGACCACGACGAGAAGTTAAGAGCCGTATTAATTCGACTGACGTCAGCAGGTATCACGCTCAACAAGGATAAATGTTCAGTAGGGGTTACAAGCGTTATATTTGTTGGACACCAAATAGATCAAGATGGCATCAAACCAGAAGCGTACAATATAGAGGCCATCCAGAAATTTCGACGACCGTCTAACATAAAAGAGCTAAGACGATTTCTAGGTCGTGTGAACTATCTAGGCAAATTCGTTCCAAATTTATCTCAATTACTAAATCCACTTAACGAGCTTTTACGTAGCAACGCAGTTTTACAATGGGATTGTGTGCAGAACGCCACATTTAAAAAGGTCAAACAGATACTAACATCTCATCCTACGTTCATACCGTTCGACCCAGAGCATCGAACAGTAGTGTCAGCAGACGTGTCCTCGTTTGGCATAGGTGCCGCCTTACAACAGGATGATGGCAGAGGCAAGTTGAAACCAGTTGCTTACGCTTCACGTACTCTTTCTGAAAGCGAAAAGCGATATGCACAGATAAAGAAGGAGTCTTTGGCGCTCACTTGGGCTTGCGAACGTTTTCGAGACTACTTACTGGGAATGCAGTTTGAAGTGGAGACCGATCATAAACCACTAGTAGCCATATACTCCACGAAAAATCTCAACGACTTGACACCCAGGCTACAGAGAATGAGAATGAGAGCGATGCAGTTCTGTTTCCAAGTCAGATACACACCCGGTAAACAGCTGGTTGCAGCAGATGCACTTTCCCGCCAACCGCTGGAAAAGATGGACGAAACTGATTTAGAAGAAGATCTAGGAGTTTATGTTGTAGAAATCCTATCAGATCTTCCTGCTACGGATCACAAAACTCAACAAAGTCAAGAGGCACAACAAAAAGACGAGCATCTAACAATTGTCGCTCAGTACCCACTTAAAGGATGGCCAACAAGACAAGCAGCTTGTCAAAACGTGCAAGAGTTTTGGAATGACCATTTCAGCTTTTCGGTTAACGATGGTTTGCTTATGCATGGCACACGCATTGTTATCTCACAATGTCTTCGGAAAGACATCTTAGAACGAATACATATCGGATACCTTGGAATAGTAAAATGCAGGACTAGGGCCAGGATGTCAGTATGGTGGCCAAACTGTTCCAAGGAGATAGAAAACTTTATCTCTAGATATCATATTTGAATTAAAGATAGGATTCCTCGACACGAGCCGCTGATACCATCAGTAGTTCCAGAACGGCCTTGGCAAATTGTTGCAGGTGATTTATTTTAATTGGGCACTAATCATTTCTTACTTGTTGTAGATACGTATTCGAGGTATCCCGAGCTGGCACGTTTAGAAGATCTATCATCACGTACCGTCATCAAACATCTTAAGTCAATTTTCGCCAAGCACGGAATTGCAGAAGTTTTCAGAAGTGACAACGGGCCACAGTTCGCCTCAGCCGAATTTCGTAATTTTACCCGCGGCTGGAACTTTAAACATATTACTTCAAGTCCCCGTTACCCGCAAAGTAATGGCTTCATAGAATCGATGGTAAAAACCATAAAGGCTCAACTAAAGCACCAACCCTACACATACATTGCTCTTATGGAGTACAGAGCTACCCCATTAGAAGATGGACAATCGCCAGCGCAGCTTCTGATGGGGAGACGCATAAAAATACTTTTGCCAATAGCACAGACAAAACTTTTACGGGGAGCAGTACACAACGAAAATCATAAACGGGCTGACGAGCGTCGAAAAAGGAAACAAGCAATTTGCTTCAATAAACATCACGGCGTTTTGTCGAGGCCAAATTTTCAAAAAGGGTACGCGACATGAAGGTTTGGGGAAATATAGCCCCACTCCAAGATCATACATCATAGAAACGGAAAAAGGCATTCTCAGGCGAAACTCGTTTCATTTAAATTCAAACCATAGGAATGAAACCACTCTTCCGTATGAACCAGGTGGGGACAAAAACAAGAGACAGGCGTTGACAACAAAATCCCGCAAGTTGAAGTCGAAACTCAAGTTGATACCCCGGCCGCTGAGATACCTATTCAACAAACCAGAGCGGACAATAATAATCCATATGTCACACGAAGTGGTAGGGAGGTCCGTATACCTAGTAGACATTTGTAAACGTGGATTACATTTTGAATTTGAATTATGCACTACCTAAATAACTTCAGTTTTGAAAAAGACGTATGTATGTATTCACTTCTTAGTTAACTTGAAAAGAGGGATGTTTTGTAATAAACTTTGTATTATATATATAACACATACATACATACAAATGAATTGTATACTTTCTGTTTTACGAAAATAAAGTTTAGTTGAATCTTAGCAGCGTAAGAGCTCGAACGCGTGTTTATCATATAAGCAGCAACAACTCACACTGTACACTCCTGGTACTATTCAAAAACTTGAATCTGTCCTCACGCGGTACAAGACAGATATTACCGCGATCCAGGAGATACGATGGATAGGATCAGATATGCAAAAACCGAAAAATTGCGACATTTATTACAGCTGCCATAAAAGACTGCACATGTTAGGATGCGGATTCGTCGTGGGAAATCGGCTACGCTCAATGATAATTGACTTTAAGCCGATCAGCGATCGCCTGGCTGTGATCCGCATCAAGGCTACATTTCAAAACATCAGCATAATATGTGCACACGCCCCAACCGACGAAGCTGAAGACTCTATCAAGGAGTTTTATGACCTCCTGGACGGTGCCTGTCCGGAGTATGATGTCAAAATCATACTCAGGGAGTTCAATGCTGGTGCTATCCAGAAGGTCGAACCGCCAACCAAATCGACCACGTGCTAATAGATGCGAGGCACGCATCCAACATTCTGAATGTGCATACGTTCAGAGGGGCAAACGTCGACTCTGACCATTTTCTTATTTCAGCTAAGTTCAGAGCTCGACTATTCAATGAGATGAAGCTGCAAACCGCCCAGAAAAAGAAATTCAATGTTGGAAGCTTTAACACGTCCGGAGTAGCCAGAGCCTACAGAGAGCGACTGAGTGAGAGACTCTCCGCTGTGCATTCACCATCCACAAACGCCAACAATCTGTGGAACCAGTATCGCGACATCATCAAAGGGGTAGCAGAGACTACCATAGGCTACCAGCCACCACCCAAAAAGAGCCCTTGGTATAATGATGAATGCGTACGCCGGAAAAAGGTGACAGAAAATGCACACTTGCAAGCGCTGCAACGCAAAACAAGGGCAGCGAGAGAAGAGTATCGAACCAGAAGAAGGGAGGAGAAGAAGATCCTGCGTAAGAAGAAAAGGGCCCACGCAGCCTCCCAGCTCAAGGATATCGAAGAGTCCTGCGATAGGAACAACATCCGGATGTTTTTCAGGAAAGCCAAGCAACTGGCAGCTGGCTTCAAGCCCGGAACGCAGGCTCTTCGAAACAGTGAAGGAAACCTAGTCACCGAGTAGATGTATTTAAGCAGCATTTCCAGCAGCTACTTAATGGGCAGGTAGAGATAGTGATAGGGCAAGAAGAGAACCCGCGTCCAGTCAATGAAGAATCCATCCCCCCTCCTAGTTTTGCAGAGGTCGGCTCAGCTATCAAAAAGCTGAAGAACAACAAGGTCGCTGGCTCTGATGGTCTACCAGGAGAGCTTTTCAAACATGGTGGTGATGCTTTGGTAGGGTGCATGCACCAAGTCATCAACCCAGTATGGGTGGATGAAGTCATGCCCGATGACTGGACTATCAGCTCTATATGCCCCATTTTCAAGAAAGGCGATCCTATGTCTTGTAAGAACTACCGAGGCATATCCCTGCTTAATGTCGCATATAAGATCCTATCCAACGTACTGTGTGAACGTCTGAAGCCTTTCTGCACCACACTAATCGGCACGTACCAGTGTGGCTTCCGGCCCGGCAGATCGACGATGGACCAAATTTTCACACTAAGGCAAATCCTGGAGAAGACCAACGAATTTCAAGTCGAGACTCACCATCTCTTCATCGACTTTAAAGCCGCATATGATAGCATTCATCGTCTTGAGTTCTACAAGGCGATGGCCGAATTCTGGATCCCGGCTAAACTGATCCAACTGTGCTGCGTGACGCCGGATAACACACGGTGCAACGTGCAATTCGGAAACAGTTCCTCTGAACTATTCCAAACATGCACCGGATTTCGGCAAGGGGATGCGCTATCATTTGACTTCTTCAAACTCGTGCTGGAACAGATAGTGCGCAGGGCAGGTGTGAACACGGAAGGCACTACCTTCAACAAATCTGTCCAGCTGCTGGGATACGCAGACGACATCGACATCATCGGTCGCTCCCAGCGCGCCGTTTTAAAGGCTTTTACGGCAATTGAAGAACAGGCGAAATGAGTTGGCCTTGAAGTAAATGAGGACAAAACCAAGTATATGTTATACAAGTACAAAGAAGCATCTGTCCACCGCCTAGGACAAAACGTCACTGTTGGCAACAGTAATTTCGAAGTGGTTAAGGAGTTTACCTACCTCGGTAAACTAGGAAACCGCTGCTACTTCGGTTTGGCGAAACAAATGGGGTCAAAACTCCTAACTCGGAAGCCGAAATGTATGCTCTACAAAACTGTGATCCTGCCAGTTCTGCTGTATGGAGCCGAGTGTTGGACGATAAGCAGGAAAGCAGAGCAAATATTGAACACTTTCGAAAGAAAAATTTTTCGTCGGATATTCGGTCCCGTATGCGAGGAGGGCGAATGGAGGAGAAGATATAACCGCGAACTCTATGAGCTGCATCAAGATGTGGATGTAGTCCAAAAAGCCAAAACACGTCGACAATAATGCTCCAGCAAAGAGGATCTTCGAATCACAGCCCCCCAGGTTCGAGACGACAAGGAAGACCGAACATCCGTTTTAAGGGTCAAGCTATCGCGGATGCCAGAGCGCTTGGTCTAGATAACTGGAAGCAGCGTGCCCGAGATCGAAGAGAGTGGAAGGCTGCCGTGTCTCAGGCAGCGACTCTTCACGGGTCGGGAACCCGTTAAGTAAGTAAGTAAAGTTTATAAATTATTAAGGACAGAAGGTTAAGTAAAATAGATAAATTTAATAGTTTGAAACGATAAGTATGAAGTTCCACCCATTTTCTTATGTATTACGCCTGGTAAGTATATGTGGTATACTGCATTTTTGAGGGCACTACCGCTATAACTTTTAATGGAGATAAGCGTTCATACATATACATGTGATTATAATATAATGGTACCAAAAGATGGTGCAGCAATATTTAATAGATTCAATGAAATCTGTGGCGTTATATTGTATTAGTATAGCCCAGTCCCTAAGCCTTCTAATTTTAAAGAGACCACTGGCTGAAATTCAAAATACAACCATGGATGATTCTGCGGGGGAATATGTATAATCACGCACACATACACACTATGGCAAAGTTAGCCACTGCAGCACGACTGCTGGCTGTGGGAGACCACTGATAGAAAATTTTGGTGATGATTCGACGAATTTTTTTGAGCAATGCTCAGTCGAGAAATTACCAATTGATAAAATTACAAAATTACAGTTATACGTTTTTTTTTTTGCGCGAAACGTGGTATGCCATCTAATGGCGTATACTCAAACTAATCCTAATATGAAATGTTATCGAAATCGTTGTAGCCGTTTTCGAGAAAATCGATTTTTGTTGAAACCGCCATTAACATTAATATGGCTTCGTATGCGGTAGAGGATTAAGTAAAGTACCCTTTATTTTCAGGTAATACATGTTGGCAATATTGTTGCACCATTAGCCTTGTGATCTAAAGGAGCCCACACTTGGAGTGCGCAACTGCAGGCAGTTAGGTAAGGATCGGGCTAACTGGAGAGGCTTGTTGGTTGAGGCCCAGGTTCACCCCAAACTGTAGCGCCACCTAAGTAAGTAAGTAAGCAATAATTTCGGTGCTTGACCAAAAGTGTAACGATTGAACACACCACCATTCGAGAATTTCCCATTAGGCTTTCGTGATGGCCTTGAACTGTCGCGAATGTATTCGTTGTCGTCAGTGCTTAACTTCAACAGATACATTGCTAAATTTGCCATTTCCAAATTCCTTTTCGACATTTTTATTGAATTAAATACAATTGAAGCAAATGCAACGAAAATCGTTTGATTTGATTATTTTTTCCACTGCGATTTAATTTATTTCGTTTTGTTTGAGAGAAAAAAATCACATTGACACAACCTCTCAACGTCGTGTGATCGTCAACGTGAAAAATGACCGATTTTCGATTCTGTCAATGCGGCTTCAGCTCACCGTCAACGGTCAACGTATTCGAAAGTCGTAGACTAGTGTGATCGTCAACGTTTTGCGTGTCAACTCATTGACACCGAATAGGAATAATCACGTTGACACAGATTACGAGTCAACGTATTTTGGGACAACATTGACTGTCTCTCGTCATTCGTGTGATCGTCAACTTTTCATGCGTTGACACGTTGACCGTTGACGATTTTTTTGGTTGACTCATTTCGTTGACCGTGTAATAGTAGCTTTATTCGAACTTATTTTCTGTAAACGCAAATTAACCATACGGTGATCAGTAATTTTATGGTTTAGTACTTTGCTAGAAAGACTAAGTTGACAATTTTCGTGTAAACGCAAATTAACCATACAGTGATTAGTAATTTTATGGTTTAGTACTTTACTAGAAAGACTAAGTTGACAATTTTTGTATAACCCTACAAATATAAGGTCAATGCATGTTCGTGATTGGGTTGTTATGCGAGTTGGTTCGTTAAAAAGCAACTCTACGCCATAAGACGAAAATAAAAATAAATACCTATCTGAATCAGAATTATTGATTAAGATATCAAGGTTGAGATCTTCTAAAATAACTAGGTTTGTCGTTTTTACATCTTTTAGCAGCTCACCCATTTGTTTTATAAAAAATACTCTTGCTCAAACTGTTCTCATGCAAGCGATATACACAAACACATGCATTATATGTACATTCATGGTCGTACAGCCATATTTCAATTAAAATAATAAGATCAGTTATTAAATTAAAATATGCGCTAAGAAAGAATTAAAATTTTTGTTGCACAAACTTTAAACTTTAAAAGTATTTCTATAATTTTTTGTGTAATTTGATGATTGTGAATATATAACATCAAAGAAATGAAAAAGCTTTACAAATTATTAAGATCTTCAAAGCACATAACTTTGATTGCATCTTCTCCTTCTTTCTTACCAAAAAAGATTATATTATTTCTAAGCCAAATATATTTGTACTACTTCGTAATCTTTATGTTCAAGCTGTCGTTGATATATGTAGATGTTCGTTCCATCATGATGATCGCCAAAAAGCTTCGTAGTAATTTTTGGTTTCTTTTTGTGGTTCATTTTAAAGATCTCTTCTTTGGTAGACCGACAATATTGGTGAAGAGATTAGGTGAGGAAGCGCGCTCACTAGTATTTTTTTTTTTCTTATTTTCTTAACGCAGCAGGAGTCAATATTTCTTTCATCTATTTAGACTCCAACAACGTTGCGAACAACTTTTAACGTTGTTTGCAGTGCATTCATATTCGTACTGTCAACACATGGCACATTATTCGATTCGATTGTTCTAAAGAATTTATTTTTGTTTGCAATTGTTAACTTTACTTCTAAGTTCGAAGTTTTAAGTTTGGAGGCCAGAAATGAGGGTAATAAAATCTTGGTTAATTTTTCACAGTTCTAGGAATTCATTATAAAATGTTTCTAATGTCACTTTTCTTTTTTCTTTTATGAAGGACAGGGATAAAGAGTCTGTCTGCGGAAAGGGAACTTCTTTGCAAAGATGTGCATGTGATTGATTTTTTGATTGTGAAAAAAGGAAATGAAAATGAAAGCAAAACAAATGCAAATAGTTCTTTAAGAATTTAGGATAAGTGCTATTAAAAAGATTACCACTTTTAGTAAATGAGAAAAGTTAACTATCTCATACATACGTACCCCACGACAATCACTCGACAAATGCTCTGTCCAATGCCTTTGAAATATCAAGCGCAAAAATCTTATATTCACCAGAATGATGCAGAGACAGGTTCTACTTTTCGAAGAGATATACTATCAAATCAACAGTGCGACCTTAAAGGACGGAAATCTTAACTCCCTCAACCTGATAGCCTCTTTGCAGCTCGAGTCGTATCACGCATTTTTCTATGGCTTGATACTCCTTATTCTGTGGGAATAAAGGATTTTTTGCCAAGGAGGATTGTGTTTTTAATCGTATTGGCGGCGGCATTCACGTCGTAATCACGGAAACATAACGACCAGTTAAAACTCCTAAAGAAGCTTTCCATGCCGTCCCAGTTGGCTTTCTGGGCTTTCAGGAGCTTTTTCTTTAACTGTGTGGTTAAGGCACGAAAAATTAACGTAGAGGCGATAATATATTTATGGTGTATTTATCGGGGTGGGAACTAAGGAACAAATCCAGAGTGTTGGCTGTATGACTGTCAATGGCGGATAGCCGTGTGTGCTCGTTCACAAGCTGCATCAATTATTTACCTCAGCAAAGATTTCAACATAACTTCCTTGACTGCGTTGACTGTTCAGAATGTCGAAGACAACCAGAATTGTGTATATTGAAATCGCCCGCAATGACGATCTCAGTATCAGAATAATAGGAAACAGTTCTTAAGATGGAGTCAGACAGCGCATCAAACTCATTACAAGTAGAATTGCTGTCAAAGCGTTCTCACCTTAGCCTCTCACTATCAACTCCTACTCTACACCTCCGCGTTGGTGGCTGCTGGGTGCCTAGTACCGCGGCTGAAGATTGGGTAACCAACCCCTTTGGAAGGTCGTTGGTGGTAGCAAACGAAAGAGGGGAGCAGTGTTTTCTCACTAAGACACTTCCGCTTAATCTGGACGGCAGCGGATGAATTCTCCAGGCGGAATCAACGGTGGCGCCCACAGTTGCAGTCAGGCCGAACTTTCTAGTGAAATCCCTATATGAGCTGCTCTGACTTATTCGGATCCCAGGTCTATAGGGATCTCCAACACTGAGCCAGGGTTGGAAAAGAGTTGGTGGCGGATGAACCCTTAATGGGCCAACGGCAGCACTCATATCCCCGAAGTGGGTTACTGACTCCGGAAAATCCGGCCCCTCGTCCTAGGGGTTTAAAAGGCAACTGGTCCTCCAGGTTGGGGGTTGTGCGTAGGGGTAAATTCCCGACCACGGAAAAAACCACTTAGTACCGAAACAAATACAAGCCTCGGATATGGATCGACTCACTGTTGACGACCCCAGCAATCGAAATAAGGACAACGACCTTCGGTTCTGCACGTGGAATGTTCGGACCCTTAACAAACCGCGTGCAGCCGAAGAATTAGCAGAGGGCCTATTCTGCTATAAGGCAGACATTACCGCCATCCAGGAAGTGCGATGGGATGGGCCGGGCAAAAAAAGAATGAAATACTGTGACTTCTATTATGGTGATTGCTATAGAGAGCAGAAACACCGCTTATTCGGATGTGGATTTGTCATAAGCGGCAGACTTAGGCAGGAAGTATTAAGCTTTCGACACGTGAGCGAAAGACTTATGACAATCCGCATCAAGGCTAAATTCGCCAACATAAGCCTTATATGCGCTCACGCTCCTACAGAAGACAAGGACAACGCTACCAAAGAATTTTTCTACGAGCTCCTCGACAAAACCTACGAGCAATGTCCTAAATATGACGTTAAAATCGTTCTGAGCGATTTTAACGCCAAGATCTTTGGTACGACAATTGGTAAGCACAGCCTCCACGACACCACGTCCGGAAACGGACTTAGGCTTATTGACTTCGCTGCGGGGCGAAACGTTTCCTCTTCTCAATATCCACAAGGGAATATGGCGGTCTCCTGATCATTCAAACGGTCAACCAAATTGATCACATTGCGATCGACATAAGACATGCCTTCTAGATGTCCAAACCTTCCGAGCAGCCAACATCGACTCGGATCATTACCTTGTTGCAACCACGGTACGAATGCGGATATCCCTAACGTCACAACAAAGAAGAAATACTGTGAGAAGATATAATGTTGAAAAGCTGCAATCGCAAGAGATAGCCAGAACCTTTGCCGAACGCGTATCCCGTAATCTCGCTACGACTCCTATGCCGCCAGAATCAAATGCCGAGGACCAATGGCAACGCTTCCAACATGCCATCAGAAATGCCGCAACTGATGTGCTGGGTTTCGCTCGACCACCACCAAAAAAGCCATGGTTTGACGAAGAATGCCGGCAAACAAAATCCAGCTAAACAAGAGGCATACAAAGCGTCACTGCAAAGAAGGACGAGAGCGGCTCGTGAGCCCTACGAGCAAAAGAGACGGGAAGAACATCGGCTTCTCCGAAAGAAGAAAAAAGAGCACGAGAATATGGAAAAATTTCTTCTGCAGACTGTATAACGGCGACGAAGACCAACATTCCGCTGTCAGGCAGAATGAACCATACAACATGACGATGATAGCCAAAACCTCCGTCCACCTGACTAAAACGAAGTGAGGATAGCAATATCCAAACTCAAATCCAACAAGTCTGCTGGACCTGACGGCTTACCAGCCGAGCGGTTCAAAGCGGCTTGAAATGACCTGGTAGAGAGCATACACCAACTCATTTCTAAAATTTGGTCAGAATGTATGCCTGATGAATAGAATCTCAGCACCGTTTACCCGATCCACAAGAAAGGAGACCCCCTAAATTGCGCCAATTACAGAGGTATCAGTCTCCTCAACATCGCGTACAAGATCCTATCTGCCATATTGTGTGAACGTCTGAAACTCTTCGTGAACAACCTGATTGGGCCCTATCACTGTGGTTTCAGACCAGGAAAGTCCACAATCGATCAAATCTTCGGCAAATCCTGGAAAATACTCAAGACGTGCAAATCGATACCCACCATCTTTTCATCGTTTTTTTAGGCCGCATATGACAGCAACTATAGAGACGAGCTTTACAGAACTATGTCTACTTTTGGCATCCCTGCCAAACTCGTTCGCCTGTGCAAGAGAATTCTCGCTGCAACCTCACCGAGACCTTTGATGTCAAAAAAGGATTTAGACAAGGTGACGCGCTGTCATGTGACTTCTTTAACATCATACTTGAAGGAATTGTGCGAAACTCACAAGCCAACACCGAAGGCACAATCTTTCAAAAGCCTGTGCAACTACTAGCTAACGCCGACGACATTGACATTATTGGAAGAACACACCGGGCTGTCACCGGTGCGTTCGCTAGTATTGCAACGGAAGCTGCCAAAATGGGTTTAGCGGTAAACGAGGGCAAAAACCAAATATACACTGTCAACAAGAAGGGACACTCAACATCGACGAATTGGATAGAACGTCACAATCGACAGCTATAACTTTGAAGTAGTAAGGGACTTTGTCTACCTCGGCTCTGCTATCAATTCTGACAATAACACCTCGGCAGAAATAAAACGAAGAATAGCTCTTGCCAATCGCTGTTTCTTTGGGCTGAGAAGGCAATTGAGTAGTAAGGCCCTATCTCGAACAACTAAGGAGACTCTATATAAGACCTTGATCATCCCAATACTCCTTTATGGGGCTGAAGCATGGACTTTATCGAAAGCGGATGAAGATATCCTTAGTCGTTTCGAAAGAAAAATCCTTCGTAAAATATTCGGTCCCATTTGCGTGACGGATTTTGGATGAGAAGATTCAACAACGAACTATACGAGCTGTACAGCGACATTGACGTATTCAAAAAAACTGCGCATCAGTCGTTTGAGATGGCTAGGACATGTAGAGCGAATGGACACCAGTGCTCCGGCCCGCAGAGTCTTCGAATCAAACCCGGAGGGACAGCGCAGTAGAGGAAGACCTTGCCTTAGGTTGCGTACAGAAGTTGAAGCTTGGAGTGCGCAACTGGGGGCAGTTAGCTAAGGACCGAGCTAACTGGAGAGGCTTCTTAATTGAGGCCCAGGTTCACCCCGAACTGTAGCGCCACCTAAGTAAGTAAATAAGTAAGGGTAATTTGCCTACGGACACTGAATTTTAACCACATGAATTTAAATTCCGGATTGGAACAGTACCACAGAACAGACCGCACTGAGAGAAGAATAATGCCACCAGGCTATACGCATAAAGTTTCAAATCTTAATGGGCCTACTTGTGTTTCACCCAGTGCCAAAACAGTTGACCTTTATTTACAGACGTAGACGGCAAAGAGATTCTTTCTTATCCAGGAATGTTGCTTACGTCCATTCTAAAATTCCATTATAATAATATAAACGACAACACACAAAACAAACACAAACCCCGACGCTACAAAGAAAAGCTATGAAGTGTAAATCCTTCATCAGTTTTCCAAAACAAATTGCCGTAGGTGGCCCGTACGACAATATTATTTGGTCCACCATCAAAATAAACACTCACAGCCTACTATTCGTCTGGTATTACTTTGCCTCAAGCATTGCAATTGCATCAACCGCATGAAAAAAAAACATGGCAAATGTAATGCATGTATAAGGTCCAGTGGCAGTCGCCGAGATGGAGAGAGAAGGGGGGATGACGCAGCTGCCGCTCACAAACTTGTTTTGTTTTGTTTTTTTTTATGCACTTCGTGCATTGAATAAACGTTGTGCTCGCGATAGAAACAGTTTATTTTACTTACTTTGAGAATATTTATTTTTTAATTTTTAATTATCAATAATATTTTTGTTGGGAGTTTTTTTTGCTTTGGTTTTGATATTTGGCTCTTGAGGGCTATTGATTTTTGTTTTGTTGACGTTTTGGGTGGTGGGAAAATGATTAAAATTTCGCGCACGGCGCAAGGCAAATCGGCACTAATGCATTGTCGAATTGAATTGATGAAATGTTTTGAGCTTCAAAACAACGCAGAAGGATGATTTATAGCTTAAATGAATCGGGGACGAATTTACTAAAAACATTTTTTTGTTTTCAAATTCAATAAGCCATTACATATTAAGTTAGAGCCGTGTAATCGCCTTCGATTTTAACTAATTTTCTTCCACTTAGACCTCGAATTTCGGAAAATCCTTTCTTATCTCGCATCTACAGAGCTTAACAATTTGGATTTTACAGTGTTTAAGATTGTCTGCCATTTAAAAAAAAATATATATTTATTTTTATAACTCATACATAAATCGCACTTTAAAAACGATATTATCTCTTAGAAATGCTTTTTTTGGTGGGTAAAAATAAAAAAAAAATTGTTTAGCAGTTCCACTTCAAGATAGGTTCAGGCCCATTGGTAACAAGGGCGAACGTGACCACAGGCAAAGAAAGCCAGAAGAACCTTACCTTTAGAAACCAACTGTCGCAAGAAGAAAAGAAGTTGGACAATGCCAGGCGTACCATTCATCGATTAAATAAGGCAGATACATCCAAACTCAATGCTTGGGACCGTAACCGCTACAAAGGACCCAAAAATTCCTTTTTTAGCGGCCAAAAAATTCTATTCGGCGACCGATACCGCTGCGACACAGCCTCCAACCAAACAGGCCAATAAGACCCCTTAAATCCCACCCACGCCGAAACCAATTGCAGGATCCGCACATTCAGCAGGCCAAAAAGCCAATCCGTTCAGCTTAAGGGTCACCAAACAGGCAATCGATGCTTCTAGATCTAAAAAAGACACAATAATGATGGTTCCAGTGAAGGAAACAGGGGCAACTCGTTCTAAAAGACACCACCACCCCTCTGTCAGTCAACACCAGAAAAAACGCTAAGACCGTCGGCTCAACTGTCACTCTCGCTGAACATGAAGGAAGAACTCAAGATGGCTATCGTCAACGGAAATAGCCCAGAATAAAAACTTACTGACGAGCAATAGGCGACAATGGAAGCGTCGGTGAATTTCCAGGATGAATTCACCTTTAAGAGGCCTTCACCCAAAAAAATACGAAAAAGCGAAAAATGAGCAATCGATTTACAATGCCATTCAGCGAATAGGTAACAGATTTAAATGGTAGTTATCACATTTTAAAGAATAGAGTTTAATCTGCAATGTGATCGACCAGATTTTTAAAAAACGTTTTTGTTATTTGAAAATTCCGGAGACAACTTTGCATAAAATTGTAAATCGGCTTACAGTGATAAGAAAACGTTGTTGGTATAACATGAGATATTAGTGTTTAAAAATTGATAAAATTAGTCAAATTAAACAATGATTTTCATGTAATATTTTCAATATTTTCAAACTAAATTTTCGGTAAAATTTTAAAGGGAGTACAATAGCGAGGTAGCAACGCATAACATTAGGTGTGTGGCATTTTTTATATAATATTACTACAATAAATTTACGGATCCTTTCTGATCTAATATTCTTGTGTTGTGTTCTGCGGTTATTAATTTTATCATGAGTAAGGCAAAAATTTCAACTCTAATCGATATGGTTCAAACTATCGCACAAGAACTAGATGTCGATCATAAGGCATACTCCGTTCTTGAGAAATCGAATAAATCAAGAAGCTAGAAGCCTACACCAAAAACTTGTTGCAGCTCCTAGTGAAGACACGAAGGTGAAATACATGGAAGCATTAACCTTCCACACATTAAAGGAGCTTTTTTACAAATACTCTTCCGATTTAAAAGGGCAACTTATGAGCACCGATAGTTTTAACCAAACTCAAGGGATACTCAATAGTTGAGTAACAGGTTCCAAAGCTCCATCTGTCGAAGTAAAGCTTTCTGCAATTAAGATCCCTACCTTCTCTGGTTCTTACCAAATGTGCCCTGAATTGAGAAGTTTGTTTGAAAGTCTAGTTAGTAAAAATGAGTCAATATCTGATGTTCAAAAGCTTCACTACTTGAAAGCCAATTTAAGCGGTGAAGCTGAACGATTGCTTCGAAACACTTCAACCATCGATGGTAGTTTTGAATCAGCTTGGGCAATTCTAGTGAAACAGTATCAAAATCTGAGGTTGTTAAAGGACAATCAATTTAAACTACTACTTGATCAACCGAAGCTCGCTCAAGAATCTGCTGATGAAATTAAATTGTTGTTAGATACCATAAATGAAGCGAAGCAGACTCTCGAGAATCTCGGTGTTACGGTTCATCATTGGGAAGACGACTTAATTTTTCACACTGTGCAGAAGCTACCTCTTACCACTCGAGGTCACTGGGAGTCACATATATCATCTTATGTCGACTATCCGACGTACAGCACCCTAGAGGATTTCTTTGATTCTCCTCTCCTCTTTCTAATGAGGGCAAGGACCTTGGAAGTTATAGGACAATCTTCGCTAAGTCTAACTTCGACTAAAATTAAAAAACGTCCGTCAACCACTGTCCATTCGTACAACGCGTCAACGTCAAAATGTTCAATGTGTCAGGGTTTGCATTCAATAAGAAATTGCTTCAAATTCAAGGCTTTAAATCCAAAGAAAAGACAGGACTTTGTCTGGAGAAACAGGTTATGTTTCAACTGCCTTTCAAACGTGCATACCACACAAAATTGCGCAAGCACTTTTACGTGTTCAACGTTCAAACAAAAACATCATTCGTTACTGCATATAAGTGAAAACGCTAACGCAATGCATACTTTTGAACCAAATACAACAGGGACTATCCCAACATCTGCTCAGACCACCTCCTCTTCCGCTCAATTCCCACAGTCGTCACAATCAGAGAACACCACCAACTCCACCAGATCAGCCTCAGCATACAATACCTACATAGCCGAAAGCATTAAAGTACAAACCGTTCTTCTGGCTACTGCCCTAATTAAGGTTTTCACACCCATTGCCCAACCGTTGATGCTCCGAGCGCTACTTGATCCTGGATTGGAAGCGACCTTTATCTCTGAGTCTGCTGCACAGCTGTTAAACCTTAAAAGGAAGGGAAGTCACGTCAAAATCTTGGGTGTTGGAGAGAACAAATCAAATGTGTCCAAGCGAACGGTTTCTCTGCCTATTTTCTCGAATGTTAATGAGAACTTTAAAATACAGCTAAACGCATTGGTGCTGCCAAAACTTACAGCTGTTCTTCCCATGCACAATATACCCTGTGCTAATTGGAGTCACCTCCAAAATATTCAACTGGCAAACCAAATAAAATCGACATTGTATGAAGCGATGTATATCCATCAATTCTGTTGGAAGGTGTAATGAATGGAGCACCAGGCACTCCCATGGCTCAACGAACAGAATTTGGATGGGTGCTTTCTGGTATCGTGATCTCTAACAATCAATCGACGGTCACATCTCTCCACATAACCACTGAAAGGTCTGATTTAGAAAACATTTTGTTAAAATTCTGGGAACTGGAAGAAGTAGCAGGGAGAAAGATGATTTCACCAGAAGAAGAACAATGCGAAACGCACTATTGCAGAACCCATCAGCGTCAAGCGGACGGAAGGTATGTAGTCCAGCTTCCATTCAAGCAGGGAAGTCCGGTATTAGGTCTCTCCCATAACTCAGCCCTCGTCCGGTACTTACAACTGGAAAGAAGATTTCAGTTAAATCCATTATTCCACATACAATATAGAAAGGTTTTTGATGAGTACAAGGAGCTAGGCCACATAACAGAAGTGGATCCTACGACGATAGGACACGCCCATTACGTCATTCCTCATCACGCAGTAATAAAGGAAGCGAGTTCTACGACCAAACTGCGGATTGACTCTTGACTCAACAATCACCTATTAGTTGGTCCAAGACTAAAGACGATATTTTCGATCACATTGTCCAGTTCAGGAAACACAGAATTGGGTTCGTAGCAGACATCACCAAGATGTACAGACAGATCTGGGTTCCTTTAGAACATTCGGTCTATCAGCTCGTTTTATGGAGAGATTCTGAGGAGGAAAATATCAAAACATACCGTCTAAATACAGGCACCTTTGGCACCGCCGCAGCGCCATATTTAACGACTCGTACCCTTCAACAACTTGCTGCCGATGAAAGAGATGACTATCCAATTGCTTCAACCATCGCAAGTAAAAATTTCTACGTTGACGACGTTATTCATGGGGCAGACTCAGAAGTTGAGGCCATGGAGATGCAACATCAACTCACTACAATGTTGAGACGTGGAGGTTTTCCATTACGAAAATGAGCCAATAACAGCGAGAAGCTGCTAGCCGCAGTTCCAGAAGAGGATAGAGAGGTACAGCTACCCCTCTCATTCCACGAGGGAAATGCAATAAAAACCTTGGGTATTCAGTGGCATCCGGGAAGGGATACATTTAAGTTCAAAATCAGTCTTCAGGAATCAAAGAGGACTACAAAAAGAACAATCCTCTCAGACATTGCTAGGCTATACGATCCGATGGGATGGATCTTTCCGTGTGTCATCGTTGGCAAGATTCTAATGCAGGATATATGGAAAGAACATCAAACTTGGGACGACGAACTCTCACCAAAAATTGTCGCCCTGGTTATTAATCAAAATACAACCCACATAAACCTTCTTGTATCAAAAACCAGGGTTGCACCGCTAAAAAATAAATCACTCGCACGCCTCGAGTTATGTGGAGCTGTACTTCTAGCACACTTACTGGTGCACATTGTAGAAACCATTGAATTTAAGTACGCAAATATATTCGCATGGTGTGATTCACAAATTACACTTTCGTGGATTAAAACACCTCCATATATTCGAACAACTTTCATCGCCAATAGAGTAGCTGAAATACAGGATTTAACAATAACGAATTCCTTACTAGGTTCTCTACGTTACAGCGTTTAGTACGAGTTACAGCGTATGAACTTCGCTTTCTCCACAACTCTCGAACTAAATCGGAACGTTGGGCTGGACCCCTTTCAGTTAACGAAACAACATCAGCCCTAAGGAAGTTGATAATCATCGTGCAGCAAGAACATTTTGCTGAAGAAATTTCGAAGATAAAGAAAGGACAAAGCATATCAAAGGGAAGCAAATTGGCAAGGCTTTCGCCAATTATCGACGAGGAAGGAGTACTGCGAGTTGGAGGTCGTCTAGAAACTGCAAATTTATCGTATTCCCAATGCCATCCAATCATATTGCCATCGCAAAATACACTAACGTCGCTTATAATTCATGAAGTTCACCTAAAAGCGCTTCATGGAGGTCAGCAACTCATGATGGCGACTATTAGAATGAAGTATTGGATTATACATCTAAAATCAAATGTTAAACGTTGTATTCATAAGTGCCTGAAATGTTACAGGTACACAGCAACAGAAATGCAGCAAAAAATGCGAAATTTACCCACGCTACGAGTAATCCAAGCACGTCCGTTTCAAACGCCCGGAGTGGATTATGCTGGTCCTGTGCAATTAAAAGCATGGAAGGGTCGTTGCAGCAAAGTAAGCAAGGCATACATCGCAATTTTTGTTTGCTTCTGTACGAAGGCAGTTCATCTTGAACTTGTGAGTGACTACAGTTCATCCGCCTTTCTAGCAGCTTTCAAACGATTCACTGCCCGCCGTGGACACTGCGCAAACCTTTACAGTGATTGTGGTACTAACTTCAAACATTTTGCACCAAGAGAAATCACAGCTGATGAAACAATTATCTGAAGAAATAACAGCGCAACTGCAAACTTATGGTACCACCTGGCATTTCAACCCTCCTCCGGCTCCTCATTTCGGTGGACTTTGGGAAGCTGGCGTAAAGTCCATGAAATACCACCTCAAACGAATTATCGGTCATTATACCCTAACATTTGAAGAACACGCAGTCTTAGCGCAAGTGGAAGCATGCCAGAATTCGCGACCACTGTGTCAGGTAACCGAAGATCCAGATGATCTTTCAATCTTGACACCTGGACACTTTCTAATAGGTTCATCGTTAAATGCTACACCCGAAAAGGATCTGACAAACATCAACTCAAATCATCTAGACAGGTGGCAACTCATGCAGAAGATTCAGCAAGATTTCTGGAAAATCTGGAAATCGGAGTACCTTTCCCGTCTCCAACAACGCCCAAAATGGATTGATTCAAATCTCCAACTTAATGTAGCACAACTTGTGCTCCTGCCGGAAGAACAAACACCTCCAATCCTTTGGCGACTTGGCAGAGTTGAAGAACTGCATCCAGGGACTGATGGAAGAATTCGAGTTGTAACAGTCAAAACAGCAACAGCAATTGTAAAGCGTCCAATAGCTAAACTTTGCCTTCTTCCTCAGACACACACATAAATATATATTAAATATCAACTTTCTAATAACTAACCACTAAATGAATTAACCTAACCAATATATATTTATAAATTATTATTGCCACACACCATTCACCACACTTTCTTTCTTCTTATGTTTCATGTACCAACTTACTCACTTATGCTTCGACGAGAGGGTTGTATCTTCACAACATACATTTCATCATTACAAGAAAATTAACGTATGAAAAGGAATACAGATGAACTTCGAGGATAACTTCCGTCGACTACAATTCTGTGGCCCGTCAGGATGTTGCAACGCAACATGAACCCTATGTGTCTGCATCTCATCATCTTAACGCCATTACGATCAAGAATGAAAATCGTGATTCAATTGCCGTCGGGAAATGAATTCATTAAAAGCCGTCGGCAAGTGCATAGCCAAAAAATAGACGACGACAGTGCAAGGGCCAAATATGCGTGTGAAGCAAGACAAAAAAATGCATGGCAAATTCTATGTTTTGTTATCGCTTTCATCTACCACTCCCACTACCGATCACGTCGAGCGAATCTATGTTTTCGCCTATTTCGCTTCCCACTATTGAACATGACGAGAGAAAGGCATAGAGGAAAAATGTGATTTTTGAATTTGTTGCAGACCAGCTACGCGATGGACTGAAGCACCGGTGATGACGGGGTTTCTTTGGTGCTAGCAGTTCTCGGACCGGCAAAATCTCCGGCACTTGGAAGTCAATGACCTAGTTCAAGGCCAAGGAACCCTCCACCTACGATCAAAGTCAGAAATGCTCAGTGTGACACTCTTTAACTGACCAGCAAGAAGGAAAGTGTAATAAAAGAAATTATCATTATTCACACTAAGCAAACGTCTTTTTTTTCTAACGTATCAGTGTCGTGAAACTATTAAGGTCAAGATTCGATCTCGCCGATTTTCTTCTGTCGTTTTATCTTATTTCATTTTTTTATCTGTGGATATTCTAGTCCGAAGGTTGGCTAGTTTTCTCGCGAAACACAAAATCTTATTACAAATAAAAAATTTCTCGCTCATCTTCGACAAACTAGAAACTGAAATCAATAGGCAACCCGACATGCAAATCAACAGACGACTGGTTACACACTGGTTTTTGTGAATCGCAAACGAGTTTTCAGTAGCGTCGTGTGTTTTATAGTCGTCGTTTTTTTCATATGAATATTGGATATAAATTTGATACAAAATTTGTAATGAATTGATTCCTCAAAGAAATGACTTAATATATTTATCGTTCTTTGAGAGAGTTGACAAAATTAAGGGTATGTTGGTGAAAAGTATGTATATTAGTTAATATGTTTATGTACATACGTAGGTTGCAAATCAGTACTAAATCCTTTCAAATAGTTTCGGCAGTCATAATCATTCTATTTGTTCTATAACTGTATACTATGTTATCAAATATACTTTAGATTCGACGAAATTGTCTTCAGATCTCCAATAGGAAGCATAGTTATTTAATGTGCATATTGGCATATACGAGTAAGTACCTAACACCGAGACTGATAAAGAGACAATTTCAGCATCGTTAAGGTTTGCATACGAGAAAGTGATTTCCTTGGGCCTTCGGAACAAATTCTGTGTTACATGTGGACTGTATAAAAGCCCAGATAACGTAAATATGTGACATAAACTACAGCGGACCTTCAACATAAATGGAATCCGATTTGCTTCTTCAGGGTTTCAAAATGAGTGTCAAAGAAAATGGACTTTGGTATCTGACAATGCTAGAGATAACAGCTTTTACCAAAAACGGTTAAAAACAGTTCATATGACGGAAGGATAATAGCAAAAATGAGTGCTGCAATCAGTTGATGCTAAATTTTCGTAACAAAGTGGAAGCTGTGACTAATGACTGCAAAACAGCGATAAGAGGCACTTTAAATGCAAAATTAGAACGGATTAGGAAGGATATCTTAAGCGCTATTGACTTCAAAAGATGTGGACATTTATAAGAACTTGAAGCCATAATATAAAGGCGTTTTGGCAACCATGATAGCTGTCCATCCTGTATAAGTGGTAAGTGTAACCAGAAAGATATCAATAGATATCAATCTAATTCCAACTATGAAACATGACGGCATTTATGAGTTAATTATACCGACGAAATTATTAAAAAAAAATCAGTCAAATCGGCAAATTATAGAAAGACAGACTAGAACAGTCAAACAACATAAAGTGGATGAATATTCGCAAAAATATGTTGATTGCATCTATTTTTGGCCTAGTGTGCAAATCGATTGAGGGGCATGTAAAAAGGCTAGCTCATCGTACTGAACTTTTTTCAACTACCATAATTCACGAAAAGATGAACGCTGATGTTGCAAGAGTGCAGCAACAAGATCAGCTCGGCAAAACTATTTCAAGTTGTGGTATCTTCACAGATCAGGACAGGATACTTATTTTCTGGGAGTTTCTTCCAATGATCTTATTAACAAAGATATTCTTATCGAATTACCTTACTAAAGTAGCCGTGGCACACTGCAGTTTTTTTTAATTTATACAATAATTTCGAACGCTTGAGGATGTTACATGTAAAATTGCATCAATATCAGTTTTTTATGAAAAGGCCCCCAAAAAGTGGGCGTGGCCAAAAGTGTTGTATTGGTGAATTGTAGAGAATCTGAATTCCTACATATTTGGTCTTAAAAAAATTTTTCGGTTTCATATACATAATTTAGTCCAGTTATGAAAAGCGCAAAAGCGGTGACATACATACGGTCATCGCTCTATCGATTTCGCTATTGATACTGGTCACGAATATATATACTTTATAGGGTCTATCTCGATTATTTCTCTATGTTACAAACTATATGTCAAACTTAATATGCTCTTAGGATAGGGTATAAAAAGTTAAAGCTTATTACTTATATTTCTTACTTGTTTAAAGAAAAAATATACATTACAAACAGAAAACGTTACTACTGTAGTATGCTATAGTTGTTTTACTGTCGAAATAAATAGCCAAATTATGAAATTATTCATAAAAATACGAAATTAAAATTTTTCATGTTTTGCTGTGGGGCAAAATTAAAATCCCATACACAATTAAAGCTCGCCCTAATACTAGCAAGGAAAGATATCCATACATTCCTACAATACAGTATGTGGCCAATGAATTATGACCGATGGTTGTTTCAACGATTTTTTTTCTTTTTGATGTGTTTTATCTGTGAAAATGCGTTTTTTTGTTATTTGTTTTTAAGAATACGGCTAACTACGGGTTTTCTCTATACTTTCTTTAATTTCAAAAGCAGGCACCAAAGGACTTGCCTACGTGCGTACGATAAGTGTGCAGCAACACATAAATAGGTTTTAACGTGGTTTACTTATCATTTTCTTTAAGCTCGCAATTGGCAATAGTGCGGTTGTAAAAAGTATTTTAATAAGTGGAAAATTAGTTTGGGACTTATATGCCTCATAGAAAGTCGGAAACCTTATTTTAATTGATTTTTATCAATATTGGTAAATAAGCCGACATTCCTTTTGAAAAAAAAAATCACAAGTTGCTGCTTTGTTGACTGAGAAGAAGTCTAGCTATGCTTAAATAGCCAAGATTGTGGGAATTGCAAAGTCTTCAGTAGTCAACATAGCAAAACACGTGGACGTACCAGGCGGTTCAACCTTGATTACTCCAAATAATCGGCAAAACTGTGGCAATAAAAGAAAAATAACACCGTGGACTGACCAGAAAATTATTCATAGAGCTCTACAGGAACGTAATCCACCAGCTCACTGCATTTTGAAGGTTTTGAACGAAGCTGGAATCGACATATCGGTGAGAACTCTGCGGAGTCGATTGGAGACAAAGGAGGCAAGCAAAAAACCCCAAATTGACCAATGTCATGTGAAAATGGCGATCATATTGGGCACAACTTCACATAGGCTGCGAGAGTGGCTATTGGAACAAAGCAAGTTAATTTCTTTTCACAATAAAAAATGAAACAGTTTTAGCAATTTTCCCGTAATCACGATTTTATTTTAGGTTGTCTTTAGCAATGAGTGTCGCTTAGAAGTCGTGACGGAGACTGCTAAATTCGTCTGCAGAAGGTCCAATGAAAGATATTCAGAGCATTGCGTAGTTCAGACGGTCAAACACCAACCCTGGAGTTGCATAGTATACGAAAGTACGGGGTCAATTTATTACGTTGATGGAACAATAGACCCCAATCAGTATATTCCTGTCCTGAGGAAAGTTCTTCGGCCGTATTTGAACACATAGACTCTCCCAGAGAAGAATACGTCTTTAGGCAAGATTGAGCTCCATGCCACACATCCAAAACAAAAAATGCTCGAGTTCCACGAACTTGGAAGTCTTACCATGACCTGATAATTCTCCGGATTTGAACCCGATTAAAAACTGCTTGGCCTACCTAAAATCTCGCCTTTATAGTGGATGAAACAATACCATACAAGAGCTCTAACAGAACATTGAAGATATCTGGAAAAACGAGCCCGAAACGGGCGAAATGCATTAAAAGCATGCCCACACGAAAAAAGGAGGTACGAACAACAGGGCGGTAGTACTAAGTATTAAGATTTAATAATTTTTTTTTACTTTATAATCATATCAGTGATTGTTGTAACATGTAAATATGTGCAACAAGATTTTAAATAATCAAATTAATTTTGTCTTTATTTGCGGTCAAAGCGAAAAATCGCATCTATTTCTCATCGGTCATAATTCAATAGCCACATACTGTACTACTTCATTCATATTGTTGCCCAGCAATGCAAATATAAACAAAAATTAAACTTAGGACTACACCCCCATATAACCAGTCAGTTTGCCACCAGGGCAAATACTGAAAAATATATTTGAATAGAATATTTTCAAACTTTTTAATTTCGAAAAAAAAAAAATTGTCTATATTGTCTATAAAATTATCTGTTTATATTTTAGCCCACTGGTTGTTCTCTAAATTATCTGAGTTCGAACTATTGGTTGGAGGCCTCTTAAGTAAGGCAAGCGGACAGTCGGAAAGTTTGCGCCTTCATGACCCGACATCTCGCTCAAAGTCGTTCCGAAAAGGGACCTTCCTACGAGACGGAAGACGAAGATCACCATCCCGGGCGCAACTATCTTCAAGGACAACCTAGAGTAATTCGTGCGCAAACTAAATTTCCGAGCGACAACTTGAAGGTGATGGAAATGGGAGCTCCCGTAGAATCGGGCTAAGAAGCCGTAATCATACTAAACAATGAGACGTTGGCAATGTTTCCGGCCAGAGGCTATAAGATACATAGTGGTATCAATGGTAAGGATAATCCCTCTGGCAGAGAAGAAAGGCGCAACGAAAACGTCGGAAATTATTTGCAAATAATTTACACACCCCCACCACACACTCTGATATTAACACTTACCTCAGGTCTCCAATCAACCTTTGTTAGGTCCTTCTCTATTGTTAGGGGCAAGAAGTAGCTCAACCCCGTATGGTGGTCACTTAGAAATCCGGAATGCCCAGAAGGAAGAACCCGATAACGAGCCGCCACCACGAGACATCTCCGACAGAACCCAACCCTTCAGACCTACTGGATACAGTGGGACTCCTTTCATATACAAGATGGCATCTTTAAGAGGAAATCGGAAAGACCAGACGGGAAATCTTCCGTAATGCAGCTTATGTACGGCCGACAGTAATGGAGGTGCTACAGGAAATGCATGACGGAGTATCCGGAGCCCTATTGGGTACGAACAAGACACTGGAGAAGGTACGCGAAAGATTCTATTGGTGCGAAAGACGACGTGCCGGACCAAGAGGTAAAAAGTGGGGAAAAATGCATCTGTTAAGAGCACCATTTGAACGAATCCTTATCAATATCACAGGATCGTTTTCAGGAACCGACAATGGGAATAGATACATCTACTCCTACTCTATACCTCCACGTTGGTGGCTACTGGGTACCTAGTGCCTCGACTAGAGATTGGGTAACCCACTCCTTTAGAAGGTCATTGGTGGTAGCAAACGATAGAGGGGGAGGAGTGTTTTCCTACTAAGGCACATCGTCTTGATCCAGACGGCAGCGGACGAATTTTCTAGATGGAATCAACAGCGGCGTCCACAGTTCCACCTAATATCTAATGTCATCCCGATATGAGCTGCTTTGACCAGGGTCTCCAACACTGAGCCAGTGTGTTCGAAAAGAGTTCGTGGCGGATGAACCCTTAATGGGCCAACGGCAGCACTCATATAACTGAAGTGGGTTATTGACTCCGGAAAATCCGACCCCTCATTCTAGGGGTATAAAAGGGAACTGGTCCTCCAGGTTGGGGGTTGTGCGTAGGGGTAACTTCCCGACCACGGAAAAAACATTTAGTTCTGAAACCCACACAAGTCTCGGATAAGGATGATTCTACTATTGACGACCCCAGCAATCGGAATATGCATAACGACCTTCAGATCTGCACGTGGAACGCTCAGACCGCGTGCAGCAGAAGAATTAATAGACATCACCGCCATCCAGAAAGTGCTATGGGTTGGACCGGGCAAAAACGGGATGAAAAACTGTAACATCTATTATGGTGATTGCTATACAGAGCAGAAACAGCGCTTATTCGGATGTGGATTTGTCATAAGCGGCAGTCTTAGGCAAGGAGTCTTAAGCTTTCGATTTTGACAATTCGCATCAAGGATAAATTCGCCAACATAAGCCTTATATGCGCTCATGCCCCACAGAAGACAAGGACGAGGCCACCAAAGAATGTTTCTATGAGCTACTCAACAAAACTTACGAGCAATGTCCTAAATATGACGTTAAAATCATTCTGGGCGATTTTAACGCCAAGATAGGAAAGGAGGACATCTTTGGTAGGACGATTGGCAAGCATAGCCTCCACGACACCACTCCCGCAAACGGACTGAGGCTTATTGATTTCGCTGCGGGGCGTAACTATAGCAAGCACACGGTTTCCTCATCTCAATATCCACAAGGGGACATGGTCTCCGATATAACGTATATAACGTCGAAAAGTTGCAATCGCAAGAGACCGCCATAACCTATCCCAAAATCTCGCTACGACTCCTATGCCGCCAGCATCAAATGCCAACATGCCATCAGAAACCCCGCAACTGATGTGATGGTTTTCGCTCGACCACCACCAAAAAAGCCATGGTTTGAAGAAAAATGCCGGCAAGCAAATGCAGCTAAAAAACATACAGAAAAGCTACAATCCGTCTGGAACGGATCGTATGATACCCTATCCTCCTCTCTATAAAGTGGGCGTGGCCAAATTGCATTTTGTACTCAAATATAGCTATAATGTCGAACGTTTGAGGATGTTACATGTAAAATTTTATCAAAATAGGTTTTTTGATGATAACGCCCCCAAAAAGTGGGCGTGGCCAAAACTGTTCTATGGGTGAATTGTAGGGAATCTAAATACCCAAATATTTGGTCTTAACAAAATTTTTCGGTTTCATATAATTTAGTGAAGTTATAAAAAAGTAGGCGTGGCAGTGGGCGGATGTAAAAAAAATTTACACTTGTGCTGTATCTTTTTCTTGGAAGCCCAGATATGAAATTTCAGCGTCCTAGTTAAAAATTTAAGGCCCAAAACTCGGTTTTGTAATGAAAACGAACCCAAAAAGTGGGCGTGGCCAAAACTTTTGTATGGGTGGATTGTAGGGAATCTGAATGCCTAAATATTTGGTCTTAACAAAATTTTTCGGTTTCATATAATTTAGTGAAGTTATAAAAAAGTGGGCGTGGCAGTGGGCGGATTTCAAAAATTTTTACACTTGTACTGTATCTTTTTCTCAGAAGCCCAGATATGAAATTTCAGCGTCCTAGTTAAAAATTTAAGGCCCAAAAAGCGGTGACATACGGACGGACGGTCATCGCTCAATCGATTTCGCTATTGATGCTGATCACGAATATATATACTTTATAGGGTCTATCTCGATTATTTCTCTATGTTACAAACTATGTGTCAAACTTAATATACCCTTAGGATAGGGTATAAAGAGGCATACAAAACGCGGCTGCAAAAATTTACGAGAGCGGCTCACGAGCTCTACAAAAGAGGTGGGAATAACATCGGCTTCTCCGAAAGAAGACAAAAGAGCACGAGAAGTGCGGGATCCAAGTTATTGAGAGATTATACTCCAGGAAAAAGGTACGGAAGTTTTACAAAACAAGTAAAAAGAACGTGTCAGGCCAACAATACCCGTACAGAAACCTGTAGCGACGAAAGAAGAAAACCTCATAGTGTCGGTACTGAGAATGTGGAAAAATTCCATCTTCAGACTGTATATCGGCGACAAAGTCCCGCTGTCAGGCAAAATTAACCATTCAACATAGACGACGATAACCAAAACTTCCGTCAACCTGACTAAAACGAAGTGAGGACAGCAATATCCAAGCTTAAGTCCAACAAGGCTGCTGGACCTGATGGCTTGCCAGCCGAGCTGTTCAAAGTAGCTGGAAATGACAAGGTAGAGAGCATACACCAACTCATTTCTAAAATTTGGTCAGATGAATGTATGCCTGACGAATGGAATCTTAGCACCGTTTGCCCGATCCACAAGAAAGGAGACCTCCTCAATTGCGCCAATTACAGAGGTGTCACGATCTCCTCAAGATGGCGTACACGATCCTATCTGCCATATTGTGTGAACGTCTGGAACCCTTCGTCAACAACCTGATTGGGACCTATCAGTGTGATTTCAGACCAAGAAAGTTCACAATCGATCAAATCTTCACACTTCGGCAGATCCTGGAAAAAACTCAAGACGTCCCAATCGATATCCACCATCTCTTCATCGATTTTAAGACCGCATATGACAGCATCTAAAAAAACGAGCTATACAGAACCATGTCTAGTTTTGGCATCCCTGCCAAACTCGTTCGCCTGTGCAGGATGACGATGGAAAACGCTCGCTGCTCCATCAAGTTTAGTAACGATCTCACCAAGACCTTTGATGTCAAAAAAGGATTTAGACAAGGTGACGCGCTGTCATGTGACTTCTTTAACATCATACTTGAAGGAATTGTCCGAAACTCACAAGCCAACACCGGAGGCACAATCTTTTAAAAGTCTGTGCAACTACTACCTTACGCCGACGAGATTGGTGAATAATAAAGTGAATTAGTAAAACCGATAAATAATATAAGAATAAGAAATTGATGATAAAAAGTGAATTTGTTTGATTACTGTAGTAGTGGAGAAGGACAAAAAAGGTTAATCATGTACGGAACGATTTTATCTTCCAAACCCCCTAGCAAGTATGTTACAATATGTATATAGCTTTTCGAAGGAATTGTCCACAAAAAATATATTGCGATAACTAATTTTGTGGGTCAGAAAACTAAATTAGAAGAATTTTTAAACAAAATACTAATATGAAGATACAAGAGTTCGTTATAGATAAGGACATCGATGTGCAATTTTTACCGCCTCGCGCAGTCAAAACTACACTGTTGATCGAAACCCTAGAGGCGAACTCTTAACCTATGAGGAGTGGCTCGAAATTCAAGACCCATTACACCAGTCATTTCGGATCCATTGATCATCACTGCTCTTACTCTAGAGTACTTTCTTATCGGAGTTCCAATAAACTCATACCCAGAACCAGAAATGTACTTTGATCAGATTTTTTATCTCAACAGGTGGCAGAGAATCACAGCACTATAGCAGCACTTCTGGAAAAGATGGTCTTTTGTATACATCCGAAATCTTTAACAGAAGTCGAAGTAGTTTCGCAACAGCCCAACGTATAAGAGAGAAGTCCGGTTGTTCTTCAACATGAAAACTTGCCGCCGTACAAATGGGAGTGCACTAGCGAGAGTGCAACGAGCCATCAAAGGCGACAACAACGTTCGTGTATTCGATCTCAGAACGGCCAATGGAAGCTTCAGGCGTCCCGTCACTATGATTGCACCACTAGGAATAAATTGATAGTTACCCATCAATGAGGCCGGAATGTTGGCGCAAATTTGAATTTTTCTGCCACAATCTTCGTCAAATTTAAATTTCCACTCTAAAAAACTAAATTCAGTATAATAAATGAATTCAAGTCTAATCTGAATTTTTACTACCCCAAAAGTAGCTACGAATTATTCGGATTGGGATGTAAAAATATATATACATATATCTGGCGTCATTTCTATGTTGAGATGAATGTAAAATAATCTTATAATATTGTAAACTGACAATTGCTGCATATGAGCTTACTACATTAAATTTTCAGTTCACACGGATTTTGTCCCAATTCTAAGATTGTTTATTGTTGCATAAACCATTGTCAGACTCGTAGCACTTAACAGAATTTTTCTTTTCGTGCTGTATTTAAATGATAAATAATGCTGTATTCGAATGATTGAAGATGTTACATGCAAAATATCATAAAAATCGAATTTTTAATAAAATCGCTTAAAAAATAAAGTGCACGACTGGGTCGCACGTACTTGCACCTTGATGCTATAAGTTTATAATCGTATAAGCACTTAAATTCAAGTTTTTTTTTGTAAAAACACCATCGTAAAGTGGGCGTGGTCATATATGATGTCAAGGTGAATTATAGAGATTTTCAAAGCCTATGAATTATGTTTTAACAATTTTTTTCGATTTCTAGTAAAAATTGTTAAAAAGTAAAATTTTTTTAAAAGTAGGCTTGATAATTCCAAAACTTGGTATATCATAATTTATGACTTTATCATATCCACCTCAGATATTAATTTTAAGGCCAATCGATGAAGAAATAGACGAGAAACAGCCAATTTGTAAAATTACCGTTATACGCATTTTTCGCGCAAAACGTTGTATGCCATCTAATAGCATATGCCCAAACTAACTCACATATGAAATTTTATCAAAATCGTTAGAGCCGTTTTCGAAAAAATCCATTTTTAGTGAAATCGGCCTTAAGTTAAGTACCCTTAATTTTGAGGTTAGAATGAAAATTCCAATTTCGGCTCTAGGAATCATCACACAGACCCCAGATATGAAGTTTGACCCGTCTAGCCGTTTAGGCTGCAGTTAAATATACAGACAGGCAGACAGATAGACGGACAGACAGACAGACGGAATTGGCGTACCCACTTTTTTGGACTTCTCCATCATAGTAATGTCAAGTTTGATTAAAATCTCGAGTTCAAAATTTTTTACGAAACCAATACTTGCCCTATAGGTATAGGTGCAAGTAAAAAGAGAGTGTTGCTATGTATTAATGCTCTTGATTTTACCCGGGTAATACGGGTAATACCCAATTTCCTTAGTACCCGGCAAAGTCATCTTTCGGGTACCCAACAATATCGGGTGACGGGTACCCCTAGGACCACAAATATTTTAATTCTTATATAAAATTTTGTCAATTAGCAGTGGGCGGATTTCAAAATCTGAAATTTCATCTTCCTAGCTCAGTGGTTAGTGCGTCGGACTACTGAGCAGGAGATTCGATTCTTAAACAACAATAAAAGTTCTTTCTCGGTCCTACCTCTCGCGAGCGTCTGATATACAAGAGTACAACTGTCGGGCATAGCTCATTCGACTTCGCTATTGATACTTGTTTATTTGAAAACAAAGGAGATAACAAAATTTTACAAAATAACAAACTAAATTACAACTAAAGAAAGAATATATAGCAAAGGGCTCTCAAAAGTGTGGAAACAAGAAAACTATTATAATAGACGTTTTTTGTGGTACATACTTAAATTTGTTTTTTTTATTTTTATCTCTTTGGTTTTTATACAAATCAACCTATAACTACACTGAGTTACAAAAAAAGTGGCGACCCTTGATATTTCGCAATTACTTCCAGAAAGTTGAAAAAAAAAGGTTTTTTTAATACAGTTTTGTTTATTAATATAAAAACAAGTAATTTATGTTAAAAAAGAAATTGAAAAAGGAAGACCTTAGAAATGAAACATAGATTAAGGAAAATGGACAAAAACTTCATAAATTAACATTTTACATTTTTATTATTTTTTTTTTTAACGAGTCCTTGTTCCTGTAATAGTGTGTATTGTCTCCCCGAACATCTAACAAACCAGATATTTGCCGAGGCATACATTGGATTAATTTTTTTACGATGGTATCGTCCAAATTGTTCCATTCCTCGATCAAAGCAGTATCCCAATCTTTTTCTCCGGAAGGTCCCAAACGTGGTTAATGGAATTCATGTCCGAGCTCATCGCAGGCCAAGCCATCACGTCGATTTCCACTTCTGCAAATATTCGGTAACGCACCTGGCGACGTGTTGTCCAGCACTGTCTTCCATCAGCAAGAAGTTTGCCTCCATAAATGGTGCGAATAGAACCACATATTCCTCCACAATGTTGGTGACATAATACGTAGAGGTCACTGATCCATTCATGATGCACAGCTCGGTTTTTCAGCGTATGAAAATTTCTGCCCACACCATGACGAAACCGCTCCAGAAATTTTCCCGCTGGGCAGCTGTTGCCGAAGAATATCTCTCATCTTATCATCCCTACACTCTGCTACGTTCATCTGTTAAGCGGAGACGAAACCTGGAGTCATCAGTGGAAAGGACTCTACCCCAGTCGGCCTCTGTCCAATCCTGGCGAAGATTAGCAAATTCAAGTCGACATCGCTTATGTTGTACCGTGAGTCCAGGTACACGAGCAGGTCTTTTTGCTCTCAGGCCACTTTCTACTAATCGCCTTCTCACCGTTTGAGCATTCACAGCTGTCAGACTAACAGTTCGAAGTCTGTGAGCCAGCTCAACTGCTGTTTAGAGACGATTTCAAAAATGTTGAATCACCAAATGTCGATCATCCTTGCAGTAGTTACTCCGGGGCGACCTGATCCTTGACGCCGTTTGTAGGAGTTGGTCTCCCTGTACCTTTAATCGCTTTTTTTAACGTCTTCACCGGTTTTCTTATCATAATATCAACATAGCGCACGCTCAATTAAAGCCAACGCACAGGCGACTTCTTCTGCCATTATTTGCATAAATAATAAACTAATAATCAAATTAAAATAAATCCAGAACAATAAACTTAAGAAAACACATACGGGATCATGGAAGCTAAATTTGGTATGTCTCACGTCTGTAGGAAAACACGAATACAATACGGTTTTCTTCAATATGATGTGCACATCACAAAGAAAATTAAAAGAAATTATGCAAACTAGCAAACAAATAAACCATTAAACCAGTAACCCACTAAAAACAAATAAAGCTCGGCAAAAACATAGCGGCATATTACCAAAATGATAACAACAAACGAAAAAGTATCACTGCGTCACTTTTTTGTAACTCAGTGTATCAGTGTATATTTATTTAAAAAACTTGTGAAATAATCTTGATTTAAATAGATAATTACTTATTACACAATACAAACAATTTTCAAAATACAGAACTAGATACCTCGTCCTTACTTAAAAATTACTATGTACAATAAACTAATCGAATCTAATCTAAAACTGAAATAATAAGTAAAACTAATATAGTGCAGTGAAGTATACTACATAGACTCAGGCTTAACACCCCAGTCAATCCAAAAGTATTTATTAGAATCTATCTGAACTTCGCTGTCTATTTCTGGGACAGACATATTATACCTCCAAATAGTGTCTGGGACACTGGAGTCAGTACGTAGTCAATAAACTAATTTTTACCAGTTGCTTTGCGATATGCGTGGTAGAATACAAACCCCATATATATGTATGCAGGATAGAAAAGTCGAGTCGAAACTGAGTTGAGATTTTGACCTGGGTCGAGGGGTTGAGTGCAAATCGGATTGAAATGTTGAACTGACAGATGGGCATTACCGCCATTCATTCTGAAACTATGACTGAAAAATATTATTAATGACCTGCATCATCCCTTAATGACCAATCTGTTCAACCAGACATAATTAAAACAAACTTTTTTTTTTTTTTTGGGCGCAACTAGTCCATGGAACCCAGGGCCGTGTTGTGCGTGTTATATTCTTCACATGAATGGAAGGGGCCTACTGTTTAATGCCGGATCCGAACGGCAATTTTGAGAAGCTTTGTCATGACAGTTTTACTCTCGGATGTTTATCAGACGCTCGCGAGAGGTGGGCCCGTGAAAGAAATTTTAGGTGTTGTCTGGGGATTGAACCTGGAACCCCTTGCTCCGTAGTCCAACGCACTAACCACTTGAGCCACGGCGCCCACAAAAGAAAAAAAAAACCCAAACTACAGTCAACTGTCAGTTCGACTCCTTGACCCACGTAGTTGCACATATTTACGATTCGACTTAGCAAAAATAGTGGAGTCGAGTCCAGTCGACTCGGTTTCGACTCGACCCGCGTATATATGAATTTCAATCCAGGTTCAACTTAGGTTCGACTCTGCATATATACGTAGTAACAGGTATCTATCTATTGATCTATCTTGAATGTATCTATCAAGATTAGCGATGGGCGATTGCGAATGAATCTCACAATCGAATAAATCGATAATTGCTAAAAATATATTTCGATTGTCGATTTATTCGGTCTCATGAAAAAACAATTGAATCGAATTGAACCGAACCGACTGGAATCGAATCGAATCGAACCGAATAAAATCGTATCGAATAGAATCGACTCTAACCGAATAAAATCAAATCGAATAGACTTGAATAGAATCGAATCGAATTCGAGAGAATTTGTTTCATTATTGCAATCGAGAGAATAGTCGGTACTAATGGTCGATAGTAGAAATTTTTTTTCGATTTGGGAGTACGCATTGGTTTTGTTGAAATTTCTTCATACAATACAATTACTACTCATTGACCCAATACCTCGTTTTTATTGTTTTTCCCTAGTTTTTTCCTATTTCCATATACTTTACCATTGACAGGTCCTTTTGACCCTTTGTCAACAGACTTTTTTTTTATTGAATTTCAACAGTTAATTAATCGACACAATACCACCACACTTAATAATCCAACCATATTATTTGCTTATATATTTATTGCTTATACAGATTCGCAGTCTACTCAATTCAAAAAGTAAAAAGAAAAAAAAAACACAAAAAAAAATATTCACACAAAATAAACTATCCCAATCTGCATCACGTAGTAATGCGTATAATACGAATCCATCTAAACGTAGAGTTGAACAATCTATCTTTCGCTCACCGAAGTTGAAGAATCGGTGAATAGCCATAATCGTAGTCGATTGTATTGCTTGTAATTGTCAGTGGTTGGGGATGATAAACAATTGCGGGTCAACAATCGACGAATAAAAATTAACTAATAACAATCGATGGATAACAATCGACGATCGATCGACTTGGCTCGATTTCAATTCGAATAATTGAGAGAACAAACGATTATTCGATTGTTTATATTTGCAATTATCCACCGCTAATCAATATGCATGAATGATTCAGGCGGGACATTACCCATTATTATCTAGCTCTTGAAGAAGAGGGGATTGCAATAAAGTGGTGGTCCACATACTAAATTATTTTCTATAACTTTTGCCGATTTCGCAAAGTGATTCCTAATTAATTTTATAATGAAGTTATCTACGCGCAAAGTCTCCGCTTCGTCGTAAATAAGATACAAAAACTCGCTCTCAACGGATCTATATTCACCTAAATAAGTTCGGAGACATTTTCTCCAAATATGTTAAACCAGATAGGAAAGTCATAAGTCAGTATTGGACGGATCAAAATCTATTAGCATATTAGTTTTACGTCAGGGGTGATATGTGTGGAGTAGAATAATCTCTTTAAGCTCATAAAAGCCGATCTTACTTTTATTAATTGAATTTTGACATGATCATTAAAATATAAATATTGATCTAGATTAACGCCCAAATATCTTACTCTCGCTGACATTTTTAACTGCACATTTCCAGTACTAATACCACTGAATATCCTAAAATTTTTCCAGTTTTTTCTTAGGTCACCATTGGCTTGACTTAAGGCTGTGCTAAACAAAATTACCTCACATTTTCCATTTTCAGTTGGATTACTTACCAACTAATTTCCAGTTTATATCGGAAACTAGCTTTGTCATGGCATGCACAGTCGAGTGGTGCGGAAATCAAACTGATTTTTTGGAATCAATTGTTTTAGCTCACAAATATGCAAAATTGTCTTACTGATCTGAATCTGAAAGATTTTCCCGACATTGGAAAGAAGACTAATTGGACGACTTTTTCTCGATCGAAAAATGATACTGATCCCGAAACATGCATAAATGCACATACTTTATAGCCAGAGCCTACAGAGAGCGCCTGAGTGATAGACATTCACCATCCACAAACGCCAAAAATCTGTGCAACCAGTATCATCAATGGGGTTGCAGAGACCACCACAGGCTACCAGTCACCACCCAAAAAGAGCCATTGGTATAATGATGAATGCGTGCGCCGTAATAGTGATAGAAAATACACACACGCAAACAAGAGCAACGAGAGAAGAATATCGAGCCAGAAAAAGGGAGAGTTTAAACAGCATTTCCAGCAACCCACATCCAGTTAATGTAGAAGCCATCCCCCCGAGTTAAGAAGAGTTTGACTTAGCTATCGAAAAGCTGAAGAACAACAAGGCTACCGGCTCTGATGGTCTACCAGCATGGTGGTGTTTCAACCAAGTATGGGTGGATGAAGCCATGTCCGATGACTGAACTATCAGCTTTATATGCCCCATCTTCAAGAAAGGCGATCCTATCCACCATACTGTGTGAACGTCTGAAGCCCTTCTGTATCCAACTAACCGGCACGTACCAGTGTGGCTTCCGGCCCGGCAGATCGATAAGTAGCTCATAATTAAAGAATTAATTCTATGACCATCAACAAAAAAATTTATTTTGAGGTAATCTAACTATTTTAATTTTGTTAAAAGTTAGCTGTGATACACTCTATCAAAGGCTTGTATAAATCCGTGTAGGAAACATTCACCTGTAACCGATTCTTAAAGCTATAAAAAATATAAATACATAGTTAATAGCAAATAGTTAACAGAGCCATGTGGATTATTTAAAAATAAAATAACGCGAAAAAAAGTGTTTTTAAATTTTTTCTTTATAGCAAAAAAACCGTATTCTTAACAATACTTTTAAATAATTTGGAAATCGCAGAAAGCTTTGATATAGTCGATAGTTTTCAGCTTTCTGTGTCACCATCATATAAGAACTGCAACACACCTATGTCCACAGTTTTTGAAAGATGAGCATAATGGAGCATAGGAGACTTGCTTGGTCAAATAAAAAAAAATACTGCTTGGTCAAATAAGCCTTTCAATGAACGTCATGCTAATAAACGCTGTAGCTACACACAACACAAGGCTTCATTGGAATGAAAGCAATTGTGATAAAGGGGAAACGCAACATAAGATATCGTTGAAGTAGTAGGTTGACACGTATAAAGTGTTTCGATATTTACCCTTTTTTTATGTATCTTTTTTAGTTTCCCATAGTAATTAGTAGTTTGCATAAATCTCGAAGTGGTGCTTATTTCTGTTTCCCTCATTTATGATTTGTCCTTTATTTTAATAACTATCTACTTTTGATGGGCGTCAATAAAAAATTTCAATGTATTTTGGATTCTACCGCTAAACCGTCGTGTGAAGTATTCCGACAATCCGAGTTACATTCAAACATAAAACCATAAAGTGATTTCTTCTACAGACATACCGTAAAATGTATATAAGCTCTGAGGTTTTAATAGAATAGGAAATACTGTTGCAAGCATAATTTCAGAAAATAGGAATTAAATTCCTTTGCTAATAGTGACTTTATTATCTTTGAAATAATGACACAGTAACCATAAATTCAATTCGATTCTTTGATTTGTCTATTAAAAGAAATCATTCATTCATTCAAATGTATGAAGGAAAACGATTTTAAAACAGAACACTCATATCTTCCGTACGATGTAAAACCTCCGACGCACGATCGGAAAAAAATTAAAAAAATGTGTCAGAAACGAAACGCGTTGAGAAAAGAACATTCATTCTTCCTCCGAGAATTATATTTTGAAGTGGTCTTTCGGTGGATTATCTCGTTTTGACTCACATTAAATCTACCTATGTATGTATCTCGGAAGACACGACTTTTATTCCCATGATAATTTAGCCAGGCACAAAAAAAAACTTATAACGCAATTGCATCTTGTTAACATCAACCGTTCGATGGATTAATGTGATCTGCCTACATCAAATCCGAGATGAGACAGCTATTAAAAATACATCGCCTCAGGCGGTAACGAACTCAGTTAGCATTCGCATACAAAAAACACACAGAAATGCTACTTCAATACGTCTCAGACGGTGACGAACTGAAGTAAGATTTCAATGACTATAATAGGCATAAAGTAGAGGTTATCCTTGTTCTATTCATCAACGTGGTACTGTTGATATAAGGATATTATGTATTAATGTTTTTTAGAACATGAGCCATGTTGAGTTTTAACATTAAAAGCAATATTATGGAGTCGCTTTTAGGTACTTCGGCTTTGTAACTTGGTAGGACGGACAGATTTTAGTACTGCGACGAATTTCTGTATTTAAAACAAGAATCATTTTTTAACTCGCTCGTAAATTTAATTCCTAAACTAGGAAAATTTTGGTATGTTATTTACATTTACGTCACTTTGTAGGACTTGGCCATTTCGTGCAAATTGATCATTTATTTTGTGGATATGTTAAAATGTGAGGGTGCTCTTAGCTTTACTGTGTTGATATCCTCCGCTATATTTGATCGTACATTGATTTGCTAATGCTTCTTGGCCAGGCACATTTATGTCCCTAAAAAAAGGCAGCGGAACATCTTTGCCTAGTGCTAGATGTGCAATATCTTGGCGAACATTTTCAGTCATCGACAAGGAAGATTTAAACAAAACACCATACTTCTTCCCAACCGCAAGTAGGTGTTTGCAAAAGCGACTACCACTGCCATTTAGACAAGTGCAAAACCCAATTTCGCCGTCAACTCTCTGATGTTTTTTCATTCTAAACATTATCTATTCTAAACATTATCAATCTAAACATGCCCAGTTTCACAGTCAGAGTTTAAACTCTCGTTTTGGTTTAAACTTCCCTTTAAGTTTTTTTCGGTTTCACAGTGCTATACTTTAACAAACAATAATAACGAATTTATTTGAAAAAGAAATTATAATTTGACATTTCGAAACAAAAATTATCAAAACATAGCTTCCAAAACTGCGTTTAGTAAATCGGAAGTTTAGTTTACAGAAACTAAAGCATAGAAACTAATCGGACAAACATATCTACAATTCAGTCCTACAAATTTTGGATGAAGGTAATTCATTGCGCCGACTATAAAGAATGAAACCTTTCGACTTGGCGAGATAAGGATTAACCGCGTCTAAATTGCGGAACATGCAGGATCTTTCATTGGAAAGAAACCTGCCAAAAGTTTTTATATCATGATAAAAGAATTGCTTGAGTTATATCTTAGTTGCAGTATCTAACTGAGCACGCGCTTGCTAAGTATTCTCATAGTATCTATTAAACATTTTCACCTACCCTCGGAAAAAAAAAATTTCACGTCTCTCCCACAAGTCTTTGAAATGTTTCATAAGTTGTACGTTGGTATGCACTGCATCGTGGGACAAAGTATTTGTTAAACAATCTTTGACTTGCTCTTCGGTCTTAGAAAACATAATATTTCGAAACATATTCATGATCAATTTGCGATATTCTTTGTGAATATTGTTGTCGTTTAAACAGGGCGTACGCCATAGAGCCAAATACGCCAAATACGGAACAACGGAGACGTATTGTGTTAGGTTTTCTAGGAACATATTGTGCATAAAGTAGTAGTCACTCGAAATTGACGAATAAGATGAGGGATTCTAATGAGTTCAACTACTCTACAACTTAGAAGTCCTACTTCAGTACGTCATCGTCTGAGACATATAAGTTGCATTTCTGTGTGTTTTTCACCTTTAAATACTAACTGAGTTCGTCACCGCCTGAGGGGACGTATTGAATTCGCATTTCAATATAAGCAACCCGATCACTGCTTAGATTAGATTTCCAAAAATTATGAAAATAAAAAAATTATTTTCAGTCTAATAAGACAAATTTGATTCATTCTGACAGTTGACAAAAGACTCATTATTGAAAGACGATATTGTAAACCATTAAACATTTAGTGGTTAGATTATGATCTGAGACATATTTTTCAGTCGGCGCCGTGACCCAAGTGGGTAGTGCGTTGGACTACGGAACAAGAGGTTCGAGGTTCGATCCCCAGACAATACCTAAAATTACTTTCACGGCCCAACCTCTCGCGAGCGTCTGACAATCGCGAGAGGTTGTCATGAAAAAAGCTTCTTAAAACCAAAAATTGCCCTTCGGACACGGCATTAAACCGCAGGCCTCTTTCATTCGTGTAAATAATATAACACGCACAACACGAGTGGTTGTGAGAAGCTGGGCCCTGGGTCCCATGGACCTGTTGCGCTAAAAATTTGTATTTTTTTTTTTTTTTTTTGTATACATATTTTTGAACGTATGGACTGTATTAAGTGGAGTATATGACGCTTAGTTCGGGATTTCAAATAGACAATGATCCAAAGTATACGCAAGAAACGTATCAAAATACATACAAAACAGAGTTAATAGGCAGATAAATTTTTTCTGTTAGCTAAACTCACTTTTAGTGAATGTTGGTAAAATCATGAATAATAATTTAAAAATAAATTGTAATAACCATTTTATCATTGAAGTAAAGACATGAAAACTAAACTGCATAACTACATAATAGAAATTAACTAATAATAATATGACAAATATCCGTAAGCAAATATCAATGACGCTAAAAATATAAAGTTTTATAAAGGTTACTCACATTGAAAGGCAAATGAGTCTTCGTGCCTTTGTTTAATATTTAAATCAACATTCTTTGTAATATTCATGTATGCAGTATTTGCTTGTGCTGCTCTCAATTTCTCACATCTAGCTTCCAACGCTTTGTTTCTTGGCACAACTTCATTCTCTGGTAAAACAATAGTACATTTCTCCAGGAATTCGTACGTGTAGTGATTAGTTTTTTTTTTGAATCTAAGTCGAGCTAACAACTTTTTCAAGCAATGTAAGTCATACAAACTTAAAACAACAGTACTTTTGCCAACTTTTTCCTCTGATGTTCCCACATTTTCAATGTAATTATTTTTTTCTGCGTTCTTTTTTCCTGTAATTTTATGTAACTGGCTAAGTGATTTTAGAGCTTCTGGGAAATCTTCAGCAACATCTGAATTGAGTTCAATAAAATCCAATAATTCATTTGTTGGTAAAATCTTTACTTTTGGACTTTTAATTGTTCCTTTGGACATGATTTCTTCGGTCTATTGTAAGCCTCGTAGATCTTATCTGAAAAGGATTAACTATTTTTTTATTTAGTCTGCCAGACTATGTACATACATATTAACAGAAAATAAGATTAGTAATTATAATTCTGTAAGAAAACGTTTTAATCAAAATGCTAACAACTTTCAAATGTGACAAACAATTTAAAGATCAGCGGTTTCACTGAATCTTTTACCCTTATTGCCGACGTCGTCCACGACTGTAAAAACGACGTGAATCGGCGATCGAGGATAGTCATCCGAAATGTCAAAGAATGTGGATTGTATTACATGAACAACTAGGCGTGTCACAAGGACGGACGCTGAGTATTGACGATATTACTGACAATTCTATCATCCTCACTGACAGGGATTCCGATTCGGTGGCGATTTCTGTTATAAAATTTTTCGATTTTATGTAAAATAGTAAAGATATGAACAAGTGGGCGTAGCAGTGCGTGGATTTCAAACATGTCTACACTTGCGCTGATGCTTCTTCTAAAAAGCCCATATATAATTCATTTCTCTCCTAGCTCAAAATTTGAAAGAAAAGCTACAATCCGTCTGGAACGGATCGTATGATACCTTATCCTCCTTTCTGTGTAGCCCTTATAAAGTGGGCGTGGCCACATTGCATTTTGTACTGATATACGACGATAGCGTCGAACGTTTAAGGATATTACATGTAAAATTTGATCAAAATTGGTATTTTGATGAAAACGCCCCCAAAAAGTGGCCAAAACTATTGTATGGGTAAGTTATAGGAAATCTGAATGCCTAAATATTTGATCTTAACAAAAATTTTCGGTTTCATATAATTTAGTGAAGTTATGAAAAAGTGGGCGTGGTAGTGCGCGGATTTCAAAAATGTTTACACTTGTACACTTGTACGATGGCTGGATGCTGTAGAAATAGGGTAGGCACTGACTGGCGTCAACCTGGCGACGTCCAGTGTTGTAACTGTTACTGCGCATCAATTGTGCTTATTTTACCTCCTAGTGGTAGCCATCGGGTACTGGTTGGTGTCCATCCGGACCCGACTTGCTAAACTTATAAGCGCGAGTGTTGACCAAGAGAAAATTGCAGCACTATAAATACGACAGCGGACGAACTCTCTCGATGGAGTCAACGGTGGCGTTAAAGCTTCAAACGGAAGCACAACACTTTATCTGGGCTACTTCGACATATTCGGAGCTCAGGCCGATAAAGATTTCCAAGAATAAGTCAGGTTTTTGGAAAAGAGATGGTGGCGGATGAGCCCTTATTGGGCCAACGGCAGCGCTCATATCCCCGAAGCGGGATACTGACTTCGGTTTAAAACCGGCCCCTCGTCCTAGGGGTTTCAAAAAATGGAACTGGCCCTCCAGGTTGGGGGTTGTGCCGTCGGGGTAACTTCCTTACCACGTAAAAAAAATTTAGTTATGAGAGAGACACAAGCCTCGGATAATGGACCCCCTCATTTAATACCACGACCCGGAACGTACACGGACTATGATATAAGAGTATGCACCTGGAATGTACGTACACTGTACACTCCTGGTGCTATTCAAAAACTTGAATCTGTCCTCACGCGGTACAAGGCAGATATTACCGCGATCCAGGAGATACGATGGATAGGATCAGGTATGCAAAAACGGAAAAATTGCGACATTTATTACAGCTGCCACAAAAGACTGCACATGTTAGGATGCGGATTCGTCGTGGGAAATCGGCTACGCTCAATGATAATTGACTTTAAGCCGATCAGCGATCGCCTGGCTGTGATCCGCATCAAGGCTACATTTCAAAACATCAGCATAATATGTGCACACGCCCCTACCGACGAAGCTGAAGACTCTATCAAGGAGGAGTTTTATGACCTCCTGGACGGAGCCTACGGAGCCTGTCCGGAGTATGATGTCAAAATCATACTCGGGGACTTCAATGCCAAAATCGGTAAGGAAAACATCTTCGGCGGATTAGTTGGAAAGCACAGCCTCCACGACACGACAACAGACAACGGCTTCCGGCTAATCGATTTTGCAGCAGCTCGTAATACGGTGATAAGTAGCACTAGGTTTCCAAGACTACGAATCCACACAGCAACCTGGCGCTCTCCAGATGGTCGAACCGCCAACCAAATCGACCACGTGCTAATAGATGCGAGGCACGCATCCAACATTCTGAATGTGCAAACGTTCAGAGGGGCAAACGTCGACTCTGACCATTTTCTTGTTGCAGCTAAGTTCAGAGCTCGACTATCCAATGAGAAGAAGCTGCAGACCGCCCAGAAAAAGAAATTCAACGTTGGAAGCCTTAGCACGTCTGGAGTAGCCAGAGCCTACAGGGAGCGCCTGAGTGAGAGACTCTCCGCTGTGCATTCACCATCCACAAACGCCAACAATCTGTGGAACCAGTATCGCGACATCATCAAAGGGGTAGCAGAGACCACCATAGGCTACCAGCCACCACCCAAAAAGAGCCCTTGGTATGATGATGAATGCGTACGCCGGAAAAAGGTGACAGAAAATGCACACTTGCAAGCGCTGCAACGCAAAACAAGGGCAGCGAGAGAAGAGTATCGAACCAGAAGAAGGGAGGAGAAGAAGATACTGCGTAAGAAGAAAAGGGCCCACGCAGCCTCCCAGCTCAAGGATATCGAAGAGTCCCGCGATAGGAACAACATCCGGATGTTTTTCAGGAAAGCCAAGCAACTGGCAGCTGGCTTCAAGCCCGGAACGCAGGCTCTTCGAAACAGTGAAGGAAACCTAGTCACCGAAGCACAGGGAATAGTAGATGTATTTAAGCAGCATTTCCAGCAGCTACTTAATGGGCAGGTAGAGAGAGTGATAGGGCAAGAAGAGAACCCGCATCCAGTCAATGAAGAATCCATTCCCCCTCCTAGTTTTGAAGAGGTCGGCTCAGCTATCAAAAAGCTGAAGAACAACAAGGCCGCCGGCTCTGATGGTCTACCAGCAGAGCTTTTCAAACATGGTGGTGATGCTTTGGTGGGGTGCATGCACCAAGTCATCAACCAAGTGTGGGTGGATGAAGTCATGCCCGATGACTGGACTATCAGCTCTATATGCCCCATCTTCAAGAAAGGCGATCCTATGTCTTGTAAGAACTACCGAGGCATATCCCTGCTTAATGTCGCATATAAGATCCTATCCAACGTACTGTGTGAACGTCTGAAGCCTTTCTGCAGCACACTAATCGGCACGTACCAGTGTGGCTTCCGGCCCGGCAGATCGACGATCGACCAAATTTTCACACTAAGGCAAATCCTGGAAAAGACCAACGAATTTCAAGTCGAGACTCACCATCTCTTCATCGACTTTAAAGCCGCATATGATAGCATTCATCGTCTTGAGCTCTACAAGGCGATGGCCGAATTCGGGATCCCGGCTAAACTGATCCAGCTGTGCCGCGTGACGCTGGATAACACGCGGTGCAACGTGCAATTCGGCAACAGTTCCTCTGAACTATTCCAAACATGCACCGGATTTCGGCAAGGGGATGCGCTATCATGTGACTTCTTCAATCTTGTGCTGGAACAGATAGTGCGCAGGGCAGGTGTAAACACGGAAGGCACTATCTTCAACAAATCTGTCCAGTTGCTGGGATACGCAGACGACATCGACATCATCGGTCGCTCCCAGCGCGCCGTGTTAGAGGCTTTTACGGCAATTGAAGAAGAGGCGAAACGTGTTGGCCTTGAAGTGAATGAGGACAAAACCAAATACATGTTGTCAACAAACAAAGAAGCATCTGTCCACCGCCTAGGACAAAACGTCACTGTTGGCAACAGTAACTTCGAAGTGGTTAAGGAGTTTACCTACCTCGGAGTAAATATCAACTCCACGAATGACAACTTAGTGGAGATTCGACGAAGACTTACCCTAGGAAACCGCTGCTACTTCGGTTTGGCGAAACAAATGGGGTCAAAACTCCTAACTCGAAAGACGAAATGTATGCTCTACAAAACTTTGATCCTGCCAGTTCTGCTGTATGGAGCCGAGTGCTGGACGATAAGCAGGAAAGCAGAGCAAATACTGAACACTTTCGAAAGAAAAATTCTTCGTCGGATATTCGGTCCCGTATGCGAGGAGGGCGAATGGAGGAGAAGATATAACCGCGAACTCTATGAGCTGTACCAGGATGTGGATGTAGTCCAAAAAGCCAAAACACGTCGACTACACTGGCTCGGCCACATCGAGCGAATGGACAATAATGCTCCAGCAAAGAGGATCTTCGAATCACAGCCCCCAGGTTCGAGAAGACAAGGAAGACCGAACCTCCGTTTTAAGGATCAAGCTATCGCGGATGCCAGAGCGCTTGGTCTAGATAACTGGAAGCAGCGTGCCCGGGATCGAAGAGAGTGGAAGGCTGCTGTGTCTCAGGCAGAGACTCTTCACGGGTCGGGAGCCCGTTAAGTAAGTAAGTAAGTTACACTTGTACTGTATCTTTTTCTCAAAAGCCCAGATATTATATTTCATCTTCCTATCTCAAAATTTAAGGCCCGAAGAGTGGTGACGAAGGACGAACGGACATTACGAATATATGTACATATATACTTTATATCGATTATTTCTTTATGTTACAAACTATGTATCAAACTTAATATACCCTTAGGACAGGATATAATATGTCTTTGATAATAACGTCAGTCCTCCTGTCTCTATAATAGAAGACTTGGGTGTTTTTCTAGACACAAAACTGTTCTATATTAGCCACATTGAATTTATTTCGAATAAAGCTAATAGAGAATGGGGAATGTTAACGCGTTATGCCTGTGAATTTTCTGATCCATATGTCATAAAAATTCTATATGTATCCTTTGTCAGATCTATTTTGGAATATGCGTCAATTGTTTAGTATCCTTATACCCAATTCATATTTCTAAAATTGAAGCCAAAAGAGGTTTTTAAGATTTACCCTTAGAGGGCTTCCTTGTGTTGACGTCAACAGCTTACCCGCCTACCAATCCAGACTTAAACTAATAAGCTTGGAGTCTCTTGAAGTTAGAAGAACGGTGGCCAGAGCTATTTTCCTTCATATGTTACTTATTGAAGAGATTGATTCCCTTGAAATCCGAAGTCTACTAAATATTAAAATTCCAACTAGTGGTTTACGGAATCAAAGATTTTTCAAAATATCTCACTCACGAACCAATTCCGGCCATTCATCTTCTGTAAACGGTTATATGACGATTTATAATGCAAATGCATATTTAATTGATTTTAACTCGTCGGTGGATGTTATAAAAAAGAAATTGCTTTTAATTATTTCCCAGTCATAATTCTTATCTATTTGATTTTGTTTTTTTTTTTTTCTCAATTTATTTTGCTGCTTAATTGTTAAATTTCTTGTTCTTATTGTAATTTCTATAATATTCATTGTACTTGTATATTTACCTTTGTCTAAGAAAGGCTTAAACTTTGATGATGATAAATAAATAAATAGACAAAAGAAGGTTTCTTAAATTTTCAAATTGTAAGTTTGAGGAGTCAAATTAGTTTCACAGCTATTGAACTTGGAGTCTACCGAGTCACTGGCTGCAAGAGATTTTAAGGTATTTTATGGACTGGAGACACTCTACCTAAGACATACGAGAGGGACAAAAAACTGGTTTCTTGCAGGTCAGTGGTGACCAATCCTCTGTTATTCAGCAACCGTTGGAACTAAAGAACAACAGTATTGCCGGATTAAGGGCAATGAATCACATAGTTTGAAATGAATTTTTGTTAAGAACAACCTTAATATGTTTCTTCTGTCTAATTTCAGCGATTCCGACTTTTCCTGCGTTAGTTTGGAACGCGGCAAGAAGAAACCAGTCTGGATAACTTCTGCGTATATGACCTAAGGTGAAACGGAACCTCGACCTGCAGACAATATACGCAGAATGATCAGTCAGGACGAGAAGGAAAATTAGCTTCTCGTTATGGGTAGTAACGCTAACGCTCATCATGTTGCATGGGGCAATACCGATACTAATGTCCGAGGTGATTGTCTATTTTATCACTTATGTATGTAGGCTGAAAACACACCGGACCATAAAAAAACGTTTTATCTTGACTTCCGAAACAACAATACATTGATTCTTATGACCCAACAAACAACAAAGCAGACGAAACAAAAGACATGTCTTTAACTCGATGTGTTTCATGACTGGTTGTCGAAAACACATGGCTTTGCATTTTATATGGAATTACGAATATACCCTTCATTTTTGAGAATTATGACTACTGTTTTTTGTATTATCTTTATTTGTTTATTTCTACTATTTATTTATAATATTTTACAATTTTAAAACAAAGAATATGATGTTAGAAAGCGGAAATTAAAGAGAAATTGCTACTTATCGGTGAATAATACCTCGAAAATGCGTTCAGTTTAGAGGTCTTTTGGGAACTTCAAATGTTAATAACTTTGTTAATAATAGTTTGCGCGCAAAATAAATTTCATATTCGTGTTTAGGAGCCCACTTTACATATTTTTTTCAAATTTTTTGCGAGGTGGCCATAATGGAAAGCGGCCCTGACAAAGCAAAAAGGAATAAGAAAAATAAAACGAGTTTAGCAGAATATGACGCGAAAAAATTAAGTATTCTTTGTTATTTTTGTGTTATTACGCTTTGTTAATTTTTCTTGTCATCTCTTTTGAGAAAAAAGTACATACATACTACAAAATTTACAGCAACATTTCATTAAAGGATACAAAAATGCAATGTGGATGTGTACACTTTCTTTTGACACTCACAGTATATCCGCTGCACTTCTTGACTTGAAGGTTGACAACTATCTTTGCTATTGAATATTGGATAATGCTTAAAAGCAGACTTATCCGTGCTGAGCTGGGATGCAGTCTAACCAGGTGTACAGCGGTGTATTGTCACCACTATTCCGGTTCATGGTAGTGAATGAGATACTCCTAACATTCAATGTCATAGTCAATTACAAGTAGGTATTTCCTTGTTCAAAATGCTAAGCGCTGTGCTAGCCTCAGAAACGTCCTGGGAGGACAAGTGTAAGAATTTTTAAAATTCGCTAAGTCTCTGCAATCCATCTATGTAAGTAAATTTAAAGCCTTAAAAACTCTCACTTACGGACAGAGGTAGGGACGAACTGACATGGCTAAATTGGTTTCGCTATTGATTTTTTCTTTATTGTTTTAAAAATAATAAATATTTGAATTTTATATTATGAGCTAGATGTATGTATGTATTAAATATTAATTCGGACAAATCAATTTTTAGAACAAGTGCACCGTCATTTATCCGCAATTTTCAAACTTTGTTTTTTTCTTTCATTCTCAAGATATATAAGTTTTTACTCACACTCAAGTTGTTTACGAAACAGATTAGATACCTACAATATTATCCAACTAAATATTAAACATTTATTTAAATTACAAGAAAACTTGAACCGATTTTTCGTTTTTTACACATTTACATGTCACGAGAAAAACAAACTGGCATAAGTCAGCTGTTTTTAACTCAAGCTTTGTAATCTAGTGCCTTTTAAAAATAAATTGTACTAGAAGAAAATATACATTTTTTATGTGGGAGACAGACTACAGACTACATTGTATAATGTGCGATATTTATAATATATTTTTAAGTTTCTTTTATGCAAATTCCAATGTTGGCGAAAAGGTCTATACCATGTTCTATACCACGCGTCTGTCACCCCAATCCCACGTTAAAATCTAGTATAATACGAAACAAACCTGGGCCGAATTCCGCAGGGGTGAGTTTTGCTATGTACACAGTTTTGTTCCGATTCCGCAAGTGTGAGAGTGAGTTTTTCTGGCAGTTGGCTTGTAGATAATTGAAAAAATTTATTCACTCTGTTTTTGACTATGAGTTAAGTTGGAGAGTAGTGAAAAAAGGCAAGAGTACGATAACTTTAGGTCAAAAATTGATAACGGTTTTTTGTAGAGGGGTCAAAAGCAAGCATTTTTTACTATGGGAGGGGGGGTCTATCTCGCCCCATTTAGGAGGTAGGGGAAATTTTAGAAAAAAATGACTTAAAATGAAAAAAAAATTATTAAATAGCAACGGCAACACTTACAATGAAGTACTATACCGGGTTTTAAAACCAGAAACCTGTTCTTTAATTCTAAATTTAAAGTAAATTATTTATGTCAATTGTTTCTGAAAAATTCGCATGCAAACTCAAAATTTTGATAAAAAAAATTTAAAAAAAAGGTTTAGACCAATTTTTTTCAAAATTCTGAAATGAAGTGCTAAATTGGCTTTTTGTGGTTAATGCCTTTATCAATTCTGGATAATTGAAAAATTGAAAATTACTATTTTTGTTTTGTTTTTTGGCGGTGCTGTAAATTTCAATATTCGTCTTTATTTCAATTTATAGAAGCGAAATAAGGCTGAATTTCACAAGTTGGAATCCAACTTTTGAAAAAGGAAAAAGAAATAATTAACTTGAAATAGAAGTACGGAAAAAGAATAAACAAAACGATAAAGAGAAAAAACAAAAACAACAGTACGAATAAAGATAGAGAGAATTGAAAAGAAAGAGAGGAAGGCAACGGGAAACCACCTCTCGAGTTATTATATTTAATATATATAAATATCATTCCCTAATAATAATCATCATGAATACACAAACAAATACAATGGCCCTCAGTCCCCGGCAGACCTTAAATAGTCAGAGGGTGCTAAGAATCCCCGGTGGGTATTTAAATATATGAACATGGAATATAAGAAGCCTGTATCAAACAAGAACATTGGATAATGCCATAAAAGAGACTCAAAATAGATATTTTGGGAATAGCCGACGTACAATGGATTGGAAACGGAAGTATATCTAAAAAACGGATACACATTGTACTATGCATGCGATGACACAAACCAAAACAGATACGGGGTAGGAATTTTAATCACAGAAAAAATTAGAAAATCCGTCGCAGGAGTAGTTTACCTATGTATCTAAACGAGTAATATTAATGCAACTCAAAGCTAAGAATACTAGGATTAACATCATCCAGGTGTATGCCCCAACAGCTGACTGCAAAGATGCGGTTATTGAAGAATTCTATAATCTACTGGACCAAAGCATTAAATTAACAAAAACGAAATATATAACGCTAATAAGGGGGGACTTAAACGCAAAAGTGGGAAAAGGACGAATTGAAGACGTAGTGGGTGACTATGGTATAGGCAATAAAAATGAAAGAGGTCAAAAGTTAGTTGAATTTTGTTAACTAAATGAACTACTCATCACAAACACATGGTTCAAACAACCCCCGAGAAGGCTTTATACATGGACTTCGCCAAGATATACAGCGGAATTACTAATAAGAAACCAAATAGATTATATTATCATAAACAAAAGGTTTAGGAATATGATCAAATCAACAAAAACCTATCCAGGTGCAGACAGACCAAAATCCCATCATTGCAAAAATTAAGATTCAACTAAAAAAAGTACAAAAAAAGCCGAACCAAAAAATAATTGAACTGAGTCTTCTTAACAATCAAGAAATACAAGATCAAGTCAAAATAGAGATAAATGAAAAACTTACAAGGATGGATACAGTCCAAACTTGTGATGACCACCTACCCGGAGAAGCTGAGGATTATCTGCATATATAATATTAAAAAAAAGAACAAAAATGTATCCATGAAATAAAATAAAAACGAAAATAAAGAAATGTATATGTGGCAACACCCCACAGTACACAGATGTGGTATCACGCCATATTTCAAACAGTACACTGCACAGTCAACAGTTGTCAGATAACATTATATATTAGACAGCCTACTGTTTTCTTCAAGATTTAAAAACAGTCTTTACCGAGTATCCAAGGCGAGTATCAATTTTGTTCATTATAGAAATAAACTTAATTAAGTAAAATAAAAACGAGTCTAATTATTTTTCTTTTATGTGGTTAACCGTCACATTATTGGTGACCCCGACATACACACACACCTGACAATTGATCGCGATTTTCAATTTCAATAAATAAGTTTTATCTATTTTGCTAGAAAAACTTCGACTACCATCTCGCATTTTTTTTTTGTTTTGCACTCCTCACGCCATCACGCCTGACCCGCCGGATCAATCGCAGCCAGATTCGAACATCCACATTTACCACTCGAGTGGTCTCATATCATCAAGTGAGGTTAGAGCTCCCCCTTTTTGTGCTGAAAGACCAGCACTTTGGTTTGCTCAGTTGGAGGCTCAATTTACCATCCGTGGAATTCTAACTGAAAAACAAAAATTCTCCCGGACAGTTCCACTGATCGACAAGCGGTATGCAGCAGAGGTGGAAGACATCATCGTCAACCCCTCGGCACTCAATCAATATCAAGCGCTAAAAACGGCTATCATCTCACATTTTTCCAAGTCAAAGGAGGCAAAAATTATTCAGCTGCGTCATCTAAGATGTTTAGTCCCAGACATCGACGAAACAGTGCTTAAAACTCGCTGGCTATCCCATTTGCCAAAGGAGACACGTGCTTGCCTTGCCATTCAAAAATCAGCTACCCTCACAGAACAAGCAGACATTCTCCACGAGGTTTATTCACCACATTATTTGGCAGCAGTCGCGACGAATGATGTCAGTCAGCAAATTGCCGATTTGACTAAACAGGTGGCCGCACGTACATACATCGACACTATCCACCACACAGCCGTCACATTCCCGAATGGTAGATACCAAACGTCAAAGTAGAAACAGATCGCGAAACAGACACGTTCATCGTACACCGTCAAAAACAAATTCCATTTGCTGGTGCGAAATTCGACAAGGACGCTAAAAAGTGCCTACCTGGGTGCAACTTCCAGGAAAACTCCAACGAGAGTTGCTAGCGGCGGTAGACGACTCTCGCCCTCCTTCCTGCCGCCTCTTTGTCACAGATGCTGAAACCCAAGACAAATTTTTGATTGACACGGGATCGGACGTGTCGGTATATCCTTCTGTAATAGCTCGCAATTACAAACTGATCGCTGCGAATGGCTCGCCGATAAACACATTCGGCGCAGTCAACATCACAATCAACCTAGGCCTGCGCAGAGCTCTCACATGGCGATTCATCGTGGCCGACATCTCTGTTCCCATCATTGGAGCTGACACTTAGCTTTTATTTTTTTGTGGTGTTTACAAAAATAAACAATTCCTCCTGTCACGATATGACATTTGGTGAGGTAGGCCCATTCTCATTGGATAAAAAAAAAACATACAAAAAAGCTACAATCCGTCTCGAACGGATCGTATGATACCCTATCTCGATTATTTCTCTATGTTACAAACTACATATCAAACTTAGTATACCGTTAGGATAGGGTATAAATAGACACTCAAGTTATAGGTTGAGATATGAGCTAAATGGATAAAAGGTTGAGGTATTCAACCAAAGACCAGGAAAAGCATAATACCTTGTAGTTCATTATAGCGGCTATCCGGAATCGTCTGATGAAAGGAACCGTAGCTGGGAGCGGTGTATGGATGGCCTGAGCTCAGTGGAACTGACTGCCAAAGTCAGTAAAGAGAAAAAGAGAACTAATATACCTGATTAAAAAAAGATAACTCGAGTATCTAGGACACGTCTTTCGTAACAACAAGTACAAACTTCTGCAACTCATTTTACAAGGAAAGTTAGAAGGAAGAAGTACGGTGTGGGACAAAGACTATCATGGATGTCAAACCTTCGGGAGTGGCTCAATCTTTCTACCACAGAAATAATAGGAAGTGTCACAAAAAAACAAACAATAAAAACGATGATTTCCAACCTCCGCTGCTGAGAGGAACTTTAAGAAGAAGAAGAAGAAGTGAAGTAAGATTTTTCATGTAAATCTACAACAATATGCCACTGCCGATCACTGCCAAAAAATTCTGCAACAGGATTCAAGTGTGCATAATTTTTCAAGACTCGATTGCATGCTCAAATATTTCGTTCATCGAAGTTGGCATGTTTGCGTTTTGTGAGAGAGGAAACATACATATGTTTCTACCCAAAAAAAAAAAAAAACAAAGCAAAACCATCTCTATGGAAAGAAAATTAAAACATGTTTTTATTTCAGAACTCTGATACAACAACCACACACAATTAAAACACTTATAGGAGCTTTTATTTATTTAACTATTTCATTACCACTTCTTGCAAATTATTCATTTTCATTTAATTTATTTTGTACGATTCGTCAAACTTTCTTTTTTTTGTCCTTTGTTTTGACAGCAAATGTCACTTCACACAAGTGCCAATTTAAAAAAAAATACCAAATTTGGCAGTTGCGGATCGTTTTTTTAGAAGCAGCCCCATTAACTTTACTTCACTATTTATAAATGCCAAAAAACACGGGTATTGTATTACGTAAATCTAAATATTTTTTCGCTAAGTCCCAGATTTAACTTTGGTGGACACATAGCGCGGAAAGAGATAAACGCCTTGTGAGTATTTTATTCCATAAACGTCTTCCTCAGCTGGATGCAGTCATTTCGTAGTTCATGAAGCCTAACCTTTTTTTGGCGCCAAATGTTTACTTGTCCCGCGAACTGTCTGAATTTATTTTCTTACATGAAAGTTTACGTCGAAGATTACTGTCGGTGTTATTTTTGTTATTAACTTAATATCGAGATGGATTCAGGGTTAAATAAAGCATTTTGTGGTGTATATAACTCTTCAAGAGAAATAATAAAAAACAATCAAAGGCATTTGTTTTGCAACGTAAGTTAACTACATATTTAGTTTCATTCACTTGAGTTATTGTTATGGTTAATAGAGACTATTTTACAGATACAGTGTGATGTAATTTATAATTTTCAATTTAAATATAAAGTATTAATTGGGCTTGTACATACCTTCTTTTATAGATGCTAGATTTACTGGTGCGGACTACAAAGACAACTGGAGAAAAATATTTGAACACGGATGAATTTGTTCTATTTTGGACAACTGATATCTTGCCATTAATTTTTGATGAAGATAAAACGATACAAAAAAGTGCCATTTCAGCAATGGAAACAGTTACAAGTACGTTCAATTTCAAGACTCTTCACAGCTCCACCCACTGGAATGACATTAAAATGAAAATAGTGCAAAACTATTCAAAGGAGATATACAAATACAGAGAAGAATCGAACTCCTGCTGGTATAAGATTTGGTCTATATTGATAAGAATTTTAGACAAGGAGATAATAAAGGGAGCTTCTACAATAAATACATTTTTGTCTATAGTTGAGTTGGGATTTCGAAGTCCCGATTACAATGTACGTGCCGAGGCATTTCACTGCTGGAAAGTTTTAATAGAAATATTTGCAAATAACGATGAAATATGCTCTCCAAAACGTATTCGGCTTATTTGCATACCATTAAAATCTTCTCATTCGAAGACTACCCAAGCTGCTGCTGTTAAGTTTAAAGTTTGGTGGTATTTGATTACTAAACTAAACGTTCACATTGAACAGTACGTCGAAAGTATTTTAGAACCATTTTTAGCATTTTGCTACGGCTCGGTAAATAAAAATAGTAACTTCGTGTCCGACTTTAAAGAAATGACAATACTGTGCCTTATTTCTCTGTTAGGAAATTCAAATAAGTTGGTCAAAAATCGAATGGAACATTTCGAGATAGAAATTCTCCATGAGCCAATAATCAGTAAAAAAATTATGGATAAATACTGGAATTCATTGACCACGTATGCAGTCGAGGGCATAAAAGACTGCACTAATATAAATGGATTGGGTGGCGATTTTTCGGAACTGCTTTTGCGGTATACACTTACGAATGTAATTGCTATTGAAAATATTGAAGCCCTGTGTTCCCTACTCGATAAGCTACGAGCTTGTAGTGATAAAGTCGTAACCCACAACATACAGAAATTTGTTGCCAACTATAGTTTTGCTTCCTGCATGGCCTCTATCGATAATGATGATTTTCTTGGAAAATCTCTTAATGCGCTCTGTAAATTCATAATATCGAGTGATGCTCAGACATCAGCTAGTAGCATCGAAGAAATTGTAAAAAGTATTTTTCTGTTAAATTCAGATAGATTTAGGCATGTCCTTGATGTATTTCTTGTTGGAAGTCTAACTGAACCAAACCGACCTATTGATATTGGCATTGCAGCATGGAAATTGATTTCCAAGAGTTTAATAAAGAACTTCAGCAGATGTCATCAAAGTGAATGCGATGCAAATTTGAATATAATAACACAGTGGGTTATATGGCCCCTAAAATCCTATTCAGAGGTTCGAAGCTGTACTTTCAAAGTTTTTGACGATCAGTTTGATGTGTTGCTGCTTATGGTGGTCGAACGCCTAAACAGCGCCATTGATAAATCAACGTTCTTAAAAGAAACGTCCTTATTATTACAGGAAATGTATAACGTAAAGATAGTGCATTCTGAATTAAATGCATATTTTGCATGTTTTGTCAAAATTCTTGTTTCATCATCATTGCATATTGGACACGATGAAGCGATATTGTCAGCTACATTTAACATACTGAAAATTAATCTATCAGAGGAATATAACAAAGGTAATTTTGAACTGTCTATGAAGTGCTTGAAAGGACTTGTGACATATCTTAGAGAGAGTGGAATAGATAAGTATTTCGGGGATATTAAAGATGCCTGGTCACAAGTAATTAATAATAAAAGAAATGGCCGCATAGAAAAGGCTTGCTTCGACGACCACAGAAAGCAATTCTTAGATGATGTAAAAAAAGTTGCCACCAAAATGCAATACAATAAAATTAAAAATTATTTGGAAAATGATGATTTGTTTGTCATAATTCCAGCTGTATGGAGTCTTAATCCCGATAAGCTAACAGAAAGGCAAAAGGAGAAATTTTTCGAAAAGTCTGATATACCTGCTTTGTATAATGACATGAGTCAATCACAGGATGCTTTTATTAAACCATGGACACCGAAAAAACTTGTTATCGCTAAAGGACACGTCGAAGAAATAGTTATAGGTGAGGAAAGCCAAGTTGTAAATATATGTGAAAACTTAATTTCAAGCGATAACCGAAACAACAATAGTAAGGAAGAAATTTTTTCTAAAAAAACTGCTTCTCCAAAAAAAAATAAGCAATTAAAACCTAATAGTTTGGAGTTAGCATTGTCCAAAACTGATCCCTGCTCGGAATCAGTTACCGCAAAAAATAAAATTCAAATTCCACCAAAACCACAAGAAGAAGATAATGCTATTAATAATAACTGCCGAATAACAAGAGCTAAGGTTTCATCGCTTGAAGTTGAAGAACTGCCAAACAATAGCAATTTGGATGATTATGTAGAGCAGGTGGAGGCGATCATAAAAGATAATGTAAGTAAAATAAAATTTGTACTCATTACTGCTTATATATTTTTGTACTTTAAGAAAACCATGTTGATATCAAGAAATATTTTCTGTTGTATTACGAAAGCCTATATTTATATGAATATGTGCACATATTTAAACCCTAGCCTAAGGGTATATTAGGTTTGACAGTTTGTAACATAGAGAAATAATCGAGATGCTTTACTCTGTTTCAATTCTTAACCGTTATTCTATTATCTCCGAAGTCGCTGCTTCTTCCAATGCACCACCTTCATCAACTGCTATTCCTGCCTTCTCAACCACTACTTCTGATCCTGCAACGCACTCTGATATAGAGTTGGTTAATCCGAACGATTGGCAAACAATACAACCCAAACGTTCTACCACACGGAATAGAGTGATCGTTGGAACCCACTACAACATCTCAGTCAGTACTTGCGTATGTCTCATCAGCATTTAACATTGCCGAATCGAAGCTTAAATGCTACAAGTTGATAAGAGTTGGCACCGACGAAAGCGAACTCAAACATATCAACTTTAAGCTGGGCGTACCAGAAGATAGGATAACCAGTCTTCTTAATTCTGATGTCTGGCAAAGCGGAATTCGTGTGCGTGCATTTAAATTCCAACCAAAAAACGATATGCGCACTTTGAACATAACTGCTCAAACAGTACAACATTTACGTACTGCTGCTTTGTCGTTGCCAAATTCATTTGGATCTCTCTTTCTCTCTCTACTATCATAACGTAGGAGGAATGAGAACCAAAACAAACCAATTATTTCTCGCTGCTGATTGCTCGTATGCTGTCATTGTCTTAACCGAGACTTGGTTGCATGACAATATTTGTTCTGCTGAATTACTTACCAACGAATTTGATGTATACGGGAATTATCGATGTCGTATTCAAACTGGCTTTGACAGAGGAGGCGGTGTGATGTTGGCGGTTCGTTAATGTTATAAAAGTGTACAAGTTGCATTATCTGATTGTTCGGGTTTGATTGAACAAATTAGCGCATCTGTTGATTTTTTTGCTTCTGAAAATGCAAATCTAATTCAAATATATTTCTTTGTTTCTTATATTCCCCGTATGCAGATAATGCAATTTATAAAGCTCATATGAATAATATTTACAGTATTGTGAAAAATTTAGATTGCAAATCTTATGCCGTAGTATTGGGTGATTTCAATTTATCTGATGTTAAATGGATTTTCTCGGAAGAAGATAAACGTGTATATCCATTTAATGTTATAAAAGAGTATGAACTTCAAGTAATGGACACTATGTCGGCTATGCATTTTTGCCAAGTAAATGAAGTTTGTAACACTATCGGAAGAATTCTAGATCTAGTGTTTATAAACGAAGAACTTGAGGCTTCTGTGACCGAAGCTGATTTTCCTTTATTAAACAATAGCATTTATCATAATGCACTGCAAATTTCTTTCAATTTGTGTAATTTAAATCCATTTAGCACGGATAAATGCAATGAGAATGTAAAACTTGATTATGTTAAAGCGGACTATATTGCAATTAATAATTACTTAAACTCTTTTAATTGGCAAAACATTCTCGATTGCTGCAATTTAAATGTAGCTTTTACTATGTTTAAAAACGTTATTGATTCAACAATTTCAACTTTTGTGCCCGTGAAACGCATAACATCTGGTTTAACAAAAGTTTGTCTAGATTGAAGAATGTTATGAATAAGGTGTGTAAAAAGAGTAAGTCTTGTATATCTCTGCGTGGCGAGTTCTGTCAATTAAGAAGGGAGTATGAGTTTTTAAAGAAATTCATATATAGGCAATATATTTCTTCAATTGAGTCTAATATAAAACACGATTCTAAAAGCTTCTGGAAATTCGTTAATACTAAACGTAATTTACTTGGTATACCTTCTACTATGACTTATATCGGAGCCACTAGTGGTGACTTAAAGCATATCTGTGACATGTTTGCGTCGTTCTTTCAGTCAAATTTCGTTAACGAATTCATAGATTGTAGTGCAACATCTTCTAGGGAACCCGTTACAAGTTTAGGTTTCCTTTCTTTAACGAATGACGAAATTCTCCTTGAGTTGTCGTCTCTCGATTCGAGTGCAATCGTTGCACCTGATAATTTATCGCCTTTGTTTATTAAAGCCTGTAGAATTAGTCTCGTCCAACCTTTAAAAATTCTATTTAATATGTCTCTGAGGTGTGGTAAATTTTTAGATTGCTGGAAGCACTCATTTATAACACCCATACACAAATAGTGATCTAAAAGCTTAGTTGACAATTATAGACCTATTGCTATTGGTTGGTTTTCACTCAAGTATCTTGCTTTGGATCAAAAGTTATTTGACTAATCGTAAACAGTTCGTGAAGATAGGATCTGTGCTTTCTAATGAGATCTTAAATTCCCCAGGAGAGTCACCTGGGTCCACTCCTCTTTCTACTCTTCGTCAATGACTTGTCCTCTAGTGTTTCGAAATCCAAATGCCTATTGTATGCAGATGACTTAAAGATCTTTAGGTCTGTAAATTCTTTGTCTGATGCCTTGAAACTGCAAAATGACGTTAACGATGTAAATGAGTGGATTGTACTTCAACATTAAAAAGTGCTCGGTTATAAGTTTCAAAAGGATAAGCTCCCCTATTGTCCATGAGTACAGAATTCAGAATTCCGTATTAAAACGAGTTACTGATCATAAAGACTTGTGATTTTTGATACTGAACTAACTTTGTCATTGCATTTTGATTATATAGTTTGCAAGGCGAATCGTATGTTGGGTTTTCTGTTTCGGAATTCAAAAGATTTTCAAGACCCATATACTCTTAAATCCCTTTACATTTCTTTAGTACGTTCTATATTAGAATACTGCTGTATAGTCTGGAATCCTTATTACTGCAATGCTAAAAATCGTATTGAAAAAATTCAAAAAAGGTTTACGAAATTTGCTCTTCGCATATGTCTTGGAATGGCAATATGCCGACATACACAGCTAGATGTGCTCTAATTAATCTAAAACCTCTTGCTAAAAGAAGAATATATTATTCGGTTCTTTTTGCACATGATATAACGGCCCACATCGATCGTCCACTTTTGCTTTCGATGTTCAACGTTTATGCTCCTTCTTGCACTCTGAGGGAGCAAACATTTTTTTATGTTTCTAGACATAGTACTAACTTTGGGGAGAATGATCCCATATCTACGGCTTGCGTTTATTATAATATGTATGAGAATAAAGCTGATTTTAATGTTAGCAGAAAAATCTGTAAAATTGCGATCATGAATTCCTTATAAATATTGTAGCTAAAACAATTTATAACTACTATAAGTATGAATTATTGTCAGTAGTCTAGAATAAGTTTATACACTTGTAAGATGAATAAATAAATAAATAAATAAAGTACATATATATTCGTGATCAGCATCAATAGCGAAATCGATTGAGCGATGACCGTCCGTCCGTCCGTCTGTCCGTCCGTATGTCACCCGTTTTTGGGCCTTAAATTTTGAGCTAGGACGATGAAATTTCATATCTGGGCTTCTGAGAAAAAGACACAGTACAAGTGTAAACATTTTTGAAATCCGCCCACTGCCACGTCCACTTTTTTATATCTTCACTAAATTATGTGAAACCGAAAAATTTTGTTAAGACCAAATATTTAGGTATTCAGATTCCCTACAATTCACCCAAAAAACGGATTGTGATAAAATTTTACACGTAACATCCTCAAACGTTTGAGGTTTATTACATATTCCAAGAAAAATTAAAATTTTGGTTTGAGTCTACCAAAATTCGTAGATTGTAAAATTTCAAAAAGTGGGCGTAAAATTTTCAGAGTAAGATAAAATTACGAAAAAGTAAACGAACGTGGAATCTATGAAATTTGCCCACTTTTTAGACGTCAAATATTAAACGCGGTGGCGTAGCAGGATGAGAAAGGACCCAGGGGCATCCTTCTAGACCTAAGTCTTCTCGATATCCTCTCAATGCCAAAGAATTTGTTGCAAAAGTAAAAATAATATCAAGAAACCTCCGAAGAACCATTCAATTAAAAATTTATCCAGATTAGACAACTTGTGTTTAATGTCTCCTCTTTTGCGCTCCGGGGGACTGTCCTTCTTTGTCCACTGGTCAAACGTATATAAATACACAAGCGATTTGACAGATTTGGCAGATTTCATAAAGAAGTGTTAAGAAATTTCTGCACTAAAATTGGTAGCATACGGAAATTGTTTACTCTCTCGCGAGCGCTTTCTTCTACGAAAAACTACGAAACTTTTCGAACAGGATTTCGTGAATTTTCGTAGATTTTCGTGAAAATGCGTTGTTTTGGGTGCGTATGCGAACAGACATTATAATTTTTCACAGCACTGTGCTGTGTCACCTATAGGTTTTTTACAGGAATATAGAGCTACATTTGCTTTTCTTACGCATTGTATTAGATTGGGTTTTTAGAAGTTTCATTTTACTTTTTCTGTGAATGGGAGCCTGAAGCCATTAATCGTAAAACGGTCTATGAGGGGAACTTTGTATTCCCTCGTAAAGAGAAGTTTTGTGAGAAATGACTCTCATTCATTTTGTTGCCCCTCTTGTGAGCCGAAAGTGACCATATTCGAGGATTTCCCTGAGAATATACGTGTGTTTGCCTGAGGCTGTCATAGCATTGTCATCTGCATAAACAGTCTCTGCATCCTGTCGTTTCCAGGTGGACTAGTACCTCATTGACTACTAGATTCCAGAGATGAGTAGACAAGACACAACCTTGTAGTGTTTTTCGACTGGCGAGTCTTTTACCCTATGCACCGGCCAGATGTGTACTAATAATACTTCCTGTAAACAATTGATTGAAAACCACTTCGAGTGAAGTATCCACTTTCAGGCTTTGAAGTGTGTCCGTGATTGCCTCTGATTTGATATTATTAAAAGCTTGTTAAATGTCAAGCAAAGTCATTATAATGTATTCCTTAATTCTCAGAGATGGTTATTAAACAACCTATCCGCTGTTTTCAGCTGAAAGGAAAATAGGCGGATAGGTCGGAGATCCTTAGGTTCCATATTCGACCTTGTGTCTGTCTTAGGTATGAAGACGTCTGCAACAACTGACATGATAGCTCAAAGTCAAGGAAGATTCTGGGGAGTTGAAGGGTGTGTAACTGCGTATGGCCAGAGGATATTTTCTATAGTTTCTTTCGTTGTTTCGAAAGTGTTTCCAGTGCCCATCTGGATCAAGTAGCTGGATATTGAAAGGTTTTTGGAGAGGGTTTTACACAACGTAGAAGCTTCTGAGGACTCTTCAATGCTATCTACCTAACACTATAAGTATCCCAATCAGCTGCCTCACTAGAGGGTTTAGATAAGTTGAAAAAGGAATCTACTTTATTTTCTTAGAGCGTCATTCAGCGCCATGTCGTTACAGATTAAGAGGTTACTACTTAAGATAAAATCAAAAAGTTAGTCATCTCGGTTTAGTTGGTTTTTTTTCAGATGTTACAAACTATGTGTACAACTGAAACTACTGTACAAATATATCTATTAAAATTTTATTCATACATATGTTTGTAAGTATTTTTGTCGCGAGTTTTTGGAAAAGCGGAGGTATTAGCCAAAAGCAAGTGTTAAACACGTGGCCAAATTGAATTTTGTACTCAAATATACATAGCTATAATGTCGAACGTTTGAGGATGTTACATGTAAAATTTTATCAAAATAGGTTGTTTGATGATAACGCCCCCAAAAAGTAGGCGTGGCCAAAACTGTGCTATGGGTGAATTGTAGGTGTTTTTGCTCAAACGCGAAATTTGTGTTTAAACGACGAAAATTGAATTGGATCTCAAACTGTAGAATTGGTGAATAAAAAACGACGAGAAAAGTATAACAAGAGTATAATAGAATTTATTACCAAGAGATGTTACCACTTTGACGATCCATCAGCGAAAGAGACTGAGGCAAAGCAAAAATCTGTTAAGTTACATAATTAGATTAAATGGACTGTACAATTAACTGTTGCTTAGTTTACTCTCTTTACACATTTGATTTAAGTTTGATTCAATTAGGGTGTGTTATACAATGTTTGGCAATTTTCAAAAATGGAGAAAACAATTAAGAAATATGATTAGTTAATGTAAATAAGTTTATATAACGCAAAAATATCATGAACATTCAGCCCCCCCTGAAAGACCGCACGGACTTTCAGCTAGCGGTAGTGGGGCAACCTTAACAATGGGTCGAACATAATCGCCCAATTGAGTTCTGACTGTGACGACTCTATTCTTGTTGTCCTTGCCGGGATGGGTATGAATAATGCGACCAAGAATCCATTTCAACGGTGGTAGATTAGGTTCCTTCAGGAGAACGATGTCATCTTCCTTGATGTTTGATTGAGAGTTTTGCCATTTGGGACGCTGCTGAAGAGATGTCAAATATTCTCGATGCCATCGCTTCCAAAACCCTTTCATGAGTGCCTGTAAAAGATACCAATTAGTTTTTAAAGAAGTCGAGTTGAAAAGTTCAGGCTGCGGAACAGCTGTATATGGTTCGCCTATCATGAAGTGAGAAGGAGTCAAGGCTCACTATCAGGCGTAGACCACATTGGCCGTGAATTAAGCAAAGCTTCGATCTTCGACAGGAGCGTATACATTTCCTCATATGTTAGCTTGTTTTCACCAATAACCCTTCGGAGATGCTTCTTGACGGATTTCACCCCGGCTTCCCATAGACCTCCGAAATGAGGTGCCGAAGGGGGAATAAACCGCCAAGCTATGTTGTCTTTCGACAGATGATCAGCAACAATATCTTTCTGACTATGAAGACAGTCGTACATCTCGTCGAGTAACCTCTTCGCTCCCTGAAAGTTGGTGCCGTTGTCGCTCCAAATTTCCGACGGTTTGCCGCGACGTGCCACGAACCGATCCAGGGCCATCAGAAAAGCGTTCGACGATAAATTACCGACGAGTTCTAAATGAATGCCTTTAGTGACAAAGCAAACAAACACTGCTATGTAGGCTTTAACGAATCGAGGATTTTTTCCGCGCGACAAACGTAATGTAATCGGTCCGGCGTAGTCACAACCAACCTTACTGAATGGGCGTGAAAAACGAATTCTTTCCGCTGGAAGATTACCCATAAGCTGCGACGACGCGCCTTGTCGTTGGCGAAAACAAATAACGCATTTGTGCACTATGGTACATACTAAGTTTCTGCTCCCGAGTATGTAATAGCACTGTTTGAGTAACGCTAGCATTTGTGTCTCTCCGGCATGTAAATACTTTATATGAGTGTATAAAGCGATCAAACGAGATATCGGATGCGATTTTTCTAAAATGATTGGATGTTTTGCACAGTATGATAAGTCATATTCCTGTAAACGTCCACCAACACGAAGAACACCAACCGAATCAATGAATGGCACTAAAGAGTTTAGTTTTTGACCCTTCCGTAGTTCAGTTTTGTTTTTAAGATTTTCGATTTCGACGCGGAACATTGTAGACTGAGCACATTTTACTAAGTTTGTTTTATATCATTTGAAATTTCATGTGTTGTTAGTGAATTATAAGTACGACAATTTGCTACCGAGTGCGAATTTGAGATAAACCGATATATATAAGCTACAATACGAACAGTCTTTAACCAGCTTGAAGAGTTAATCATAAGATTTTCCAAAATGTTTTCATTTGAGGTGTTGCATACTAGTACCTGGAGTTTGGCTTTACTTCTCTCTTCGAGTTCATTACACTGAACATCATGAATACATGAATCCGATGACGGCCAGTCCTCCTTATTCTTCCAAAGCCATGACGGGCCCTTCCACCATATCTCATTCACTACTAAATGAGAAGGTGATATTCCACGGGTAGCGCTGTCGGCAGGATTGTCGGCAGATCTTACGTGATTCCAACATTCGTATGAAATTGATGACAAAATTTCCGAAGTACGATTCGCGACGAATACCGACCATTTTTTGGGTGGTGCCGACAACCAATGGAGAACAATAGATGAGTCTGTCCACGCGTAAATTTTAATATCCTTTTTCTTAAGAGAAGTTTTAAGTTTGTTAACAAGTCGAACTAAGAGAAGAGCACCACAGAGTTCCAATCGTGGTAAGGACAAAACTTTTAAAGGGGCAACCTTGCTTTTTGAAGCTACTAATGAAACGTTCACTTTACCGTCGATGTTCACACTTTTGCAATATACTACAGTCGCGTACGTATCTAATGAGGCATCACAAAACGCGTGAAATTCAAAATGTTCTTTATGAATCCATAAGATAAGGAACTTTAATGTTTTCAAGAAGATTCAATTCACTTCGAATCTTTTGCCAAGAGTCAATTAATTCTTTGGGAAGCTCATCGTCCCATTTAAGTTTAGCACGCCAAAGTTCTTGAAAGAATATCTTAATACCGACAGTTACTGTGCGAGAAATCCAATAGGGTCAAAGATACGAGACGATTCTGATAAAACGCGGCGTTTTGTATATACAGCTGAGTTGTTTAGGCGCACTTTGTATGAGAAGCAGTCTTTAGATGGACACCATTGTAGTCCTAATAATTTTATTGAGGTTGATTCTTCAAAATCAATCGGTGAGAGCTCTCTTTGATCTTCTGGTAATGAAAGCAGCAACGGCCAACAGTTGGTCGTCCACTTTCTCAAATGGAAACCAGATCCTTTAAGAAGACTGAAGAGTTCCGATTGTAGAGCAATGAGATCATCAATGCTGTCAGCTCCTGTTATGACATCGTCAACATAGAAGTCCTCGAGTACAACCTTTGAGGCCCGAGGATATGTTTCCGATGAATCCAATGCTAGCTGCTTGAGCGTACGTACGGCTAGAAAAGGTGCACAAGATGTACCGTAGGTGACTGTTAATAGCCGATAATGCTTCAAAGGAAGTTGATTGGACTCCCTCCAAATGATGCGTTGGAAGTCGACATGCATCGATAAGAAACGGTTTAAAGCGACGTGAAAAGAGTTACCAAAATCAACAACCCTGTCAGCATCTTTGAATGGAAGCTCCACAATGTATCGACCATCAGAACCTCTAGAATAAGTGGTCGAAAAATGGTCCTCAGCTTTCTGCTCAGCTATGGTTAGGGTAGGTTCTGTATGAACCTCTTCTACATGCCAAAAGCGTTCAAGATTGAATTGTTGATCAAACTCTAACTTGGTACAAAAAGATTTTACTTCGTTTTCTGAAGTAATACGAACCGAATATCCAGCAACGATCCAACCAAATATTGTTGGAATCATACTGGGCCCTTGTATATTGTCCTTAGCAGGTCCTCGAATAATGTTGAATACCCTATCAGCACCTATTAGGATGTCAACTGAACCTGGTTCATTAAAATATGGATCAGCGAGTTGAAATGATAGAAGATTGTTGCGATTAGGAACGCTTGCCAAGAAATGTGATGGTAACAGTGATGTTAACCTCGATAGAACAAAACAATCGACTTCGACGAACTCCGATGTGTAGCAAGATATCAAGCGAATTGATACTACTCCGTTTGTAGTACCTGCAGAAGTGGATGCGACTCCCTTAACTGGAATCCGACCAGGTTTACGTGGAAGTCCCAAGCGTTGAACAGTGTGTTCGGTGATAAACGAGACTTGGGATCCCGTGTCTAGTAAAAGTCTTACAGTCTGGTAAGCTCCCTGCTTGTCCTGAACCCGAGCGATAGAAGTAGGCAAAATAGCCACGGAATGATGAGTAGATTCAAGTGAGTGATTTACAATCAATTACTGACTTGTAGAGTCCTCAAACGACGACGAATTAGTTGAGGGATTAACATTACTCTTAATTGACCCTCTCAATTGAATAGTTGACCTGACTTCAATAGGATGCACTAGCGAATGATGTTTCGATTTACAGCTCCTACAGCGAAACAGTGATTTACACTTATTTGCCACATGACCTTGCCGAAGGCAATTAAAGCATAAAGATCGTTCCTTAACAAATTTTCGTCGGTCTTCAACATTAAGAAGACCGAAAGCTTCACAATTGATTAGCATGTGATTTGAATTGCATTTTGGACAAACTGGGCCTTGTTCAACAAAATGCGTTCTAATCGCTCCTTGGTTTTTAGTACGTGTGTGCACAGAGCGAGACAGGGAAGAACAGGATTCCAAAGAATCACACCGAGTATGGAGAAAATCAATCAGCTCGCCAATAGTTGAATCATCTCTTGTGCCTACCTCTTCTGCCCATGCCTGTTTAGAGTCATAGTCGACCTTTTGCAGCAGAAGATAAATGAGCCATGGGTCACGACCTGTAGAATCTAACGCGTTTAAACCACGAATTACCTCATCAGCTCCGTCAGTTATTTTTCGGAGTGTTTGAGTGGTTCCCGAAGATGTTGGTAGAGAAAGATATGGCTGCACGAAAGATTGCACTATCAAATGTTTCCTATCATAGCGCTTTTCGAGCCTATCCCAAGCCTCTACGTAATTGGTTTCCGAACTGCACATGTGTTTAATTAGATTAGAAGCATCACCACGTAAAAATTACCTTAGGTAATGAAACTTTTGAGAACAGCTCAACGATGGATTGCTTTCCACAGATCCAAGAAATAAGTCTCTGAAAGCCGGCCAATCTTTGTAATCGCCAGAAAAACTAGGTATTGACAATTTTGGTAATTTTATTAAATTAGGGTGGGATGTTTGCGTAGTACCTACACCAGAATGATCTGCGCTCATATCAAAACCCAAAGACTTTGGATTTTCGGCGAGTTTGCGCTTCCGAATCGCTTCGGTCAAAATAGAATGAGCCGCAAAGTACTTTGCTTCATATTCAATGTACTCAGGCTCAGGGTCAGAATAATCAGCTTCTCCGGAAAATTCATAAAGATCGTTTTCCGAAATCTGTCCACGCTTCATCAAGTTTGGTTAAACGATTTTCGATCATGGAAAGAGCGACCGATTGATTAATTGATTCCGCAAATGCTACCGTCCGCGTGATACAACCCTTAGCGCGACCACGTTTTTGCTTGATGGTGTTCATTGCCTTAGCAGCCATTATAATTTAAAGAACTATGAGGAAAATACCGTAACCTTTTCTACTGCAGCACTCCGATCACGAAATCACACATGCAATGATGAATTATATAAGTATAATTTTAATATATGTCTATATTCCACAGGTGAATTTATTAACAAAAATTTCCCACATCCATACATACATATGTATACGAATATGTATGCTCTTACCCGCGGAGTCTGCCTCAACACGAGGAGCACAATTATCACATGCACATAAGTTATTTGTCCATATGACAAAAACTCTGTTCTAACAGAATTTGATTAATTAATCACAATTTAATTAAAAAGTTCAATAATCCGCACAAGAAGGACCAAAATGTTTTTGCTCAAACGCGAAATTTGTGTTTAAACGACGAAAATTGAATTGGATCTCAAACTGTAGAATTGGTGAATAAAAAACGACGAGAAAAGTATAACAAGAGTATAATAGAATTTATTACCAAGAGATGTTACCACTTTGACGATCCATCAGCGAAAGAGACTGAGGCAAAGCAAAAATCTGTTAAGTTACATAATTAGATTAAATGGACTGTACAATTAACTGTTGCTTAGTTTACTCTCTTTACTCATTACACGTTTGATTTAAGTTTGATTCGATTAGGGTGTGTTATACAATGTTTGGCAATTTTCAAAAATGGAGAAAACAATTAAGAAATATGATTAGTTAATGTAAATAAGTTTATGTAACGCAAAAATATCATGAACAGTAGGGAATCTAATACCCAAATATTTGGTCTTAACAAAAATTTTCGGTTTCATATAATTTAGTGAAATTATAAAAAAGTAGGCGTGGCAGTGGGCGGATGTAAAAAACTTTTACACTTGTACTGTATCTCTTTCCTGGAAGCCCAGATATGGAATTTCAGCGTCCTAGTTAAAAATTTAAGGCCCAAAAATCGGTTTTGTGATGAAAACGCCCCCAAAAAGTGGGTGTGGCCAAAACTTTTGTATGGGTGGATTGTAGGGAATCTGAATGCCTAAATATTTGGTCTTAACAAAATTTTTCGGTTTCATATAATTTAGTGAAGTTATGAAAAAGTGGGCGTGGCAGTGGGCGGATTTAAAAAATTTTTACACTTGTACTGTATCTTTTTCTCAGAAGCGCAGATATGAAATTTCATGGTCCTAGCTCAAAATTTAAGGCCCAAAAAGCGATGACATACGAACGGACGGACGGACGGACGGACGGTCATCGCTCAATCGATTTCGCTATTGATGCTGATCACGAATATATATACTTTATAGGGTCTATCTCGATTATTTCTCTATGTTACAAACTATGTGTCAAACCTAATATACCCTTAGGATAGGGTATAAACATTGATTTTTATATAGTATAAATAATTCTAATATTATATTTTATTATAATAATAAATATATTTTTAGTCATCTCCTCCGGATCGCAAGCAAACAAATAACAATACAAGTCCCGTGCTTAAGCCGAAAACAACCCACTTAACAGGCAGAGGAGCACAACTTATTAATATGATTAGGAATAAGAAACATGAGAATTTTCATTCAAAACAGATGGAAACAAGCACACCTTTGACTAAAATGGAACCAAATCGGGAAAAACTAGAAACATGCCTGAATTGGTCTAGTACCGAAAGCGAATCCAAGCCTAGTCCTATGAATTTGTTAGTTTTCTCAAAAACATTACCATCTCCTTGCGCTAGTCCGTCTGCAAGTATTTTGAAAAGAAAACACTTGAACGAAAGTATGGACGATGTTTTCGATGCCCAAGCAAATAAGCGAAAACGTGTTAGCTTCCATGACCCACCTGTATCAGTCACAAAAGAATACCTTAAAGATGAGGAAAGCAAGAATAATTCAAAACGGTATTTACATATTATTTTAAAATAAGAATAGAAATATAATGCAATTTTTTTTTTATATAAATCTAGCTGTCTATTATTAGACCAAGAACTTAAAGGAACAACGAAACATTTACTGAGAAGGAGTGCCAAAATCGAAAATCAATCCCAAATCGAACATTTCCCTGAAATATCTAGCTTGAGTGGAACTCCTATAAGAAAAATTAAATTAACCAGTGGCGACGACAACAGTGCCAAAAATACTGGTGAACTTGGAACTTCAAAACCATCATTCCCTTTCCTGTTTAGAACTGAGGGAGACCTTTTAAATTATATTGTTAATCAGTTCTCTATTGAAGATATATGCGGGAAATATTTATCTAATGACACATCGGATAAAGCCGGAGTTAATTTAAGTAAATTCATATCGACTTACATGAACGTAAGCCCGAAATTTAGATCAACGATATTGGAAACACTATCAGAAAAACATCCGAAAGAATTTTTGGACTATGCGATTCAAGAAAATTTATCATCGGTAGTTTGTGATCGTCTTAACTCAAATTCTATAATTGATTATATATGTAGTAAATCACAGATAAATATTGCATGCAGAACTAGACTATATCAAGAAATGCAAGATATTTTGAATCATGAAAAATTTTCTGAAGAAAAATGTGAATTCATCCAAAAGGCAATAACAGCGAAAAGTATGTCGGACCAGCAGTTATTAAATTTAATTGAAATGCTGTTTGAAAGTAAACGCAAACACCAAAGAGCGGTATCGGAATCGGCAATTGATTCATCTTCTACTTTATAAATAAAAATGTATTTGATTTATATTTTTGAAATAAACCGTTGATTTTTTTAAATTTACTTTAATTTACTTTAGCGTCTAATAAGGATTATTACAGTCACCGACTAAGATCAAAGCGTGCAACATTCACCCCAATTCTTCAAGTCGAATGTCCAGTCGTATTTTCTCTCGTATTAAGAATCGCATCAAAATTAAATTCCTATTCGATTTGTATGCGATGCATACGACATTTTATTAAAAAACTAAGTGTATTCTTGCAGTTATGCCAACGTGTGTTCGTGTACATAGGAATTTGCTCATAAAGTACAATTTTATAATATGTAACTTAATACGACTGTGGTCAGATTCGAGTGTCGTATACGAGTTGAAGAATTGGGGTGATTGATAGTTTTCTTGTTTTTTTTCGTCAGTACTTTATCCCGCTATTTTGACATACGAAATACCTTTCCATCCATCTTTTTACTTGCATCTGTACCTATAGGGCAAGTATGTATTGGTTTCGTGAAAAATTTCTTGAGATTTTAATTAAACTTGACATTACTATGTCAACAACAAAGTGGGTTCGACAATTCCATCTGTCTGTCGGTCTGTGTATTTTCGAATGGAGTCTAAACGGCTGGACGGATTTGCTTAAAATCTGTATCTAGAGTCTGTGGGATGATCCCTAGAATCGAAATTGGGACTTTCGTTCTTACCTTAAAATTGAGAGTAGTGGGTATGATAAATGTAAAAATACGACGCACCAAGTTTTGGAACACCAACTTTTCAAAAATTTAACTTTAAAAATTTTTAATTGAAATCGAAAAACAATTGTTTAAACGAAATGAAATGAACACCATATATGGCAACGCCCACTTTTTGAGAGCGTTTTTAGGAAAAAAAAAATTATGTGAAATATCTCAGATAGCATCAGTTCAAATGATATCAATTCCATTAAAAGTGTGTAATATCACGCCCACTTTATTAAGCTTCATGTGTAAGAACAAGACTTGAATTTCGGTGGTTATAAGATTGTAAACTTGTAGAATTAAGATGCAAGTACGTACGACCTTGTCGTGCACTTTATTTCCCTTTAGTACGCGGAAAAGAGGAAGATATGTATGTATCATACGTATAGATATACGTATGTATGTATGCCAGGTTTTATGAAAAGAGATGGTGGCGAATGAGCCCTTATTGGGCCAACGGCAGCGCTCACATCCCCGAAGCGGGCTACTGACATCGGTTTAAAACCGGCCCCTCGTCCTAGGGGTTTCAAAAAATGGAACTGGCCCTCCAGGTTGGGGGTTGTGCCGTCGGGGTAACTTCCTTACCACGTAAAAAAACACTAGTTATGAGAGAGACACAAGCCTCGGATTATGGACCCCCTCATTTAATACCACGACCCGGAACGTACTCGGACTATGATATAAGAGTATGCACCTGGAATGTACGTACACTGTACACTCCTGGTGCTATTCAAAAACTTGAATCTGTCCTCACGCGGTACAAGGCAGATATTACCGCGATCCAGGAGATACGATGGATAGGATCAGGTATGCAAAAACGAAAAGATTGCGACATTTATTACAGCTGTCACAAAAGACTGCACATGTTAGGATGCGGATTCGTCGTGGGAAATCGGCTACGCTCAATGATAATTGACTTTAAGCCGATCAGCGATCGCCTGGCTGTGATCCGCATCAAGGCTACATTTCAAAACATCAGCATAATATGTGCACACGCCCCTACCGACGAAGCTGAAGACTCTATCAAGGAGGAGTTTTATGACCTCCTGGACAGAGCCTACGGAGCCTGTCCGGAGTATGATGTCAAAGTCATACTAGGGAACTTCAATGCCAAAATCGGTAAGGAAAACATCTTCGGCGGATTAGTTGGAAAGCACAGCCTCCACGAAACGACAACAGACAACGGCTTCCGGCTAATCGATTTTGCAGCAGCTCGTAATACGGTGATAAGTAGCACTGGGTTTCCAAGACTACGAATCCACACAGCAACCTGGCGCTCTCCAGATGGTCGAACCGCCAACCAAATCGACCACGTGCTAATAGATGCGAGGCACGCATCCAACATTCTGAATGTGCAAACTTTCAGAATGGCAAACGTCGACTCTGACCATTTTCTTGTTGCAGCTAAATTCAGAGCTCGACTATTCAACGAGAAGAAGCTGCAAGCCGCCCAGAAAAAGAAATTCAAAGTTGGAAGCCTTAGCACGACTGGAGTAGCCAGAGTCTACAGAGAGCGCCTGAGTGAGAGACTCTCCGCTGTGCATTCACCATCCACAAACGCCAACAATCTGTAGAACCAGTATCGCGACATCATCAAAGGGGTAGCAGAGACCACCATAGGCTACCAGCCGCCACCCAAAAAGAGCCCTTGGTGTGATGATGAATGCGTGCGTCGGAAAAAGGTGACAGAAAATGCACATATGCAAGCGCTGCAGCGCAAAACAAGGGCAGCGAGGGAAGAGTATCGAACCAGAAGAAGAGAGGAGAATTAGATCCTGCGTAAGAAGAAAAGGGCCCACGCAGCCTCCCAGCTCAAGGATATCGAAGAGTCCCGCGATAGGAACAACATCCGGATTTTTTTCAGGAAAGCCAAGCAACTGGCAGCTGACTTCAAGCCCGGAACGCAGGCCCTTCGAAACAGTGAAGGAAACCTAGTCACCGAAGCACAGGTAATAGTAGATGTTTTTAAGCAGCATTTCCAGCAGCTACTTAATGGGCATCAGGTGGAGAGAGTGATATGGCAAGAAGAGAACCCGCATCCAGTCAATGAAGAATCCATCCCCCTCATAGTTTTGAAGAGGTCGGCTCAGCTATCAAAAAGCTGAAGAACAACAAGGCCACTGGCTCTGATGGTCTACCAGCAGAGCTTTTCAAACATGGTGGTGATGCTTTGGTAGGGTGCATGCACCAAGTCATCAACCAAGTATGGGTGGATGAAGTCATGCCCGATGACTGGACTATCAGCTCTATATGCCCCATCTTCAAGGAATTTGATCCTATGTCTTGTAAGAACTACCGAGGCATATCCCTGCTTAATGTCGCATATAAGATCCTATCCAACGTATTGTGTGAACGTCTGAAGCCTTTCTGCAGCACACTAATCGGCACGTACCAGTGTGGCTTCCGGCCCGGCAGATCGACGATCGACCAAATTTTCACACTAAGGCAGATCCTGGAAAAGACCAACGAATTTCAAGTCGAGACTCACCATCTCTTCATCGACTTTAAAGCCGCATATGATAGTATTCATCGCCTTGAGCTCTGCAAGGCCACCGCCTAGGATACAACGTCATTGTTGGCAACAGTAACTTCGAAGTGGTTGAGGAGTTTACCTACCTCGGAGTAAACATCAACTCCACGAATGATACCTTAGTGGAGATTCGGCGAAGACTTACCCTAGGAAACCGTTGCTACTTCGGTTTGGCGAAAGAAATGGGGTCAAAACTCCTAACTCGGAAGACGAAATGTATGCTCTACAAGACTTTGATCCTGCCAGTTCTGCTGTATGGAGCCGAGTGCTGGACGATAAGCAGGAAAGCAGAGCAAATACTGAACACTTTCGAAAGAAAAATTCTTCGTCGGATATTCGGTCCCGTATGCGAGGAGGGCGAATGGAGGAGAAGATATAACCGCGAACTCTATGAGCTGTACCAAGATGTGGATGTGGTCCAAAAAGCCAAAACACGTCGACTACACTGGCTCGGCCACATCGAGCGAATGGACAATAATGCTCCAGTAAAGAGGTTCTTCGAATCACAGCCCCCAGGTTCGAGACGATAAGGAAGACCGAACCTCCGTTTTAAGGACCAAGCTATCCCGGATGCCAGAGCGCTTGGTCTAGACAACTGGAAGCAGCGTGCAAGAGATCGAAGAGTGTGGAAGGCTGCCTTGTCTCAGGCAGCGACTCTTTACGGGTCGGGAGCCCGTTAAGAAAGTAAGTAAGTATGTATGTATGTATCATACGTATATCATGTTATCAATGTATCATCAATGCATTAAAATGTATCATGTATTTCGTAGATACCTCCAGTACGGAGATCAGCAACCATTTGTAAATGGAAACTCGAAATATGACAGCGCATTACGTTCCTGAAAGCATTGTAAATGAATACAGTGCGCAAACAAGAGCAAACAACGCATCGTGAACTAACACGATGCAAATGGTATTTTTTATTGCTACCCTTTTCGAATTAGCTTTAAAATATATTTCGTGAATATTTAGTTGTCACCAGCACCACAATTGTTTAGGAAATGATTAATTATCTGAGTTGCAATTAATTCATTACACATTGTTCCAAATTTCCGAAAAATAAATTGTGGACATCGCATAACTTTCCTAAACGTCACAATTCACAACGCAACAGAATGCGCATCGCATACTGAAAGTATCGTGTGTTTGCAGCATTTGGAACTCAAAATTGACTAACATGTCAGGAGACAGTTCAGTATATCTCACTCAAAAGTGAAACCACTCTCTGCATCATTCTGGTGAATGTAAGATTGTTGCGCTTGATATTTCAAAGGCATTTGACAGAGTTTGGCATCAAGCTCTTTGTCGAAAATGCGTGCATTTGTTATCGATGAATCTCTTCTTCAATGGATTAGAAACTACCTTTCGGAACGTTCAATTCAAGTGGTTTTGAACGGTTTCAAATCTGCTATCCACTATATAAATGCTGGTTTTCCCCAAGGCTCCGTTTTGTCTCCGACTCTCTTTCTTATATTCATAAATGATCTCTTGTCTGCTACTTCTAATCCAATACATTTCTTCGCTGACGACAGTACCCTCAGCTTCTCATATTCGGTCCCAGACTCACGTCACTGCTCTTCGGCCGTAGAACTGGAGCGACAGCTCATTAAATTCCGATCTTGACAGTATAATTAAATGGGGTATAAATAACAGAGTGGAATTTGATGTTTCGAAAACCCAATGCTGTCAGCTGTTGGTCAAGCGTAACCTAAACCCTTTGCCATTATCAATGGGCGCGTTCCATATTCTAGGCCTACTTTTTGAGGTAAGGCCTAACATATGGAACGGCAAATTGACTAAAAAAGTAGGTGACATTTCATGTGCTATAACTATCATTCCACTTCCCGTTTTTACTTTCGATAAATTATGGACTGTGGTTTTCAAAGCATTTTAGTGATAACTTTATTTGTATAGAATGAATGCTTAAGTGCGAAAAATCGGCAACAAAGAAAACAAGGTTTCTTTATTTTTTTAAAAGAATTTCGACTCCACTTAAAACCTTAGACTTGCCTTTTAATGTAAAAAAAAAAAGACATTTCACGCATTAAACCATTGATCATATCCTCTGGTTGCCTCGAATCGTAGATCACTTCAACGTAATTCACTTGAAATTTAATTATTTTATTTATCGTATATCATCCATTCAATTTATAAAGCATAGCGGAACAATAAATGAAATACTAATCTCCCAGCTGTTTTTAAGATGACTTAAAATGTAGGGAGAATTTTGTTACCTTCAAATCCAGTCCACTACCTCAAAAAAAAAATCCCTTACTTACAGTCAAATCTGAATAGACCTTTTCGCCGTTTGACCTTAAAGCTGTCACAGAATTTTGGTGGCCAAACGAAGGGCGAAATTCGGCGAAATCGTATGAAATATCTATTAAAAGTGGACAGAATTGTTTAATGTGCGATATTTGTTATATATTTTGAAGTTGAAGCCAGTTCCGAGACCAGGGCATTAACAGATGAAGTGCCGCACGCTACAAATTTCGGCAGTGGTGCTGGTGCGATTCCTAAAGGGACTCAGGGGGAAACAGGAAACCCAGGCAAATCCATGACCAACCGGAAACAACAGTATAAATGGGTCATGGATACAGTGAAACATTTTTTACGCAATAACACAGTAGTAGCATGTAGATCGGAAAATTTCTACCGTATTCAAATTCGCAATGTGCAGCAAAATTGGGATAAAGTAACGATGATATACCGAAGCTTGGACGACGAGCTAACACATGAAGACATCAAGGAGTACTTTAGTATGCAGGAGCAGGTTACAGCAGCATTATTGAAGATTCATGAGCACTTGGAAAGCTTAACTCAGACGTTACGAACCCAACCAACAACGATAAAGATGCCGAAGGTAGAGTTGCCAAAGTTCGATGGTAATTACCTTAAATGGCAACAATTTACTGATCTATATACGGAAATGATCCATAATCAAGAGATGTCTAACGGGCAAAAAATGTGGTTCCTAAAGTCGAGCCTAACTGGAGACGCCGAAAAATTGATACACAATTTATCTGCAGCAGGTGCCAACTACGCTGCAGCATGGAAAATAATAACCGAGCGATACGAGAACCCTCGGCTGTTAGTTTCTTCATGGCTGTGTAAATTATTATCGCATCCAAATGCACAAGCTGAAAATGCTAGATCAATACGAAGCTTACATGATACTATACAGGAGTGTTTACAGGGATTGCAGGGATTGAAGGTAGATACAAGCAGTTGGGACCCAATATTGCTACATCTTTTCCTCAAAAAATTGGACAAAGATGTATAAACAATCACTGGATCATCCAAGACAGCTGCCATCATTTAAAAGGTTTCTTGAGTTTTTGGAAAATCGTTTCCAATCGCTGGAGGCGTTGGCGACTAAGGATAAATTGGAAGGTAGCAGAGCAAACAAACCGGTCTTTAAGACATTATCAGCAGCGACATCTCATCAGATCGTTTGCCCGTCTTGCAAGGGTAATCATCCGCTTTACAAGTGCCAGCATTTCTTAGATCTACCTATTGCAAAACGGTGGAACCTTGTCAAGCAGGGCAATCTTTGTAGCAATTGCTTGAGATCGGGGCATTTTGCAACGAACTGTAGTTCTCACAACTGTTCAAAATGCCAGCGACGACATAATACACTACTGCACCTGGAGGCAGACACAACCCGCATACAAAAAAATCTAACCGTAGCCAAGGTCGGGGCATCCATACCAATGCCATCAAAAAGGATGATTCTGGTACTGCGGTGAGTGCATTATTAGACAGTCATCGACGCTCCTTCATGCTGCTGGGAACCGCAAGGGTTCAGATAATAGGATCTAACCAGGAAATTTTGGATTGCCGAGCGCTATTGGATTCAGGTTCTCAGATCAACCTCATCAGCCGAAGATTGGTTAAGGCACTGAACCTGACGCCAGAAGATGACTCCCTTGTCATAGAAGGAGTAGGCCAAGGAAAGCGAGAATCGACGCAACGAGCAAATGTTAGGCTACGATCGAACACAACCAATAACTCTTCGAGGGTTGAAGCATTTGTGCTCAAGGAAATTATTTCACCTCAACCTGCTCAGCCATTAAAGGTCGCATCATGGAAAATCCCAGGGAATATTAAGCTCGCAGATCCCGGGTTTAATCGACCTGATAAAATAGACTTACTATTAGGTGCCGAATTCTATTACGAGCTGCTGGCGGTCGGTCAGATTAAGCTTGGATACGGTTTACCAAAATTACAAAACACCCTGCTCGGTTGGATAATATCTGGTAAGGTTGAGATATCTGACACTACAACAGCCACGTGTGGAATATGCACGGAAGATGGACCACTGAACGCCATCATCGAAAAATTCTGGCGGCTGGAGGAAATGGCAGAAGACACTACCAACTTAATATCAGCCGAAGAAAAATGCACAAGACATTTTGACAAAACATACCAGCGGGAAGGAAATAATGGAAGATTCATAGTAAGCTTACCTTTTGGACGCCAACCGTCAGAGTTAGGTAACTCACGGGAATTAGCCGAACGACGATTTTTTACATTGGAGAGAAAATTAAGTAAGGATAATCAACTAAAAACCCTATACGTCAACTTTATGGAAGAGTATCTTCAATTGGGACACATGACCGAAAAAAACCTAAGCAACATAAGGTCGCCTCACTACTTCCTACCTCATCATGGAGTACTCAAACCTGATAGTAGTACGACTAAATTAAGAGTTGTCAGCAAACCTTTCATTAAAGGACTTACTACTAGCAGGTCCAACAATTCAGGACGATATTTTTTCACTACTACTACGCTTTCGAACACCACGTTCTGTGTTTACCGTCGATATCGAGAAAATGTATCGACAAATCATGGTGAAGGAAGAAGATCGCAAGTCGATAATATTTTGGCGAAAGGCAAAGGATGAAAGTCTAAAGTGTTATCAACTCAATACGGTGACATATGGTACCACTTCCGCCCCCTACTTGGCCACGCGCTGCCTGAAACAATTAGCTATGGACAACGCACATCGATATCCATTGGGAGCTAAGATCTTGGAAAACGACTTCTACATGGACGACGTCATGTCCGGCTCTAACAGCTTGTCGGAAGCCCTGGAAATGCAAAAACAACTGGAACATATTTTACAATCAGCAGGGTTCAGCCTTCGGAAATGGTGCAGTAATACCCCACAACTTCTGAAGAATATTCCAGCGATTAATCAAGCGATGCAATCCGACGTCCAAGATAAAGACTCATTTACACTAAAAACCTTGGGACTCATTTGGAATCCACAAACAGACGAATTTTTCATCAATTCCCGACTACAACTTAATAATCGAATCACAAAAAGAATCGTTTTATCCGAGATTGCACATATCTAGGATCCATTAGGTATAGCCAACCCAATAACGATTACTGCAAAGATATTCATTCAACAGACTAAAACTAAAACTAAAGCTGGATTGGGACGCCGCTCTACCGATGGAATTATATAAAGGATATAAAAATTCCGAAACATTTTTTCTCAAACAAGGTTACAAAGAAAATGCAATTACACGCCTTTGCCGATGCTTCTGGGAAAGCTTTTAGAGCCGCCGTTTACATCAGGTCAATCCAGCTGGACAAAACGATCAAGGTTCAGCTACTCTGCTCTAAGTCCAGAGTAGCACCAATTAAACGCGGATCGAACGAGGAAATCATTACTGGCACAACTATACCACGCTTGCAACTATGCGCCGCAAAATTAGCTACGGAGCTAGAGAACTAGAAACCTACTTTTGGACGGACTCAGAGATCGTGTTAGCTTGGATAAATGGCGATGCATCCAATTACCATAGCTTTATAGCAAATCGAATACGATCGATCAGAAGCAAGACTACTCCCCAGCAGTGGTGGCACGTACCGACTAAGCAGAATCCCGCTGATATCGTTTCAAGAGGAATATCTGCTTCTAAACTAAGCCCCTGTACGATGTGGTTTCATGGGCCTCTATATCTCTATGGTCCGGAGAATAGCTGGCCAGGAAATTTTAAGGAAAGGACTACGGACTAAGGACTATGGAGAAAAAGATATCCAAAATAGTGCTCACAATAACATGTGAATCGATCATCATAACTCATTTGGACGATTACGGCGAGTTATAGCCTATATAGCGCGATTCATCTATAATTGCAAGCACAAGGATCGAAGTCAACGATTTACTGAGCATCTTTCTCCAAGGGAACGAGACCATGCCACTCAGATAATATTGAAGGAGGTGCAGCATCAGGTGTGGAAGGAAGAACTCAATCAGCCATCCAACGGAAAATATGTAAGCAGTCAAAGTCCGTTGAGTAGTCTATCCCCATTTTTAGACGGGGAAGGAATCCTTCGGGTTGGAGGACGGCTAGAAGCAGCTGAACTTGATTACAATGCCAAGCACCACATCGTACTACCATATAACCATGATCTCAGTAAGCTTCTAATGCTGGAGATTTATCTGAAAAATCTGCACGTCGGTCCACAAGGTTTACTGGTAACTGTGCGACAGAAATACTGGCCCATCAAAGGAAAAACGATGGCAAGGTCAGTGGTTCAGAAATGCATTCGCTGTGCCAGAGCAAGACCCAAACTGATGACACAAATAATGGGAAATTTACCGACAGCCCGTGTCCAACCTGCCAGACCCTTCGTGAACGCAGGAGTAGATTTTTTCGGACCAGTGTGGATTCACTTTAAGATCAGAGGACAGCAGCCCCCTAAGGCATACGTTGCAGTATTCTGCTGTTTTGCAACCAAGGCCACACACTTTGAAGTAGTTGCAGACGGAAGGTGGGAAAATTGCAGAAATCTCTATTGTGACAATGCGACAAACTTTGTTGGAGCAAGAAACCAACTTAAGGAAATAAAGCCGTCACTGCATTCGCCTTCATCAAGAGAAAAAATAACATCGTTCTGCACGGATAAAAACATAGAGTTTCATTTCATTCCACCTAGGGCTCCCTATTTTGGTGGTCCGTGGGAGGCTGCAGTTAAATCAGCTAAGCATTTTCTTAAACGCAATCTTCTTTCTTCAAACCTAACCTACGAGGAACTTGAAACGTTGATGATAGAGATAGAAGCAATTCTTAATTCAAGACCTCTGACTACGATATCATCAGATCCCAACGACCTAACAGCTCTGACTCCGGGACATTTTCTGATTGGGTAACCACTAACATCCACAATTGACCCGCGAGCCGAAAATGTGAGGATCAGTCTCAGTAACAGATAGAAAACAATCACCGCAATTAAGGTACAGTTTTGGGAACGCTGGTCGCATGAATACCTCAATGAGCTTCAACATCGGTACAAATGGAAATAGAGACAGAATGACATCATACCTGGAATGTTTGTACTTATAAAGGAAGATAACTTGCCACCGATGCAATGGCAAATGGGTAGAATAGTAAGCTGCATCAGAGGAAACGACAAGTTGGTGCGAGTGGTGGAGGTGAGAACCGACAGTGGTATTCCGACAGTACACAAGCTTGCGCCACTACCAGTGGACATGGATTTAACCTCAATAGAAAACAACCAACAAGCAGCAGCGATTCAAGAAGGGGATTAAACGAAGAGGAGTTACCTAGAAAAAGATTAAGGCGGTCACTAGGTTCAACTATAGCAACGATACTCTTGACTCTACTTATGCTTCCAATGAGCAAGGGATTTTCTGTTCAACTAGAACTATTCAGCACTCATCCAGGAATTTATTTCGAAAACATAGGAGCAGCAAGCATATGGACTAGTGAGTGGAATATTGTTGCATACTATGACTCAAATACAACATTTGGGAGAGGAACTCAAAAGGAGTAATATAATAAATTTCGAGGGAAACGTGGCAAATGCACTATTTGGATTACTAGACTCAGAATACGCAGACAAATTATCCAAAACTATTGACGGGATACAAGAAAATGAAGAATTGTTACTAAGTCACATCAAAAACCAGACATCCTTCATCGCAATTACCATAAATATCCTGAACCGCAACCAAGAGGCAGTAGTAAACCAATTTAATGCTATCTCATCTCACATGAACGAATTAACCAAACAAACGAACAATATATCTCGGGAGCTGTATCATGAAGAGCTATCACAAGGGTTTATATCACTTGCAATACAAACCCTCACCACTATATCAAATTTTCAACGCATTCAAAGCTCCTTGTTAGATATCATAACCCACGCCAGCACAACTTCGCCTAAGGTTACGGGATATAAAGGAGCACCTACCATCATCACTAAGGGTTCCTGTACTTGATCTAGACCTGACAAATCTCTACAATTTGATGACCATAAGTTGAAAAATTCTACCAAAACACGCGATATTTGAAATCAAGATACCATTAATATCATCTGAAGACTTCGAATTATTCCATTTAATACCAGTACCAGTACTCGTAAATGGAACATTCGCCTCCATACAACCTTCCACGCATTTCTTAATAATAAATTTACATCGAGACAAGTACTACGCACTTACCGACGAGAGTATGAACAATTGTTTATCAGTGAACACCGGAGAATACTTGTGCAAACTAAGTGGCCCACTTCATCGCAAGGGGTCAGTCACCAATGCATGTGAGATTTCCCTGTTTAACCATACGGCTGACATAAAAAAATGCCAAATACAAGGGTTGGGAGAAGGTCCTCATTGGATCCAATTACACAATCCAAACGAATGGATCTACGCTTTGGCACGAGAGAGTACTTTGAACGTTGTATGCGGTGAAAATACCACACATCTAACGATTCGTGGAACAGGTATTGCGAGGTTACAGAAGGACTGCATAATAAAACATACAGAAAAGCTACAATCCGTCTGGAACGGATCGTATGATACCCTATCCTCCTCTCTATAAAGTGGGCATGGCCAAATTGCATTTTGTACTCAAATATAGCTATAATGTCGAACGTTTGAGGATGTTACATGTAAAATTTCATGAAAATAGGTTTTTTGATGAAAACGCCCCCAACAAGTGGGCGTGACCAAAACTGTTCTATGGGTGAATTGTAGGGAATCTGTATACCTACATATTTGGTCTTAACAAAATTTTTTGGTTTCATATAATTTAGTGAAGTTATAAAAAAGTAGGCGTGGCAGTGGGCGGATGTAAAAAAAATTTACACTTCTACTGTATCTTTTCGTCATAAGCCCAGATATGAAATTTCAGTGTCCTAGTTAATAATTTAAGGACCAAAACTCGGTTTTGTGATGAAAACGCCCCCAAAATGTGGGCGTGGCCAAAACTTTTGTATGGGTGGATTGTAGGGAATCTGAATGCCTAAATATTTGGTCTTAACAAAATTTTTCGGTTTCATATAATTTAGTGAAGTTATGAAAAAGTGGGCGTGGCAGTGGGCGGAATTAAAAAATTTTTACACTTGTACTGTATCTTTTTCTCAGAAACCCAGATATGAAATTTCATCGTCCTAGCTCAAAATTTAAGGCCCAAAAAGCGCTGACATACGGACGGACGGACGGTCATCGCTCAATCGATTTCGCTATTGATGCTGATCACGAATATATATACTTTAAAGGGTCTATCTCGATTATTTCTCTATGTTACAAACTATGTGTCAAACTTAATATACCCTTAGGATAGGGTATAAACAGGAATTCCTCACCAGTCAAGGACACATTATATATCCTTCTATTACAAGAGCATAATATATACCACTAAGTAATCTCACTGACGTCCTAATTCCAACTCCAGCATCAACTCTGATCCCGCCAGTTCACGTCTACGACGGCCTCCTGACTGAAATCAAGGTACTGAAGCAGAACATCGAAAGGGCACGCGACACCATGCCTTCTCGATTAAAAGGCCATGATATTCACCATACTATAGGATATGTCAGAGTACTAATAGCAGTTTCAATCACCATTTTCTTATTAGGCCAATGTTGGCTCAAGGCAAGAAAGAATAAGATCACTGAACCAGCACCAAAACCAAGGAACCGAGCGAAGAGCGCTTCTATTCCGCATCCGCAAGCCAGAATCCAAGAAGATAGATTTAGTATAAGTGTTAATTAATAATGTTTGTAAGTTTAGAATTAACGAATAAAAATCTTAGGTAATATTACTTCTCAGAGCGCGCATTGTGCCAATACATATTGCTTTTTATACCCTATCCTAAGGGTATATTAAGTTTGACACATAGTTTGTAACATAGAGAAATAATCGAGATAGACCATATAAAGTATATATATTCGTGATCAGCATCAATAGCGAAATCGATTGAGCGATGACCGTCCGTCCGTCCGTCCGTCCGTCCGTCCGTCCGTATGTCACCGCTTTTTGGGGTTTAAATTTTGAGCTAGGACGATGAAATTTCATACCTGGGCTTCTGAGAAAAAGATACAGTACAAGTGTAAACATTTTTGAAATCCGCCCACTGCCACGCCCACTTTTTCATAACTTCACTAAATTATATGAAACCGAAAAATTTTGTTAAGACCAAATATTTAGGCATTCAGATTCCCTACAATCCACCCATACAAAAGTTTTGGCCACGCCCACTTTTTGGGGGCGTTTTCATCACAAAACCGATTTTTGGGCCTTAAATTTTTAACTAGGACGCTGAAATTTCATATCTGGGCTTCCGAGAAAAAGATACAATACTAGTGTAAAATTTTTTTACATCCGCCCACTGCCACGCCTACTTTTTTTTAACTTCACTAAATTATATGAAACCGAAAAATTTTGTTAAGACCAAATATTTGGGTATTTAGATTCCCTACAATTCACCCATAGAACAGTTTTGGCCACGCCCACTTGTTGGGGGCGTTATCATCAAAAAACCTATTTTGATAAAATTTTACATGTAACATCCTCAAATGTTCGACATTATAGCTATATTTGAGTATAAAATGCAATTTGGCCACGCCCACTTTATAGAGAGGAGGATAGGGTATCATACGATCCGTTCCAGACGGATTGTAGCTTTTCTGTATGTTTATACCCTATCCTAAGTGTATATTAAGTTTGACACATAGTTTGTAACATAGAGAAATAATCGAGATAGACCCTATAAAGTATATATATTCGTGATCAGTATCAATAGCGAAATCGATTGAGCGATGACCGTCCGTCCGTCCGTCCGTCCGTCCGTATGTCACCGCTTTTTGGGCCTTAAATTTTGAGCTAGAACGATGAAATTTCATATCTGGGCTTCTGAGAAAAAGATACAGTACAAGTGTAAAAATTTTTGAAATCCGCCCACTGCCACGCCCACTTTTTCATAACTTCACTAAATTATATGAAACCCAAAAATTTTGTTAAGACCAAATATTTAGGCATTCAGATTCCCTACAATCCACCCATACAAAAGTTTTGGCCACGCCCACTTTTTGGGGGCGTTTTCATCACAAAACCGATTTTTGGGCCTTAAATTTTTAACTAGGACGCTGAAATTTCATATCTGGGCTTCCAAGAAAAAGATACAGTACAAGTGTACAATTTTTTTACATCCGCCCACTGCCACGCCTACTTTTTTATAACTTCTCTAAATTATATGAAACCGAAAAATTTTGTTAAGACCAAATATTTAGGCATTCAGATTCCCTACAATCCACCCATACAAAAGTTTTGGCCACGCCCACTTTTTGGGGGCGTTATCATCAAAAAACCTATTTTGATAAAATTTTACATGTAACATCCTCAAACGTTCGACATTATAGCTATATTTGAGTACAATATGCAATTTGGCCATGCCCACTTTATAGAGAGGAGGATAGGGTATCATACGATCCGTTCCAGACGGATTGTAGCTTTTCTGTATGTTTATTTTTAAAGTTAACATGAACTGACTTCAGTTCATTAAATTTTATTTGCCATTGTTTGGTCCATTCCGATATATCATTTACTGTCCTTTGCAGTTTTTCGGTTACTTCCTTCACGGTTTTACCAACAGCAAATGTGGCAACAGTAGTTTCCTCATTTTGTGGCAGATCGTTTGTGTATAAAAAAAAACAAAACGGGTCCTAATACACTCCCTTCAGGTATGCCAGCTTTTATATGTTTTAATGCGGAGTACTCATTTTCTTGCTTTATTCTAAATGATCGCTGCATTATGTAAGACTCTAGAATATATGAGTATCGTTTTGGCAGATGTTTTCTACAGCTTATGTATTAATCCTTTGGGCTACACTTTATCAAAACCCTGTGTAACATTAAGTTTTTCTTCAAAAATTGAGGCAAAAAATCCTACATTGTCCCAAAGGTAGTAGAAATTTTTGGTCGTTCGTCAAAAATATAAAAAATTGTGCCTCATCTTTCATCCCAACGCCTGTTCACAATGACATTCTAGCTGTCAGCTCTTTAGACAAGGCCAATCCTTTCGCTGAGAACTCCACACTCTAAGATTGTGCTTTGCCTCCCCCTGTACTTGAGCGCGTTAAATATTCCATGGGACAAATCCACTTTCGCACTCGTACAGTAGCAAGAGTACTTAAAAACATTAACATAAACGAATCCGCTGGTCCAGATGGTATCTTTCCCATTGTTCTGAAGAGGTGTTCTTCCACGCTGGCCAAATGACTGCATAAGCTTTTTCATCTATCCTACTCTTCTGGACTCTTCCCGAGTAGATGGAAAACAGCATTTCTCCAGCCCGTCCTTAAAAAAGGCGAATCTTCTTCTTCCTTCAACTACCAACCAATTGCACTTACGTCCCTTCTTTTCAAGGTCATGGAAACGCTGATAAACAGCTTATGAAATATCTTAAATCACGAAAGCTCCTTAATGACCGTCCACTAGTGATTTGATGGTATATCTCACCGAAAAGTGGAACCACTCTCTGTATCATTCTGATGAATGTAAGATTGTTGCGCTTGATATTTCAAAGGCATTTGACAGAGTTTGGCATCAAGCTCTTTTGTCGAAAATGCGTTCATTTGGCAGCTCCTCATATTCGTTCCCAGACTCACGTCGCTGCTCTTCGCCCATAGAACTGGAGCGGCAGCGTATGTTAAGCTCATTAAATTCCGATCTTGACAGTGTAATTAAATGGGGTATAAACAAGAGAGTGGAATTTGATGCTTCAAAAATCCCTTAACCCTTTATTATTATCAATGACTGGCACTTGCATCGTCGAAACCGATAAACTTTCCATTCTCGGTATGTGTGTTAACGACCATTTTCGTTGGAATGACCACATATTCGAATCCGCCAAGAATGCTGCGAAATGTTTAGGATTCCTTAAACGGTGTAAGAAGTTCTTTATCCCCTCTGATCCTGCTACAGTATATAAGGCATACATCCTCCACAAGCTCGAGTACAATGCTCATGTCTGGTCAGGTGCTCCTAAAACCTTTTCGTACCTGCTGGATAGAATTCAAAATCGCCCGTTGAAACTAAAAGGGAACAGATGCTGTAGCGAAATAGCATTCCGCCCCTTCAACAATTTTCTCGCAATACCCGTCACGCTTTGAATGCTCATCAGTATATCCTCAAGCTTATTTTCGGACGCACTGTCAAGTATAGAGTTTCTTTCATAAGCCGTACAATACGAATGTGGAATGCTTTACCAAGCTCACAAACATTTAAAACCAACGTTCATTCATTTCTCATCATCTTCTCTTCTTAATTTCCCTAACTTCTCTGTGACTGTCAAAAATAGTTAGCCCATTAGTGTCGCTGCAGCAATTAATTTCAAGTATTCTCCTAATTGAATCTCCATATATATCACAAAAGTGTCGGAACAGTATTTAAAACGTTCTCCTTTCAAAAAGTTACTTTTACGTACGCATTCTGATAAAGTTTCGTAGAGTTTTCACTAAAATTACCAAACGTTCTCTCGCGCCTTTTTTTACTAACCGCTGCTGTTAAAATGTCGTTGTCACCAACTCCAGCAAAAACAAGATTTGGGTCTAAAACAGCAAAACCCAACAGCAGTCATCAGCAATAACTAACAAAGAAGATAAATCAAGCAATAAGTTTAAGCTACGCCTTGCTAAACAATTGGAAGTCAACAGAAAAGAGCTGAAATCACTCATAATGGACAACCACAACATCTTAATGCAGAAATTGGAAAGGGTTGTTGCTGATTTCAACAGCCGCCTCGACGACGTAAATAAACCCATGTCCGCATTAACAGTGAGAATAGAGGTGTTTTAACAAACTTCTGAATCAATCCGATGCACACACACATATCTGAGCTGCATGGCAAGTTGAATTCAATGGAGCGCGAAAAACTATCAGCCGATGACATACTCCATGGTGTTCCTGTGACAGCTTACGAAAATCTTCGGAATATGTTTGATACCCTCTGCACCTCACTATTCACTATTCTCAGACTGGGAAACCAAGCATTTAAAAAAACGCGTAAACCTATTTGTTAACAAAAGCGCAATCTGAAGCTTTATCGAAGAGCTTTCCAACAAAAAAAAAAAATAAAAAAAAGTTTTTTTCTGTTTACACCCGAACTGGACGAGTGTATGTGTGGCGAACACCCAATGACAACGCTTTCCTGATTGGATCCATTCACCACTTGGATGTTTTTGCTGCTGCTATTGATGGTACAAATCGTGATGAAATCCCAACTGTTCATATTCATACGTAAGCTGCGGTTCCAGTTCATTTATCTTTCAAGTATTTTTGCCTATTTATTACCTATCCTAAGGGTATATTAAGTTTGATAACATAGAGAAATATTCGAGATATACCCTATAAAGTATATATATTCGTAAACAGCATCAATAGCGAAGACGATTTAGCCATGTCCGTCCGTCCGTCCGTCCGTCACCACTTTTTGGGCCTTAAATTTTGAGCTAGGAGGATGAAATTTCATATCTGGGCTTCTGAGAAAAGAAATGTAAGAATTTTTGAAATCCGCCCACTGCCACGGCCACTTTTTCATAACTTCACTAAATTATATGAAACTGAAAAATTTTATTAAGACCAAATATTTAGGCATTTAGATTCCCTACAATTCAATCATACAATAGTTTTGGCCACGCCTACTTTTGAAAAAACTGATTTTGATGAAATTTTACATGTAACATCCTCAAACGTTCGTCGTTATCGTCGTATTTCAGTACAAAATGCAATATGGCCACACCGTCTTTATAGGAGCTACATAGAAAGGAGAATAGGTTATCATACGATTCGTTTCAGACGGATTGAAGCTTTTCTGTATGTTTGTACCCTATCCTAAGGGTATATTAAGTTTGATACATAGTTTGTAACATAGAGAAGTAATCGAGATAGACCCTATAAAGTATATATATTCGTGATCAGCATCAAAATCGCGAAATCGATTGAGCGATGACCGTCCGTCCGTCCGTATGTCGGTGCTTTTTGGGCCTTAAATTTTGAGCTAGGAAGATGAAATTTCATATCTGGGCTTCCGAGAAAAAGATACAATACAAGTGTAAAATTTTTTTAGATCCGCCCACTGCCACGCCCACTTTTTCATAACTTCATTAAATTATATGAAACCGAAAAATTTTGTTAAGACCAAATATTTAGGCATTCAGACTCCCTACAATCCACTCATACAAAAGTTTTGCCCACGCCCACTTTTTGGGGGCGTTTTCATCATAAAACCAATTTTGATGAAATTTTACATGTAACATACTCAAACGTTCGAAGTTATCATCGTAGTTTAGTAAAGAAAATGCAATACGGCCATGCCCACTTTATAGGGGCTCGATAGGATGGAGAATAGGGTATCATACGATCCGTTCCAGACGGATTGTAGCTTTTCTGTATGTTTATACCCTCTCCTAAGGGTATATTAAGTTTGACACATAGTTTGTAACATAGAGAAATAATCGAGATAGACCCTATAAAGTGTATATATTCATGATCAGCATCAATAGCGAAATCGATTGAGCGATGACCGTCCGTCCGTCCGTCCGTCCGTCCGTATGTCACCGCTTTTTGGGCCTTAAATTTTGAGCTAGGACGATGAAATTTCATATCTGGGCTTCAGATATATAGTACAAGTGTAAAATTTTTTGAAATCCGCCCACTGCCACGCCCACTTTTTCATAACTTCACTAAATTATATGAAACCGAAAAATTTTGTTAAGACCAAATATTTAGGCATTCAGATTCCCTACAATCCACCTATACAAAAGTTTTGGCCACGCCCACTTTTTGGGGGCGTTTGCATCACAAAACCGATTTTTGGGCCTTAAATTTTTAACTAGGACCCTGAAATTTCATATCTGGGCTTCCAAGAAAAAGATACAGTACAAGTGTAAAATTTTTTTACATCCGCCCACTGCCACGCCTACTTTTTTATAACTTCACTAAATTATATGAAACCGAACAATTTTGTTAAGACCAAATATTTAGATATACAGATTCCCTACAATTCACCCATAGAACAGTTTTGGTCACGCCCTCTTTTTGGGGGCGTTTTCATCAAAAAACCGATTTTCATGAAATTTTACATGTAACATCCTCTAACGTTCGACATTATAGCTATATTTGAGTACAAAATGCAATTTGGCCACGCCCACTTTATAGAGAGGAGGATAGGGTATCATACGATCCGTTCCAGACGGATTGTAGCTTTTCTGTATGTTTTTTTTGTTATGTTGTTTTATTAGATTTAAGACTAACACTCTTAACCGGATTTTTTGACCGTGTTGTGTAGTGTCAACACTGACAAGCACAATTGGATTTTGCGGGGTTATTTATGGACACAGATTTATGTATTTATTTCTGTGCATTAATTCGTTCTCCAAATGGCCCGAAATCCATATACTTCAGAGAATAATAACAGAAAACTCAATCTATATATATAAACCTCTACCGCCTGTAATTTTCAACCGATATAGTTGGTTTTTGTTTTAAAATGGATAATTACGGAACAAAGGTGATAGGTAAAAAAAAAATACAAAAACATTACAAAAAAACTTAGACATTTTGTTGTGGTACATACAGCTGAATACAACAAAAAACATATAGAAAAGCTAAAATCCGTCTGGAACGGATCGTATGATACATATCCTCCTTTCTATGTAGCCCTTATACTATATAGTGGCAATATTGCATTTTGTACTGAAATACGACGATAACGTTGAACTTTTGAGGATGGTACATGTAAAATTTCATCAATAGTGGTTTTTGGATGAAAACGCCTCCGAAAAGGGGGGTGGTCAAAACTGTTGTATGGGTGAATTCTAGGGAATCTAAATGCCTTAATATTTGGTCTTTCGGTTTCATATAATTTAGTGAAGTTATAAAAAGTGGGCGTGATAAGATATAAAAATGCATTCGACGCGCTGTGTGTGCGCCTGGCGAAGCGGGCGAGGTTTAAGATAGTAGATTTATATAATAGGTTGTATTTTGTCAACTTTTGGGTTACATTAAGTTCCGTGTACTGCTCAATTTACTGATTCAAAGTTTGATCAAGTTTGTAATAAGTATAGTATTGTACATAGGCAAACTGCATCCCATCAGTCTGCAACAAATGGGCCAGAACGCAATGTCCAAACATTGAACATGAATTACGATGCTTAAAGGAATGAGAAAACGACCTGCCAACTAAGTTAAAGGAGATTCTATTCCATTATAGAATAACATTTCATACTTACGTATCGCATGAACTCTAAATTTTCTTTACTTCTATCTAAAAAAGAAATAGTGTTTGTTTAGGGGCGGTGCAGGGTAGCTCGAAAACTTGTTTGTTTCGATGGAAATGCGTTGGTTTCTTCGTTTTAATTCGGGGTCGCCAATTGCCAGGCGCAATTGGAAGATTGTTTTTATGGGGAAAAAACACAAAAGAAAAGAGAAGTAGTTATAAGAAAAAAGTTATAGGGTTGAACAATTTTCTTTATTACGAGAGCAGGTCTTACCTCTATATGAGTCGGGAAAAGAATATTAGGAGAGCTTGGTTTAAGACTCTTAGCTTATGTTTAAAACAGGAAATGGGGAATTTTAGGGAGTGTACATCTTTCATTGGCAGAGTGCCATCTTTTATTTCGGGTTAATATCGATTTTGGAATCCGCTGCTAAACAATATAACAAAAAATAGGCTCGGTAGCAAAAAAGGTAACTAACTTAACATAGGAGCGAGCCTTTTTTTATGGAGGGACTCCACTCACTCCTTATAACTTATAATAATATAAAAAAAAATAAGCATAAGTAGTATAATAACAAACTGAATTGAATTCAAAAATATTCGATTATTAAAAATGAGGAAATATTTCTTAATGACTAGTAAATTGCATACAATATCTTTCCATATAAGTACGATAAACGGGTTTGTAAATTATAAATACTTCATCAAAAAAAAGCATTTAGATAGATTTTTAGATAGATAGATTTTTTATTCGTTCTTAAAATTTTACAAAGGTTTTGTTAAAAAGGGATAAATGTGCATATTAACTTTCTATTAAATTAGGAATATGCTAAAGACAAAGATTAAGATGTATTTATTTGAAGGACACAAAGCTTTGTTATAGGGCGAGTGATGGAACCCTTTTGGGTTTTAATGTCCAGAGTCAGAGTACTCGTTTGTCAGGACCGAAATGTGTCTTGACCACTCTACCCAATCGCCAGTCATTAGGAGGAAGCTGTTCGTCTCGAATGACCACCAAATCGTCCACTTCGACATTCTACCACTTATTTCGTTTATGGAGCTCCTTTAAATAAACCTCCTTCCATCGTCGGCTGAACTGATGGAGAAAAATTTTAAGTTTTTGCCATCGGTTGATAATATTTAAGGAGGTATCAACCAAGGGTGGCTCGGGAGCACTGAGTAAGGGACCACCTCTCAGGAAATGTCCAGGAGTGAGAGGGACAGTGTCAAAAGGGTTCTCTGATATTGGGGAAATAGGTCGGGAATTAAGGCAAGATTCTACGCGTGCAAGAAGCGTTGAAAACTCCTCAAACGTAAGTTTAATATTGCCTACTGTCTTACGAATATGTGACTTAAAACTTTTGACTCCTTCCTTCCACAACCCACCAATATGTTGGGCACCCGGAGGTATAAATGTCTACATTTTTTGATAAAAAGTGGTATTTTGGTAACTTTTGAGTGCATTTTGAAAATCAAGCAGAAGTGATTTTGATGCGCCGACGAAATTGGTTCCGTTGTCGGAAAATATCTGCTCAGACATACCTCGACGAGCAACAAAACGAGAAAAAGATGCAAGGAAACCGTCAGTTGACAGATCGCTCACTGCTTTTAAATGTATTGCTTTCGTTGAAAAGCATACTAACAGACACACGTAGTCTTTCTCTAATCAACAAGTCCGTCCACAGTAATTCTTAATAAGAAAAGTGTCCGTAAAGTCGATGCCAACATTTGTAGAGGGCAGTATAAATGTTGTTCTTTTCAAGGGTAGCACACCCATTAGCTGCTTATGCATCTTCTTTTTGTGCAAAATACATGTTTTACAATCGTGGATACATTTCTTCACCAACTTTTCCAGCTTTGGTATCCAAAATCATACTATGCGAACCATTAGCTGTATTTCACCATGCAAAGAAAGTTGATGGACAAATGGAGCGAATAGTTTCGAGAAGTAAGCATTATAAGGAAATATAATGGGATGCTTCTCATTATACGTTAACGTACCTGTTGCAACGCAACATGAAATCCCGACAGCATCACACCTGCTTTGCATTCTCCGCCGGCAAATCATCACGATCGCGCCAAACACAAAAGCCGACGGCGAAACATAAATGCACCATGCCCAAATTATTGGCAAAATTGGGAGATCATAAAATTGATCCATATCCCAACGCACATTTATTGTCACATTGTGCGGGAGTGAGCGCAGCGAAAGTGCATGTAAAAAAAATGCGATGTTTTGTCTAAATTGGTTCCGCCCACTGATCCGCACTCTCAACTTTGTCATCGGTGTGCATGTATGCATGTGTTGGTAGAGATCTCATGCTGCTAGAGGGAATATGCGCGGTGCGGGAATAGCGAAGCAGTGAATTAGTCTAGTGGTTCACATCAAATTGGAAGATCCGCAATACCAAGGGGTCAACGAACTTTAGCAGTGGGCCAACGGCAAACAGTTGGATGCGGAGGTTTCTTTTGGACAAGCAGAAAGCGACACGATTCATTCCCAAAGTAAAGGCCAAGATCTCAAGGCAAATAAACCAAATTAAAAACACATATAAAAAGAATTTTTCTTTTGACGGTAGATGCACTTATTGCAATTGTTTTTTTCTTTGCTTTACCCTTACTAGAGTCCATCAAGTTAAATTTGAATCTGCGACTGTTTGAACCGCGGAGTTATGCGATCCTTAGTCCAGTAATTTTTTGCGAGTGTCCTTGCGATACAGTACCGAAGTTAGTCTTCCATTTACGCAAAGGATTTGTTTACTTTAGGTGGCGCTACAATGGACCTGGGCCTAAAGGATTTGTTTAGAATCCAAAAAAGGGTTAAGTGTCAATAAACAGCTAGTGGTTTTGAGGGGTTTGCTTTGAAGTAAAGCTTTATATTCTAAGGGAAAGAATATTTGTTGAGAATGCGTGATCATTTTATTTTTGGTAATGATTATTTCGTCAGGAGAGAGTGAATGAGATGAGTAATTCCTTTGACGAAATCGAGTTGCGTTGAAAATCGAAACATGTAGTTAAGAACACGAACTGTTTTATGCCATGTGGAAAATCTACGAAGTATGAGTTCGAAGTCATTACTTGTGGTTGTAGCAAAAGTTTTAAGAAGTTTCGGCTCTAGCAATGACTCGTCTTGAGGAGACGGAATTGAAATTGACCAGTTACTTAGGTTTTCTCGAAACCAACTTGGAGCATGCCACCACAGTTTGCTTTCACTTAATTCGTCGGGTGTCAAACCACGAGTAGCCAGATCTGCAGGATTTTCTAAAGAGGAAATGTGGCGCCAAGAAGCGTTCTTCGAATTAGTTTAGATTTCGGAAGTTGTGTTAGCCACGAACGTTCTCCAAGTACATGGAGGTTTACTAAGCCATGACAAAACAATCGTAGAATCCGTCCAAACAAACATCTCATAGTTTTCAATAAAGTGCAAATTTTCAAGTCCCACTCGAACCATGTTCGAGAGTAATACGGCTCCGAGCAACTCTAGACGTGGCAATAATATTAAATGTGCGGAAGCAACTTTACTTTTTGCCCATAGTAAATGACAAGAACAAGAAGATTTGCTATGTTGAACTCTTATATACAAAGTAGCGGAATATGCCTTTTCCGAAGAGTCACCAAAGCCGTGGATTTGGGTTGGAGCCCAAGGGGCATATTCAACCCATGATTTCCACATTTGTAGTGTTAAGGGTTTCAGATTTCGATCCCATTCTGTCGGATCTTTCCAAATCTGTTTACAGTACGTCATCTACATAAAAATCTCACCGCAGAATGGTCGAAGCAAAGGGGTAAGAATTCTGAACATCGTCAGTAAGTTGCCGTAAGGTTCGAATTCATTCCAAACGTAACAGTTTTAACTTGAAAATCAACTATGGCATCCATTGGCATTTCACGAAACAATATTCTCTGAAAACAGGTTTGTTTAGGGTTGACAAGGATTTGCCTATACATCTTTTCGATGTCGCTATTAAAAACGCATTTGAAACATCGCCAAATTAAAAGTAGTAGGGTTATGTCGGACTGTAATATAGGGCCGGAATAAAGAATGTCATTCAGACTCGTTCCATTAGAAGAGAGGCTTGAAGCATTAACAACAGCTCGGATTTTTGTTGTGGTACTTTGGAGCTCGATTACGGCATGATGGGGTAAGTAATAAGAATGAATTTTACTGCATTTTGACACTTCAGATTAACTTGTTAGTTCCATATGATTAAGGGTGAGATATTCTCGAATTACTGAATAATAATGATTTTTGAATTGAGGTTTGGATAGTAATCGCCTTTCAGTGCTGAGGAATTGCTTCAATGCGATGTCTCTAGAAGTTCCTATTTCGACCTCATTGGGAAAGCTTTCTTTGAATGGTAGGGATACAATGAAACGACCTGTAGAGTCCCTTCGAGTGCTGTTTGCATACAACTTGTCACAGTATTGATCTGCCGAAGAAAGCGGGGGAAAACAAGATACAAAACGTAGAGTATGACGAGTTATGCGCGGTTGAATAATCAACTGGGCCTAATAATACCCAACCGAAAACCGTATTCTGCGCTATGAGTGTATTCAATATTTTATTTCTCACACCTTCTAGTGTTATCGATGGAAATAAATCTGCTCCTATGAGCATTTCTATTTTGGACCTTTAATTAAAAAAGGGATCAGCTAAATGAAAATCTATTTCACTTTTGAGATCATCAATGTTAAGCGATTGTGAAGGAAGATGACCTGTTAATCTTTCAAGAACCAACGCTTGAACGTTGAGAGTGAAATCATTCCTACGACTTGAACAAAGAGTAAACGAGCATAATTTAGATGATGATAGTTGTACTCATGTGAGTACAGAGTACTGTTGAGTGGGTAGAATTAACATAGCCTGAATCTCTTCATAGATAAACAATACATCTGAGCCGGGATCAATTAGAGACCGTGCATTGAACTGGGTCCCGTGATGGGATATTTTCACCATAGCGGTAGCTAAAATAATTGCCGGTGGTTGATAAAAATGGGATTAGTGCTTCGTCTTTGGAGTGGACTGCATAGTTGGAAGTGACACAGCATGAGAAGCTGGAGTAGGCATTGAAGTCGCGGGTTCACTAAGAGTAGCAGAAGGGGAAGTGTCTACATGTAACAATGTGTGATGTTGATTCTTACATCTGAAACACGTATTGTTACTCCTATATGCCACGTGTGTATAGGTTATTGGCAGGCAATTAGAGCAATTGTTATGATGTCGTACCGTTGAAACCCTTCTGTCAACACTCATATTCAAAAACTCAGGGCACAGACGGAGAGGAATGTTGACCTCTACAAACCTTACAATTGTTTATAGTGGGTTTGCTGTGATATGTTTTTACATTCCTTGCCCCGGGATTGCTCTGAGGTTGCTGCATTTTGACAACAGCTGGCTTAAAATTATTACAAATTACCATATCAGAAACAGTTTCGAGGATGCGGTAGCGATTGGAAAGGAAAATACTCATGTCTTTCCATGAGGGGATTTCGGTGGGATGAGTGAATGACTGTTCCCAAAGGGATAACGTCGCTTCAGGAAGGCGAGTTGAGGAAAGAAAAGTAACGATAGTAGTGATGTGTCAACTCGAGTTCGTAAACCGGTTCAAACCGAGTTACACCTAAACCGAGTTGAACCGAGTTACATTTATATCAAACCGAGTTGGCGAAACCTATGGAAAAATAAAAAGAAATAAAAAATAAGAAAATACCGAGTTGAACACACAATTTGTTTTCGGTTGGTTGGGATACGAGACTAGCACATGAACATACCCGAATATAAAGTCAAGTTGGGAAGAAGTATATTGTTTGTATACAAACCGAGTTGTCAGTTTCGGTTCGGTTCGGTTTTGGTAGCATACGACGGATGTTCCGGTTTTCAATAATTTTTGATTTCGGTTTTTTTTGACTTTTTTTTTTGGGTAAGTAGATAATATCGGGCAGAAAAAAAAGTCTCCAGTGTGGGAAGTTTTTAATAAACCGGAAGAAGGCAAAATTGTTTGCAAAAAATGTAATTCTTCATATAAATATACGGGAAATACGAGTACATTGATGGCGCATATAAAAAAAAAACACGCAGGTGAATTCTTAAACCTTGTTGATGGGTTTAATACTGACAGCATTATCCAAAGAACTAATGCTCAGCCTTCAACAAGCCAAGCGGTGGGTGATATTATGCCTCCACAACCTTCTAATCCCGAAGAACCTTCTTGTAAGAGACTCAGACAAACGCGATTATCAGTGCCATCAAAGATTTGCCAAAAAATCGGAGATAATGCTTTGCTTGATTTGATAGTGCTTGATTTTCAGCCGCTGCAAATAGTTGAGAATGAAGGATTTCGAAAATATTCAAAAGCGCTGAACCCTGATTACAATATTTCTTCAAGAAAAAAAGTAGCAGACATGATGGAAGAGGGATATAATATCGAATCAAAATGTTTAAGGCAAAAATTACATGACATCGATTTTATAGCCCTGACATCATACATTTGGACGTCGGACAGCAATAAGTGTTTTATTAGCATAACAGCTCACTACATAGAAGGAGCAAGCATGAAATCGTATGTTATTTCTACTTCCGAGTTACAAGAAAGTCATACTGCTGAAAATATAGCTAATGTCATCGGCAAATTAATGGAAGAATGGCAAATTAGTGCTAAAGTTGTAAGCATTGTCACAGACAACGCCGCATCAATGAAAAAAGCAGTCAATGAAATTTTGAGCAAGCGCAATCATTTCTGTGTGGCTCATACACTGAATCTTGCCGTTAAAGACTGCATTGAAAAACAGAACTTAGAGGATTATCTCGTGCATGAACACTTATCAATCCCATATCTTTTAAACAAATGTAGAGGTATAGTATCACATTTTAAACATAGTGCTAAATCTTCTTATGCACTGCTCGACATGCAGATAAAAATGAAAATAGACAAACTAAAATTAAAACAAGATGTTCGGACTCGATGGAACAGTACGTATTGAAAGTAAAGGTGCCTCTTTCCGCTACGTTGCTACTTTTAGAAGCGTCCCCATCGAATCTGAATTTTAACGAATGGATTTTGACAGAAGATATAGTGGCGCTTTTGCAACCATTCGAAAAAATAACTATTATTTTGTCAGGAGAGTCATACCCCTCATTATCGTGTATCATATCAGTCCTAGTGGTAGGACTGCAAAAGACAGTGGCCAATAAAAATCTAGGTACTGAGTCAGCTAAACTTTTGCAAAGAAATCTCCTAACTGTGATAGAGAAGCGACTTGGTGTTTATGAATGTAACCCAACAGCAGCTAAGGCGACCATTTTGGATCCACGCTTCAAAAAAAAGGCTTTGGCACTGAATCTCATGCCAAAAAAAAAAATACAAATTTTTGGCGCAACAGGTCCATGGGACCCAGGGCCTAGCTTCTCACAACCACCATTCGAGTTGTGCGTGTTATATTCTTTACACGAATGGAAGGGGCCTACTGTTTAATGCCGGATCCGAACGGCAATTTTGAGAAGCTTTTTCATGACAGTTTTACTCTCGAATGTTTGTCAGACGCTCGCGAGAGGTGGGGCCGTGAAAGAAATTTTAGGTGTTGTCTGGGGATTGAACCTGGAACCTATCGCTCCGTAGTCCAACGCACTAACCACTTGAGCCACGGCGCCCTCATGCCGCTAATGCGCAAATGTGGATCATAGAAGAACTTAACGATTACCTGAGTAGTACTTCAACTTCAAGTGTTCAATTTGAATCCATCAACTCAAATGCAGGTACATATTTGAATTTTTATTTATCTTCTTCGAATAAGCATTTATCACTTTATTTTATGACGTTATTTTGAAATATATGCTTCTATTGTTTCTCTACTATTACTTAAGCAATCGCCAAAGCTAACAATGAAGATGATGAAATCTGGGGTGTTCTAGACAAAAAGATATCGGAACCAAAAACTACGATGACACCTTTTTCCTCAGCTGCAAGTATGGTGAAGCAATATATCGATTTGCCATATTTAGATCGGAAGAAAAATCCGATGGAAAGAAAAGAAAGGTTTACTTCCATCATTGCATAAGCTGGCACATAAATACTTATGTATACCCGCTACATCGGTGCCATCGGAAAGGTTATTCTCCAAGGCTGGTTTATTGTGCAATGAACGAAGAAATCGTTTAGCCCCAAAAAAAGTTGACCAAATCTTGTTTCTTAACAGCAGTAAGAAATCACGATGATTGCTGATTTTTATACCCTATCCTAAGGGTATATTAAGTTTGACACATAGTTTGTAACATAGAGAAATAATCGAGATAGACCCTATAAAGTATATATATTCGTGAACAGCATCAATAGCGAAAACGATTGAGCGATGACCGTCCGTCCGTCCGTCCGTATGTCACCGCTTTTTGGGCCTTAAATTTTGAGCTAGGACGATGAAATTTCATATCTGGGCTTCTGAGAAAAAGATACAGTACAAGTGTAAAAATTTTTGAAATCCGCCCACTGCCACGCCCACTTTTTCATATCTTCACTAAATTATATGAAACCGAAAAATTTTGTTAAGACCAAATATTTAGGGATTCAGATTCCCTACAATCCACCTATACAAAAGTGTTGGCCACGCCCACTTTTCGGGGGCGTTTTCATCAAAAAACCAATTTTGATAAAATTTTACATGTAACACCCTCAAACGTTCGAGGTTATAGCCATATTTGAGTACGAAATGCAATTTGGCCACGCCCACTTTATAGAGAGGGGGATAGGGTATTAGACGATCCGTTCCAGACGGATTGTAGCTTTTCTGTATGTTTTCCAAGGCCTTTGATACAGTGAATCATATGAAGCTTCTTTTTGAACTCAAGAGGTTCTTCGGCTTTTTATACCCTATCCTAAGGGTATATTAAGTTTGACACATAGTTTGTAACATAGAGAAATAATTGAGATAGACCCTATAAAGTATATATATTCGTGATCAGCATCAATAGCGAAATCGATTGAGCGATGACCGTCCGTCCGTCCGTATGTCACCGCTTTTTGGGCCTTAAATTTTGAGCTAGGACGATGAAATTTCATATCTGGGCTTCTGAGAAAAAGATACAGTACAAGTGTAAAAATTTTTGAAATCCGCCCACTGCCATGCCCACTTTTTCATAACTTCACTAAATTATATGAAACCGAAAAATTTTTGTTAAGATCAAATATTTAGGCATTCAGATTTCCTACAATCCACCCATACAAAAGTTTTGGCCACGCCCACTTTTTGGGGGCGTTTTCATTACAAAACCGATTTGTGGGCCTTAAATTTTTAACTAGGACGCTGAAATTTCATATCTGGGCTTCCAAGAAAAAGATACAGTACAAGTGTTATTTTTTTACATCCGCCCACTGCCACGCCTACTTTTTTATAACTTCACTAAATTATATGAAACCGAAAATTTTTGTTAAGACCAAATATTTGGGTATTTAGATTCACTACAATTCACCCATAGAACAGTTTTGGCTGTGTGATAAAATTTTACATGTAACATCCTCAAACGTTCGACATTATAGGTATATTTGAGTACAAAATGCAATTTGGCCACGCCCACTTTATAGAGAGGAGGATAGGGTATCGGACGATCCGTTCCAGACGGATTGTAGCTTTTCTGTATGTTTTATAACTTCACTAAATTATATGAAACCGAAAAATTTTGTTAAGACCAAATATTTAGGCAATTAGATTTCCTACAATTCATCCAAATAACACTTTCAGCCACGCCATGAAATTTTGAAATGTTACGTTTAACATCCTCAAACGTTCGATGTCGTATTTCAGTAGAAAATGTAATATCATCTCGCCCGCTTTATAAGGGCTACATAGCAAGGAGGATAGGGTATCATACGATCCGTTGCAGACGGATTGAAGCTTTTCTGTATGTTTTATAATCCTGTTATACATACATATATAATCCCGACTTGTATAATCCCGCTTTTGCATTTCCACTTTTTTTCGGACTTTTCGAAAAACGAGATTTTAAAATGCGGGATTGGGATACGTTCCCAATAAAACACAAACTCAAATAACAGATTTTTACTTTTCGAAAATGTATTCGAAGTGAATTGGAAAAATTTTAATTCACTTGGAATGTAGAATAAGAACTCTCATTTCGAGTGAAATTGAAATTCGTTTGCAATTCACTTTCACTAGGATTGTAGAACATATGTGAATATATGTACGTACACATGTACATATGTACATAAGTTTTTATTTTATACGCTGAAAAGAAGAAAATTTATGGTTTTTTCGTAGATTTCAAGGCTGCATTCGACTGTATCGATAGGAATTCGCTGATGTATAAGCTCAGTAAAATGGGTATACCAACAAAATACCTAATACTACTCCGAAGTATGTACACCAAACCAAAGCAACAGTGTGGTATGGGACTGAATTATCAGATTATTTTGAAACAAGTATGGGTGTGAAGCAAGGCTGTTTATACCCTATCCTAAGGGTATATTAAGTTTGACACATAGTTTGTAACATAGAGAAATAATCGAGATAGACCCTATAAAGTATATATATTCGTGATCAGCATCAATAGCGAAATCGATTGAGCGATGACCGTCCGTCCGTCCGTCCGTCCGTCCGTATGTCACCGCTTTTTGGGCCTTAAATTTTGAGCTAGGACGATGAAATTTCATATCTGGGCTTCTGAGAAAAAGATACAGTACAAGTGCAAACATTTTTTAAATCCGCCCACTGCCACGCCCACTTTTTCATAACTTCACTAAATTATATGAAACCGAAAAATTTTGTTAAGACCAAATATTTAGGCATTCAGATTCCCTACAATTCACCCGTAGAAGAGTTTTGGCCACGCCCACTTTTTGGGGGCGTTTTCATCATAAAACCGATTTTTGAGCCTAAAATGTTTAACTAGGACGCTGAAATTTCATATCTGATCTTCTGACGAAAAGATACAGTAGAAGTGTAAATTTTTTTTAAATCCGCCCACTGCCACGCCTACTTTTTTATAACTTCATTAAATTATATGAAACCGAAAAATTTTGTTAAGTCCAAATATTTAGGTATTCAGATTCCCTACAATTCACCCGTAGAAGAGTTTTGGCCACGCCCACTTTTTGGGGGCGTTTTCATCAAAAAACCGATTTTGATAAAATTTTACATGTAACATCCTCAAACATTCGAGGTTATAGCCATATTTGAGTACAAAATGCAATTTGGCCACCCCCACTTTATAGAGAGGAGGATAGGGTATCAGACGATCCGTTCCAGACGGATTGTAGCTTTTCTGTATGTTTGATTATTAGTTAGGGTGTTGGTCCGATGTCTGACGGATAATCGGAGGTATACTGTATTATTATTATCACTATTATTATTATTATATTTTTATTTAACCCATTTCGAAGTTGGGTTATATAAAATATATACTTTTACTGTATATATGATAGATCACGGTTCTGTACGGTGACTATCGGCGGTATTTCTAGTACAGTACTAAAACACCAAAAGTATTTAGCTAATAATTGCAGCTTTCCAAGCAAACTCACTTGGAATAAAAATCAATTGTCTATCAGTTCAATTTTTATTAGGCAGTATTTATACAAAAATTTAGCTTATTCTAGCAAACATAATTATTAGCTTATTTTATTAATTAAACATTTCATACAAAAAATGTAATAAGTGCGAATGTGCAAATTTGCTTATTCTGCAAATATAGTTTTTTACGTGTGGTGCAAATTAAGTATTATGCAAATAAGCATAAATGTGAATGAACGGAAGCATATACAAACATACAGAAAAGTTACAATCCGTCTGGAACGGATCGTCTAATACCCTATCCTCCTCTCTATAAAGTGGGCGTGGCCAAATTGCATTTTGTACTCAAATATGGCTATAACCTCGAACTTTTGAGGATGTTACATGTAAAATTTTATCAAAATTTGCTTTTTGATGAAAACGACCCCAAAAAGTGGGCGTGGCCACTGACAACTGCCGGAATTGGAATGAGCTTAAATACCAAAAATTCGTCTAGGCCAATCAATGGTAATTCAACCTTGAATATCACATAATTTGCCGTGATCCGTCCTTCTGTTGACATCAATTTGTAAAGTTGCAGCATATTTTCCGTTTCCACTGGAAGACGAAGTTGTAGTGGTAGATGGTTCTTAATTTTACTGAGTTCTTGTTTCAGCTGTTGCGGTGAAATTAATAAGTGATGTATTCTTCCAAGATGAGTGGCGACTATTAATGACGTGTGGTTCTTTAATAACGTTTTTAGGTGAGCTTCATTCGAATATATCTTCTTAATATTTTTATCCATTTCTTCAGCATATTGAAAATCAAGAACTCCAAATAGTGAGTTCGCGATATTGCCAACGATATCAAGAGCTCCTCTTCTGTCCTTAGTAATTTTCCTCGGTAAGTTCCTGGTTGATAAATTGAAATTGTTGAACAACTTGAATTCATAGACTTTTTAATGTAATTTGCTGGCAAAGGTGATCTAACAACATTGTACTATTTTTGAGAGCCTCAAATTCTTTTCTGTATGGCTCAAGGTTGTAGTAAACCACTAGATTCCATGTGTTATGTATCAAATTAATGGTTCCTTGACCTTCAAAATGTATTTCCGGTTGTGATTCGAATTTGTTGACGCTGTAGTCATTGGCATGCATACACATACCAAAAGTAATGTTACTAAAGCGGTACAAGGTGAAAACCTTTTCTTTCGTTTTTTTGGAGAAGGACTATCCAGTGATCCTTTATCCTTTGTTTTGTCATTTGCTGATGCGTTCGCTGTTTGGTCTTCGTCGTTGATGTGTCGTTTGCTACTGTTTCCTACTGTTTCCTACCTCTGGATCGACTGGGGAAACCTGTTGTATTGGCAGTGGTGCCAGTCGGTGTATAGCACGACGAAACACACCAGAAGCCATGTGTACGTCGGCTACTCTGACTAAGTCATCGGGTCCTTTAACGATGTTAATTATTCGTCCTAATGGCCATTTAAGACTCGGTTGATTGTCTTCCTTGATGGTTGATGGTTATAATATCAAACCTGACTCTACATTTTCGCATTTCTCCTTCTTCTTGTACCTGTGTTGTAGTTGGCTTAGGCATTTGCTAGACCAACGCCGCCAGAATTCTTTTTGACAGAAGGCACAGGCTCAGATTATATACTTATACAGATAGTCATCTCAAATGGGCTCTCTCTTTCGACCCTCAAGCTAAAACGCACCAGAAAACGGCTGTTTTTCCCCATCGCTCTTTAGGTGTATAGGTGCTTCAATGCAAATCAAATGGGACCTCACGCACACATTCTTTGAGCGATGGGGAACCCATGGGCGCAGCCATCTTGGTGTCAAAAATTTACCACCAGGAAATTTTTTTTGTTCCTATTCGTTATTATTTGAAAGTGCTATAACTTTTAAACGAAAGGAGTATGATAATATCTAATTACAGCATTGAATTCAGTGCAATAAGATGAATCAATTGACATACACAACAATACTGTAGTGCTGAATTAATTTATAGCTATTCTGGTGAATTTCTCGGAACAAAACAAAAAGGAAATTTATCTCCCAATTTTCCAACACATGCAAAACTTAGTTCACACTAAAGGAAATTTAATCAGCTGATGCCTGTAATATATTATTCACATGCATTCACGGATAGAGAATCATGGGAGAGGATTTAGGCCCCGCCCATTTGAGGATTTTAGCAAGCAGGGGATGACAAGACGACTATCTGTATTAATCTGTGGGCACAGGTTTCCATCTTGTTGGAAGAGCGGATGTTTCTGGTTTCGCTGATTGATCAATGTTGCTGGTCATTGGTTCGCCTATGATGAAATGTCCTGGAGTGAGCGCAGTGAGATCGTTTGAAGACGATGACATGGGAGTTATTGGTCTTGAATTTAATATAGCTTCTACTTCAACGACTGCTGTTTCGAGCTCTTCATATGTTAATGAAGCAGAAGCCAAAACGTGTTGTAACAGATGCTTGGCTGACTTGACTGCAGCTTCCCACAATACCCCAAAATGAGGTGATCGGGGTGGAATAAAGCTAAAGTCACATGCCTTCGCTGTACATACCGCTCTTATTTGTTCGCCTTCCTTGTTTGAGTCAATGAACTGTTTTAACTCCATCAATTGATTCTTAGCTCCTACAAAGTTAGTAGCATTGTCACAGTAAATATTTTTGCAGTGACCTCGTCTCGCCATAAATCTTTTTAATGCATCAATAAATCCTTGAGAAGTTAAGTCACTTACGAGCTCTAGATGACAGGCCTTCGTTTTCCCCTAAGCTTATAGTGTGTCCATATGGGTCCGCAAAAATCAATTCCTGAGTTAATAAATGTTCGTGCTGGTGAACTCTTATTTGAAACTTCATTATGTTGATTTAGATGATCTATGTCCTCTTGAAACTAGTACTCCTGTATCAGTTTGATAATAATTTTTGCTGCTTGTTCAAGTTTGCTACTATTTAAAAATGTAGTCTGTGCCTTTGGGATACTAACTCTTTTAATGATGTTTTTAAATCTTAGCATATAGGCTATAATTCGTTGTGCTCTTTTGAACGAGTTTCCATGGCTGAGAGAACCCAGAATATCATGCAATGCTGTCTTGACGGACATCTGGCTTCTTTGCAAATTTGGGTGACCAGATTGATTCTGTTCCATGCAAAAATGTGTGCCCATAAAACCAAAGAGTATGATTTTGAAGTAACTCTGGTGCTATTCCGCGTGACAAAATGTCAGCAGGGTTTTCTTTTGAGGTCACATGTCGCCATTGCTGTGGAATTGTGTGTTCTTGTATTGCGGATACTCGATTAGCAATGAACGTCGGCAATGGGGATGATGATGATGTGTTAATCCAATTGAGAACTAAGATGTGTGACGTTTAAAATCGGGAAGTGAAATATTTAAAAAAACATACAGAAAAGCTACAATCCGTCTGGAACGGATCGTATGATACCCTATCCTCCTCTCTATAAAATGGACGTGTAGAAATTGCATTTTGTACTCAAATATAGCTATAATGTCGAACGTTTGAGGATGTTACATGTAAAATTTTATCAAAATAGGTTTTTTGATGATAACGCCCCCAAAAAGTGGGCGTGGCCAAAACTGTTCTATGGGTGAATTGTAGGGAATCTAAATACCCAAATATTTGGTCTTAACAAAATTTTTCGGTTTCATATAATTTAGTGAAGTTATAAAAAAGTAGGCGTGGCAGTGGGCGGATGTAAAAAAATTTTACACTTGTACTGTATCTTTTTCTTGGAAGCCCAGATATGAAATTTCAGCGTCCTAGTTAAAAATTTAAGGCCCAAAAATCGGTTTTGTGATGAAAACGCCCCCAAAAAGTGGGCGTGGCCAAAACTTTTGTATGAGTGGATTGTAGGGAATCTGAATGCCTAAATATTTGGTCTTAACAAAATTTTTCGGTTTCATATAATTTAGTGAAGATATGAAAAAATGGGCGTGGCAGTGGGCGGATTTCAAAAATTTTTACACTTGTACTGTATCTTTTTCTCAGAAGCCCAGATATGAAATTTCATCGTCCTAGCTCAAAATTTAAGGCCCAAAAAGCGGTGACATACGGACGGACGGACGGACGGACGGTCATCGCTCAATCGATTTCGCTATTGATGCTGATCACGAATATATATACTTTATAGGGTCTATCTCGATTATTTCTTTATGTTACAAACTATGTGTCAAACTTAATATACCCTTAGGATAGGGTATAAAAAGGACTTAAATATAATCTTAAAGCGATTTCATTTATTTGTATAATAGATACATATGTTTTCTTAAATATAATATAAAAATTTTTAAATTAATCGTCTGCTCGTAAAAATGCGCGAACTTTAGCTTTGACGCTGCCCATCAGACCCTGCACATCTTTCTCTGAAAAGGATTTTGCCACTTGCCGCCATTTTGTTCGAAAAATTTTTTCCGTTTCACAATTTCCGGTTTTTATACCCTATCCTAAGGGTATATTAAGTTTGACACATAGTTTGTAACATAGAGAAATAATCGAGATAGACCCTATAAAGTATATATATTCGTGATCAGTATCAATAGCGAAATCGATTGAGCGATGACCGTCCGTCCGTCCGTCCGTCCGTCCGTATGTCAGCGCTTTTTGGGCCTTAAATTTTGAGCTAGGACGATGAAATTTCATATCTGGGCTTCTGAGAAAAAGATACAGTACAGGTGTAAAAATTTTTGAAATCCGCCCACTGCCACGTCCACTTTTTCATAACTTCACTAAATTATATGAAACCGAAAAATTTTGTTAAGACCAAATATTTAGGCATTCAGATTCCCTACAATCCACCCATACAAAAGTTTTGGCCACGCCCACTTTTTGGGGGCGTTTTCATCACAAAACCGATTTTTGGGCCTTACATTTTTATCTAGGACGCTGAAATTTCATATCTGGGCTTCCAAGAAAAAGATACAGCACAAGTGTAAAATTTGTTTACATCCGCCCACTGCCACGCCTACTTTTTTATAACTTCACTAAATTATATGACCGAAATATGACCGAAAAATTTTGTTAAGACCAAATATTTGGGTATTTAGATTCCCTACAATTCAGCCATAGAACAGTTTTGGCCACGCCCACTTTTTGGGAGCGTTATCATCAAAAAACCTATTTTGATAAAATTTTACATGTAACATCCTCAAACGTTCGACATTATAGCTATATTTGAGAACAAAATGCAATTTGGCCACGCCCAGTTTATAGAGAGGAGGATAGGGTATCATGCGATCCGTTCCAGACGGATTGTAGCTTTTCTGTATGTTTTTTTTTAATTTTGCTTTCATTAGAGCCCAAAATCTCTCTATTGGACGCAGTTCTGGACAATTGGGAGAGCTTGCATCTTTCGGAACAACAGTGATGTTATTGTGCTCGAAGAATTCCATTGTCCTTTTTGCGTAATGAGATGTTGCCAAATCAGGCCAAAACAATACTGCCTCTTCGTGGGCTTGTATAAGCTTAAGAAGTCGCTTTGTAAGCACTCTGTAATGTACACATCGGCGTTTATTGTCCCGTGCGCTATGAACTCCTCACTTTTCCCCCACACGAGCAGATAGCCTGCCAAACGAGGAATTTTTTGGGGAACCTGGATGCGCATCGGGTTCTAAATTTGGCTTCAACACCACCCACAAATGGTGCGGCGTAATACTCGTTCCCTGGAATTTGTCCAAAATCTGCGACGCAGTAAGTTTCGTCATCCATAACGCAGCAATCAAATTTTGTCAAAAATTGTTCGTAAAGACGCCTGGCTCGCTTCCTCGCGAGTTCTTGCTTCGCGTCATCCCGATCTGGAACTTTTTTTACTTTGTAGGAAGACAGCCCGGCTCGAGCTTTAGCTCGCTGTATTGTAGCTGTGCTTGTCGAATATTTTTTTGCTGCAGCTCGGACAGAAATGTTGGGAGAGCGCTTAAAGGTCCTTTCGATGTCCTTCTGAAGGGTGGGGTCCAAAGGTCCTGGCTTCCGACCCGAACCTTTCTTTCTCTTAACTGTGAGAGTACTCTTATATCGTTTTATAACCGCGTAAACAGTTGAACTCGCGATTTTTTTTTTTTTGCTACTTTATATGGTGGAACTTCTGGATTTTTCCAGTATTCGTGCAAAATTGCAATTCGTTGCTTTTCTTCTTCACTCCACATGTTTATAACCGCGCTACTTACACAAAATTGATATTCCTCACAGTAATCCAAATTGAATGAAGAGTGGAGTGTGCAAAAACCACATTTAATAAAATTTTACAAGGGTTAAACATTTCCCGATTTTAAACGTCACACATCTTATCTCTGAGTCACTCCATAAATAGATTTTATCTCGTTGAATCTCCAAATCTGTTTGTAAGGGACAAATAAGTTCCATCGCCAGCTTAGCTGCACACAGTTTTAGGCGTGGAATAGTGCTTCTATGTGATATTTTGCTTTTCTCAGAAGGAGCTATCCTGGATTTAGCGCAAAGTAGTCGTACTGTAACTATATTGTTCTTGTCTTGCGAACGAACGTAAGTTACTGCTCCATAGGCCTTTTCGGATGCATCTGCGAATACGTGAAATTGGACATCCGTGGGAATTTTATGAAAAAACATATAGAAAAGCCACAATCCGTCTGGAACGGATCGCATGATACCCTATCCTCCTCTCTATAAACTGGGCGTGGCCAAATTGCATTTTGTACTCAAATATAGCTATAATGTCGAACGTTTGAGGATGTTACATGTAAAATTTTATCAAAATAGGTTTTTTGATGATAACGCCCCCAAAAAGTGGGCGTGGCCAAAACTGTTCTATGGATGAATTGTAGGGAATCTAAATACCCAAATATTTGGTTTTAACAAAATTTTTCGGTTTCATATAATTTAGTGAAGTTATAAAAAAGTAGGCGTGGCAGTGGGCGGATGTAAACAAATTTTACACTTGTGCTGTATCTTTTTCTTGGAAGCCCAGATATGAAATTTCAGCGTCCTAGATAAAAATGTAAGGCCCAAAAATCGGTTTTGTGATGAAAACGCCCCCAAAAAGTGGGCGTGGCCAAAACTTTTGTATGGGTGGATTGTAGGGAATCTGAATGCCTAAATATTTGGTCTTAACAAAATTTTTCGGTTTCATATAATTTAGTGAAGTTATGAAAAAGTGGGCGTGGCAGTGGGCGGATTTCAAAAATTTTTACACTTGTACTGTATCTTTTTCTCAGAAGCCCAGATATGAAATTTCATCGTCCTAGCTCAAAATTTAAGGCCCAAAAAGCGGTGACATACGGACGGACGGACGGACGGACGGTCATCGCTCAATCGATTTCGCTATTGATACTGATCACGAATATATATACTTTATAGGGTCTATCTCGATTATTTCTCTATGTTACAAACTATGTGTCAAACTTAATATACCCTTAGGATAGGGTATAAAAATGTGCCTGGGGATTTTAATATTGTGGAGTGTTTTTCCTCCTTCTCGGAATTGAATCCACTTTGTTTGCATCTCTTGAAGTAGTGCTGCATCCCAGTCATATTTAAGTTCCCAAAGTTGTTGTAACAAAATTTTAGCTGTTACAACGATTGGAGCCATAAGTCCGAGAGGGTCAAAAAGATGAGCAATATCTGAGTATGCAGTTCGTTTTGTTACTCGCTCTTTTCCGAGCCATGATGTTTTGATGCGGAAATCATCAGATTTTGGTAGCCAAACCAGTCGAACGGTTTTGACATGTTCTTCGATGTTGGTATTGAAATCCAATTCGGTTTAGCGGTCGCTGATTCGTATGGTCTGGATGAGTGATTGATGGTTGGCACACCATTTCCGAAGCTTAAATCCAGCCGTTTTTAAAAAGCGTTGTAATTCTTCTGTGAGCTGTACTCAGGCTGTCGGATCCAGTCGTCACATCATCAACGTAAAAGTTGCTTTGGATTGCTTTTGAGGCTAACGGGAATCGGTCCTGATGATCTTCTGCTAATCGCTGCAGACCTTTTATAGCGATATATGGCGCAGAAGTAGTTCCGTATGTAACGGGGTTGAGCTTAAAACACTTAAGTGTGTCATTGGGATTGCTTCTCCACCATATGAGTTGGTATTTTGTGTCTTCCTCATGCATCAGTACTTGTCTATACATTTTTTCAATATCAGCGGTAAATACATATCTCGGAATGGGAAATCTTATAAGAATTGAAAACAACAATCATCTTGGATAGTAGGACCTGTTGATAAGACATCGTTTAATGATACATTAGAAGACGTTTTTGCTGAACCGTCATAGACCACACTGAGCTTTGTTGTGCTGCTATCTGCCTTTGTGACACAATGATGTGGCAAGAAGTAGTAGGGCTTGTCTAATTGCTGATAATTTACTTCTTCCATGTGCTCAAGTTGTTGGTATTCCAGCATAAAATCAATGTATTTCGTTTCAAGATCTATTGATTTATCAAGTCTCCGTTCAAGTGAGAGAAATCTTTGGAAGGCGACATCTTTTGATTCTCCTAAAATGTTAGCTTCTTCCTAGAATGGGAGTTTTACCACAAATCGTCCTTCAGCGCTTCTTGAGACTGTCTGGTTGAAATGAAGCTCACATTGTCTTTCGGATGCTGTAAGACGCTTGTCATTGGATGGTGATTCCTCCAATTGCCAGAATCTCTCTATTTGATGGTTAAGTGCTTCGTCTGCACTACATTTTCCACATGTAGCATTCAATTGGTGGCTGCCTTCTAATTTTCCAACAACTGTCCATTCAAAGTCTGTATTTTGTAGTGTGGGCATAGATTTTCCCAATTTGATAGAAGAGAATAGTACAGCTCGGCTCCAATAAAAACATCGATTGAGCCCGCATTGCCAAAGGTAGGATCAGCAAGTGGAATGTTGACTGGAATTTGTGTCAAACGTTCTGGTAGGTTGATCTGAAGTAATTTTCGACAATACATGGGCTTCCATCCTTATGGAAAATGCATTAAGACGGGATCCTAACTGAATGCTCACTCTCTTTTTCGCCTGCTGAGTCTCCCGACCAATCCCTTGGATGTGCATGATTTGGGAGATTGGTGTTACTCCAAGTTTCTTTATGATTCTTTTGGTAATGAAATTCAATTGAGACCCTGAATCAAGTATAGCCTTGCAATCAATAGTTTTACCACACTGATTTGTCAGTTTAACTATAGCCGTTGAGAGGAAAACATACCCTTTACTTCCACAGTTTCCTTGATTTGTTAAAGACGTTAACTGATCCGTTGTTGGAATGTCGGATGTTGATGAGGAATTACTGGAAATGAGTATGTTACTTGATGAAGGTTTTATAAGTTGTTCTAAGTGCAAGAGCGTGTTGTGCTTCTTGTTGCATTTTTTACAACCTCCAGCTGAGCATTTAGAAGAGGAGTGTCCATCTTTAAGAAAATTTATGCAATTACTTGTGGTCTTTATCAGATTTAGCCGTTCCTTGGGACTTATTATTAAAAATATCTGGCAGTTAAATAGCTGATGGGGACCTTTGCAAGCTACGCATGATAATCTTCCTGACGTGGTCACATTCAATGCCTTTGACAATGCTTGTCGTTTGCGTGAATCTTCTGAATTCTTGTATTGCTTTGCTCCTAATGCCTCCAATGATTGAAAGCGGAGTTCAAGAAATGACATAAAGTCGTGTAATGTGGCTAACGATTTTGGATCCTTTAATGACTGTTCCCACAGTGTATGAGTGTTGCGATCCAATTTTTTTTATTAATATGTGTAATAGAAATGGATCCCAATTTTTTGTGTCCACACCAAGATTTTGTAGGCTGAGACTACATTCCTTTGTGTTATCATGTAAATTCCTTATCATAACTGAACTTTCAGTGTGAATTACTGGCTGTAGCATTAACTTATCAAGTGTTGCCGGTACCAGAAGTCGTGTGTTTTCATAACGATCTGTTATGATCCTCCATGCAGCGATGTAATTGACATGAGAGCAATGGCGAATTAGCTTCTCAGCTTCGCCTGTCAGTGTTGACTTTAAATAAAACATTTTCTGACAATTGGCAATGGGTTGCTTGTGCACTAATTCCGTAAATAGGTCACGGAATTGCTGCCATTTGAGGTAATCACCATCAAATTTTGGCAATGTAAATTTTGGTAGATTGAGCCTTGAATTTGCAGGTGAATTTGGCTGAGGACTTAGTTCATCTAACTTGGTAGACAATTGGATCAATCACTCTTGAGCCGTTTTTTCCATTTCAACGTAATCATTCATGTTGTAACCTAGTGAGCTGTAGTCATCCTCCATCTCACCGATCTTCTGATGAATTCCTTCGATCTGATACCAATATTTGTTAATACCATTCAGCTGTGAAGTGTACGATAATTGCGTTGCGATCAGTGTTTTAGCCCTGTCGACGCTACGCAAGTATAGACTAATATATTGTTGAAGTTACCAGTGTATAGCCCTGGTAAACGCTTTTAATAATGTTATCCCTTGATGTTTCTAGATGCCCCTTACCACTGGTGGGGGGAAGCAAATGAAATTATAGAGACCGTGACTCCATATCACGTCGGGATCACCAAATGTATACAGTGCTTTTCCTGTATATGTGATAGATCACGGTTCTGTACCGTGACTATTGGCGGTATTTCTAGTACAGTACTAAAACACCAAGAGTATGTAGCTAATAATTGCAGCCTTCCAAGCAGACTCACTTGGAATAAAAATCAATTGTCTTCGATTGCTGTCAAAGTGTATCAGGCCAGTTCAATTTTTATTAGGCAGTATTTATAAAAAAATTTAGCTTATTCTAGCAAACATAATTCTAAGCTTATTCTATTAATTAAACATTTGACATCATAAAACCGATTTTGGGCCTTAAATTTTTAATTAGGACGCTAAAATTTCATATCTGGGCTTCTGACGAAAAGATACTTTTATATAACTTCACTAAATTATATGAAACCGAAAAATTTTGTCATGTCCAAATATTTAGGTATTCAGATTCCCTACAATTCACCCATAGAACAGTTTTGGCCACGCCCACTTTTTGGGGCGTTTTCATCAAAAAACCGATTTTGATAAGATTTACATGTAACATCCTCAAACGTTCGAGGTTATAGCCATATTTGAGTACAAAATGCAAATTGGCCACGCCCACTTTATAGAGAGGAGGATAGGGTATTAGACGATCCGTTCCAGACGGATTGTAGCTTTTCTGTATGTTTTGGGTTGAACTCAGTTCAATGTCAAGCAAGTGGTTTCATGTATCCGATTCAATGTCGTGTTGCTGGCAATTGGATGCCGGCGCACTATGGATACTGACCGTACTCAACAATATGTATGTATATATAAGCTTTTGTTTTTATACCCTATCCTAAGGGCATATTAATTTTGATACATATGTAGTTTGTAACATAGAGAAATAATCGAAATATACCGTATAAAGTGTATATATTCATGATCAGTATTAATAGCGAAATCAATTGAGCCATGTCCGTCCGTCCGTGAGTCACCATTTTTGGGGCTTCAAATTTTGGGCTAGCAGGATGAAATTTAATATCTGGGCTTCTGAGAAAAAGATGCAATACAAGTGCAAAGCAAAGTGGTTTCTCTTACACACAGAAAGAGAGTGTTGAGCGAACAAATGGATAAACGAGAGAACAAAAGGAAAAACGGCAAGAAATATAAAAACAAAACTGACTCTCTTCTTAATCATGTACACACATCCAAATATGTACATGTTCGTATGGTTTAATACCATCGTGATGGACGAGACGGGAGGATTATGTTTTCCTTTCGTGTTTTGTTTTTGTATTTTTTGGTGTTTACCTTAATTATGAATGAAGTTATTTTTCTGCAATATACACAATTGCACACATACTTAAACGTTGCCACATTTTATTATTTCTATGCGGGAATTAGCGACGTTGCAATATTGTAGATTTCAATGTTAATGCAAATGCAAATGCTTTTCTTCTTGTTAATACATATGTATGTGTATGTGTTAATACATGTAAATATTTTATACGTATTCTAATGTTTTGTACCACAACAACAAATTTATTTTATTAAATTACAAACATTGGATTGAAAGGACAAATTGATGAAAACAACATTTTTTTTCCTTTTTGGAGTAAATTGCGGTTACCAATACGGATTATGCTTAATATTTTTATTGTCCCTAACTACATGTAGTTAGGTACTTAGGTATGTAGGAATATAATATACATTTAATACGTACGTATGTATGCATGTATGTATGAACATATGTATATAGATATGTACATATAACAATTTCATAAACTATATTTTTGCAATGACTAGATTATTGCACATGTATTTAAAAAAAGGTTTTTATGTATGTACACATACATGCATACATATATACGCACATATATTATATACATAATGTATTAACATACATACATATGTATGTAGATATGTATAATAATTGCAAAAATAATAAATTTACATACATGCATATGTACATATACATATCTATCAATATATATACATACTTTATGTCCAGAGTTCGTCAAAGCTGGGCACAGTACGTATACACATCATATGGTAGAAAACCTATACCTTACATATTACGCCTACAACTCTATACAGAAACTAGTAGATATGGAAGAAGTGATACATTACCTCCAGGTATTCCTTCACACAAATAAATATTGAAGGCGCACCTGTTATACTCTTAAGGAGTTTAAATCCACCCAAAATGACACAGAAACAGACTCAGGTTAAAGCTGCACATATGTACATACATATGTAAGAATGTGAACGAAGAAATGATCTTTCTTACACCTAATTGCCAGTCAAACAAATTTATCCCTCTGATTTGTTATGCAATGACGGTGACCAACCCTTAACCGCCAGAATCATGATAAAGAAAAGCATGCCTATATAAGTATATATGCATTTATGTGTACGAAATGTGTAAAATGTGCTGGAAGCCATTTATCCGAAAAATGCGATCTAAAAAAAGAAGCCCCGGCTACTTGCGCAAATTGCAAAGGTAAGCATCCGGCAAACTATCGTGGTTGTGAAGTTGCAAAGGAACTGCAAAAAAGGCGCGATACTTTACATCAAAACGTTATGCCGACTAAAGAGAAGCGAGAAACCGCAAAGAAAACATACAGAAAAGCTACAATCCGTCTGGAACGGATCGTATGATACCCTATCCTCCTCTCTATAAAGTGGGCGTGGCCAAATTGCATTTTGTACTCAAATATAGCTATAATGTCGAACGTTTGAGGATGTTACATGTAAAATTTTATCAAAATAGGTTTTTTGATGATAACGCCCCCAAAAAGTGGGCGTGGCCAAAACTGTTCTATGGGTGAATTGTAGGGAATCTAAATACCCAAATATTTGGTCTTAACAAAATTTTTCGGTTTCATATAATTTAGTGAAGTTATGAAAAAGTAGGCGTGGCAGTGGGCGGATGTAGAAAAATTTTACACTTGTACTGTATCTTTTTCTTGGAAGCCCAGATATGAAATTTCATCGTCCTAGCTCAAAATTTAAGGCCCAAAAAGCGGTGACATACGGACGGACGGACGGACGGACGGACGGACGGTCATCGCTCAATCGATTTCGCTATTGATGCTGATCACGAATATATATACTTTATAGGGTCTATCTCGATTATTTCTCTATGTTACAAACTATGTGTCAAACTTAATATACCCTTAGGATAGGGTATAAAAATGCAAACAATTGGCTTCATTTTGAATTTGCGAAGAAATTATGATTCTAATTTAAGTCTTTTGATATTTTCAACCTTCAACAATTCTTGTTCTACTGAAAGAAGAATCGTCCATTTCGGTGTACATTTTTGAGGAAGCTGAAGCAAAGATAAAGATATCTCTCTATGTTGTACAAACTAGATATGTGCCAAACTTATAAAAATCCTTGGAAGAGGGAAAGCTTAACCTTAGATATCTAAATATTTGGTCTTAAAAACATTTTTCGTTTTCATGTAAAACAGTGAAGTTAAGAAAAAGTGGATGGGTTTCAAATGGTTCTCTTTTTCAAAAGCCCAGAAATTAATTTTCATTTTCCTACCTCAAGATTTAAGGCCCAAAAAGCGGTGTTATACGGACAGGCGAACATGGCTTAATAAATTTCGGTATTGATAATGATCACGAATATATGTGTATATTTTATAGGGTCTATCTCAATTATTTCTCTATGTTACAAACTATGGATCGAAATTAATATACGCTTAGGATAGGGTATAAAAAACAACTTTCTGTAAAAAAATTTTTTGTTCCAGTTAAAAAGCAGTAAAGTAAGGAGATTTCGGGCTGAATAAAATGAAATGACTGAATAAAGTAAAAGATCGTTTTTTGTTTTTAAAAAAAAATATATTTTAATAAACTGTTTTTTTCATACCCTATCCTAAGGGTATATTAAGTTTGACACATAGTTTGTAACATAGAGAAATAATCGAGATAGACCCTATAAAGTATATATATTCGTGATCAGCATCAATAGCGAAATCGATTGAGCGATGACCGTCCGTCCGTCCGTCCGTATGTCACCGCTTTTTGGGCCTTAAATTTTGAGCTAGGACGATGAAATTTCATATCTGGGCTTCTGAGAAAAAGATACAGTACAAGTGTAAAAATTTTTGAAATCCGCCCACTGCCACGCCCACTTTTTCATAACTTCACTAAATTATATGAAACCGAAAAATTTTGTTAAGACCAAATATGTAGGCATTCAGATTCCCTACAATCCACCCATACAAAAGTTTTGGCCACGCCCACTTTTTGGGGGCGTTTTCATCACAAAACCGATTTTTGGGCCTTAAATTTTTAACTAGGACGCTGAAATTTCATATCTGGGCTTCTGAGAAAAAGATACAGTACAAGTGTAAAATTTTTTTACATCCGCCCACTGCCACGCCTACTTTTTTATAACTTTGCTAAATTATATGAAACCGAAAAATTTTGTTAAGACCAAATATTTGGGTATTTAGATTCCCTACAATTCATCCATAGAACAGTTTTAGCCACGCCCACTTTTTGGGGGCGTTATCATCAAAAAACCTATTTTGATAAAATTTTACATGTAACATCCTCAAACGTTCGACATTATAGCTATATTTGAGTACAATATGCAATTTGGCCATGCCCACTTTATAGAGAGGAGGATAGGGTATCATACGATCCGTTCCAGACGGATTGTAGCTTTTCTGTATGTTTTTTCTCTTTGTTCTTTTTCTTCTCTTCTCTCTTGATATCTGCCACTGTAAGAGCAAATTGAGAAAAAAGTTTCCTCGCGCGTTAGAGGCGCTAGTCTCGATGTCCTCAAGTGATACTACTATTAGATTTATATACAATGGTAACATGTAACATCCGCAAATGTTCGAAGTTATCATCGTAATTCAGTAAAGCAAATGCAATACGGCCACGCTCAATTTATAGTTGCTCGATAGGATGGAGGATAGGGTATCTAACGATCCGTTCCAAACGGATTGTTCCTTTTCTGTATGTTTTTCCATTAAATGCTGGTGGCGTTCAGCATCAGTTTCCTTATACAATTTCTGACAATTCATTTGCTGAATTATTTGGTTGATTGATTCTGACATTCATCTCAGTGTCTAAAGCTCGTTCTGTATGGTTTGTTGTGGCATATATTGTCGCAAATTGATCAGATAAGAGCTTCTCTATCAAAGCAGATTTTACATTTTTCTTTGAGATGGTGACGAATTTATGAGCAATTATTGTAGACGCTCATGCACTTACATATATCAATCTGTGTGGATTGCAAAATAACATTTGTGAGGTCCTTCGACGTCATAACTTCTGGTTCGTACATTGTATCAATATTGTGTGTTTTTGATATGTGTGTTTAAATAAATGTCTCAAATTAAATATTAGATTTATTAATATATAAATGTATAATTTTGTGATGTGAATATTACCACTGACTGCACTTGTTGAAGGTCCAAAAACGAAAGATACTGAATCAAGTGTACAATAGTCAAATAGAATACAATGTTATAAGGAAACAAAAAAAGAGCAAGAGAGCAAACGTTACGTTCGAAAATAACATATTTTGAAGTAGTATAAGAGATTACAATTGATACTAACAAGTGCAAAAAAAAAATGAATTTACGGTTGATGCAAAAAAAGAGTAGAAAAGAAATTGATAAGTATTATTAGAATTAGTGTAATGTTTACATGTTTGGAATATTTTGAAAAGAGTACTAAACATTCACTCCGGTCTTTCAGATATTGGCAATGGAGCTATCTTTACTATGGGACGCACGTAATCTCCAAATTTAGTGTGTACGGTGACAACTCGGGTTGTCTTTTCCAGGATGAACATGACTTACACGTCCTAGTATCCATTTTGAAGGAGGCAAATTTGGTTCTTTCGCAAAACGATATCATCTATTTGTATGTTCGGTTGAATTTTTTGCCATTTGGGCCGATGCTATAGCGACGTAAAATAATCCTGATGCCAACGCTTCCAGAAACCTTGCATTAGTGTCTGTAAGAGATACCAATTAGAACCCGCTCGACTGGGAGGCTTCCCATTAAATGGCTTGAAGAGGTTTGATTTGTGTGTTTGGGTGATACCCATATCTGTCGATACTTCTTTTCTATATCCCTTGAAATGGTATACCGATGACGTCGACATCGAAGGCATATAGAGAATATGTCACGTTGGATTGTTGGGTCAACCAGAAATGAATCATTTAATGAAATAGAACCATTCGAAGTAGATTTAGCGGAGCAGGTAGTAGCACTCGGTGTCTTTTTGACTTACATCATTCAGTGAGATTTCCTCCATATGGCCTAGGGATAAGTATTCGTTTATGAAGGTGCAATATTGGGTTTTGAAGTCAGAATTAGATAGAAATCTTCTTTTAATAGAATGCAGACGATTTAGTGCAATATCATAGGAGTTTCTTAAGTCTAGTTTGACACCGCTTTTGAATGGCAACTGCACCATGTAACTGCTATCTGATGTTCGAATATGTTTTGTAGCAAAATGTTCCTCGGCCTTTTGCTCATCTACAGATAGGTGGGGTTCGTTCTTAACCTCTTCTAGACGCCAAAAACGCTCAAGATCAAACTCTTGATATCTTTCGATATTATTCGAGTTGTAACGAGAGTGTAAAACTAGGGTTACCAATCTGTCTGTTCATCACTGAATTCATATAAATTATTCTGCTGAACTACGAACTCAGACCAAGCTTCAGCTAACTTGTCCAATCGGATTTCAAGCATGGAAAGCGGGGTAGAATCATCTATCGACTCGGAAAAGTCTAATGTTCTTGTTATGCACCCCTTGGCGCGATATTGTGTGTTTTTGATATGTGTGTTTAAATAAATATCTCAAATTAAATATTAGATTTATTAATATATAAATGTATAATTTTGTGATGTGAATATTACCACTGACTGCACTTGTTCAAGGTCCAAAAACGAAAGAGACTGAATCAAGTGTACAATATAGCAATTAGTCAAATAGAAAACAATGTTATAAGGAAACAATAAAAGAGCAAGAGAGCAAACGTTACGTTAGAAAATAACATATTTGAAAGTAGTATAAGAGATTACAATTGATACAAACAAGTACAAAAAACATACAGAAAAGCTACAATCCGTCTGGAACGGATCGTCTGATACCCTATCCTCCTCTCTATAAAGTGTGCGGGGCCAAATTGCATTTCGTACTCAAATATGGCTATAAACTCGAACGTTTGAGGATGTTACACGTAAAATTTGATCAAAATCGGTTTTTTGGTGAAAACGCCCCCAAAAAGTGGGCGTGGCCAAAACTGTTCTATGGGTGAATTGTAGGGAATCTGAATACCTAAATATTTGGTCTTAACAAAATTTTTCGGTTTCATATAATTTAGTGAAGTTATAAAAAAGTAGGCGTGGCAGTGGGCGGATGTAAAAAAATTTACATTTCTACTGTATTTTTTCGTCAGAAGCCCTGATATGAAATTTCAGCGTCCTAGTTAAAAATTTAAAGCCCAAAAATCGGTTTTATGATGAAAACGCCCCCAAAAAGTGGGCGTGGCCAAAACTTTTGTATGGGTGGATAGTAGGGAATCTGAATGCATAAATATTTGGTCTCAAAAAAATTTTTCGGTTTCATATAATTTAATGAAGTTATGAAAAAGTGGGCGTGGCAGTGGGCGGATTTAAAAAAATTTTACACTTGTACTGTATCTTTTTCTCAGAAGCCCAGATATGAAATTTCATCGTCCTAGCTCAAAATTTAAGGCCCAAAAAGCGGTGACATACGGACGGACCGACGGACGGACGGTCATCGCTCAATCGATTTCGCTATTGATGCTGATCACGAATATATGTATATACTTTATAGGGTCTATCTCGATTATTTCTCTATGTTACATACTATGTGTCAAACTTAATATACCCATAGGATAGGGTATAAAAATGTGTTCCATTTTTATCCTAAGGGTATATTAAGTCAAACTTAATATACCCTTACAATAGGGTATAAACATACAGAAAAGCTACAATCCGTCTGGAACGGATCGTGTGATACCCTATCCTCCTCCCTATAAAGTGGGCGTGGCCAAATTGCATTCTGTACTCAAATATAGCTATAATGCCGTACGTTTGAGGATGTTACATGTAAAATTTTATCAAAATAGGTTTTTTGATGATATACGCCCCCAAAAAGTGGGCGTGGCCAAATTGCATTCTGTACTCAAATATAGCTATAATGCCGAACGTTTGAGGATGTTACATGTAAAATTTTATCAAAATAGGTTTTTTGATGATAACGCCCCCAAAAGGTGGGCGTGGCCAAAACTGTTCTATGGGTGGATTGTAGGGAATCTGAATGCCTAAATATTTGGTCTTAACAAAATTTTTCGGTTTCATATAATTTAGTGAAGTTATGAAAAAGTGGGCGTGGCAGTGGGCGGATTTAAAAAAATTTTACACTTGTACTGCATCTTTTTCTCAGAAGCCCAGATATGAAATTTCATCGTCCTAGCTCAAAATTTAAGGCCCAAAAAGCGGTGACATACGGACGGACGGACGGACGGACGGTCATCGCTCAATCGATTTCGCTATTGATGCTGATCACGAATATATGTATATACTTTACAGGGTCTATCTCGATTATTTCTCTATGTTGCAAACTATGTGTCCGTCCGTCCTTCCGTCCGTCCGTCCGTATGTCACCGCTTTTTGGGCCTTAAATTTTGAGCTAGGAGGATGAAATTTCATATTTGGGCTTCTGAGAAAAAGATACAGTACAAGTGTAAAAATTGTTTAAATCCGCCCTCTGCCACGCCCACTTTTTCATAACTTCACTAAATTCTATGAAACCGAAAAATTTTTTTGGGATAAAATATTTAGGCATTTAGATTTCCTACAATTCACCCATACAAAAGTTGTGACCACGCCCACTTTTTGTGGCCGTTTGCATCAAAAAACCGATTTTCATGAAATTTTACATGTAAGATACTCACACGTGTGACGTAGTCATATTTGAGTACAAAATGCAATTTGGACACGCCCACTTTATAGAAAGGAGGATAGGGTATCATACGATCCGTTCCAGACGGATTGTAGCTTTTCTGTACATTTTGAGTTCTGCTTATTGGAAAACAGCCCACTCAGCTCCGTTTCTAAGGTGTTGTCGAATTGAGTCGACTCAGCTTTGAATCAACTCGCGTATACATACATACATGCATTTCGACCCTCATGTGTACGGGGTATATATGATGAAGCCGGTGTTTACTATTTTCCGCTAGGATTATAGGATCTACACAGATCGAGATACAAACAACCACGCTACCAACTATATCCTTACTAATCCTGTTTCTCCGAACAAGAAAATTAAACAGAACGGTTGTATCGATTTTAATAACTTAATCGTTTTATTCAATTAATCTGAATTCCGTATCAACCAAATGAATTTGAATATTTATACACATTTAATTGAATTATATGTCAATGTCAAAACAGCAATAATATTAAACGCACGAAATGATCACTTTAAGATCTAAAAGTTAGTCATTAGTTCATCTTGGATACTATTAGATCTTAACAGCTGCCTAGGTGTGGGGCCATTACCCAGTGAAGTAGAAAGGTTCTCAGAAGAAGAGGCTTCTGCGTCTTTTTCCGCATGGTATGCATCAGAAAATTCCTACAAAATGTTCATGTTATTTTAGTTCAGATAAAACTGGTTAGAGCAAAACAAAAAAAGTATACCTTTAGTCTATTTCCAAGAAATACCGATCTCTCCCTTTTCTTATTCATATAATCCGAAGCAGCCAACCACCTGTGCTCGAGACATTCCTCACAATATGGACGTTTGCTGAAAGTGTGAACCAACATAATAAATATAGCGAATATTTGTAATGATATGCATATAAGGAATACAACAGCGGAATCTTATTGTTACAAATAGTTTAAAAACGTATTAGTGCACAGCTCTAAATGTTATCAGTTCTGAGATTCCACTAATTAATAATGTCTTATCCACTCTCTTAATTTTTTATAAAAATATATTCACACATTTCAACTAATTTTTTCTATGGATTTATTACATATTATATATAAATTAATTAGTAAATATGTAGTTTTGAATATTTTTTAATAAAAAGAATTTTAACACTGGATGATTTAAAGTAATCAAATATTCTCAGCTATGCCCGCGCAAAAAACATTTATGCCAATTAACAAGGTTGCTGCCGATAATCTGCAGATAACAGAAGTAAAATCCGAAATATGGCTAAGATTTTACACTGTAATAGGATAATTTGCACATTAACGGATTCACGAACATTACCGGTTACATATTAACTAATTTATAGAACAACATTGTTTATCGACGTTTTTCAACAGTATTGTTGTTATCGCGTAGATAACTTTTACAAGCAGTGTTATTTTTGTCTAGCATACTACATACTTTACAACTTCGTATTTTATAGTAATCGAAAAATGAAATGGCAACTGGCTTTTGACTTATAGATATTAAATTCACATACCTTGGGTTTCTCTTGAATAAGAACATTATGAAACGTGTTGCTTCTGGAGTGACTTCGCTGTAAAGATTCTCAAAGCGATAACGTACAAATGATATATTCTGTTTTGTTTCTATTTCATCGTTTCCTCTAAACGGACTTGAACCCGATAACAGTATGTAAGTTATTACTCCAACAGACCAAATATCGCTTTGAGGTAAAATAACTTCTTCGTTTATCATTTCTGGAGATTGATAATCAAGAGCTCCACAAATAGGGACTAAAGAGCCTTGTTTAGTAATTTTCCTAGATGATCCAAAATCAACTAGTTTAATCTGCACGGAGCGCACCGTAGACATGACTATATTATCCGGTTGAATATCGAGGTGGCAAAAACCTCGCCAATGAAGATATTGCAATGCATCTAATAGTTGTGTTACAACACTTGCTACCATTTGTTCAGTGTATTCGTGCCTACTACTGAAATAATTCAAAATGTCAGCACCTTGAAGTTTTTCCATTATAAATATTCTGATTGGTAAATTCGGAGGGCTATATGCAGCAAAAAGCGATGTGATTCGTTCGTGTCGAAGAGTCCTTAAGTGTTCGAACTCATTTTGAATCGAACCTTCGTTGTCGTTATTTACTTCAAATATTTTTGCAACAATCATAACATTTGTCGATTTTTGAATACCCTTTACAACAGTACTAAATTTACCTCGGTGGATTTCAGATATAAAGCTATATTTTTCACTGATGTCTGAGTCCGTTATCCAACTAAGAGGTTCACGTTCTAGCTGATAATCTACATGAACTTTCTTTTCTTCGAAAACAATTTCATGTCCGCTTTCGGTTAGTTGCTGCAAGTGCTTCATTGCTTTAGTTATAGTTATTTTTGGAGCATCACCTTCGGATGTCTTTGCATTTGTTGGTATTCCCATTTCACTCCAACCAATATTATTCTTAGACGCAAGTCTGAATTGGTAAGTTTCATTAGGTTGAAGGCCATGTACTAAATAAAATTCATGGTCAATGTTGTCAGCAATAGTAGTCCATTGGTCGTTTGAAATTGGTTTGTATTGCAAACTGTAGCAAAGAACAGCCGAGTTACCGTCATATCGTGGCTGCTTCCACCGTAGCAGAACTTCTGTACCACTTACCGCAGATACTTCAGGGGAATCTGGAGCGTTTGCCAAAGTTGCAATGACCACGCGACACCGGGCCACAGTTTGTCCGACTTTATTTCTAGCAACAGCCTTGTAAATTCCTACATCAAAACTACTGGCAGGGTCAAATTTCAAAATAGATCTTCCATCACTGTCAATGACGGTTTTTATGCGCTTATTTTCTGTTAAAACTAAATCGTTTTTAAACCATTGGACACAAGGTTTTGGATCTCCAACAGCAAAACAGTGCATGTAAGCTGGCTTATTATCTGTAATCGCTAGGGTTTGTGGTTTTTCTCTGAAAAATGGTGGGTAGCCCTCTCTCTGACTTTCGATTAGAACATCAGCCTCAGCATACTGGTCAAGCCGAGGTCCGAGTTCTGTTCTTAATCTCCGGATGGAGTAAGATTCATTTACACTGTAAGAACCAATTCGACTCTTACGCTCATCATCAATTTCCTCATCCATTACATCCGTGAAACGCCTTCTTTCTCTTATAACAGGTAACTATCATATAAAAAGAGAAATTACTATTACAACATGAACAAAATTATTCTATAAATTCATATCTATAAATATTTAATGTAAACAAGTATGTACATATGATTGTACTCTGTTAGACAGAGTGTACTTAGTCAGCCAATGAGAAGGTCTCCACAAAGATCAAGTTTATGGGAAAACTTACAGATAAGCTAAAATCCGTCTGGAATGGATGATATAAAACCTTATTATGCCCTATCCTAAGGGTATATTAAGTTTGATACATAGTTTGTAATATAGAAAAATAATATATATATGTATGTATATTCGTGATCAGTATCAATAGCGAAGACGGTTTAGCCATGTCCGTCCATCCGTCCGTCTGTCTGTATGCCACCACTTTTTGGGCCTTAAATTTTGAACTAAGAGGATGAAACTACATATCTGGGCTTTTGAGAAGAAGAAGCAGTACATAAACTTTTACACTTTTTCCTAACTCAACTAAATTACATATGTATATGAAACCGAAAAATTTTGGCCAGTTGCTAATTGTTCTACCATCCCTCTGCCAATTGCAGCGAATGGTTCCGGACCGGAGAGCTCCGAGGTTGAAGCCTGCTTTGCCAGACAGTCCGCCTTCTCGTTCCCCTCAGTCCCTACGTGCACTCTCACCCAGAGCAGCGTCATCTCACTTCGAGATGAGGACTCATTGAGGTTATGAGCACATTCCTATGCCAGTGATTTATTGATATCTGTTTGGTCAATGCGTTTAATCACTGATGGATTGTCCAGTGCTATGGTAACGTTTCTACCCTCGAACTGACCCTCTTTCAGGTATTCCAACGCATGGAACAGAGCAATCATCACGGCTTGATAGACTGAGGTATATTTCCCCAGACTAATATGACAGGCTAGTTCCAGTTCTTCTGAGAAGATACCTGCCCCCGCTCTGACATCCATCATGGACCCATCCGTAAAGATGATTAAACATATCACCAATCTTCTTTACCGGAAGTGTTCTATCTCTGATAAGAGTTTTGTGATGCCTTTCGGTAACACGCATTCTCTTTATTCCATCCATGGGCATATTCATCTCCTTAATCTCGTTTTTCACGATATCCAGGATTTTTCTATGACAGTAGATAGTACCGCACCAGTGCCAGTTGGCATCCCGGTGCAAACGAAGTGCCGTCGAGGCCGTCGCTTTCTTAATCAATAAGTTGAGCGGTAGAATACCTAGGATCACTTCCATTGCGCATGTTGGTGTCGTTCGTATTGCACCTGCGATCCCTAAACATGCCAGCCGTTGGACCCTATCTAATTGCTTCTTTACAGTTTTCTGGTTGGCTTTCTGCCACCATACAACTGACGCATATGTGATAATCGGTCTAACTATCAATGTGTACATCCAGTATGCTGACCTCGGCGAGATTCCTCACCTTAGTCCACATACCCGTTTGCACTGATGAAGCACCCTTTACGCCTTTCTAATCTTTTCTTCCACATTGAAATTCCAAGTTAGTCCAGTATCTAGGTATACACCCAGATACTTAACCTTCCTGATCACCTGCAACTCCGATCCGAAAAGTGTCAAGGGCTGAAATTCCAGATCTCTCCTCTTCCTTGTGAAGATGATCAGGTCTGTCTTTTCCGCATTAATGGAGAGCCCTTGTTCCTGACACCACCGCTCCACCACTCTGAGATCATTCCTCATGGTATCTGCTGTGATGTTCATGAATTTACCTCTTGCCATTATTGCTATATCATCGGCATATCCCACAGTGTGGATGCCAATCTCTTCAAGTATTCTCTGGAGAGAGTCCACAGTTATATTCCACAGAGTAGGTGATAAAACACCACCCTGCGGGCGACCTCTGCTAACACTTCCCCAAAGTTTTAAAGTTCCCGTCTGAATATTTATCGCCCTATTTTTCAGCATATTGTCCACCCATCTTACCACCAATGGGTTAACCCTGCATTCTTCTAAGGCTATTCTCAGACTTTCAAAGCATATCTTATCGAAGGCACCTTCAATGTCCATTACTATGGTCATTACGATGCCTCCGGTATTTATCTCCTCTTCCGCAACGCCTGGTGTACCGCTGTTTCCGTAGACCTGCCAGCTCTGTCTACTACTCAAAGGACATGCTTTCAACTCTGTACTACATATGGTCCAACATAATTCTTTCCATTGTTTTCAACAGAAATGATGTTAGGCTGACCGTTCTGAAGGACTTCTCTTCGGTATAGTCCTTTTTTCCCGGTTTTTGAAGAAACAGCACATTTGTTTCTCTCCATGTTACCGGTATGTAGCCTATTGCTAGACACTGACCGCTTCTGGCGTTAGTATCCGGTCTGCTTCAGCCCTATTCATCCTGTTTGCCCCTTGTTTCCTTAGAGCCCAGGGCTGATCTGACTTAAGACTTCCCGGAAAGTGTATTTCCATGAGGACCTCATGTGTACGATACAGTGTCTCAACCATCTCCCACGTTCTATCACGAATGAGTCCGACTTCAGCTGTGCTTCTCATATTCGAGCAAAATTCCCTCCACGACTCCCTTTTACGTCGTCGAAGAGTTGCTTTTAGCTCTTTCTTCTTTGCCTTGTACTCATCCCATGATTCAGGATCATCACTTCTCATGGCACGTTTAAAGTCTTTTCTCACCCCTTCTTCTTTAGATTTTCAAGTTCAATACACCACCAAGGCGTGGGGTCCTTTTCATCTACCAAAGTAGATGTACACGCCTCTTGGTAAGCATTTTCAACAGCTGATTGTAAATGCTTCAGCTGCGACTCTACATCGCAAGTGGTTTTCGGTATTTTGGGTACCGTAGATCCGTATCGAGCATTGACAGGCAAACAGTCAAGTGCCGCTAAAAAAGCACTAAAGATACTCCAGTGAGCAACATCTAGTCCCCCCTCCCTTCCCATGTCGGTAACACCCATTAGAAGGTCGATTGCCGCCTGACTATAGGTTTTACCCTTGTCGACTTTAGCATGTTCGCTTCTAGCGTAAGGTTTCTTTCCCTCTAGTGGCGTTGCTCCGCCTTCCCGTAGCTTGGTCCTGCTTTCGCATAACCTTACTCGGTCCTGGTCCCTCCGCTTTCGAAGATGTTTGCGGTTTGGGCTGACTGACCTTCTGTTTCCTGGTTTGTCCATCAGCCTTTCCACTTCCTTTTGTTCTGTGCTGATTAACCTTCCCGGAAACATGCTGTCCATCTCCTTTTCCGCTCTCCGCCTCTATCACCCCGGCTTAGCTGAACCCAAGGTCTCGGTATCATTTCTGAACCGTTTCCTAGGTCTTGCCTCTTCTGTGGTGGTTTCGGCCGATGTTAGACTAGCGATCCTATCAGTCAAATCATTGACCGATGTCGCTATTTCCCGAGACAGATTTCGCCACTGACAATTTCTGTCTCTTTCTCGCGCTTTTTATACCCTATCCTAAGGGTATGTTAAGTTTGACACATAGTTTGTAACATAGAGAAATAATCGAGATAGACCCTATAAAGTATATATATTCGTGTGGTAAGTTCAGTTTAACTGAACGGAGTTTACAATTTTTGTTAAAAACTCTATTTGAAATGTACATATATCTTCTCCTATTATGTATATTATACATAATATAAAGTGATTTTACGCATTACGTTAACGTTATTGGATGCTTCCGGTGTGTCCAGAATTTACAATAGCTGTGTTTTTTTGAAACCCCCTCAGACAGAAAAGGGAAATTTTACACGTAAAACAAAAACAATAACCTACTGCTTGCTAGAACCCAATGATTTTTATTTACAGACGTTGGTGCCACTCCGAAATTGTTCGGTTAGGGAGTGTTCGTAATGATGACCCAATTATAAGTTGTCTTGTACAATGCTCCTGATTGGCCGTCAAATAAATTGGAGTTAATTATGGAATTTAGTGAACTAATTTTGTTCCATTTTATGGAGGAAACTAGGAAAATGAATACATAAAATAATTATTTTTTTAACCTTCATCTCATCCTCAAAAAAACCTACGTTGTCTACCCTCGTGCTTAGATGTCTACACATATGGAAATTGTGTGTGTTTTCCATGGATTTGGTGTTTTTTTTTAATTAAAAACATACAGAAAAGCTGCAATCCGTCTGGAACGGATCGTATGATACCCTATCCTCCTCTCTATAAAGTGGGCGTGACCAAATTGCATTTTGTACTCAAATATAGCTATAATGTCGAACGTTTGAGGATGTTACACGTAAACTTTTATCAAAATAGGTTTTTTGATGATAACGCCCCCAAAAAGTGGGCGTGGCCAAAACTGTTCTATGGGTGAATTGTAGGGAATCTAAATACCCTAATATTTGGTCTTAACAAAATTGTTCAGTTTCATATAATTTAGTGAAGTTATAAAAAAGTAGGCGTGGCAGTGGTCGGATTTAAAAAAATTGTACACTTGTACTGTATCTTTTTCTTGGGAGCCCAGATATGAAATTTCAGCGTCTTAGTTAAAAAGTTAAGGCCCAAAAATCGGTTTTGTGATGAAAACGCCCCCAAAAAGTGGGCGTGGCCAAAACTTTTGTATGGGTGCGTACGGAATCTGAATGCCTAAATATTTGGTCTTAACAAAATTTTTCGGTTTCATATAATTTAATGAAGGTATGAAAAAGTGGGCGTGGCAGTGGGCAGATTGAAAAAAATTTTACACTTGTACTGCATTTTTTTCTCAGAAGCCCAGTTATTAAATTTGATCCTCTTAGCTCAAAATTTAAGGCCCAAAAAGTGGTGACGGACGGACGGACGGACATGTCTCAATCGTTTTCGCTATTGGCACTGATCATGAATATACACTGAGTTACAAAAAAAGTGGCGCAGTGATACTTTTTCGTATGTTGTTATCATTTTGGTAATATGCGGCTATGTTTTTGTCGAGCTTTATTTGTTTTTAGTGGGTTACTGGTTTAATGGTTTATTTGTTGCGAATTTGCATTATTTCTTTTAATTTTCTTTGTGATGTGGACATCGTATTGAAGAAAACCGTGTTGTATTCGTGTTTTCCTATAGACGTGAGACATACTAAATTTAGCTTCCATGATCCCCGTATGTGTTTTATTAAGTTTATTGTTCTGGATTTGTTTTAATATGATTAGTTATTAGTTGTTACTAATTTTTGTAAAAAAAAATATGCAAATAATGGCACAAGAAGTCGCCTGTGCGCTGGCTTTAGTTGAGGTTGGCCGGGGCGTGCTCTATTATGATAAGAAAACCGGAGAAGACGTTAAAAAAAGCCATTAAAGGTACTGGGAGACCAACTCCTACAAACCGCGTCAAGGACCAGGTCGCCCCGGGTTAACTACTGCAAAGGATGACCGATATTTGGTGATTCAAAGTCTTCTAAACAGCAGTTGAGTACGCTCACATACTTCGAACTGTTAGAGGGATAGCTGTGAATGCTCAAACGACGAGGAGGCGATTAATAGAAAGTGGCCTGAGAACAATAAAACCTGCTCGAGTACCGCGACTCATGGTACAACATAAGCGACGTCGACTTGAATTTGCTAATTGTTAACAGGATTGGACAGAGGCCGACTGGGGTAGAGTCCATTCCACTGATGACTCCAGGTTTCGTCTCCGCTCAACAGATAGATGTAGCAGAGTGTGGGGATGATCATATTGTTCCGTCATATTGTAGGCAGAAATTCATGCTTCATGGAAGGATCAGTGACCACTACGTATTATATCACCAATATTGTGGAGGAATATGTGGTTCTATTCGCACCATTTATGGAGGAAAACTTTTTCCTGATGCAAGACAATGCTAGACAACACGTCGCCAGTTGCGTTACCGAATATTTGCAAGAAGTGGAAATCGACGTGATGGCTTGGCCTGTGGTGATCTCGGACATGAATCCCATTGAACACGTTTGGGACCTGCTGGAGAAAAAGATTGGGATGCGACCTGCCCTTCCAGAGACACTCAGCGGCCTGATATCTGCTCTCATCGAGGAACGGGACAATTTGATCCAATGTTTACTTCAGGGAATATCTGGTTTGTTAGATGCTCAGGAAGGCAATACACATTAGTACAGGAACAAGGACTCATTAAAAAAAAAAAATAATAATAAAAATGTAAAATGTTGATTTATGAAGTTTTTGTCCATTTTCCTTAATTTATGTTTTATTTCTAAGGTCTTCCTTTTTTAATTTTTTTTTTTGACATGAATTACTTATATTTATATTAATAAACAAAACTGTATTTAAAAAATCCTTTTTTTTCCAATTTACTTGAAGTAATTGCGAAATATCAAGTAACTCAGTGTATATACTTTATAGGGTCTATCTCGATTATTTCTCTAAGTTACAAACTATGTATCAAACTTAATATACCCTTATAATGAGCAAAAAACTGATTTTATGATATTATTCTAAGGAAACAAGTGAAAATAAATTGAAAATAGTTTTTCTTGAATACATTTTACACAAACATTTAGATTATGTTGGTTTGTACAAGCAGCTTTTGTGCAAAAACAACAAATTGTCTCATATTTATTATTTTTCGTGGCGGACATAGTAAACTTGCTCTGTCTTTTATTTGCAGTGGAACACTTCTTGATCGTATTAGTGGATTTGATAAGTGGATGCAGAAATATGTATTTTCCTAAGATTGTGCTGGTGAACTGTCTCTTAAAGCAGTTGCAAGCAAAGTTTCAACTGATGCCGATCTTGGTTTAAAACTTCTAGCCATCTATGCTTTTGCAAGTGAAAATCCACGTAGAAAAGTCCATAGTATTGTTGTTTTTTGTGTTGTTTGACTCACTTTCACTTCTTTGAAAATAATGAATGAATTTCAATTCAGCTGTAGCAGTGAAATCATTTTCTCAACACCGCGTATATCGAATGAAAACAAAAGTTATTAGAGGACTTGAAATGTGAGGAGGCAGTGTTTCATTGTTATGTTATGACCTTTCAAACCGTCAACGAGTTCCAAAAGAACACTCTCGCCTTGTCTTTTTGCCTCCAATCGATTTTCCCAAGTATGGTCTAATTTTCTAAACATAACATGTATAGAAGATATCAGTAACCAGAATTTTAATTCATATTTCACTTGTATTTACGAATATACATATGTACATAAACAACATTTTCTTCTGGCACAAAATCATCATCGCTGTCTCCAGAAATATAACTATCATCACAATCATCACCGTCACTTTCATTCAAAAATGATTCCATTTCTTCAATTGTAAGATACATATCTACATACACATGTATACATACATGTGTATCTTGGTCTAAACAAAGTTTCTTTTATTATTATTATTATTACTTATAAATTCACAATATATACGTACAACGTTCACTTGCGAAAAGACTAAATGCAAGTGACATTTTATATGAAAACCACAAATTTTCCATATGTGTAGAAATCTACACACGAGGGTAGACAACGTAAGTTTATGAATAACAACCGTCATAAATTTTTTTTTTATGGGGAACATTTTTTTCTTTGTAAAATACGGGTTTTAATAAAGTCAAAAAAATTCGCAATTTTTCAATTAGTGGTTTTTGAGAAAACTTAGAAAAGAGGTTGTATTTGTGTAGTAGAATCGAAAAGACAAGTTTTACGTATCCATTTTTCTAATCGCCTGAAGTGAAGACTTAACTACACTACATGCAGGCTGTTACTAAAAAAAATGAATTCTGAAGATGAAAACACGTTAAAACATACAGAAAAGCTACAATCCGTCTGGAACGGATCGTATGATACCCTATCCTCCTCTCTATAAAGTGGGCGTGACCAAATTGCATTTTGTACTCAAATATAGCTATAATGTCGAACGTTTGAGGATGTTACATGTAAAATTTTATCAAAATAGGTTTTTTGATGAAAACGCCCCCAAAAAGTGGGCGTGGCCAAAACTGTTCTATGGGTGAATTGTAGGGAATCTGTATACCTAAATATTTGGTCTTAACAAAATTTTTCGGTTTCATATAATTTAGTGAAGTTATAAAAAAGTAGGCGTGGCAGTGGGCGGATGTAAAAAAATTTTACACTTGTACTGTATCTTTTTCTTGGAAGCCCAGATATGAAATTTCAGCGTCCTAGTTAAAAATTTAAGGCCCAAAAATCGGTTTTGTGATGAAAACGCCCCCAAAAAGTGGGCGTGGCCAAAACTTTTGTATGAGTGGATTGTAGGGAGTCTGAATGCCTAAATATTTGGTTTAACAAAATTTTTCGGTTTCATATAATTTAGTGAAGTTATGAAAAAGTGGGCGTGGCAGTGGGCGGATTTAAAAAATTTTTACACTTGTACTGTATCTTTTCCTCAGAAGCCCAGATATGAAATTTCATCGTCCTAGCTCAAAATTTAAGGCCCAAAAAGCGGTGACATACGGACGGACGGACGGACGGACGGACGGTCATCGCTCAATCGATTTCGCTATTGATGCTGATCACGAATATATATACTTTATAGGGTCTATCTCGATTATTTCTCTATGTTACAAACTATGTGTCAAACTTAATATACCCTTAGGATAGGGTATAAAAATGCAAACAATTGGCTTCATTTTGAATTTGCGAAGAAATTATGATTCTAATTTAAGTCTTTTGATATTTTCAACCTTCAACAATTCTTGTTCTACTGAAAGAAGAATCGTCCATTTCGGTGTACATTTTTGAGGAAGCTGAAGCAAAGATAAAGATATCTCTCTATGTTGTACAAACTAGATATGTGCCAAACTTATAAAAATCCTTGGAAGAGGGAAAGCTTAACCTTAGATATCTAAATATTTGGTCTTAAAAACATTTTTCGTTTTCATGTAAAACAGTGAAGTTAAGAAAAAGTGGATGGGTTTCAAATGGTTCTCTTTTTCAAAAGCCCAGAAATTAATTTTCATTTTCCTACCTCAAGATTTAAGGCCCAAAAAGCGGTGTTATACGGACAGGCGAACATGGCTTAATAAATTTCGGTATTGATAATGATCACGAATATATGTGTATATTTTATAGGGTCTATCTCAATTATTTCTCTATGTTACAAACTATGGATCGAAATTAATATACGCTTAGGATAGGGTATAAAAAACAACTTTCTGTAAAAAAATTTTTTGTTCCAGTTAAAAAGCAGTAAAGTAAGGAGATTTCGGGCTGAATAAAATGAAATGACTGAATAAAGTAAAAGATCGTTTTTTGTTTTTAAAAAAAAATATATTTTAATAAACTGTTTTTTTCATACCCTATCCTAAGGGTATATTAAGTTTGACACATAGTTTGTAACATAGAGAAATAATCGAGATAGACCCTATAAAGTATATATATTCGTGATCAGCATCAATAGCGAAATCGATTGAGCGATGACCGTCCGTCCGTCCGTCCGTCCGTCCGTCCGTATGTCACCGCTTTTTGGGCCTTAAATTTTGAGCTAGGACGATGAAATTTCATATCTGGGCTTCTGAGAAAAAGATACAGTACAAGTGTAAAAATTTTTGAAATCCGCCCACTGCCACGCCCACTTTTTCATAACTTCACTAAATTATATGAAACCGAAAAATTTTGTTAAGACCAAATATTTAGGCATTCAGATTCCCTACAATCCACCCATACAAAAGTTTTGGCCACGCCCACTTTTTGGGGCCGTTTTCATCACAAAACCGAGTTTTGGGCCTTAAATTATTAACTAGGACGCTGAAATTTCATATCTGGGCTTATGACGAAAAGATACAGTAGAAGTGTAAATTTTTTTTACATCCGCCCACTGCCACGCCTACTTTTTTATAACTTCACTAAATTATATGAAACCGAACAATTTTGTTAAGACCAAATATTTAGATATACAGATTCCCTACAATTCATCCATAGAACAGTTTTGGTCACGCCCTCTTTTTGGGGGTGTTTTCATCAAAAAACCGATTTTCATGAAATTTTACATGTAACATCCTCTAACGTTCGACATTATAGCTATATTTGAGTACAAAATGCAATTTGGCCACGCCCACTTTATAGAGAGGAGGATAGGGTATCATACGATCCGTTCCAGACGGATTGTAGCTTTTCTGTATGTTTTTTTTGTTATGTTGTTTTATTAGATTTAAGACTAACACTCTTAACCGGATTTTTTGACCGTGTTGTGTAGTGTCAACACTGACAAGCACAATTGGATTTTGCGGGGTTATTTATGGACACAGATTTATGTATTTATTTCTGTGCATTAATTCGTTCTCCAAATGGCCCGAAATCCATATACTTCAGAGAATAATAACAGAAAACTCAATCTATATATATAAACCTCTACCGCCTGTAATTTTCAACCGATATAGTTGGTTTTTGTTTTAAAATGGATAATTACGGAACAAAGGTGATAGGTAAAAAAAAAATACAAAAACATTACAAAAAAACTTAGACATTTTGTTGTGGTACATACAGCTGAATACAACAAAAAACATATAGAAAAGCTAAAATCCGTCTGGAACGGATCGTATGATACATATCCTCCTTTCTATGTAGCCCTTATACTATATAGTGGCAATATTGCATTTTGTACTGAAATACGACGATAACGTTGAACTTTTGAGGATGGTACATGTAAAATTTCATCAATAGTGGTTTTTGGATGAAAACGCCTCCGAAAAGGGGGGTGGTCAAAACTGTTGTATGGGTGAATTCTAGGGAATCTAAATGCCTTAATATTTGGTCTTTCGGTTTCATATAATTTAGTGAAGTTATAAAAAGTGGGCGTGATAAGATATAAAAATGCATTCGACGCGCTGTGTGTGCGCCTGGCGAAGCGGGCGAGGTTTAAGATAGTAGATTTATATAATAGGTTGTATTTTGTCAACTTTTGGGTTACATTAAGTTCCGTGTACTGCTCAATTTACTGATTCAAAGTTTGATCATGTTTGTAATAAGTATAGTATTGTACATAGGCAAACTGCATCCCATCAGTCTGCAACAAATGGGCCAGAACGCAATGTCCAAACATTGAAAATGAATTACGATGCTTAAAGGAATGAGAAAACGACCTGCCAACTAAGTTAAAGGAGATTCTATTCCATTATAGAATAACATTTCATACTTACGTATCGCATGAACTCTAAATTTTCTTTACTTCTATCTAAAAAAGAAATAGTGTTTGTTTAGGGGCGGTGCAGGGTAGCTCGAAAACTTGTTTGTTTCGATGGAAATGCGTTGGTTTCTTCGTTTTAATTCGGGGTCGCCAATTGCCAGGCGCAATTGGAAGATTGTTTTTATGGGGAAAAAACACAAAAGAAAAGAGAAGTAGTTATAAGAAAAAAGTTATAGGGTTGAACAATTTTCTTTATTACGAGAGCAGGTCTTACCTCTATATGAGTCGGGAAAAGAATATTAGGAGAGCTTGGTTTAAGACTCTTAGCTTATGTTTAAAACAGGAAATGGGGAATTTTAGGGAGTGTACATCTTTCATTGGCAGAGTGCCATCTTTTATTTCGGGTTAATATCGATTTTGGAATCCGCTGCTAAACAATATAACAAAAAATAGGCTCGGTAGCAAAAAAGGTAACTAACTTAACATAGGAGCGAGCCTTTTTTTATGGAGGGACTCCACTCACTCCTTATAACTTATAATAATATAAAAAAAATAAGCATAAGTAGTATAATAACAAACTGAATTGAATTCAAAAATATTCGATTATTAAAAATGAGGAAATATTTCTTAATGACTAGTAAATTGCATACAATATCTTTCCATATAAGTACGATAAACGGGTTTGTAAATTATAAATACTTCATCAAAAAAAAGCATTTAGATAGATTTTTAGATAGATAGATTTTTTATTCGTTCTTAAAATTTTACAAAGGTTTTGTTAAAAAGGGATAAATGTGCATATTAACTTTCTATTAAATTAGGAATATGCTAAAGACAAAGATTAAGATGTATTTATTTGAAGGACACAAAGCTTTGTTATAGGGCGAGTGATGGAACCCTTTTGGGTTTTAATGTCCAGAGTCAGAGTACTCGTTTGTCAGGACCGAAATGTGTCTTGACCACTCTACCCAATCGCCAGTCATTAGGAGGAAGCTGTTCGTCTCGAATGACCACCAAATCGTCCACTTCGACATTCTACCACTTATTTCGTTTATGGAGCTCCTTTAAATATTCCTCCTTCCATCGTCGGCTGAACTGATGGAGAAAAATTTTAAGTTTTTGCCATCGGTTGATAATATTTAAGGAGGTATCAACCAAGGGTGGCTCGGGAGCACTGAGTAAGGGACCACCTCTCAGGAAATGTCCAGGAGTGAGAGGGACAGTGTCAAAAGGGTTCTCTGATATTGGGGAAATAGGTCGGGAATTAAGGCAAGATTCTACGCGTGCAAGAAGCGTTGAAAACTCCTCAAACGTAAGTTTAATATTGCCTACTGTCTTACGAATATGTGACTTAAAACTTTTGACTCCTTCCTTCCACAACCCACCAATATGTTGGGCACCCGGAGGTATAAATGTCTACATTTTTTTGATAAAAAGTGGTATTTTGGTAACTTTTGAGTGCATTTTGAAAATCAAGCAGAAGTGATTTTGATGCGCCGACGAAATTGGTTCCGTTGTCGGAAAATATCTGCTCAGACATACCTCGACGAGCAACAAAACGAGAAAAAGATGCAAGGAAACCGTCAGTTGACAGATCGCTCACTGCTTTTAAATGTATTGCTTTCGTTGAAAAGCATACTAACAGACACACGTAGTCTTTCTCTAATCAACAAGTCCGTCCACAGTAATTCTTAATAAGAAAAGTGTCCGTAAAGTCGATGCCAACATTTGTAGAGGGCAGTATAAATGTTGTTCTTTTCAAGGGTAGCACACCCATTAGCTGCTTATGCATCTTCTTTTTGTGCAAAATACATGTTTTACAATCGTGGATACATTTCTTCACCAACTTTTTCAGCTTTGGTATCCAAAATCATACTATGCGAACCATTAGCTGTATTTCACCATGCAAAGAAAGTTGATGGACAAATGGAGCGAATAGTTTCGAGAAGTAAGCATTATAAGGAAATATAATGGGATGCTTCTCATTATACGTTAACGTACCTGTTGCAACGCAACATGAAATCCCGACAGCATCACACCTGCTTTGCATTCTCCGCCGGCAAATCATCACGATCGTAAAATCATAAAATTGATCCATATCCCAACGCACATTTATTGTCACATTGTGCGGGAGTGAGCGCAGCGAAAGTGCATGTAAAAAAAATGCGATGTTTTGTCTAAATTGGTTCCGCCCACTGATCCGCACTCTCAACTTTGTCATCGGTGTGCATGTATGCATGTGTTGGTAGAGATCTCATGCTGCTAGAGGGAATATGCGCGGTGCGGGAATAGCGAAGCAGTGAATTAGTCTAGTGGTTCACATCAAATTGGAAGATCCGCAATACCAAGGGGTCAACGAACTTTAGCAGTGGGCCAACGGCAAACAGTTGGATGCGGAGGTTTCTTTTGGACAAGCAGAAAGCGACACGATTCATTCCCAAAGTAAAGGCCAAGATCTCAAGGCAAATAAACCAAATTAAAAACACATATAAAAAGAATTTTTCTTTTGACGGTAGATGCACTTATTGCAATTGTTTTTTTCTTTGCTTTACCCTTACTAGAGTCCATCAAGTTAAATTTGAATCTGCGACTGTTTGAACCGCGGAGTTATGCGATCCTTAGTCCAGTAATTTTTTGCGAGTGTCCTTGCGATACAGTACCGAAGTTAGTCTTCCATTTACGCAAAGGATTTGTTTACTTTAGGTGGCGCTACAATGGACCTGGGCCTAAAGGATTTGTTTAGAATCCAAAAAAGGGTTAAGTGTCAATAAACAGCTAGTGGTTTTGAGGGGTTTGCTTTGAAGTAAAGCTTTATATTCTAAGGGAAAGAATATTTGTTGAGAATGCGTGATCATTTTATTTTTGGTAATGATTATTTCGTCAGGAGAGAGTGAATGAGATGAGTAATTCCTTTGACGAAATCGAGTTGCGTTGAAAACCGAAACATGTAGTTAAGAACACGAACTGTTTTATGCCATGTGGAAAATCTACGAAGTATGAGTTCGAAGTCATTACTTGTGGTTGTAGCAAAAGTTTTAAGAAGTTTCGGCTCTAGCAATGACTCGTCTTGAGGAGACGGAATTGAAATTGACCAGTTACTTAGGTTTTCTCGAAACCAACTTGGAGCATGCCACCACAGTTTGCTTTCACTTAATTCGTCGGGTGTCAAACCACGAGTAGCCAGATCTGCAGGATTTTCTAAAGAGGAAATGTGGCGCCAAGAAGCGTTCTTCGAATTAGTTTAGATTTCGGAAGTTGTGTTAGCCACGAACGTTCTCCAAGTACATGGAGGTTTACTAAGCCATGACAAAACAATCGTAGAATCCGTCCAAACAAACATCTCATAGTTTTCAATAAAGTGCAAATTTTCAAGTCCCACTCGAACCATGTTCGAGAGTAATACGGCTCCGAGCAACTCTAGACGTGGCAATAATATTAAATGTGCGGAAGCAACTTTACTTTTTGCCCATAGTAAATGACAAGAACAAGAAGATTTGCTATGTTGAACTCTTATATACAAAGTAGCGGAATATGCCTTTTCCGAAGAGTCACCAAAGCCGTGGATTTGGGTTGGAGCCCAAGGGGCATATTCAACCCATGATTTCCACATTTGTAGTGTTAAGGGTTTCAGATTTCGATCCCATTCTGTCGGATCTTTCCAAATCTGTTTACAGTACGTCATCTACATAAAAATCTCACCGCAGAATGGTCGAAGCAAAGGGGTAAGAATTCTGAACATCGTCAGTAAGTTGCCGTAAGGTTCGAATTCATTCCAAACGTAACAGTTTTAACTTGAAAATCAACTATGGCATCCATTGGCATTTCACGAAACAATATTCTCTGAAAACAGGTTTGTTTAGGGTTGACAAGGATTTGCCTATACATCTTTTCGATGTCGCTATTAAAAACGCATTTGAAACATCGCCAAATTAAAAGTAGTAGGGTTATGTCGGACTGTAATATAGGGCCGGAATAAAGAATGTCATTCAGACTCGTTCCATTAGAAGAGAGGCTTGAAGCATTAACAACAGCTCGGATTTTTGTTGTGGTACTTTGGAGCTCAATTACGGCATGATGGGGTAAGTAATAAGAATGAATTTTACTGCATTTTGACACTTCAGATTAACTTGTTAGTTCCATATGATTAAGGGTGAGATATTCTCGAATTACTGAATAATAATGATTTTTGAATTGAGGTTTGGATAGTAATCGCCTTTCAGTGCTGAGGAATTGCTTCAATGCGATGTCTCTAGAAGTTCCTATTTCGACCTCATTGGGAAAGCTTTCTTTGAATGGTAGGGATACAATGAAACGACCTGTAGAGTCCCTTCGAGTGCTGTTTGCATACAACTTGTCACAGTATTGATCTGCCGAAGAAAGCGGGGGAAAACAAGATACAAAACGTAGAGTATGACGAGTTATGCGCGGTTGAATAATCAACTGGGCCTAATAATACCCAACCGAAAACCGTATTCTGCGCTATGAGTGTATTCAATATTTTATTTCTCACACCTTCTAGTGTTATCGATGGAAATAAATCTGCTCCTATGAGCATTTCTATTTTGGACCTTTAATTAAAAAAGGGATCAGCTAAATGAAAATCTATTTCACTTTTGAGATCATCAATGTTAAGCGATTGTGAAGGAAGATGACCTGTTAATCTTTCAAGAACCAACGCTTGAACGTTGAGAGTGAAATCATTCCTACGACTTGAACAAAGAGTAAACGAGCATAATTTAGATGATGATAGTTGTACTCATGTGAGTACAGAGTACTGTTGAGTGGGTAGAATTAACATAGCCTGAATCTCTTCATAGATAAACAATACATCTGAGCCGGGATCAATTAGAGACCGTGCATTGAACTGGGTCCCGTGATGGGATATTTTCACCATAGCGGTAGCTAAAATAATTGCCGGTGGTTGATAAAAATGGGATTAGTGCTTCGTCTTTGGAGTGGACTGCATAGTTGGAAGTGACACAGCATGAGAAGCTGGAGTAGGCATTGAAGTCGCGGGTTCACTAAGAGTAGCAGAAGGGGAAGTGTCTACATGTAACAATGTGTGATGTTGATTCTTACATCTGAAACACGTATTGTTACTCCTATATGCCACGTGTGTATAGGTTATTGGCAGGCAATTAGAGCAATTGTTATGATGTCGTACCGTTGAAACCCTTCTGTCAACACTCATATTCAAAAACTCAGGGCACAGACGGAGAGGAATGTTGACCTCTACAAACCTTACAATTGTTTATAGTGGGTTTGCTGTGATATGTTTTTACATTCCTTGCCCCGGGATTGCTCTGAGGTTGCTGCATTTTGACAACAGCTGGCTTAAAATTATTACAAATTACCATATCAGAAACAGTTTCGAGGATGCGGTAGCGATTGGAAAGGAAAATACTCATGTCTTTCCATGAGGGGATTTCGGTGGGATGAGTGAATGACTGTTCCCAAAGGGATAACGTCGCTTCAGGAAGGCGAGTTGAGGAAAGAAAAGTAACGATAGTAGTGATGTGTCAACTCGAGTTCGTAAACCGGTTCAAACCGAGTTACACCTAAACCGAGTTGAACCGAGTTACATTTATATCAAACCGAGTTGGCGAAACCTATGGAAAAATAAAAAGAAATAAAAAATAAGAAAATACCGAGTTGAACACACAATTTGTTTTGGTTGGTTGGGATACGAGACTAGCACATGAACATACCCGAATATAAAGTCAAGTTGGGAAGAAGTATATTGTTTGTATACAAACCGAGTTGTCAGTTTCGGTTCGGTTCGGTTTTGGTAGCATACGACGGATGTTCCGGTTTTCAATAATTTTTGATTTCGGTTTTTTTTGACTTTTTTTTTTGGGTAAGTAGATAATATCGGGCAGAAAAAAAAGTCACCAGTGTGGGAAGTTTTTAATAAACCGGAAGAAGGCAAAATTGTTTGCAAAAAATGTAATTCTTCATATAAATATACGGGAAATACGAGTACATTGATGGCGCATATAAAAAAAAAACACGCAGGTGAATTCTTAAACCTTGTTGATGGGTTTAATACTGACAGCATTATCCAAAGAACTAATGCTCAGCCTTCAACAAGCCAAGCGGTGGGTGATATTATGCCTCCACAACCTTCTAATCCCGAAGAACCTTCTTGTAAGAGACTCAGACAAACGCGATTATCAGTGCCATCAAAGATTTGCCAAAAAATCGGAGATAATGCTTTGCTTGATTTGATAGTGCTTGATTTTCAGCCGCTGCAAATAGTTGAGAATGAAGGATTTCGAAAATATTCAAAAGCGCTGAACCCTGATTACAATATTTCTTCAAGAAAAAAAGTAGCAGACATGATGGAAGAGGGATATAATATCGAATCAAAATGTTTAAGGCAAAAATTACATGACATCGATTTTATAGCCCTGACATCATACATTTGGACGTCGGACAGCAATAAGTGTTTTATTAGCATAACAGCTCACTACATAGAAGGAGCAAGCATGAAATCGTATGTTATTTCTACTTCCGAGTTACAAGAAAGTCATACTGCTGAAAATATAGCTAATGTCATCGGCAAATTAATGGAAGAATGGCAAATTAGTGCTAAAGTTGTAAGCATTGTCACAGACAACGCCGCATCAATGAAAAAAGCAGTCAATGAAATTTTGAGCAAGCGCAATCATTTCTGTGTGGCTCATACACTGAATCTTGCCGTTAAAGACTGCATTGAAAAACAGAACTTAGAGGATTATCTCGTGCATGAACACTTATCAATCCCATATCTTTTAAACAAATGTAGAGGTATAGTATCACATTTTAAACATAGTGCTAAATCTTCTTATGCACTGCTCGACATGCAGATAAAAATGAAAATAGACAAACTAAAATTAAAACAAGATGTTCGGACTCGATGGAACAGTACGTATTGAAAGTAAAGGTGCCTCTTTCCGCTACGTTGCTACTTTTAGAAGCGTCCCCATCGAATCTGAATTTTAACGAATGGATTTTGACAGAAGATATAGTGGCGCTTTTGCAACCATTCGAAAAAATAACTATTATTTTGTCAGGAGAGTCATACCCCTCATTATCGTGTATCATATCAGTCCTAGTGGTAGGACTGCAAAAGACAGTGGCCAATAAAAATCTAGGTACTGAGTCAGCTAAACTTTTGCAAAGAAATCTCCTAACTGTGATAGAGAAGCGACTTGGTGTTTATGAATGTAACCCAACAGCAGCTAAGGCGACCATTTTGGATCCACGCTTCAAAAAAAAGGCTTTGGCACTGAATCTCATGCCAAAAAAAAAAATACAAATTTTTGGCGCAACAGGTCCATGGGACCCAGGGCCTAGCTTCTCACAACCACCATTCGAGTTGTGCGTGTTATATTCTTTACACGAATGGAAGGGGCCTACTGTTTAATGCCGGATCCGAACGGCAATTTTGAGAAGCTTTTTCATGACAGTTTTACTCTCGAATGTTTGTCAGACGCTCGCGAGAGGTGGGGCCGTGAAAGAAATTTTAGGTGTTGTCTGGGGATTGAACCTGGAACCTATCGCTCCGTAGTCCAACGCACTAACCACTTGAGCCACGGCGCCCTCATGCCGCTAATGCGCAAATGTGGATCATAGAAGAACTTAACGATTACCTGAGTAGTACTTCAACTTCAAGTGTTCAATTTGAATCCATCAACTCAAATGCAGGTACATATTTGAATTTTTATTTATCTTCTTCGAATAAGCATTTATCACTTTATTTTATGACGTTATTTTGAAATATATGCTTCTATTGTTTCTCTACTATTACTTAAGCAATCGCCAAAGCTAACAATGAAGATGATGAAATCTGGGGTGTTCTAGACAAAAAGATATCGGAACCAAAAACTACGATGACACCTTTTTCCTCAGCTGCAAGTATGGTGAAGCAATATATCGATTTGCCATATTTAGATCGGAAGAAAAATCCGATGGAAAGAAAAGAAAGGTTTACTTCCATCATTGCATAAGCTGGCACATAAATACTTATGTATACCCGCTACATCGGTGCCATCGGAAAGGTTATTCTCCAAGGCTGGTTTATTGTGCAATGAACGAAAAAATCGTTTAGCCCCAAAAAAAGTTGACCAAATCTTGTTTCTTAACAGCAGTAAGAAATCACGATGATTGCTGATTTTTATACCCTATTCTAAGGGTATATTAAGTTTGACACATAGTTTGTAACATAGAGAAATAATCGAGATAGACCCTATAAAGTATATATATTCGTGAACAGCATCAATAGCGAAAACGATTGAGCGATGACCGTCCGTCCGTCCGTCCGTATGTCACTGCTTTTTGGGCCTTAAATTTTGAGCTAGGACGATGAATTTTGTTAAGACCAAATATTTAGGCATTCAGATTCCCTACAATCCACCCATACAAAAGTTTTGGCCACGCCCACTTTTCGGGGGCGTTTTCATCACAAAACCGATTTTTGGGCCTTAAATTTTTAACTAGGACGCTGAAATTTCATATCTGGGCTTCCAAAAAAAGATACAGTACAAGTATACAATTTTTCTACACCCGCCCACTGCCACGCCTACTTTTTTATAACTTCACTAAATTATATGAAACCGAAAAATTTTGTTAAGACCAAATATTTGGGTATGTAGATTCCCTACAATTCACCCATAGAACAGTTCGACATTATAGCTATATTTGAGTACAAAATGCAATTTGGCCACGCCCACTTTATAGAGAGGAGGATAGGATATCATACGATCCGTTCCAGATGGATTGTAGCTTTTCTGTATGTTTATATTCTTTTTTATACCCTATCCTAAAGGTATATTAAGTTTGACACATAGTTTGTAACATAGAAAAATAATCGAGATAGACCCTATAAAGTATATATATTCGTGATCAGCATCAATAGCGAAAAGGATTGAGCGATGACCGTCCGTCCGTGCGTATTTCACCGCTTTTTGGGCCTTAAATTTTGAGCTAGGACGATGAAATTTCATATCTGGGCTTCTGAGAAAAAGATACAGTACAAGTGTAAAAATTTTTGAAATCCGCCCACTGCCACGCCCACTTTTTCATAACTTCATTAAATTATATGAAACCGAAAAATGTTGGTAAGACCGAATATTTAGGCATTCAGACTCCCTACAATCCACTCATACAAACGTTTTGGCTACACCCACTTTTTGGGGGCGTTTTCATCATAAAACCGATTTTTGGGCCTCAAATTTTTAACTAGGATGCTGGAATTTCATATCTGGGCTTCTGACAAAAAGATACAGTAGAAGTGTAAATTTTTTTTAAATCCGCCCACTGCCACGCCTACTTTTTTATAACTTCACTAAATTATATGAAACCGAAAAATTTTGTTAGGTCCAAATATTTAGGTATTCAGATTCCCTACAATTCATTCGTAGAACAGGTTTGGCCACGCCCACTTTTTGGGGGCGTTTTCATCAAAAAACCGATTTTGATAAAATTTTACATGTAACATCCTCAAACATTCGAGGTTATAGCCATATTTGAGTACAAAATGCAATTTGGCTACGCCCACTTTATAGAGAGGAGGATAGGGTATCAGACGATCCGTTCCAGACGGATTGTAGCTTTTCTGTATGTTTTTATTTTGTTTAGTTCTTTATCACGAATGACTGAACATGAAGTTCCTTGTTTCTGATACCAAAGTTTTTTTTTGTTATTTTGTTTAATGTTTTTGTTGTTTGTAGTACCTACCTATTGAATTAATTTTGAATAAATTTTTTTATTAAGGTATTTGCCCGCGTTTTTATTTTTCCAAAACACAGGAATCAAGGAAAATAACCCAAATAATTTTGTTACAAACCGAGTTAGCCAACACGGTTTGCAACTAAATAACCCAAATAATTTTGTTACAAACCGAGTTAGCCAACACGGTTTGCAACTCGGTTTGCTTAAATTATAACTCGTGAGAAATTTTCGGTTTGGTACATCACTAAACGATATATACCATAAGCCTTAGTTTGGAACTTTTTTATTAATCTACCAGATTCAATTTGAATAAGGGGTAAATTGAGAAGCAGTTTTATTTGATTGTTTGCTAGGATCCTTTTATTTTCAAAGTGATTTAATTCTTGTCAAGCAACATCAAAATTTTCGTCCTCGAGCGGGAATTTGCTCACAATGCGGAAAGCGTCACCTTTCGTTTTTGATAAAGGTAGTATTTTGGCATTCTTAATGTACACGGCGGTAAACATGTCCCTAAAGGACGGCCATTCCAGATAGCTGCCAAAAAACACTTCGGTATCACACGGGGCAACTTTATTGAATGCGAGGAACTATTATGATTTGGAAATGATAAAAATGGGCTTTCTTTAATTGCTTTTAACTTTTCAATTGAATTGGGTATTTCACCAAGACACGAAACGTACCTATCTGAAGCCGAACGATATTTGCCCTTAACGACGTCAAGGAAATCTTCTGGATTTTCATCAATAGCCTCATCAGAACTCTTAATAGTGCTTTTACACTTCAAGCCACAGATCTCTAAGCTCGATCTTATATGCTTGCAAAGATCAAACAGTATGATCAACTATTGGTTTTTCTACAAAAGAGGTGCGAAATTCAACTAGCTGATCTGTGGAGAAAATGAATGCATCTATGTAAAACGCACATATTGAAAATTGTGGGATGAGCGAATATGTATTTAAAAAAATTGTTTAAATCACGCACTTTTAGATAGTTTTGGGGGAAAATTACTTATACAGCGATAGGTAGATTTATATATGCATATTTTTTGTTACAGATAGATTCGTAATATGCACATGGTATTTTATGTAAACTATCTCCTGCTTACTCGTATTTTATTGAAAATTAAATAAAAAAAAAAAAAAAAAAACAAAAATACAAATTTTTGGCGCGACAGGTCCATGGGACCCAAGGCCTAGCTTCTCACAACCACTCGTGCTGTGCGTGTTGTATTCTTCACACGAATGGGAGGGGCCTACTGTTTAATGCCGGATCCGAACGGCAGTTTTTTGTTTTTAAGAAGCTTTTTCATAACAGTTTTACTCTCGGATGTTTGTCAGACGCTCGCTAGAGGTGGGGCCGTGAAAGAAATTTTTGGTGTTGTTTGGAGATTGAACCTGGAACCCCTCGCTCCGTAGTCCAACGCACTAACCACTTGAGCCACGGCTCCCACGCTCAAAGAAATACACGCGGTAATACTCGCACTGATAAGGAAAATTACTGTGCGCACCTGACTAATTCCAATTTTGACTGATTGTCGTGTTCTCTGGATGTATCAGCGAGGCAGCATTGTGTTGAAATGTTGATGTTAGGAGCATGGGAACCGTGGGGATCGATGTCTACAATGATCGTGTAGAAAAAAAATATTTTTTGATCTTGGTACAATGGAATTCTCAAGTAAGATTGGACAATGAACACAAAGCACGTCGTCATATCAAACAGATATGTTATGGCAGCCAGGTTCATAACATAAAATATTCAAGTGAAGATTCGGAAATCCGAAATCCATTGAAAGTAATAATAACACTAGCAATGAACTTTTACTTTATCGTCGAACTAACCCCGTTAGAAAGCCTTTTGAAAGCAGTGTTGCCAGAAATTGTCTAACAGAATATGCCAAATTAAGCAATAAATATGCTAAATTATATGGAGGAATAAACCAAAATATGCTAAATTTAAAAAAAAAAAGATTTTATTACAAAAAAAAAAAACTAAAAAAACGAAAAAATCTTTCATATGAAGCAACTTAATCTAATCAGCAATTAACGGGCAGTTGATTTTTGAATTTAAATTTTGTTTTTGAGGTTTGACAGTAGTTGATACTTCAAATTGACAAATTGTCATACACATTTTCAATAACGCCAAAACCAGAAAAGTTTGATGAATGCGTTCGTTATTTGTACAGCAAAATATACAACGCATATGTTCTTATGATAACTTTGAACGCTTCCGGAGGTTACAAGCAATAAATCACCAAAATCGGTTTATTAATGAAAACGCCCCCAGAAAGTGGTCGTGGCTATTCATGAATTATACATAACTTGAATAACTAAAATTTTGGTCTTAATAAAGTTTTTCAATGTTAAGGAAAATGATGAAGTTATGAAAAAGTGGGTGTGACAGTGGGCGGATTTCAGAAAGTAATTGATGACACACACGGACAGACGAACGGACGGACGAATATGGCTCAGTCATTTTCGCTATTGATACTGATGATACACATCGAAAAGCTACAATTCGTCTGGAACGGATGGTATAATACTCCATCTTGCATCCATTGCATCAGCCCTGCTAAAGTTGGTGCGACGCACTGCATTTTTTATTGAATAATTACAATAACTTCGAAAGTTTGAGATTGTTATATGCAAAATATCGTCAAAATTCGCTTTTTAATGATAATGCCCCAAAAAAATGGGAGTAGCCATATAAAGGTATAGGTGATATGTATAAAATTTGAATACCTCAATATTTGGTTTTAAGATTTTTTTCTTTTTCAAGTAAAATAGAGAAGTTATGAAAAAATGGGCGTAACAATGGGCGGAATTCAAAAATGTTTACACTTGTAATGCTTTCTTTAGATTATTTAACCTTCTAACTCAAAATTTAAAGCCCACAAAGTGCTAACATACGGACAGATGGACGGACGGACATGGCTCAATCGTCTTCGCTATTGATACTGACCACGAACATACATATGTATGTATGTACATATATATTTTACCTACGAAGGAATGCCTTGACCGGCGGTGCCGTAGGGCGAATGAGAACAGGGTTAGGAGGGGTGTTTTAGCTACGTAAATATGCAGGAGCTTGGAGTCTGGCATAACTCGTAGCACGGGCTACCGAGCATCCATAAAAGATTTCATTTCTCCAGCGCATCAACAAAAAAAAAGATTTATACTTTATAGGATCTATCTCAATCATTTCTCTATGTTACAAACTGTGTATCAAAACTAATATGTGTACCCTCAGGATAAGGTATATAGGTACATAATATGTATGTGGGATGCTGATACCCCTGGGTCTGTGCAACAGACCGCACACCCACTACAAGTCAGTCACAAAGAGGATGCATGACTCAACGCTTCAATTTTTTTACTCTGCATGTTCTTTAACCATATCAGTGATTCTTGCATGTTGTAATTATTTTTTCTGCAAATTGTATCATTTTAATTCAGTTCATTCTTTTTTTTTACTTCAATATCTGCGATTTACTTTAATAAATATTGAATCTTGTATAAAGAAGAAATGCCTTTTGTGAATTTCATGGTACTCTACATGTATGTAATAGACTAAACTTAATTTAATTATTTTATTATTTCTTTTAAATGAACTACATGTACATATGTATGTATGTACATACATGTACAGTGGAATATGATTATAATTTAATGCCTTTACTATGTATTATTATTTCTTGTATTTAAAGGGAGGTCAGTAGTTATTTTCTAATACCGATTAAGTTAAACGGTAACACTTATTTCATTGGGCCATCTGTTGGTTTCTTTTTGAATCATGTGTTATTTTCACACTGACACTAATTGACAGAAACTCAGTATTATATTTTCGGTACATTATAGATCAATTTAAGAAATTTCGATGGAAATAATCCACCAACTGGATCTGATGTACTGGAGTGTTCTAAAAGAGACCGGAAGACTTAGGCGGTGGAGGATGTACGTCTTTGGAATGACTTCAGATGAAGATATTAGTGGATTGACTGACGTCTGTGTGCAAGATCTTAGTAGTCCCAGACAATTGTCAAGCATTTCCTATGATCATTGCGCGGAAACTTCGTACCTCTCCAAGCTCCAAGGTAGCAAAGCCTTTCTCACATTTCAATTTATGATATTCTCAATTTTCCATTGTCAGCAGTGGGAGAATTAGTTTTTGAGTTCAAAATCAAAATTCATAGGTCACTCATACGAAGTATAAATTCATATATGTACATACATATGTACGTATGTATATATATGTGTGTACATATAGCCCAGATGTAAATTTGAATAAAGTACTTAGGTAAAAATCTGCAGATATAAATTCTATTAAACCAGGAATATCTATGCATACTATTGTTCAGTTAATTTTGTCAATATACTTTTTTTAGGTTATTATTAAACTTACACTCCAATCCAGACTGTCATTCAAAGCAAAAGTAGGTGATCTTCGGTGAGCAACTTTCATGTATTCACGTAGTCTTACTGGAAATCCTACATCTCTAAGTTGCAAAAGATAGGTATCAGGTCCATATTGGTATCTGTATAGTAATAATATGTTTTTTTAAAAATAAAAACACATGTGTCAAGAACCATTAATCTAATTTTAATACATACCGGCTCTCAGACTGTATAAGCCCCAACTCGTAATCAGGATGTAAATATTTGGATACAGAGTCTTGCCAAGTTGATCTCGTTTTGGGTTCAGGAACCGGTTCAGGGGAACCTTCTGGAGTGTATTTATATCCTGGTGGGTACACCATTTCCGAAGGGTGAGTAAAAGCGTCATGCAAGCACCGTCGGCGATAATACGTGTTACAGGAAGCATTCGCGTACCAATCAGAGTATCCTCTATAGTAATTGCGTAGACGATCTGAACTTATCTGATAGTCATTATAGTCTTTCCGGTCAAGCATAAAGAACCATGGATGCCTGAGAGCTGTCTTAACATCCAATCTTTCTGCTGGATTGTAAACCAGTAATCTTTTGATAAAATCTTTTGCCTCTGCGCTTATATCCTTCCATAGAGATTCGTTAAAATCCCAGTATCCTTCTCGTATTTTTGTTAATGTTTCTCTATCTGTAGCTCCCCTAAATGGATTGAAACCGGACAATAAAATATAGGTGATGATGCCAACAGACCACATGTCATGTGAAAAGCTGACTCCTTCTCGATTCACTACTTCCGGAGAAACATATTCTGGCATTCCGAAATCCAACGTAGCTAAGCGACTAGAATGTATTTTTCGTGAAAGGCCAAAATCAGAAATTTTCAAATTATCACCACCTGGTACCGAAATTAGAAGGTCTTTAAGCTAAACGAATACAAGGATATTCAAATAAATTAGATAAATTATATAATTAAATTGATGATTATATTGAACGATTTATTTACCGTTAATCCCATATGTCCCACACCAATATCGTGCATATAGTCTAATCCCAGTAACACCTGACGAATATAATTTGCTATATCTCTCTCGGTATAGTAATCACGCTTAAGCAAATTGTCTTTAACCAATTCGCCACCAGATGCTAACTCCAAAATGAGATTAAAACCTTGATTCATTTCATATGCATCGTGGAGTCGTATTAGTTTCTTATTATTTAACATGTTCATAATCTCGATTTCGTTAAGCATGAATGGGCGCAGTTCTGATCTCCCATGCATAATTTTTGCAGCATAACTATTTCCAGTAGCACGTTCAACTGCATGGTACGTTATACCTTGCGTACCGCGACCTAACTCATCTCCAATGTCGTATTTGTCAGTAAATGCTATTGGCTTTGATCTCACGTATGGATGTCTTCCGTATGTTTTGTAAATATACTGATCTTCATCGTCTTCTATATGCACCATTACGGATGTACTTATTGAACCTGCCACATTTCTTGCACTTATTGAATACAGTCCTCCATCTTTGTGAATTGCATCGTGGATTGAGAGAACACAAATATCAGGTTCATAAAAATTAATCTGTAAATAGGAAAATGTAAAATAAATGCATAAACGACATTGGAAAATATATATAAGTTACATTCCGTCTAGAAAGGATCGTATTATAGATACCCCATCCTTATTCATTTGCATTAGCTGTAACAGAGCGGACGTGAAAAGCCTCGGATTGAATTACAGGAATTTCATACGCTTATGTACAGTATTGTAACACGCACAACACGAATGGTTGTGAGAAGTTAGGCCCTGGGTCCCATGGACCTGTTGCGCCAAAAAATTTTATTTGTATGTACAGTATTGTACAAAACATTTCCAAATGTTTCACTGTCATATTTCTATTTTGAATAACTATCTGAAAAACAGTTTTGTTTTATTCTTTTATAAAAAATTGTTACTGACTGTATGTTCCTTTGCAGAAAAGCAAAATACAGGCGTATCTGCATGTACGGTAAAATTCGACAAAAGTAATTTTTATACAGAAAAGTGAAAGAAGCTTGTGGAAAACATATGCAATTTTTGTTTTGGTTGCTTATGCGTCTGTTGATTTCTGCGCATTTCGGATCGAATAAGTGTCAAGAGTGAAAAATCACACCCAAAATTAATTTTAAACGATTTCGAAATGATTGTGTTCGGAATTTTTTTTGTTGCAAATGGCTGTAAACAAATATAATCATCATACAACAAAGTTGATTATCAATGCTTGCAAAATGTTGTTCAAACAGAAACCGATCGCTGAGCAGTTTAAGGTTTTCGACATGAAGTTTAGCAATAAATTACCACTAGAAGCAGTGCATTCTGGTGCTCGACCAGGCCATACGGATCGAAAAATCAGTAATATGATCCGTCGGGATCCGTTTTGATTCTACATATCCATTGTAGAATACCGTAAAGTAGCCATTGAGGAAGTAGGCGTTCGAAGGAAGACATCTTATGATCTTACAGGGCTGTAAAAAAGCTTACATATGCTCACTTTGAGACATCGCCCAAAAAGGTAAAATGATTACACTCTCTCCGAATGTTTTCTACTTATCATATTTTAGACTGGATTTGGCTCATAAATACACAATTTGGTCACTTCAGTAATGGAAGACCGTATTGTTCAGAGATGACAGTAATGTTCTATCGTCGGATGGTGTTGCCTACGTACGATGAGAAACAGGTACATGATACAAGCGGCAATACGTTCGGGTTACACTAAAGCTTGGCGAAGGATCTACCTATACTATGGTCTGGGGCTGCTAGTCAGGGATGCAGAGTTCTGCGTCAAATCAATGGTAGATTATATTAGAAGCAGTTATGTTGAGGAGGAAATGTTATTATTGTGGAGATTTCAGCTAGACAATAATCCCAAACAAACTTCAATGTACTATATGTATATGTAAGAACTCCCATCATTCAAAGAAATATGGATTTTGGATTTAATTCAACCATTCCCGGACCTAAGGCTCATAGAAAATCTGTTAGGGTTTGTTCAAGCAGCAGGTAAGAGGACAAAGTTTCTCATCAGCAAAAGTTAACTTTGAAGGATTGAAGCTATCCCAATTTAACTGATAAACTCCCTTGTTACTTCTATGCCGAAAAGATGTGCTCAAGAAATTAAACACATAGAAGAGCAAAATTAAGCCCCAAAAAGTAGTGACATACGGACGGATGCACATACCTAAATCGAATTCGCTATTGATGCTTATAACGAATATATGTACATACATATATACTTTATAGGGTGTATCTCGATTATTTCTTTATGTTACAACGAACTGTCAACTTAACATACACTATAAAAAACATACAGTCAGTAACGAAAGTCTACATACAGCCCTGAAAAGTTAAAAAGTTTCATTTATAGACAAAATTTCAATTTTGTTTTTTATTAGATAACATTATTATTGTTTAAAAACATGATTCAAATCAAAAACAAATCATATCCTCAAATAATTCAAAGAAAACAAGAAAAAAACCAAAAATTCAATTCAAATTTAGCACTTTTCAGCGCTGTATGTAGACTTTCGTGACTGACTGTAGGTTACTGAACATCTACATATTTAATCTAAATATTTTGCACGGTTTATTACAACATCAAATGTTAACAATAAGGTAAAACAAAAATACTATAATCTTTTTCAATGGATGTTTTTTTATGAAAATATATTGTATATATGTAAGTGGAGAAAGCCACAAGTCAAGTATAACGAATTGTTTCGTACTCTATCCCTCTTCCTTACCATCAGCCCTAAGAAAGTGGCGTGGCATTCTGCATTTTTATACCCTATCCTAAGGGTATATTATAGTATGTAACATAGAGAAATAATCGAGATAGACCCTATAAAGTATATATATTTGTGATCAGCATCAATAGCAAAATCCATTGAGCGATGACCGTCCGTCCGTATGCCACCGAGAATTTTTGACTGCCATGCCCAATTTTTCATAACTTCACTAAATTATATGAAAATGTTAAGACTAAATGTTAAAACTAAATAAAAATTCATCCATGCAACAGTTTTAGCCACGCCCACTTTTTGGGGCCGTTTTCATTAAAAAACCGATTTTGATGAAATTTTACATTTAACATCCTCGAACGTTCGACGTTATCGTCGTATTCAAAAGTACAAAATGCAGATAGGCCACGGTCACTTTATTAGGGCTATATAGAAAGGAGGATAGGGTATCATACGATCCGTTCCAGACGCATTGTAGCTTTTCTGTATGTTTTTTATTTAATTACTACCATAACTTCGAAGTTTGAGGATGTTACATGAAGAATTTAATCAAAATCGGCTGAAAACGCCGCTAAAATTGTAGACAATCTGAACATTCAAATATTTGGACTTGACAAAATTTTTCGATTTCATGTAAAATAGTAAAGTCATTTAAAAGTGAGCGTGGCAGTGGGGTTAGAGTAGCTTAGAGAAATTATCGAGATAAACCTTATAAAGTATACATATTCGTGATCAGTATCAATACCGAAGTTGATTGAGCCATGCCTGTCTGTCCGTGCCATCAGGTATTGAGACTTAAATTTTGAGCTAGGAAGATAAAATTTCATATTTGAGCTTTTGAGAAAAATACAGTACAAAAGTAAAAATTTTAGAACTTCACTAATTTACTTGATGGCTGGATGCTGTACGAATAGGGTAGGCACTGATTGGCGCCAACCTAGCGACGTCCAGTTGTAACTGTTACTGCATACCAATTATGCTTATTTTACCTCCTAGTGGTAGCTATCGGGTACTGGTTAGTGACCATCCGGACCCGACTTGCTGAATCTATAAGCGCGAGTGTTGAACAAGAGAAAAAGCAGCACTATAAATACGACAGCGGACGAACTCTCGCGATGGAGTCAACGGTGGCCTCACAGCTTCAAACGGAAGCACAACACTTTATCTGGGCTACTTCGACATATTCGGAGCTCAGGCCGATAAAGATTTCCAAGAATAAGTCAGTCAAGGGCCAACGGCAGCGCTCACATCCCCAAAGCGTTTTACTGACATTGGTTTAAAACCGGCCTCTTGTCCTAGGGATTTCACAAAATGGAACTGACCCCCCAGGTTGGAGGTTGTGCCTTCGGAGTAACTTACCACGTAAAAAAATATAGTTATGAGGGAGACACAAGCCTCGGATTATGGACCCCCTCAGTTAATACCACGAGTTCACGAGCCGGAACGTCCACGGACTATGACATAAGAGTATGTACCTGGAACGTACGTACACTGTACACTCCTGATGCTATTTAAAATCTTGAATCTATCCTCACGCGGTACAAAGCAGATATTACTGCGATTCAGAAAATACGATGGATGGGTATTAGGATGAGGATTCGTCGTGTGAAATCAGCGATACTGATCAGCGATAGCCTGGCTGTGATTCGCATCAAGGCTACATTTCAAAACATCAGCATAATATGTGCACACGCCCCTACCGACGAAGCTGAAGACTCTATCAAGGAGGAGTTTTGTGACCTCCTGGAGCCTGTCCGGAGTATGATGTCAAAATCATACTCGAAGACTTCAATGCCAAAATCGGTAAGGAAAACATCTTCGGCGGATTAGTTGGAAAACACAGCCTCCACAACACGACAACAGACAAAATTCCGGCTAATCGATTTTGCAGCAGATCGTAATACGGTGATAAATAACACTAGGTTTCCAAGACTACGAATCCACACAGCAACCTGGCGCTCTCCAGATGGTTGAACCGCGAACCAAATCGACCGCGTGCTAACAGATGCGAGGCACGCATCCAACATTCTGAATGCACAAACGTCGAGTCTGACCATTTTCTTGTTGCAGTTAAGTTCAGAGCTCGACTATTGAGAAGAAGCTGCAAACCGCCCAGAAAAAGAAATTCAATGTTGGAAGCCTTAGCACGACTGGAGTAGCCAGGGCCTACAAAGAGCGCCTGAGCGAGAGACTCTCCGCTGTGCATTCACCAACCACAAACGCCAAAAATCTGTGGAACCACTATCGCAACATCATCAAAGGGGTAGCAGACACCACCATACGCTACCAGCCAAGCCACCACCCAAAAAGAGCCCTTGGTGTGTTGATGAATGCGTGCGTCGGAAAAAGGTACACATGCAAGCGCTGAAGTGCAAAACAAGGGTAGCGAGAGGAGAGTATCGAGCCAGAAGAAGGGAGGAGAAGAAGATCCTGTGTAAGAAGAAAAGGGCCCACGCAGTCTACCAGCTCAAGGATATCGATCGGAACAACATCCGGATATTTTTCAGGAAAGCCAAGCAACTGGCAGCTGGCTTCAAGCCCGGAACGCAGGCTCTTCGAAACAGTGAAGGAAACCTAGTCACCGAAGCACAGGGAATAGTAGATGTGTTTTAGCAGCATTTCCAGCAGCTACTTAATGGGCAGGTATAGAGACTGATGGGGCAAGAAGAGAACCCGGTCTATCAGCAGAGCTTTTCAAACATGGTGGTGATTCTTTGGTAGGGTGCATGCACCAAATCATCAACCAAGTATGAGTGGATGAAGTCATGCCCGATGACTGAACTATCAGCTCTATATGCCCCATCTTCACAAAAAGGCGATCCTATATATTGTAAGAACTACCGAAGCATATCCCTGCTTAATGTCGCATATAAGATCCTATCCAACGTACTGTGTGAACGTCTGAAGCCTTTCTGCAGCACACTAACGTACTAAGGCAGATCCTGGAAAAACCAACGTATTTCAAGTTGAGACTCACCATCTTTTCATCGACTTTAAGCATGTGATAGCATTCATAGTCTTGAGCTCCACAAGGCGATGGCCGAAGTCGGGATTCTGGCGAAACTGATCCATATGTGCCGCGTGACGCCGAAAAACACGCGGTGCAATGTGCAATTCGGAAACAGTTCCTCTGAACTATTCCAAACATACACCGGATTTCGGCAAGGAGATGCGCTATCGTGTGACTTCTTGAATCATATGCTGGAACAGATAGTGCGCAGGGCAGGTGTGAAAACTGAAGGCTTTAACAAATCTGTCCAGCTACTGGGATACGCAAACGACATCGACATCATTGGTCGCTCCCAGCGCGCCATGTTAAAGGCTTTTACGGCAATTGCAGAAGAGCCGAAACGAGTTGGCCTTGAAGTGAATGAGGACAAAACCAAGTACATGTTGTCAACAAACAAAGAAGCATCTGTCCACCGCCTTGGACAAAACGTCACTGTTGGCAACAGTAACTTCGAAGTGGTTAAGGAGTTTACCTACCTCGGAGTAAATATCAACTCCACGAATGACATCTTAGTGGAGATTTGACGAAGACTTACCCTAGGCGAAACAAATGGCGTCAAAACTTCTAACTCGGCAGACGAAACGTATGCTCTACAAAACTTTGATCCTGCCAGTTCTGCTGTATGGAGCCGAGTGTTGGGCAGAGCAGATATTGAACACTTTCGAAAGAAAAATTCTTCGTCGGATTTTCGGTCCCGTATGCGAGGAGGGTGGATGGAGGAGAAGATACAACCGCGAACTCTATGAGCTGTACCAAGATGTGGATGTAGTCCAAAAAGCTAAAACACGTCGACTACTCTGGCTCGGCGACATCGAGCGAACGGACAATAAAGCCAAGAAGATCTTCGAATAATGCCAAGAGGATCTTCGATTCACAGCCCCCAGGTTCGAGACGACAAGCAAGACCGAAGCTCCGTTTTAAGGATCAAGCTATCGCAGATGCCAGAGTGTTTGGTCTAGACAACCGGAAGCAGCGTGCCCAGGATCGAAGAGAGTGGAAGGCTGCGGTGTCTCAGGCAGAGACTCTTCACGGGTCGGGAGCCCGTTAACTAAGTAATTTATTTGAAATCGAAAAATTTTGTTAAAACCAAATATTACATCACATCATATGTGACCACGCCTACTTTTTGGGGGCATTTAGTAGGACAGATACAAAGGAAGAAGTTGCGTTGATATTTCTAATATCACTGTACCACTAGTTGTTCTCTCATACCTAGTACAGCTGTAAGTTGCTTTAGGAGTGAATAGCTGGGAAGTTCGAGGGGAGGTAGGTGCAGATTGTATATATGCATATTTTTATGTTAAAATTATTCTATGGAATAAGGTAATACGAAATCTTAGTAATTGATTTAGAACTTTCACTTCAAACTGTTGAAAAGGAGTAAATGTATTAAGTGATGTCAAATATTTTCGTAGCGCGACAGTTCCGTAGGGGGGTGGGAGGCAGAGCTTAGCTTTTCGCAACCACTCGTGTTGTGAGTGCTACATATATTCTTCACACGAATGAAATGGGCATACTATGCCGTGGCCGAAGCTATACCCTCGAATGCTCGAGAGAGGTGGGACCCTGAAATAACTTTGGTGTTCTCTAGGAATCGAACTTCGAATCACTGAATAACGGGGCGCCGGAACAAATCATGTTAATTTAACAGGTTTGGTATAACTGCAATAACAAAATAAAAGATAAGCTTTCACAAAATAAGATATACTGGTGGTAGATCACGTACACAATTAACCTTGTGATACTGGATGATTTGCATGAATTTTTAAAATGTCGATCTATTTTCTGCAATAAATATTATAGAAAGATGTCCCTTATGTACATATATATGTACATATGTTTATCTTATGTTCTATAGGGAGGTTCTAAAGCGAGATATTCCTCATTTATTAAAAAAATAAATAATTATAAGTTGCACTTGGGTGCAACCCCTCTGATACTGATGGAATATTTCTATTGAATTACAGTATTATTCATGTTAAGTATTAATAATTGATCAAGTTGGCTTTCATACGGGCCGCAGCTGTACCGATCAGGTGTTTGCCTTAACGACACATATCGAGGTAGGGTTTGAAAATATGCTCAAGACATCAGCGGCGTGTATCGGACTCACAGCAACTTATGACATGGTGGGGAGACACGGCCTACTCTATAAGCTAGCTCGGCTGGTGAGCAACATGCTGTCAAACCGGAAGTACCAAATCTTCCTAAATGATGCTTAAAGTGATGCGAAAAGTGGATTACCACAAAGATCGGTATTGGCACCAACTCTGTTCAATCTGCATACCCACGACATACCTCCAATCCTGTCAAGAAATTTTTCATATGCCGATGACATCGCTATAGCCACCAAAATGTCAGAGTACCCGAAAATATTTTGTACAGCAACCTTGAAGTGTTAAATACACACTTTAGAGAATGGCGTCTGTATGCAACCACGACGAAGAATGAAATTTGCTGTTTCCATCTGAACACTAAGCTGGCATCTTACAAATTAAGGGTTAAACGGCACCGTTCTAACTCAGAACCCACACTGAAAGTATCTTGGAGTGACGCAAGATAGAGCATTATGTTACCTTGCACATCTCACGAAAACAACTAGAAAACTAAGGATAAAAAATAACAACATCCAAAAACTCGTTGATACAGCATGGAGAGCTAGTTCTTCATCACTTAGCTCTGCCGCAATCGGATTCGTGTATTCAGCAGCTGAATACTGTTCCCAGGTGTGGATAAATAGCTCACATGACCCAAAAGTAGATGTTCAACTTAACAACACCATGCGAATCATAACAGGAAATCTCTTTCAGTGCAAGAGAACACGCCAAAATAGTAAACAACAACGTGTTACCGATTCACAACGATATCTCGATTCTGGGCGAGCTCTCGAAATTCAAAGGTAACATAAGATAAGTAGCAAATGGACGAATAGTCATACAACTGGATTAATCCAAATTGCGGACCAAACAGTACATCTCGCTAGCTTAAACTTACACCGGAATGAAATGGTATGACTCAACCGCATGCGATCCAACTGTGGCGTATGTGCTGATACACTGCATAAGTGGGGTGTCTCAGCTTCACCAAACTGTGACTGTGGAGCTGAACGATAAACAATCAGACACAATGTAACGGAATGTCCACTAAGTTCGTATCCCGGAAACCTATCTGATTCGACTGACTCAAAGAACAAATGTGAAATTTTGGAGTAAAATTATTACAGTAAAAGTTGTGTTATATAATTCCCTATGTAACTTGTCTACACTGCTTGTATATATATTTGTATCTCTATTTTTGTTACTGTAAATTCCATACGATAAATAAATAAAACTCTAGTTCATAATTTTCATTTGACTCGAAAGTACCTTAATTTTTGTCATGGTATTCAACTTGAGTTCAAAAATAGGCCCCCGAATTTTAAAATTTCTTTGACGACCTTAACTTTATTTAGTTTTGATGATTTTAGGTGTGAGAAGAACATAAATAAATATACATATGTGATTGTAGTAAATTAATTGTTTTTTCTGCTAAAAAGTCATTATTAAAAGAAAATATTTGAAATCCCAAAAAAGCACTTACACCTACAGTACTTGATTCTGCGAAGTGGAGATGGAACTATTAGCATACTAGGACATCATCTATTCTTACCTTTATTCTACTGGTTTCTGTGATTGGCTGCCAGTCCTTAAACCATTTTATTTCGGGATAAGGTACGCCGACAACATGTGCCTCAACTCTTCCACTCTTTCGCGCCATTATGTATGTTTCATCGGGACGTTTTTTAAATCTCGGATGTTCTGCAATTTCTAGTCTTACTCTTTGACGCGCTTCTCCATGCTCATTACTTGCAACTGCTTCGTACCAACCAACATCACGGTCAAGCATCCTGTTTTAAGATCAATTAATTGATAGTTTTGGTTAGTAGCTCTTAAATGAAATACGAAACAAATTATTGAATTTCAATGTTTGGGGCATAATATTAATTTTATTTTTCAACATACAGAAAAGCTGCAATACGTCTAGAACGGAGCGTATGATACCCTATCCTCCTTTCTATGTAGCCCTTATAAAGTGGGCGTGGCCATATTGCATTTTGTACTGAAATATGACTATAACGTCGGACGTTAGAGGATCTGTTTTTTGATAAAAAAAAACGCCCCCAAAAAGTGGGCATGACCAAAACTTTTGCATGGGTGAATTGTAGTAAATCTAAATTGGTCTAAACAAAATTTTTCGTTTTCATATAATTTAGTGAAGTTATGAAAATGTGGGCGTGGCAGTGGGCGGATTTCAAAAATTTTTACACTTATACTGTATCTTTTCCTCAGAAGCTCAGATATGAAATTTCATCCTCCTAGCTCAAAATTTAAGGCCCAAAAAGCGGTGACATACGGACGGACGGACGGACGGGTTGATTGATGCTGATCACGAATATATATGTATATACTTTATAGGGTCTATCTCGCTTATTTCTCTTTGTTACAAACTATGTATCAAACTTAATATACCCTTAGGGTAGGGTATAAAAACATACGGAAAAGCTACAATCCGTCTGGAACGGTTTGTATGATACCCTATCCTCCTTCCTAAGCAGCTCTTATAAAATAGGCGTGGCAATATTGAATTTTATATTGAAATATGTACATACAACGATAACTTCGAACGTATGAGGGTGTTACATGTAGTATTTCTTTTATAATAATTTAAAACGATACATTTTAGTTTTTAAGCCTAGTTTTAAGTTACGATTTAAATGCACATACCTATTTATGAATAGTGTTGCCTGACCATTTCGAGTATAGCTGTAGTCAAATCTCCCACCTGATTCAATGAGAACATCATTGAAATAATAAGTCATTTTTGGCTTAGGATATCCGTAAACGAACCACATTAAGTTTGCATCATGTCCTTTAACTCCATACGAAACATCAGCCTCTCTGCGCAGGAATCTAAAATAAACATAGTAAAATCATATAATTAATATACTTATTTAATATGTAAGTTTATTCTTGTAAGCATTCTAAGTATACATATAACAGTTTATTATTAACTTTGTCGGGGCTGATTTTTCAATAATCAGATAAACAACCAGATAGGAGTTAACTGTCAGGTAAGATATAAATGCATTAGGTATTCAATAGTCGTATAGAAGCTATTCGAGGTATATAACATCCAATAAAGTTAGGTCAGTTCCCGTACTTTCTGGACCAAAATTCACAGCTTGTCATATTTCTAAGAGTGGGGGTAAAACACTCTTAGAGAGCCAAATGTACATATTAGATACATATAAAACGTAAATCTGAAGTTAAACTGATATAAACTGTCAAATTAAACAAAAAATCCTTACGAAGTTTTGTATTGCGAAAGTAGGGGTCAAAGACTCTTGGGATTCATTCCCTAGATGTTCGAAACCAAAATGCAGTCGATCCCAATCCATCCATCCCCATGCTTCCTTTCCCCTCTCTTCGCGGTGGGCTGGCTCAAGGTGTACTACGACCCGAGCCGGGGATCAACCTGACTGGGTGTCCATCCCAAAAATAGCTCAGTCATGAATGGAGTATCCGGATACCCGGCGGCCTCCGGATAAGCTAGCTACTCGTGGGAACTTATTATGAACACACAACAAAACAAACTACAAAAATAAAAAAATCAACCAATAAGACCGGTTTTCCTTTTAAACCAGTCGGATCACCGTGATCAAGCTGTTTACCGGAAAAACACCTGAAGGCTGATTAGTAGAAAAATTGTGGCCTTACATTATCCAACTACTTCCAATAACCGCATGGAGCCCCAAGGTACTAGTATTCCCGCACTCCTTACTCCCTTAAAATAAAGCGTATAAAGATGGATGCACTGCTAGCCGAATTCTGCAGCACTTTGGTAATATATCGGAAAAATGGAAGATCATTCCAGCTAAACTGGTGATAGTGCATGATAGCGTGGACTCTCTTTTTGGAGAAAGTTTTCTACCTCCCGCTGATGCAGGGAGGTAGAAAACTGGCCTAATTATAGGCTATGATGCTAACGCTCACCATACTGCATGGGGAAGTTCTGATATCAAAAAAACAGGTGAGCTACTTTTGACTTCATTCTAAATACAAACCTCATTCTGTGGAACATATGTAGGTAACGAGCCTACTTTTGTCACCAGAAATAGGCAAGAAATACTGGACATTACCCTTGCCTTCAATAACATCGCTCAGCGTATTAGGTATTGGAAGGTATCGAGCATACCCTTTTTCCTGGATCACAGGTATCTCCAATTTTCTTTGCATGTTTATCTATTAGCCCGTCAGTTTTTAGAAATTATCGTAAAGCTGATTGGCCTAAATATAGGGCAATTCGTTCTATAACAAGAACGATGGCTTCCTCCTATATTTTGATTCAACCGCAAGGTAAGAAAGGGCCACATTGGTCTACAGATTTAGGTCCTCTAAGAAATAATTGTAGGAAATTGTTCAATAATGCCAAAAGTACAAGAGACGCGCTAAACTCTGATTTGCACAATGCATCCTTAAATATGTATGTACATATGTATATACAAAAAACAGAATTAGGGAAAGCCAAAAGTAATTTTTAGTACTCTTCTGTGATAAAATAGAAGCCTCTGAAGCTTCTATGCTAAGAACAATTTACTCTGCAAATCCTATAACACCCAGCTTCATTAAGAATGCTGATGGGTCTTGGACGACTTCCAGCGATGGTTCGCTGCTTGATACTCATTTCCCAGGTAGTTCCCAAGTGGTTAGTAATATAGTTTTTAATCCTCTACGAGACTACCTAGTCGCGAAGTAAGGGCTTCGTACAGTCAAAGACTCTCGGGACTCAAATTCCTCAGTGGAAACCGAAGCCAAAAGTTAGTCATTACCTTTCCCAAATAAGAGAGATGCGCTGTTATCGTGGTGAACACGGAATCCCTGGCAAATTTGGCGGCAACGGAAGGGCAAATCAGCTATGGAGCCATAACTTTCCGTGTCTACAAAAAAGATGGGGAGGACAAGGATGTTGCACAATCCTCGGCTTCTGTTGATACTGAAGCGGCTAGTAATATACCGGCCACCTCAGTAGAAAAAGCGGCTGTGGAGGATTGCAATCCTGCGAGGTCCTTTACCCCCCTTTTTCTCAACCACTAGCTATCTAGCGGACTAGATAGCTCATCTGCATCTGACGCATTCTTGGAATCCAATACGGATGAGGCGAATATAATTGTGGTGGAGGCATCTGGAGTCAATTGTGGCGATGATCCTGCGATTATTTCAGATTAACCTCCATCACTCCACTATGGCTTCGACGTCCTTTCTTTTGCGGCTATCCACAAACACGGAAGAAATTGTCCTTATTCTGGAACCTTGGGTCATTGATGACCTGGTGCGTGGACTCAGGACCTCCAATTATAAATATATATGCATCCTCGTGAAGAGCACACTAAATGTTTTTCTACTCTCTAATTACAGCAATCGTGATACCGTGACAATCAGCGTTGAAGTCGGACTGAGGAAAATTTGGCTGACTTCGGCGTACTCAGCTAACGACTTACTCCTCCCTGCGGCTCTACTGGGGAGGACACAAAGCAGCGCTTATCCTGGGATGTGATGCAAATGCGTATCACATAGTGTGGGTCAGGACCATACCAACGAAAGAGGTGAGCAGATTTTTGATTAAAATTGAAATGTGCTATTTGCCTACATATTTAGTCTACATGCATACATTACTTAATTCCTTTCACATAACTACCTATGTATAACTTTGTTTTGTATATAAGAGTTTACTAAAATAATCTATGTCAGTCTGTTTATAACTGCTTGAGAAGCCGTTTTATTTCACAGATTATGGGCCCAGACGCGCGAAATTTGAGTTCTGTAACTTTTTGATAAGCGCGGTTTGAAACAAAGATTATAGACATAATTTGTTTTGGAAAAAGTATTTAATTTTTGAAGTCCGAAAATTAGTTCAGTTTAACGGAGAACTATTTATTTAACAGTACCGCGAACTAATTCAAGTTAGTTTACGCAATGGAAAGCGAACAAAAAATAGAAAAGTTCCTAAATAGTGAACAATGGCTAGTGTGGAAATTTCAGATCAAGGTTCTTCTGAAAGCAAACGACCTTTGGGGAGTAACCAGCGGCACCCTAAGTAGACCGGAAATGAAAACTGAGACAGCGGCATCAGACGAGATAGCTTTGGGAAAATGGGTAAAACTAGACACTAAAGCACAAAAGGTAATTGTTACTTCCATGGGACAGGAGCCGCTACTACATATAATGAGCTGTGATAGTGCTGCTGACATGTGGACTAAACTCGAAAGTGTATATGAACAAAAGTCCACAATTTCTGTTCATCTACTTCAACAAAGATTTTATAGCTTCACAAAAACTGAGAATGAGAGTTTAGCAGTACACATATCCAAACTTCAAAAAATTACTCAACAGCTCACAGATCTAGTTGGAAATATGTCGGACAGCATGATCATTTCAAAAATATTGATGACTCTACCACTTTCCTATAGTCACTTTTATAGTGCATGGGAGTCTACAGCTGTAAACCAGCAGACCTTAAAAAACTTAACCTCAAGATTACTAATGGAGAAAAGTAGAATGAATGCACAGCAACAAAAAGAATGTGAAGCACTTGTAGCCACGAAAAATAAAAAAGCAAGCAATTTTACCTCGCCTAGAAATAATAAGAATAAAAAACCGGGAAAATGTTTTCTATGCAACAAAACAGGCCATTGGAAGTTAGAATGCCCCAAAGGACAAAAAAGGAAGATAATATCCAATTATGATGACAAAAGAGGAGATGCTTTTCTCAACCTCTCAGAATTCGCCAATATCAATGAGCGAGATGCTTGTTTTTTGGATAGTGGTGCCAGTGACCATATATCATTCCGAAGAGAATGGTTTGTCTCTTTTACCCAATTTGACAAACCACTTAATATTCATGTGGGCAACGCTGAACATATCCATGCATATGGGTCAGAACATGTTAACATAGTGGCATTTGATAATTACGGTTGGAAAGAGAAACACTTGTTGAAAGTGCTTTATGTCCCGGACATGAAATTAAATTTATTTTCCGCTGGTTCTGCGTTGGATAAAGGCTTAGAGCTAAGATCAAATAGAGATCGGTGTGAGCTGTTAATGTAGTTGTTGCTGTTGGAATAAGAGAAAATAAAATGTTCAAACTGTTATGTTTGAGGTTATGTTTAAGGTTATGCTTGCTAACTCTTTTGTGAATAGTGCGGTATCAAATGTTAAATCGAATTATGATCTTCAGGTATGGCATGAGTTGCTTTGTCATCAAAATGTAAATCAAGTAAAGAAGTTTCTAATATCAAAAAGTATTAATATACCGGATAGTGACCGTTTCTTTTGTTCAGCCTGTGCGATGGGTAAAAGTCGTCGTTTTCCCTTTACTAGGAGTAATAACAAAGCGAGTGCACCTGGCTAATACATAGCGACCTGGGCGTACCAATGCAAGAAAAATCATATGGAGGAGCAAGTTACTTTCTGATATTCAAGGATGATTTTTCTAATTTTTGATATGTTTACTTCTTAAAGGAAAAAAACAGAAGTCTTTGGATTTATTAAACAATTCCTGGAGCAAGTTAAAGTGGATACGGGTCGAAATGTCAAAACTTTGCGGACGGACAACGGATTGGAATTTAAAACCAACGCAGTTCAGTCTCTTCTGCGAACTTACGGCGTTCATCACCAGCTATCACTAACAAATTTATAATTGAAACTATTTGGTTGTGAAGTGTTTCTGCATGTACCAAGTGAGAAAAGAAGAAAATGGGACCGAAAATCAAAGCCAGGATTTTGGGTGGGCTTTGCTGCCAATACAAAAGGACATCGAATGTTTATAACAGAAAGTGGAACGGTTGAAATATCCCGTGACGTGTTGTTTAATGAATCATCTATTTTAAACTGTGTGAACAAGGACAATGAAAATAAAACTGCGGCGAACAGTAAAAACCATACTGATGTGTTTATCGAACAAGATGAGGATATAGATCCAGTGGAAGGTGATGTAACTGATGAATTTTTTTCTGAGGATGCAGGACAAGTTGAAGGGAATGTTGGAGGTGGTGCATGTGAACAACAGCCGGAAAATGATAGCGATGGCCCAGAAAAATCAGATGTGAAAGATAAATCTTCAATCAGTTTCTTAATGTCTGGACCTACAAATACGCCTTCCTTAATTTTTGCCTCACTAAGCTTGGGGAACTTTTGCTTGAGAAATTTGAAAGCAGGGCCGTCTTTGTTTAAGCGTTTTACAAAATTTTTGATGAGTCCTAATTTGATATGTAGCGGTGGTAAAATAATTTTATTTGAATCAACTAAAGGTTTATTTTTAACATTTTTTTGTCCCGGTACGAAAGAGTGGAGTAGCGGCCAATATTCTCTTAAAAAATGTTCCGATCGTGCTCGACTGTCCCACTCGCAAAGAAAGCAACAATATTTTGTATAGCCTGTCTGCAGGCCAGTTAAGAGAGAAACCACTTTAAGATCTACACAAATCAGCCATTTATGCAGTTCATAATTAATTTTTTCTAATATGAGTTTCATGACATCATAAGTCTCTTTCAAATGAGCACTATAGGCAAGCGGTAAAGATAGGAGCTTATTTCCATTATGGAGTAAACTTGTTTTCGAAGAATCAATAAACAATCTCCATTCATTAGCATCATAATCATGACCAAGTTGACGCATTAAACCATTCACATCATTGCAAAAATCTAAACCATCTTGCTTGGAAAAATATGGAAGAAATGAACTATGTCTTTTCCGATATAAAGTAACCTTCACATCTGGCTCGCACAGCTTCCATTGCTGTAATCTTGAACTAAGTAATTCTGCTTTCTCGATGGATAAGTTTAAATCCCTTACCAGGTCATTGAGCCTTGTTTGATTGATTAAGAGTGGTCCTGCATTGACCTGTACAAAATCCTGATCATTGCAATCTTCACAGTCTGTTGAACTAGAATTTAGTGAACTATATTAGTGGGTTAAACCAGAACATTGTACTGAGTATTCAGGTACAGGTAGATTGTCGGAATGTGGTTTAGGTTTTATAACTGCTGATACATCTGCATACTGAATACGTCGTTTAGATTTTTCTGAAAATCCTTTTAGTGGAGTTAAACAGAAATAGCAATCCACAGCATGATTCGAGGGTTCAGTCCAAATCATTGGCCAGCCAAACGGCATTTTATCGATGTTTCCATTGCGCCACCCGTTCAGATATGTATAACACCTTAAACAGCTAACTTTAGGAACCCACGACTTATCCTGATTTCTAATTTCACGGTTAAAATAAGCATGATACAATTCCGAATAATCAACTCCGAAAGTGTTTTTTTTTTTCGATTTTGGCGTAAACTCGCCGCAAATATAGCAAAATAAATTGGGACTGTTAACACACACGCGTGACATTTTAAAGAACACCAAATAAAGTAACGGGAAAACAAAGTTTTGTTGGAAATGCAGTTATATTGTGGGTCTACCTATGATTTTAAACCTGAACGCGTGTAAAAACAATAAATGTGGAATTTCTCTACTTCTAGATGTGATAGGAAGTTAAAATGCATACAGATATTTATTATTAGTCAACCTGATTATGGAACATTATAAACCGAATCAGATAATTTTTTAGTGTTGAGTAGTGATATTGGCCCTTTAGTGAAAATTGAAGGAATTATGAAGAAGGAGCAATATCTCGATATTCTGCGCTCAAATTTACCAGAATTTGTTGACGAATGCGCCTATCCTACGAAAGAAATAATTTTTCAACAAGACGGCAATCCCAAACACACCGCCAAAATTGTTCAAAACTGGCTTGAAGAGCAAACATTTCACACTCTTAAATGGCTAAAGGAGACTGGTGCAGTGTGACAACCCTCCAAAAAATATAAATGAGCTATGGATTCGGCTACAAGCAGAGTGGGTAAAAATTCCTCATGAATGTATTGAAAAACTAGTGGAAAGTATGCCTAAGCAAATGGATAGCGTTATCAAAAACAAAGATTTTTGGACGAAGTATTATTTCACAAAGCGCGCCACAAGAAACAAACCTGCAAAATTGAATATATTCCTATTTAAACGTTTTTGTATTTTAACTTATTTTTTACTAGAGTTGTTTTGTTTTTTTCCTTTTATGTTATTTTAATTAAAATGTAAATATCTAAAGTAAAAAAAAACATGAATTATTCTCTAATTTCTGCAAAATGTACTCATTTTTGCTGGCCACTGTAGATATTTTATTATTAGATAATCAGAGTGCTATAAGGTTAATAAAAAACCCTGAATTTCATAAGCGCACCAAACATATATGTAGATATGCGTTATCACTTTGCAAGAGAAATGTACGGAAAAGGTTTATTTACATTAGAATACGCTTCCAGTTAAAAGCAACTTGCTGATATCCTAACAAAACACTTTTTAAAGAAACATTTAATAATCTTAAAAACAAATTGAATTTGTATCCTTTTAACTCATTTATTTGATTTAGTTCTAAAATTTAAAATGAAATGAATTTATGTGAACTTGTTTTTTTACGAATATGTAGTCAAAAGTGGAAGTGTTGAGATTTAAAATTAAAATGTGCTATTTGCCTATATATTTAGTCTACATGCATACATTACTTAATTCCTTTCACATAACTACCTACATATATATAACTTCTTTTTGTATATAACAGCTTACTGAAATAAAATCTATGTCAGTCGGTTTATAACTGCTTGGGAAGCCGTTTTATTTCACACATGTCCTTTAAACAAACCAAAAGGCAAGCCTCGACTACCTTGGTGGCATTAGCAGATTCTTTGCCTCCGCAAAACGTGCAGGCAACTTTTCAACCAGACCAAGCGTTCCCGTGAGGCCACCCATTAGATTTCGTATAAAGAGGGTTTCAAGTCTTATAAAACAAACATCAGAAAAGCCCAACGGAAATCCTGGAGACTTTTCTGTAGTAAGATAGAAGAGATCTCTGAGGCATCCGAAAGATCCTCGCAGTCCCTCCCAGAATGTCTAGCTACTTCAAAAGAGCATGTGACTCGTGAACCACCTCCAGTAAAGAATCCGTGGACCCATTACTGTATTCTCACTTCCCAAACAGCTGCAATGCCGTTTCGGGTCCAATTGTCAATGCTAAGCAGCTCCTCTTATCTTGTTACAAGGAGAAACATTCTTTGGGCAATAAGTGGCTTTAAGCCATTCAAGTCTCTTAAACCAGACGGTATTATACCGGCTGAACTTCAGCGGAATGTGGACCTTATCCTTCCTTGGTTGACTGTAATTTTCAAAAGTTACCTGGATTTGGTTCACATTCCCAAGCCATGGACTGAAGCCAATGTGGTTTTCATACCCAAGGCGGGTAAAAGTTTGCACGTTCACCCCAAAGATCTTACATCATTAAGCTTGTCATCATTTCTCCTCGAAACAGCCTCTCAACATGCATACAGTAAAGTGAAATCGGTTGAAACGGCGCTACACTCATTAGTTGGCATTATTGAAAAAATTTTAGATTGCAAAGAATATACTTTGGTAACGTTCCTGGACATTGAGGGAACGTTTAACAACATCGAACCAGAGACAATTACAGACGCACTGTCGAACCTTGGAGTTGAGACGTAGATTGGCGTACTGGTGAACGACTTGCTTACTAACCGGTCTCAGAAGCAGGTGTGGGGAGAGGTGTTTTCTCCCAAGATCTGAACTGCAAGATGTTTTTCCGCCTTCCCATTCATTGTAGCGTGTTTCAGGCGGAAATTATGGTGATCAAAGAAGTCGTTATCTTGGCTTAAAAAAAACGTGATATCTGCTAGGGATATCCGCATCTTTTCGGACAGCCAAGCAACTACCAAATCCTTGGTATCGATCTCTAATAATTCTCTGGTACCTCTAGACTGTCGATCGTCTCTCACGGATATGGCTTAGCAGTTTAATATTCACCTTTGTTGGCACCTTAGGTATACCAATCGCTACTTCCAAACTAAAATTCAAGGTGTATGCTATGGAGAGTACAAATCTTAGATGGACAAGTTGACCAACATGCCCAGCAATAAAATAAATTTGGCCAAAACTGGATTTAAAACGCTCTAAGAATTTGATGTCTCTCAATAGGTTGGATATCGGCACTACAATAGGTGTCATCATTGGACTAGTAGGCAAGCATACTACAAGGCCGGGTATTTTTGGGAACGACTTTTGTGGAAGCTGCATGGATGAAGAATAGGATGAAACCATTCCTCACCTTCTTTGTTTCTGCCCCGCACTGTCCCGCAGAAACAAGAGCCTCTTATGCACAATGGACCTATTGTTTGTCTAAGAGTGTTGGCGTTTCTGAGCTTTTCACTATTTAAAGTGTTGTTCAATTTGAATCCTTTACATCTACAATACTTTTTATATGTATAATAAATATGTTCTCATTTCAAAATTTGGCACGCTATATTTCTTTATATGCTTTATATTCCTCAGTTATTAATTTTAAGACCAATAACTGAAGAAATAGCCGAGAAACAGCCAATTTCTAAAATGACCGTTATGCGCATTTTTCGCACAAAACGTAGTACGCTACCAATAGACATCCAAACAGACAGACAATGGAATTGCCAGTCGTTCACAGACCTTTGTCGAGGAAAGGCTTGTTACGGCTTTTCTTATTAATACAGTGGAAGTGTTGAAGTTGTGAAAAACTTCGCGAATTTCTAAGTGCGAGTTTGGCGCACTAGTAGTGGTAATAGACCGTGACCAGAACCGACCCCGGTTTAATTCCGGGAAAAATTCTATATACTTTTTTTATTTATTAATTAAATAAGTGGAAAATTAACGACAACAAAAGTGGTAAACAAGTACCACGCCATGGATAAAACCCAACGGTCCACAATCCCAGTAGCGGGAGATGCGGAAAAACAAATAACATCAGACGCAAGTATGGCATCAAGTCACCACACAGGAGCAGTGGTCACAGAAGGAACTGCAAAGAGGAGGAGGAGGTTAAGATCAACACCTAATTTGGTTAAGCGCCCTACTCTTTCGGCATCATCCGATAAGCTGCCGGGTGAAGCAGGAGTGGAGGCGCCTACGTCATCAAATAAAATGCAGCAAGATGAAACAGCTGGCGACGAGGGCGGGTATCCATACGTTTCCGACAGCAGCAGCAGAAACAACAGCAGCAGCAACAACAGCAACAAAAGATAACAAAGGAAAGGGTGCCGCCAATTAACACCTTCAAAATGGTCGGCCATATGCAATAATTTTACGATTAAGAGATTCAATTCAGATAGGCATGCCATATAATGCGATACTGTAGAGCATTACCATGTAATTAAAAATCTATTAAGTGCTTAAACAGACAAAGTGCGACGGGCTTCAATTCGTAGGAGTTAAGCCATTCACTACAGCTAAGGATCAGCTGTCGCCCAGCAGCAAACTGGATAGTCTAAGAGGCATTAAAGTCCTCTACTACCAGGTTGTGAGATGGGAAAAATTAAGACGGAGCGAGAGCATTCTCCAATGCATTCGCTGCCAGAGGTTCGGGTACGCCGCGTCGAACTCCGATATGCAGACTCGATGCGTGAAGAGTGGAAAGGACCACAAGACAGAAGAATGTCCGCTAGATAAGGATAGGGCTTCAGATAGGGAGCAACTTTCGTGTGCACTATGCAGGAACACGGGGCACACCGCTAATTAACGGGGTTGCCCTCACTTCCAAGTTATTAGGAAATTGAACATGGCTCGTCAGGAGAAGATCGTGGTGAAGCGTTCACCTGATCCCGCTTTATTAAATCAAGTCGTGACACCCCAATTGACGTACGCCCAAATGGCGGCGGGTCATGGAAAGACGCAAAAGCAACAGCCAAAGGCTGCTCCAAAAACGTCAGTGTCTAAAGCACCTGGGGCGCAAGCTGACTTGATGGCTAACTTGCTCACAATTCAAGGGCAGATGAGCTTCAACGTCACATACAAGAGCAAGCGACGCGGGTGGATCAGATCTACGCGCTTCTGCCGGGCCTAACGCATCTTCAATCGTAATGGGTACCACGGCGGAGATTTCCCTTAAGATCCTTGCGGTGAATGTGAATTCACTAATGAGGATAGAACGTAGAAACTCACTTTATAAGTTGCTAGATGACGAAAATCCTGATTTGCTTTTGATTAGCAAAACTAATCTAACTCAGAGACATAAATTGAGGAACAATAGATATGATCTAGTAAGAAGAGACCGACCCAACTTCACTCAAGGAGGTGGTGTCGCGATCTTTATTCGTAAAGAGCTGCGATATAAAACAGTCTACAGTGGTGAAGTGCGAAGGTTCCAGGTGCCGGAAGCGTGTATCGTGTGCATCCCTCTCCTTAGTGGAAGGAAGATGTATTTGGTCGCGGTCTATGCGCCTGAAGCTACTCAACCTTATTATTTATTTCAGAGCATGAAACACTTCCGATGCCTAAATCTGGAGTCGGACGAGAACTACTATCTCATGGCCGGAGATTTAAATGCGAAGCATAGGGAAATAATACATCAAATCCTAGACGTTCGGCTACAACTAACCGACACGGACCGACAAGCGATAAACTGTCTGCACGCTTTTGTGTACGACAGAAACCATTGCGGACTTAGTGCCGAAATAACGATTCCCAACGAAATTGCGGAATTGGAAGAGTTTGTCTCAACGCATTCCTACAATTACGCGTTGGACACGCTTCTCCCGAGTACTGACTAGAGCACTCTCCTCGAACTCGCTTTACCCACCGTCCAATAGGAATCTGTTAAACGAGGTGATTGACAGATACATACATAAAACAATAGGACGAGACAATCAAACGAACTATGGACAATACGATACCTCGGTATCAACATACTGACAACGTAGATATATATCGCAACGCGACTATCGACGCACTACACAAACAAAAAAGTAGACTGTTGTTAAAATTAAAAACCTTGTACAGACAGTTTACTGACAGATAAAACTCGGAGGTTAGGACACTGAAGTCGTTGATCAAAAACCTCCAAAAATTGGTCAAAGAAAATTACGAACGGGAAGATTTCGGCGATAAGAGCCAATAATCCCAGTATGTTCCCGGGTATGGCATGTAGGGTATCATGCCACGTCTAAACTGGTTTCGGATGTCCAATGGAATAAAAGCAAGAAACAATGCACGGGTGCCTGCCTAATTGACTTGGAGAAGGCCTTCGAAACGATATGGTTAGAGGGACTCTTTTACAAGATGAGTAGGCTGGGCATAAGTAAACAACTGCTGCATATTCTTTATAACACGCTCACCAGTAGACAGTTCGTTATGAAAAATAGCAATGTGACTCCCCTTACAAAGAAACTGTTTTATAACAGCCAACTTAATGCGAGGGTGAAGGTAATCTGCTAAACGGCCCTTATAAGGCCAATGCTCACCTATGGATGTCCGGTGTGGTTTAACATTAGAGCAAGCTTAATGGAAAAGATTCGGGTATTTGAGGCGGCTTGTCTCCGGGCTTCCCTTCACTTGTACAGAACAGCAGAGTCTGAGTACAAACAATTCTATTCCAATGAGGTCCTTTATAACAAAGCGAATTTGATCAGAGTGGTCAATTTCCTGATGAAGTTGATTCGAGGTCATATTGTAAGAGCAATGAACTCGACCAATAACCTGATCTTTGGGGCTTACTACCCCAATGATATGTACCATGATAGGGTGCGCCTTAACGGCCTTGTCCCCCCAGAGTCATTCCTCTATTTCGACAGACAAGGTCTGATCCAGGACAGAGCGGGGTTTCCGGTTATCTTCCAAGTCGCCAGAAAAGCTGTTGATAGGCGACTCAACTACGATCGAGGCGTAGCCCAGAGCGATGAGGAGCGTCTCCGATTCAGTAGGTCGGCGTCGGGGCGCGATGTTAAAGACTCGACATCACCAGAAATTCTGGTGGCTTTTTAAAAGAGATGGAACTCCCTCGTTGATCCCTCTCAATCCTGGCTAGCCCTTGTAGGGCACGCGGGTCATTTTATTTATTTATTTATTTATATATTTATTTATATATTTATTAATATATTTAGCCTGGCGGGTTTACGTAGTCCTAAGTCCATGTGTGTAAGTGTTGTCTTTTGTTGCTGTCCTTAGATGTAAGTTAGGTTAAGATTTATTTTAAGGTAGTTTAAGATAGTTTTAAGTTTTACAAAAAATACAAAAAAGTCCTTACACAAAGTTTTTCCAAAAAACAAATTTTCTTTGTTAAAAAAAAAATTATAAGTTAGACAATAATTAGAAATTAAATAACACATAAGATAGGTTAGGTCGAAAGGCATAGTTTAAAGAATTAAATTTAACTTAGAGTTAGTTAAAGTTAGTCATTAGTACATAACGTAGTTAAGTTAATTAAGCTAGTTTTAAGCGTTTTTTTTGTTAGCATGTAAGAAATAATGAATTAAAGTAAATAAAAATGCATTAAAAATGAAAAAAAAAAAACAGATGGAATTGGAGGACCCACGTTTTTTGACCTTCTCCATCATAGTAATGTCAACTTTGATTAAAAACTTAAATTCGAAATTTTTCACGAAACTCGCCAACCTAGGTATAGGTGCAAGTAAAAACCTTATTTAAATCTTAAACTCTTAAAAATGCGCTTAATTCAAAAAATGCAAATAGTCAAAATATATATTTGTACATACATACATACATATGAATGTACATGTGTAAACTTTAATATAGTCTCGTTCTATTTAATGGGTTCAGTACTTTGTTTGCAAATAAATGGCTTTTTCGCTAAAAGAGCGCCATTTTGTAATTGTTTTTTTTTTTTTTTAATTAATTGTATTGTTCAACTATATACCAGAAGAAGGTCTTCAAGAAATTGCAGTTATTTTAGTTTTTTGGTGTTCTTTAAGTACCTTGAAAGAAATTAGCGTTTCACTGTGTCACTAGAGTAGGTTCATCTACTTCAGCTTGCAAAAATCAGGAAATAGCACAAATAACCGATTATTATGTAGAATATTATTATTGTTCTTAATGTTTAGTAGCAAGTACTACCCAGTTTTTTTGATGTTACCTTAAATATTCGGTTCAGAATAGAATCATACAGCTCCTGAAATTATTTCAAGGAAATTTTGTTTCAGGATATTTTTATAGCAGTAATGAGAGTCCTCAAATTATAGCCTTGACTTGTCGAAAACCCACTCCCATACATAGTGTTGTCCGGTGAGTATGGTGCCCATTCTAATAATGTCACATTTTCCGCATTTATCCAATTCTTAATGAGCTGTGCGCAGTATGAATTTGGACATTATGTTATTCATAAGTCATTCTTACAGGTATAAAAAATTCAGAAAACTTTCAAAAAGCCTTTTTACTAACAAAATTTTAGACGTTATAAATTCCATTCTAATAGTTCGAAAATTGAATATAGCACTACAAAAAATTACGACTCACTCACTATGATGACGTTCAAAAAGCTTTTTTGTTTTTTCTAAGATCAGAGATGTACGATTAAATCCACCCGGCTTATACACGTGGAACTTATTTTCATCCGAACTGCCATTCCCTCTTCCAAGTCATTATGGCGCTTACAGAAATCCAACAGGTCTTCCTTTATTTTTAAATCTAGGAGCTTTCTTTTGAAGATTAAGATGTTTTAAGTGAAAACACTTAATTATTCGCCTAACCATAGAAAAGCTTGCATTTATGGAGGCTTTTGTCCTAATTTTGGATGTTAAGTAGGAACTATTGGGCGCCAATCGTAAAATCAATCTCCTATTTCTGCCTGATTATACGCTTTTTCATATTTTTACCGCTGTTGCTTAAATTAAAAAAAAAAAATTATATACCACATTTTAAGAATTTTCGATTATACTGGCACTAAGCACCAGATTTTTTCCCCCAATTTAAGTTGTACTTAATAACTTCAAACGTTTATATACAAAAGCAGTCAAAATGGTATGCATATATACTGTATCCAAACAAAAAAGGAAAAATGTTAAATCCTTTTGGGAAAGATCTTCGTGGCACACGATTTTAATATCTTAAGCCGATTAGCAGGTCCGATGCTCACCTTTAAAAAATACAAGATCATACCAACTCCGTTGAATAGAGAGCTATTAAAATCTAACGACTTATTGCCCGACAATTTTAAGAATTGCCGTAAGTGTCAATTGTGATATGAAATCGGCTTGCACTTCCTATTTGATACTTTTTATACCCTATCCTAAGGGTATATTAAGTTTGACACATAGTTTGTAACATAGAGAAATAATCGAGATAGACCCTATAAAGTATATACATACATATGTATGTACAACATATATTCGTGATCAGCATCAATAGCGAAATCGATTGAGCGATGACCGTTTTTTTTTTATTTTTCGAACAATGACTCGCTTTTTTACCTTAGTTAGTTTGCTGGGACACCTAGATCGTTGACTGTTTTTAGTGTTTTCCTGGTTGACAGAGCGATCCTTCTCAAAGTATAAATGGATGCTTACAATGTATTGCGATATGAATTTCTCATTTTTTTTTTTTTTTTTTGCTTTTGCTTTATTACATGATTTTTGTCTTATTTTCTAATATTAAGCTTTTTAAAAATTCATTTTGTCCCTTTCTAATTTGCATTAGTTTTGATTTTCAAGGCGAATATAATCAAAAGAAGGGTGTATACTTACTTTTGTGAATGAATGTATACGAATATTTTATAGGGTATATCTCAATTATTTCTCAATGTTACAAATTATGTACAAATATAAATATTTGACGTGACAGGCTCATAGGACCCAGAGCCTAACAACCATTCGTGTTGGTCGAATTCATAATTGTAAAAATACACAGCCGTGCAGAGGTTGCGTTCATAAATGTAGAAAGACACGATTACCAATGCAGCTTTTAGGCTTTACTTGTGTTCATAAATGTAAAATATATGTAAAACCGCTGTCAAAGTTGTGTATTCCCTGCATAGGTTTTTCTTTTGCTGCCGAGCTGCAAAGAATTGTTTTTGTTGGCAAACTTCTTCAATCTATTCCTCAATTTTCTTTAATTTTATTTTATCAAGATCTTAGGGACAAAAATGTAAGTAATTTCGTTATTGATCGTAAAATTACATACACACATATTTGTCAGACGTTCGCGAGAAGTGAGACCGTCAAAGAACATTTGGGTGTTGTGTGGGGATGAAACCTCAAACGCCTCGATCCGTAGTCCAACACACTAGCCATTTGAACCAGGGCACCCACACACTTCGTTTTATACATACTATATATCAAACTTAATATACCCGTAGGTTAGGGTAAAAAAAATGCATTGATTTAAACCATGTTTTCATTATAAACATGACATACATATGTATAGTATGTGCATAAAAAATTATGGTCAGGTGCGTATCTATAGGGCAAAGTGATTGGACGATTCCTATTTGCAGACGCTTCAAGAAGACTTACTGCCTCATCGTGGCGGCCGCTGGCCAACGGCTCTCATTTTCTAGCTGTTCACCCTCCAATCGGGAAACTTGCTCCTGGCTGTGTGACTCTCAAGTCGTCCCGTATAGCCGGTTACAGAAACAGCATGAGAGACGGCTAAAGTTAGCAACGTGAGGAGAAAACCCCATTACCAAATCCCTAATCTAAGGCAGAACAGCGCACGCCAATGGAGACATGGCTAAGAGGGTGCTTAGTCGATAGTATGCGAACTCTGAATACCTGGCGACCTTCGGTTTAAATCTAGTCTTCCCTATGGCATAACGAGCTCTGTCATGGGCGACCTCCTTTCCCGGTGACTCGTGGATCCAAAATTTCAAACTTAAATATTAAAACTAATGAGACTGATGCATATCAAATCGCATCAACCTTGTGTCCTGCTGTTGAGCGACCCGTGGTAACCCAATCTAAAGAGCTCTTGTCGGCCAATTCCACACTGCACACAATTTCTCGGCCTGCTGCTGTCTCAGAGCAGCCGAACTCTGAGATTTCAGAAGGCGTTGCCACAGACTACAGATCCAACAACAAGAAAGGTGGATTCATAAAACTGAATCCGTAGGAACGAAGTTGGTTCAAACATGATTTACGCACAGGTAAAAGCAGAGAATGTGCTCTTACTTATGCCAGATCCGCCTCTTTCGTCCCACCTACTCAGCGCGAAGCTAACCGCGTTAGATCAGAAGATCAGACGCTACCAGCATCGGCTGCCAATAAGGTCAAAGCAGGACCTACACCTGAAGTCCCCACTTTTAGCCAGGTGGCTAGTGCTGTCAGGTTAGGTGTTGTCCCGACCGACTTGTCAACTCAACCCCTCTCAACTGAGCAAATGCCACTGTTTCAAGGGGCTGTCATAGATATCTCAATTGAGATGAGCAATAGCGGCGTGTGGCAGCATTTTTCTGGCTCACATCTCAGATCGGGATGGCTAGTTTTCGTCTGCTCAGACAGTACTGATTATTGCCACAATTTCCGCGCAAAATGCCGGCTTGCAGGCTAACTCGTGGAAAGTCATTCGGAGGGAAAAGGATGGTGCGCTACTTCACCTCGTGTTGGCGATTGACGACGCCCACCAACAAGGTTTCAGCGTCTGGTCGCGGTACCTCAGATAAAGAGGAAGTCGGACCTCAAGCAGCAGTCGGAATATGTCCGCTCTGCAGGATCCACGACCCGCTTCAACTAGCAGCGTCACTGGGCATGCTAGTACCAGCGATTCCGGAACTATCCAATCTAAAAAGGCAATTCGACTAGCCTCTTCGAACACCAGCGCTACTGGGCATGTGGTTCATAGCAGGACCAGAACTGTGTCCAAAAAGCAGGTCCCACGACCAGCTTCTTGAACCAGCAGCGCCACTGGGCTTGCTGATCCCAGCGGTTCTGGCAACAGAACTGGTAATACGGTAGCCAGATCAAGGGCGCGTACGCTACCCTTAGCAAGCGGTTCGCCGATGATGATATAACCCTCGGACTTATCCAAGAACATCGTGTGTGCCTCGGCATATTTCCCCGGCGACGACGACAACATCCCGCCCATAGAGGTCCAGGAGCTGAATGTCTGACGAGCCCTCGTTTTCTGACCACCAACACATCAGGTTCGACATTCCCGGCAAATTGTTTCATGTTTCTTCTAGATATGATCCTAAGTCGACGAACTGGAATCTGTATCGGAGGCTTGTCCTCTCAAAATTAGATATGCTTGTTACATCTATCGAGTAGGGGACCTAGATGAAGCAGTATATCAATTGAATGATTTCCTATCACGACAGCTGTATCCATAAAACCAGTTTGTGCAAAAGAAAGGTTCCCTGGTGGAATGACCAGCTTGCCAAACCTAGGAAGACAGTTAGAGAACTCTTCAACGCTGCTAAACACACGAAGAGTTGGGACGAATACAGGTTCGCTCTTACAGAATACATGGAGGAAATGCTGCGAAAACATTGCTGACATGCCCGTAGCGGCACGAATCCACAAGGCACTTGTGAAAGATCATGTTAATTGTGTAGATTTACTAAAACAGACCGATGGTACCTAAACGATGGACTGTATGGATACTATTACAACCTTACTTCAGGTTCACTTTCCAGGATCGTCTACTCGTGTACTTCACACGTATCCGAACGCATCTGACCATAGGGTCTGCATCACTAGTAGAGTAAATAGTTTATCCGGTAAAATTTTTAGTCTGGATAAGGTCAACTGGGCTGTAGGGTCCTTCAAACCATTTAAGGCTCCCGGCGGTGATTGTATGTATATTCCCGGCGCTTTTGCAGAAAGTTATTTATCTCATCCTACCTTGATTGCTTTATTTAGAGCCAGCTAAAATTTGGGTTACATCCCGACAATCTGGAGACAGGTAAATGTAATCTTTATCCCTAAATCAGGCAATATGCCTAGTGAGCTGCCTAAATATATTATAGACCTATAAGTCTAACATCATTTGTTCTCAAAACAATGGAGAGACTCATTGACGTTCATATTAGAGGTCAGCTATATTTGTCTACTCCTCTGCACTCAAGTCAATTTGACTTGAGAAGGTGCTCTTCACTATCTTGTGAAAAAGATAGAAGGAACTACACGTTCCAAGGAAATAGCTCTGTGTGCCTTCTTTGACATTAAGGGCGCATTCGATAACACTGGCTACGACTCAATAGCAAGAGCAATTAGTAGCAAAGGTATCGAGGATTCGCCCAACCAATGGATACGGGCCCTGCTGGAAAATTGAATTACTACTTCCTCCTCTGGAGGAGTGTCAGTGTCTGTGACCGCAGTTAAGGGATGTCCCCAGGGAGGAGTCCTTTCCCCTCTTCTATGGTCACTAGTCATCGACAATCTCCTAGTCGATCTTCAGAGATAAGGCTACATCAAAGCGATTAATTAGGCCTTTTTCCTACAAGGAAATCATTAATCTAGATAAGGAAAGCACCAGAGAGCTAGCGAGCTTTCTCACAGGTCACTGCGGCCTGCGATATCACCTTAACAAACTCAATCTGTGTCCAAAAACGGTACGTAGGTTCTGCTTAGAAGATGACGAATCATCAGAGCACATTCTCTGTATCCCAGAATTACATTGGTTAAGGAGGCGTATTTTCCACAAAGAAATATGTTCATCAGCAGAGCTAAGGAGCTCTGCTGCTAAGGACGTACTATCCTTCATAAGGGAGGTGGAACGTCTTTTGGCTTAGTAATACTCTTTGATACAATAGATCTTCTCAGGTCGCAGTGTCTGCCATTTGGGCAAGGGTCTTTTAAAAAAAATGTCCATAAAAGATTGTTATTGTAACGAGAAACGAAAATGATAAGATTCAGCAGTATACAGGAAGAACCTTTTGCTAAAAGGTTTTTATTCACAGTCACATCACATTCCATCTTAATTTTAAAATTAATATGTTAATATGTCTGTACTTACTGTGGAGCATGTGCTAATTTGTCATGCGCAGGTCGTTCAATATCGAAGTCTTTTGGGAAGTAAGGTGAGATATCAGGCCTGAAATCAATCCCTGGTGGGAGATATGGGTATATTTTGGGTGCTTCCGGAATAAGTTTGTTTCTGAAAATTAATTTTTTAATACAGTTCCAATTTTAAATAAATGGAAAATTACCTATAAGTTTGCAAATAAGGACTTGGGTCACTAACACCAAACTGATTTTCTACTCGAACTCTTAGTCTATAATCTCTCTGTGGATCAAGGTCTCTTATGTCAAGTGCACATCCACGAATACCGGTTCTAATAGTACGCCAATCCCCTTCAGGTAAATCCATTACTTCTACCTATTACCAATTTTTTAAAATAGTAGCATTCCAAATTAAGAAGCAGTAAGAAACTAACTTGATATGTGATAGGATAACGCGGCACTAGAGGTAACGAGGGGTTCCACGCGAGGTTCAACCGTCTCTCCGTCATCTTGGATATATAAGGTTTTTCCGTCAGAGGTGCTGGAACTCCTGATTTCTTATGTTTGTCAAAACCAACATATTGATCCCCGATCGATGCATGGGGTCGTGGATCGGAAGATGCTAAAAATACTTATATATGAGAATAAAATTTGAATTGATTGATGTAGTCAGTAGCTTGTGTAATAATAAGTTAGACTTACATATTTATCTGTTAGTATAGACTGAAATTTATCTTTAATCTAAATATTCGCTAACAATCTTTCGTATGCTAAAATATACTAAGCATTGGTTTAAACTTTATATATGTTTTCACGTAGAAACATTTAAATCTGTACTAAGTGTCTGGATACTTTGTAAAAAATTTTCAAGTTAACTGATTGTGACACATACATACATACATACAAAACACTTAATAGGATGAAGGAAATTCGAATATATTTCGCCAGAAAAACTTTATATTTATATCATATCCTAAGGGTACATTAAAGTTTAACATATAGTTTGTAACATAGAGAAATAATTGAGATAGACCCTATAAAGTATATATATTCGTGATCAGCATCAAAAGCGAAATCGATTGAGCGATGACCGTCCATCCGTCCGTATGTCACCGCTTAAATTTTGAGTTAAGATAATGAAATTTCTTATGTGGGTTCTGAGAAAAAGATACAGTATAAGTGTGAAAATTTTTTAAATCGGCGGATTTCAAAATTTTTTACACTTGTCTTTTTCTCAAAGGACATTGAGATTTAATTTAAGGGCTAAAAAGTTGTGATATACAGACAGACGGACGGACGGACGTGACTCAATCGTTTTCGATGTTGATTCTGATGACGATTCAAAAAATGTTTACACTTTACTGCATCTTTTTCTCAAAAGCCCACATAAGAAATTACATTATCTTAACTCAAAAATTAAAGCCCGCAAACTAGTGATAGTTTGACGAACAGAAATGACACATTGGTTTTCGCTCTTGATAATGATCACAAATGTATATACTTTATAGGGTCTATCTCGAATATTTGTCTATACTACACACTATGTATCGAACTTAATATACCCTTAGGATACGGTATGAAAATACTGTGACCTATATTGAAAGCATTTACATACGAATTACATGACGTACATTTATGTATATGAATATAAGATAAGGTGTCCATACATCTTCATGGTTTCTAACAATCTGCTTATATATTACATGTAGATACATGTGTATGCATGTATGCATGGATGTTTGTATGTGTTTATATACACACATTCACATGTATACTGTACCAAACTCTTTGTGCCTTAGGAAAAGGTATAAGCATGGATCTTAAATATCTAGTAAATGCTAATAACTTATTAATAAGCAGAGGTGCAATATGCCAACATTACCATCATAGAAAAGTTCTCCAGTACAAACATCTTCACCTAGCGGATTAAATACTCTACAAGTGTACCGTCCAACATCTGAATCATCCACATCTTTTATATGCAGACGTAAAATACCATTTGGCTCATTTTCAAAAGAAATCTTTTCTGTTGGAAACAGTTTCTGTCCATTTTTAAACCATTCAGCTTCAGGCTCAGGAAATCCTGTTGCACAAGCTGTGAATTTTGCAGACATACCATGTGAGACTTCTGTATCACCAATTTTTTTTAAAAAGGACGGTGCTTCTGATCGAGAATGTTTCGTCCTGTTAATTCAAGAGTACTATTAAAACAATTATCGAAGAGTATAACTTTTTACTTACATTTCAGGGACTACTTCCAAGCGACAACTTGTTATATCTTCTCCTTCTCTATTTTTAGCTATGCATTTAAATGAACCAGTATCTTCATTAGTTATGCCAATAACATGTAAAATGTGATGATCACCGTCATTCTAAAAAAATTATGTGGGATACAAAAAAAAATTATGAGTCTGAAACTTGACACATTCATACATATGTATGTAAAATAAAGAGTTTATAATTTTTAGTATAGCGGTAACAAATACATTGTGCTAATACATTTCACATCTTCAGCGGCCTATTCTCCATTTTATGTACTCTATTTTATTATATTGTCATTATGGCTGCTTTTTCGCCTATCGTAAGGGTGTCTTAAATTTGATACATACCCAGCGGGAAAAATAGTAAGCACTTCCAGAGTATGTAGTGTGTAAGCGTTTACTCTTCATAACCAAACGAAACTTCTTGTAAGCATCTAGTACAATAGCTACCCCCACATGTACGTAATTTTCCACGTAAAAGGGTGGGATGCATGAATACGCGCACGAAAGAGTGCACGTGTAATGACACAAGTTGAAGAACGGAAAGCGCAAGTGATTAATCCTGAACGATAGCGCGCACGCCCGGTGCCTACGTGAGTAATCAAAGTTTTTCCTACGTGATAGAGCGTGGTAAAAAATTTAAATCGCAGTAGAGGTCCATTACTAGTCCTTTGAGTAAGAAATTTAGAAGTACACTCCTACTAAAACCGTTGGACTGTTGTACACTCCAGCCCGCGCAAGTTTCGCGCGGAATTTTGCGCTGGAATGTCCATTAGATACAAAGAACGCGTGATTTCGCGAATGAAAGAGGTTGTAACCAAATTCTAGTAGCAGGATTCTGCCACGTGGTATTTCACTACATACATATGTATGTGTTGATACTAAATTTTCTTCTTCAGTATTCTAATCTTTACCTTTACAATATATTTACGGCTATCTTGCAAGGGTTTGTCTTGGAAATACCAAAACAGTTCTGGATAAGGTACGCCAGAAACAGTGACTGCAAACTTGGCATCTTTTCCGATAGCTTGTTGGAGATTTACAAGCTTTTGCGTGAATTGTGGTTTTTTATAAATTTTTCGAACATTGGCGTTACATTGGGAGATGTCTTCCCCTAGTGGATTTGCTAGTAGACAGGTGTAGGTTCCGGAATCAGAGGGCAAAGCTGGGTTAATAGAAAGTTCTACGAATTTTCCATCACATGTTATAAGTGTTCGCTCATTTGGCGTTAAAGGAATGTTATCTTTGGACCAAATTGTTTCCGGTACTGGATTTCCAATGAAGGGTGCTGCAAAGCACAGCTCTTGACCTTCATCAGCATTTACATCATGAAGAGACGATGTAAATTGTGGAGGATGTTCAAAAGTTGTTTCATCTGCTTTTGGCACAACGAAAAGTTTTCCTTTTGAAGATATTGCACCATTCGGATTTGTCGCTGCAACTTCAAATAAACCTGAGTCTGCCGGTGAAGCTTTTTCTATAATTAAGCTTGTACTATGGTCAGGATTTTCGATAATAGCAAATCGTTTATCCTTTTGATCGATTTCTTCGCCGTTGTGGTACCACTTCAGAGCCGGAGTTGGAAATCCTACAACTTTGACATTCATTTTAACTGGGTAACCCTCCACACTTTGCATGTCTTGTAAGTCGGCTACAAAAGATGGTTTGGCATCCTTTGGTATTACTTCTACATTAACTTCCTTTTCAATTTCACCCTCGCTATTTGCAATTACTATTTTATAGCATCCAGCATCTTGCGGTTTAACAGGATCAATACTGAAAAACAAAAAAAGCATTAATGTTAAAATATGTAAATGTAGACTTATACAACATACGATAATCCAATAATGCCGGTTGGTTTGTTTACAAAATTAAGGAACTGGGTAGGGTGCATTGGCGTTCCATCCTTATACCACAGTACTTGAGGAGATGGAAACCCAAGAACTTCTGCTTGAAGTATTGCCGGAGATCCCTCAACAACTTTAATGTCTTCAAATGGTTTTATAAACGTTGGGCACATAGGTTCCGCTAAATATAGGCAAACACAATTGTATTTATTCTAAGCACAGCATTCGGTACTTACGTTTGACTGCAACAGCACAAAGAGATTTAATTTCCCCATTAGGATTAGATACAACGAGCTTGTAAGAACCCGAATCACTAGGACTGGAACTTGCAATTTCTAATCTAATGTTTCCATCGGGAGTACTTTCCAATTTGATACTGAAATCAAAAATTTAGAATGTTGATTCAGAAGTATATATGTATGTAAGTTACTTGATTGATAAGATTATACGCTTTTTATTGCTTACAAATCTACAAAACAAATCAATGTATGTAGGAACATATGCACCATTTTAGTAAGTACATAGAGTGGTCTTTTGTCCCAGAAGAACAGATTAGATTGAATCGCTTTACAAAACATACAGAAAAGCTACGATCCGTTTGATACCCTATCCTCCTTTCTATGCGGCTTTAATAAAGTTAACGTGGCATACTGCATTGTGTTGTCGAATTACAACGATAACTTCGATAACAGATCTCATTGTACCAAGGCTTACGGGTATACACGTTACATGCCTAGCAATAGGCTACATACCGGTAACATGGAAAGAAACAAATGTGGTGTTTCTTCCAAAACCGGGAAAAAGGACTACACCGAAGCGAAGTCCTTCAGACCGGTCAGCCTAACATTATTTCTGTTGAAAACAATGAAAAGAATTGTGGTGGATCATATGGAGAACACGGCGCTGAAAGCATGTCCTTTGAGTAGTAGACTATATGCATACAGAGCTAGTAGGTCTACTTAAACAGCGCTACACCAGGTGGTACGCGTTGCGGAAGAGGAGATGAATACCGAAGGCATCGCAATGACCATAATAGTGGACATTGAAAGTGCCTTCGATAAGATATGCTTTGAAAGTCAGAGAATAGCCTTAGAAGAACGCAGGATTAACCCATTGGTGGTGAAATGGGTGTACAATATGCTGAAAAATAGGGCGATAAATATTCGGGTAGATGGAAACTGCAAGACTATATATATATATTTATATATATATATATATATAAGTACCCTTTGGTCAATAACTATTCTAAGGGCATATTAAGTTTGATACAAATTTTGTAATTTAGAAAAATAATCGAGATAAATCCTATGAAGTATATACTTCCGTTTTTGGAAGTATATTAGAATAGTTATTGACCAAAGGGTACTTGTGCGAATATATGAGAGAACAAGCGATCTCATCTTAGCCTCTCACTATCAACTCCTACTCTACACCTGCACGTTGGTGGTTACTGGGTGCCTAGTACCCCGGCGAGAGGGGAGAGGAGTATTTTCTCACTAAGATACTTCTTCCTGATCCGGACAGCAGCGGACGAATTCTCTATATGGAATGAACCGTGGCATCCACAGTTCCAGTCAGGCCGAATTATCTAGTGTCTTCCCTATACGAGTTGCTTTGAATATTCGAATCTCAGGTCTATATGGATCTCCAACACTGAGCCAGGGTGTTGGAAAAGAGTTGGTGGCGGATGAACCCTTGCCAATAATAATAATAATACACTGAGTTACAAAAAAAGTGGCGCAGCAAAATATGCCGCTATGTTTTTGCCGAGCTTTATTTGTTTTTAGTGGGTTACTGGTTTAATGGTTTATTTGTTTGCGAGTTAGCATAATTTCACAAACTTCGAACTGTTAGAGAGACAGTTGTGAATCCTCAAACGGTGAGGAGGCGATTAGTAGAAAGTGGCCTGAGAGCAAGAAGACCTGCTCGTGTACCGAGACTCACGGTACAACATAAGCGAAGTCGACTTGAATTTGCTAATCTTCACCACGATTGGACAAAGGCCGACTGTGGTAGAGTCCTTTCCACTGATGACTCCAGGTTTCGTCTCCGCTCAACAGATGGACGTAGCAGAGTGTAAGGATGATAAGATGTGAGATACTCTTCGGCAACAGCTGCCCAGCGGGAAAATTTCAGGAGCGGTTTCGTCATGGTGTGGGCAGAAATTTTCATGCGCGGAAAACCGAGCTGTGCATCATGGAAGGATCAGTGACCTCTACGTATTATATCACCAAGGAGGACTATGTGGTTCTATTCGCACCATTTATGGAGGAAAACTTCTTGCTGATGCAAGACAATGCTAGACAACACGTCGCCAGGTGCGTTACCGAATATTTGCAAGAAGTGGAAATCGACGTGTTGGCTTGGCCTGCGATGAACTCGGACATGAATCCCATTGACCACGTTTGGGACCTGCAGGAGAAAAAGATTGGGATACGACCTGCCCTTCCAGAGACACTCAGCTGCCTGAGATCTGCTCTGATCAAGGAATGGGACAATTTGGAGGATACCATCGTAAAAATTTAATCTAACGCATGCCTCGGCAAATATCTGGTTTGTTAGATTTTCGGAGAGACAATACACACTACTACTGGAACAAGGACTCGTTAAAAAAAAATAATAATAAAAATGTAAAATGTTAATTTATGAATTTTTTGTCCATTTTCCTTAATTTATGTTTTATTTCTAAGGTCTTCCTTTTTTAGTTTTTTTTTTTTAACATGAATTACTTATTTTTATATTAATAAACAAAACTGTATTAAAAAAAACCTTTTCTTTCCAACTTACTTCAAGTAATTGCGAAATATCAAGGTGCGCCACTTTTTTTTGTAACTCAGTGTAGTTTCCGACAGATCTGTTTCTTTTTCAAATAACATGTTTATATGTACTTTCTTAGTTGCAACAAAAAAAAAAAAAAAACAGAAACAGATCTGTCGGAAACTATTATTAATATATTTTCCATATGCGAAGACAAAACATGTTGGAATATCAAGAGTTTTGCCGCACACTGTACATACATATATAATGCATATCTACTTTATTCGGTCTTTCTCGATTATATTATAACATACCCTTGGGATAGGGTATAAGCGTGCAGTCTTTAATTTTAAGCGTAAAAGAATAATAAATTTATAAACGCAAATACTTAAATCGAGAGTTGTTTAAATCAGCAATAAAATGTGAATATCAAAACCATAATTGTACTTTGTTATAACTTTGTTATATACAGTTGTATACTATAAAACCATAGACTATGATATAACATGCAGTACAAATAAAATATTTTTTATTTTACTCTAATCTTCTATGATATTACCATACAGACTGCAACGTAGTTTGTTTATTTCAAATGATAAAAAAATAAATTTTGTTAATACTTTTCAAACGCACATACCCTTCTCCTGGATGTAGTTCAACACCGTCTCTGAACCATTTTACTTCTGGTGCGGGACTTCCAGATATAACAGTTTCTAAAATAATTGGCTGTCCTTGTGCTACTTCTATAGATTTACACAAAGGTGTTGTAAAAGCTGGTGCCGTTTGTAACAATTTCAATGCAAACTTGACTTCCGTAGTTCCAACATCGTTACTTGCAACAGCTGAATACTACAAAAGAAATTAATACTTATGTATATTCTTAGTAAACAAAAGAATACTTTCTCTATTGGGAAAGCTATAAAGTCAATTAAAAACATACAGAAAAGCTACAATCCGTCTGGAACGGATCGTATGATACCCTATCCTCCTCTCTATAAAGTGGGCGTGGCCAAATTGCATTTTGTACTCAAATATAGCTATAATGTCGAACGTTTGAGGATGTTACATGTAAAATTTTATCAAAATAGGTTTTTTGATGATAACGCCCCCAAAAAGTGGCCGTGGCCAAAACTCTTCTATGGGTGAATTGTAGGGAATCTAAATACCCAAATATTTGGTCTTAACAAAATTTTTCGGTTTCATATAATTTAGTGAAGTTATGAAAAAGTGGGCGTGGCAGTGGGCGGATTTCAAAAATTTTTACACTTGTACTGTATCTTTTTCTCAGAAGCCCAGATATGAAATTTCATCGTTCTAGCTCAAAATTTAAGGCCCAAAAAGCGGTGACATACGGACGGACGGACGGACGGACGGACGGACGGACGGACGGACGGACGGACGGACGGACGGTCATCGCTCAATCGATTTCGCTATTGATGCTGATCACGAATATATATACTTTATAGGGTCTATCTCGATTATTTCTCTATGTTACAAACTATGTGTCAAACTTAATATACCCTTAGGATAGGGTATAAACAGACAACCTTAATCCAACTTGAAATTATGGGTATTTTTCGTACCGAGCGGTGTGAAGAAAAAAATCAAACAAGTTTTTCAACTCTCTAATCTGGTACTCTTTTGGGTGCGAATTATGTATATAAAACACAACAATAATTTTTGTGGGAAGCAAGACTCTATTTGATCATGTTATTCAAGAAAAAGATGCAGAGAAGCTGCAATTCGTGAGGAACGGATATGTGTTCCGGTACTGACTCCGGAAAATCCGAAGGCTGCTGAACCTGACGGCTTACCAGCCGAGTTGGTCAAGGCAGCTGGAAATGACCTGGAAGAGAGCATACACCAACTCATACCCACCATCTTTTTATCGATTTCGAGACCGCATATGACAGCATTTATAGAGACGTGCTATACAGAGACATGTCTTGGCATCCCAGCCAAACTCGTCAGATTGTGAAAATGACGATGGAGAATTCTCACTGCTCCATCAAGGTCGGTAAAGATCTCACCGAGACCTTTGATGTCAAAAAAGGATTTAGACAAGGTGACGCGCTTTCGGTGCCGTGAAATAACGCCAAACGACATAAGGCAAAATCTGAAAATTTGGCCTTATTTCATTTTGCAATACTGAATTTGCACCTACCCCAAATCTAACAGTGACTCCAAGCAGGGGGTTGCAGGGGGACAGCATGCCCACAGAGATATTCCACTATTTATGCATATATGTAAGTGACATAAGCAAAATCTGCATAGATTCGATACATTTTTTGCCATAACTGGAGCAAAATTCTAGCTTTTGGCCTTATTTCAGTTCAGATTAATGAATTCGTTTGGCCTTATTTCACTTTCACAAAATTTTCTGATTTGGCCTTATTTCGTTTGGCGTTATTTCACGGCACCCGCACTGTCATGTGATTTTCTTAACATCACACTTGAAAGAATTGTGCGAAACTCACAAGCCAACACAGCCAATATGTCGGACGTGGACAGCATAGTGAGGAGACCAAGCTTGGCTAGAATATTCGAGGATGGGTCTGACGAAGATGATATAGAGTGCTTTGATAACATAGGGGTCTGAAAATTCCTTAGACCAACGTTTCACCGCTAAGCGTAGAGTTGGCTCTAGTTATAATGTTGTCAATATGTGAACGGAAGTTAAGCTCCCTAGCTCCCTCCAGATGATACCTAAATCGCGCAACGATGAGACTGAAAGAACAGGTTCATTAGCGAGAAAGTAATTCCTATGTGATGGTGGATGGCATTTACGGGACTATGTCATGTATTGACATTTGCTAGTATTAAGTTCGAGATAAAAAAATTGTTAAGGTCATCTTGGAGAAAGCGAGAGTCGGTGGTGGAAGATCGGCATAGATGGAGAGATAGGAGTCTTTCATAATGCGGTCGACATCGTTGGTGGTACGGACGAAAATTAAGGGACCCAGGTGACTGACTTGAGGGACGCCTGATGTCATAAAGGGGTTAGAGACAGAAGATCTAAATATAACCTCGTACTGCCGATTTTCAAGGTAAGATTGGATCCAATTGATAAAACCGGATTGAAAAGCGTAAGTTTGCAGCTTGAGAGTAATAATTGGGTGAGAGATTTTATCAAATGCTTTACTGAAGTCAGTGGCTATTACATCAATTTCGCAACCATCTTCAAAAGCACACGGCGCTGAGAAAAAAATTCTGTTAGGTTGGTGGTTGTCATTTGAGGAACCCGTGTTGCTTAGTAGAGAATAACGATTTACAATGAAAAAATATTGTGTCGTATACAATGCTCTCAATGAGTTTGGGTATGGACGACAGTTTGGCCATAGGTTGATATCGTTTATCGTTTTTGGGCCTCTCTTATGAATGGGTATGATAAATGATTTCTTCCAATGCAAAGGGAAATATTCTTGCCAAGCCAAGGGTTGCGCCAAGTGTGTCACGCATTTTTTTAAGACAATAGCAATCTTTAAGTTTGTTAATATTCTCTGTGACAAGTTGCGAGGTGATATTGACGGAGACCAAGGATGTTTGAGCTCAGTTATCCATGTTAGAGAAGTATTCAAGGTCAGCGATGCGGTCAGTAAACGACTGGCTAATAAAGTGAGCAAATAGGGTTGCATAAATTTTTGGGTCCGACGAGGAGGTGTTGGTAAGTTTAAGGGTAGATGGATAGCTATCAGATTTACGTTTCGCATTTATGAAATGGTAAACACGCTTAGGGTTAGTAATTAGATTGGATTGCATACGGACAACGTAATATTGGTATAGAATCTCACTTAGTTCAGCGAAGTGTGTATGTGTGTGCTAATAAAGGGAGTAATCAGAGTCATAGCGGGATTTAAGGCATGCCCTCCGAAGTTTGTTCCTCTTATTACGAAGCCCGCGCAGTTGTTTATTATACCACGGTGGGGACGAAGAACAATTTTTTTTGGGCGAGTACGGAACAGTTTACAGAAGGCCGTCGAAGATTAAAGAATAGAACGATGCGAGAGCAATATCGACAGAAATATCTCTGTAGTTAAAAACGGCGTTGCTGAGCAAGTTGGTGAGTTTGGTGAAGTCAGCTGTCCGAAAATTAAAGCTGTATGAAGTCTGAGAATGAGAATTTGAATTTAAGTCGCCGTATGTAAACAAGAGAAAGAGGGGTCGATGGTAGCGGTCAAGAGTAGAGAGATGATTACTTGCGTAGCAATACAATTATCAGCATCGGATGAGAAAATAAGGTCAAGTTGTCTGCCAAGGCTATTAGTTATGTCACTGATTTGATGGAGACAAGAGTTGGAGAGACAATCTGTGAAAAGGACTTCTTTGTCTGAGCTTGCATTTGAAGGAACGAAATGGGACTCATCTCAGACTGAACCCATTGAAGGTGGGGAAAATTGTAATCGCCTAAGACTACGACATCATCTCAGGGGTCCGTAACATCAAAGAGAGAGTCTATAGCATCTATAGCGAGTCGGCAGCCTTGGATAGGTTGGCAGGGGCGGATGTAGCAGCAAAGAAGATGCAGACTACACTTAAGAATGGTAATTTCAGAGCAGATAAACTCAAACTCAGCGGTATGCGATGTTTCATAAAATTCAGAGTCGTAACGGTTGTGTATAGCAAGGAGAACAACGCGACCAGAAGATTCATCGTATTTTTTAAGACCATCATCGTGGAAAATGATGATGAGGTAAAGAACTCGTTACACTTAAAGGCAGGGGAAAGATTTCGAGGAAGACAGTGGAGGATTTGGTACGAGGTCCGCTTACATTCTGGTAATAAATGGATGAATGATTAACAGTGCTAATAGGGGTGGAAAAGAATGGGGGTGTGCTTGTAAGAAAGTTAAGAACGAAAGTAGTTTTTATAATTAGCACGAGTTCTTTGTATATGGAAGATGCGTTTGAAATCAACGTGGAAGGCAAAGGTAGAGAGATCGTTTACTACACTGCTGTGCGGGATATTAAAACTTCCGTGACAACGGATGAAAATTTGTTTCAGGAGGCCTTCTTGATGTAGCGAGACCATGACGTTTGTTTTGGTGATGCCATCTATACAAACGGTTTCGTCTTTGTTGTGTAGGCTAAATTAAGAAGCACATTATCGTGAATCATACTATCGCGCAAGCGAAAAAGAACATAATGTCCATCTTCGCCAAAATCACTAAGCTGTTTTGTGAGTTTCGCAGTTGGCGGAAGCAGGAGATCTAAGAAAGAGGGTGGTGCTACAATCGAATTAGTACTGTTCGAGGAGCGGAAGAGGGTGGAAGAATTGTGTGCTTAAGGAGGGGAGGAGGAGGGAGCAGAATCAGGAGAGGCAGGATTGAGAGTATTAGAGTGGATAAATTTCGAATAAGTAGCAGAGGAGGGAAGAGTATGTACTGGATTAGTAGAGATATTATTGATAGTGGTCGAGTCAAACTTTTGAAGTCTAATTATCCATTTAGAAGGAGTAAAAGAGGTTCCAATAAGTTCGGCGCAAGGAGGGGGGGGTTTAAAGCGTTTGTGGTTGAAACTCAGTTTGTCTTGGTAGATGAAATTGATGAACGGTTCACAGTGGTTGGTTTAGCAGTAAGTGAAGAAGAGAGGGATTTTTCAAGCAGCTCATCAAGAAGCGATTTGTTTTTAGATGTGAAATTATCGGCTATGTGGTTAAGCTTGCCAAAAGCGAACCTTAATTCTTCCAGAATTTCCGTGATAGCGGAAGCAGCCTGGTGGAAGCAGTATCGTCCCTCAGAGTATCGACGCGTTCCATCTGAGCGGCCATGTTGATTGCCAGAGAGTTCGTTGTAAGTAAATGGTTTGTGATCTTGTTGCTAATGTCAACAAGGAAATCATTAATTGTGTGCACATCATTACGGATCGATTCACGCAAGTCTGATTTGAGGACTTCGATTTGGGTGTTGAGCATTGAAATGGAACCCGTCGATTTCATCAGTTCGGTGTTGAGATGGGATTTGGTGAGAACATTGCGTGGCTTTTTTATGGCTTAATCACACAGCAAGTTGTATCTCGATGATTTTGAATTTTGCCTTGCTGAATTCACTGCAAGGGGTGGAATGATTTCAAGAAACAATGAGCGGGGATTCGAATTACGAAATTATGGTTTTTATATGAGGCAACGAAAATTGGAAATTACTTAAGTCAGGAAAGTTGTTACGTTTTGGGTGTACGCATGAGATTGCTTACTTGCGCCTGTGAATTTAGCTCTGGTTGAGGTGGTCAAAGGATAGTGATGCGGAACATATGGGAACACAAGCGTTCTCGCCTTAGCCTCTCACTATCAACTCCTACTCTACACCTCCACGATGGTGGCTGCTGGGTGCCTAGTACCTCAACTGGAGATTGGGTAACCAACCCCTTTGGAAGGTTGTTGGTGGCAGCGAACGAGAGAGGGGGGAGGAGTGTCTTCTCA